>CM046373.1:18250936-18288138 GCA_025413025.1 Ficus hispida | reverse complement strand
AAACATAACCCCAGATGAACTTGCTCAACACAAACAAGATCATAAAAGTTTCCCAAAAAATTAAAAAAAATTTTAAAAAAATCAGACCTTTGATTTTGGAATGACTTTGACAGCCACATCAGGCCTTTCAAGCTACCTTTCTTGGCCTTAGCCGAGCAAGTATAGCCGAAATGGCCTCTTCCCACTTCGTCACCGGAGCTCATAGTGAGCTCCAAAGTGTTTCGAAAATCCGAAATTCTTGTCCAAACCAACATCACACTCGCTTCCTCGGGAATGGAGGCCTCATTGGGCTTGATGGAGCCATGTCTTCTGGCGAGCAATGCCCTGATGTGCTTTGCGGGTGAAGGAGGAGGGAAAGGTCTTCTTGAAGATTCTCAAAGGAGTTGAACTGACACTGGAATTGGAATTGGAATTTGCAGGTGAGTTCTTGAAGAGACTCGGGAGAGGACTTGGGCTGTAAAATGGAAAGTTTGAGGCTTTTTGGGTCCGGGAATTCGTTGAAGGCTCGTTTGAGTCTGGAATTATGGTGGTCTCGGATTGTCTTTGGTGGGTTTCGATGGGTTTCCATGACAGAGTCCATGGAATCAGAAAACCCAGAAAGGAAAACGGAGAGAAAGTTAAGAATTTCAAGATCACAGGCCTGGAAAGTTTAAGAACTTGGGGATGGGCCAAAAAAAATGAAGTTTATAAATTTTTCAGGCCATAGTTTGAATCAGAACAGAATTGAATTCCCAGGAAAAACCCAAGTGGGAAAAATTCAAGCTTGGAAAGGAAATCAGCTTTTCTGATTAAACAAACAATGCCAGAGAGGAGAACCCATCAAGGGGATGACCAAAAGAAGAAGCAAAATATAGGTGAGCTAGGGGGGTGAAAATGATTTATGAGAAGAAAAGAAACCCAGTTAACAAAAACATAAATAAATAAATAAATAAAAGTTTCCAAGAACAAGGAAGGAATAGGAGGTAAAACAAAAAAGAAGAGAGGAAAAAAAAGAAAAGTGAGGAAAAGATGCTTAGCAGAGACTGCAAGAAAAGAAACCCAAGCTTCCCCTTTTTCTGCTTTATGCAAGCTTTTCTTTTCTTTTCTTTTTTCTTTTCTTTTTTTTTTTTCTCTTTGGTTATTTTGGTTGTTGGTTTGTGTGGCAATATCACTTTAATTAGGAGGGAGAAGTCTGTTAGACTGTTACTCTGTTCTTCTTCTTCTTCTTCCTCTTCCTTCCTCTGATCTTCTCTCTGATAAATAAAATTAATAATAGTAATAATAATAATAATAATAGAAGTGGGGTTGGGCTTCGGTTCCTTCCAGCCTGTCCTTTTTGATCCCAAAAAAATTAAAAATTAAAAAAAAAAACTTTGAGATTTAATGCTCTTTCATATCTGAATGTGAACATTTACAAATAATGAAATTAACAAAATTGAGTTTACATTGTCTGTGGCGTGTTTATAAAATATTAATTTCAGCTTTGACCTGCTTTTGTTGGCTTGGCCTTTGAATGGCTCTGTCCATTTTCATTCATTTTTTCCCCCTTTTTCCCCCCCTTATCCAACACAAAAAATAAAGTAAAAAAATAGTTGATAACCATTTATAAATATAGACACTGCTTCTAGTCCGGGCAGTCCTACTTATTCAGTAAACATAATTTCATATTTTCTTATTGAGATGCAAGTAGTAATTAATTAATTTATATATAATTTTATATGTAACATGATATTATTTAAAATTATTTATATAAAGAAACATGTAAAAAAATAAATTATATATTAATGATCTTTGTTATTCTTATTAAGGACTGTTTTACAAACGAATTTGATATGAGTCCTTGTTTATAAATATAAGTCTCGTGTCAAATAATAATAAGAATTCATCATCGCCACTGTTCTTAACAAAACTCTTCATGAAAAAAAAAAAAAAAAAAAGAGTAGCCAATCTCTCTATAATTTTATTCCGATCAGAATAGAACATTACCTTTTTTTTTTTTTAATCAGTTAGAAGTGGTTAAATATAGTTGCTTTTTTTTTTTTTTTTTGTGTTAGTGTTTTTGCTTTAGGAGATTGCTTAAGCAGTGGGGAATATATTCCTCAATCTACGAAATTCTTCACTTCATGTTGATGATAAGATTTCAATTATAAATGGATTTATAACTTTTCATAACTAAACTTAATTTGCTATTAATAATTTCAGGGTGCCACTACTACTACAACAACAAAAGAGATGCTTATAGTAAAGTTTTTTAAAGTCTTATGAATGCAAATCTACTCAGATAATTTTGTAGGTATGTTTCCCATTTCACTTTTGGCCCTTTGGTTTTCTTTTTTTTTTTTTTTTTTGCACAAAGCAGGTACAGCAACTTTTATGTCTCTAAATAGGTGTCATTTACAAGCATTAGGAATAACTTTATTCTTTAAATCCACAGGGAATATATACTATTATTTTTTAGTAGCGTAAAAAAAAATAAAAATAAATATTAAGTCCACCAATATATTAAAATGTTTATTCTTATTAATGAAGTTTATTTATTTATTTATTCTTTTTTCTTGTCTTACTAGAAAAATTTTAACCAACTGAACTAATGTGTGAGACTGATCTATTTATTGTCAGAATAAGGGGCAGGGATCTTTTGTCATGTTCCATGGTGTAGTTAATAATTTGATGGACGGCGTAATAGATTATGTTAACCATAAAAGAGTTTCAATAATAAGACATGACAATGACCATCCAAAAAATAAAAAATAAAAGATAAAATAAACAGTGAATATTAGACACCAAAATACGACTTGGTTTAGTACTGGTGGATCGTGACCTATGCCCTGCAATCCCAGACACTTGGGTTTCCCATATCTTGCCTCCTTTTTTATTTTTTATTTTTTATTTTTAATTTATGTTTCGTTTGCATCCTAAATATAGTTTTAAAACAACAACTTTAAATAATAAATTTAATTCTTTATAGAGAAAATACTGTTAAAAAAAAATTTAAGTAGCATCCGAAAATAGTTTTCAGATGACGATCCCAATGAATATTAAATAATTGGAAGTTAAAAATCTAACCTAACTTGTCTATCCATTACTGATATATAAATAAGCTAATTATTTTTCTTCTCCCCACTATAAATATATGAGCCAATCAATTCAGACTATCTGTTTGTAGCAATGGTGCTAAATGCAAAGTAGTTAATATTAAAAGAGAAGCTGGTAAAACTTGCTATATTTTATTGGATATTAAAAGTATACAAATATGTTTTAGTGGTTCATCAAAAAAAAAAAAAAAAAAAAGGGTGTGCGAGGCTTGTGTACCAAGATTAGGGGTGGCAATTCAGGTCGCGACACGGCGACACAACTTGAAAATGACACGAATTTCGTGGGTTCGGGTTTGGAAAAATATGAGACGGGTCGATTTCGGATCACTTGAAAATTGACATGGAAAAAAACGGGTTATGTTCGGTTTGGACCCATATAACCCGAACACGACTTTTTTTTTCTTGTCAATTTCAGGTCAAATTTCGTGTCAATTTCGGGTCAATTTCATGTCGCGGGTCACTTTTATGTCAATTTCGGGTTAAATTTCGTGTCGCGAGTCACTTTCATGTCAATTTCGTATTACTTTCGTATCGCGGGTCAATTACGGTTCGTGTCGTGTCGCAGGTCGCAAGTCAATTTTCGGTTTGTGTCGTGTCAACCCGTTTTGGGTTCGTATCATGTTCATGTCGCATGTTGAATTTTTTGTGTTCGTGTCACGTGTCGTGTTCGGGTCAGGAGAAAAAAAATCGATACGACTTTAACACGACACAAACCCGACACGTAATACGAATTGCCACCCCTAACCAAGATAAACATCTAGTACTAGTAGCTTCTTTGGAATAGTATTTGTGGTTAGAAAAATTGTTATATCAAGTAATAATTACTCATCCGTGATTTGATAGAACGAAAAGGCTGTTTATTATACTTAATAAGATCTTAAATTCAATTCATTCTCGAGTGATCTAATATACTATCCAGTAATATTTTGGATGCGCCACTTTCTATTTTAGAACCCAAGGAAGTGGATAAATTTGTCACTCCAAATACATTATTTAGGATCATTTCATAAATTAGTTTGGTAAAACAAACCAACTGCATTTTCATTTATGTTAAATAAAAGAAAACTGCATTTTCATTTATGGAAAATATATCTCATGTACCTATGTTGCAAATAAGTGTGTTTAAAGCATACTATTATTAAAGTTTGGATCAGTTGGCACCATAACTACATTAAATAATAGTCCGGATCATATTCTATAGCTAGCTAGCAAGAACCAACTCATTATTTCGAGACAGATAATACTATTTAACCTAATTGAGACTGTACACAATAATGATCCCTTTCCCTTGAAAAAAAAAAAATAGAAAGTAAAAAATAAAAAATTATGCTCCTCTTTTATTACCTTTCTCGTGAATGTTTTAAAATACATATACCAATCATTTGGTATCATACGTATATAATATTTGGTGTCAATATTGACAAATATGACTTTCTTTTATTTACCAAGAGAATCTATCTTTTAATTATTATTATTAATGGGGGTGGTAACTGCCTCCTTAATAGTTTACTTGTCTTAATTAGGGTGAGATTAAATAACGCAATTAAACTTTGCCAAGCTAGTTATTTCTTTTCTTTTTTTTTTTATATAGCTATATAAAGAAAACATGTATATATATTGGCATGTTCTAAGAAGTACATGCATTTAATTCTACCTGGCCCTTTGCATTAGTCATTGAGAAATTAATGAAGCAGATTTCAGAAAATGAGATAAAATGCCCACTTTTGTTGGTTGGAGTCATCAAGATGGACTTTTGGCTCGGTCTAATAAGAAAAAGCGCACAAACTGAGTCAAAATTCTAATGAGGATTCCGGGCACGTTACCAAAAAAGTAAAATTTATGACAAAAACTGGATTTTTATTATATAATTAAGTATTTATATTTTTGCGTATTAGATTAATTTCTTAATAGACTAATCTTAAATGTTTATGTTAAAAGTTTTCAACATGATATATAAAATGATTTTCATTTATATATAGGTAAGACGTTTAAAAAGTTAATATAACTAATAATTAAAATAATAATGCCTTTGGCATACATATAAAAGTACAATTCCTAGCTAACTTTAATTAATTTCCTGTAAAAAAAAAAAAAAGAAAAAAAGAGAAGAAGTAAATATATCTATTAATAGATGACAGTTTTCAGCCATTTGAGTTTCAGCAAATTTTGTGAAACAATATGTTTATACACAAAGTATGAAATCCAATACTTGATGGTATCTGGTAATATGAATTTTAATTATTAAAAATGTGAATTCATACAGAAGAAAATGTAATTAAAATGAATGTAAATTCCCCATTTTTTACATTTTTTTATGTAAAAATTCACATTTTTAGTAACTTAAATTCACATGATCACAGCAACTGAAATTCACATTGTTGGATACCATCTAATACCGAATTTAAGACCATTCCTATATGTGTGTGCAGATATATATATGATATATTCATAATATTATGACAATTTATGAATAGATTTTTTTTATATGTTATAACAAAATTATAAATTTTGTACTTCATTTGGATCACATATTTAACTCTAATTAAATGTAATACTCATTTAGTTTCTCCATATATTATTTGAATACATATCTATTTGAACGGTACACCAACTCATTTTCTTATTCATCCATTTCCCTTTTTTTTTAATCTACTTAATTGTCAATGACATTACATTTTTTTTCCTCTTATCAATATATATTAGAATACTATTCAACCGCAAACAATTCAAATATATATTTTATTTGAGTACAATAATTAAAGATGACGTTTAAATAATATTTTAATGTATTTATTATATTAGAATACAATACAAATGAACGTGTATTTCAAAGAAACCATTAGTACCGGTCAATATTTGCCAAAGGAAACTTCCTATGACCGTTTACTAAGATATCTTTCTGCGCATTTAGAAGCAAAGTAAGTCCGCATTGGGTGGGTAGTGTTAGATGAAAATTTTGTAAAATTTATTTTTAAAATATATATGTTTCATAATAACCGTCTTTTCCGATATTGTGGCTTGTGCCATGATCAATATATATATATATATATATATATATATATGATATGCATGCTTCACAACACATCAAATATATTTACGCTGATGAAGACCTAAAACTCCTTATTTTCTTTGTCTCACGTGTATTGGAAAATGAAGAAGTCTTAAGTTGAATTTATAAGTAACATTGTGGAACTCCATATGTGATTCAAATGTCAACTACTAGCTGAACATCGATGACCGAAATTGGTAAATGTTACAACTCTTCCACCTATTTCTTACATATGGCTTTCACTAAAGATTTTGTTAAGTGTTCTATATATGTATATATATATATATATATTGTATATATAAGGATGAGATGCTATTTCATATTTTTATAAAATGGAATTTGTAATTTTTTTATGTGATATTATAATAATCATGTGATTACTAGTTTTTTGTTAAGTTATCATTGCAAGATATTTATCCATCATAGAATACAAGACATTTTTCTTATGTATGTATAAATGTAAAACTTACTTTAGGAAACAATAAGATAATCTCAAGTTTTGCAGAAAGTGGGCAAAGATTTAAAAAAAAAAAAAATCAGCAAACTTGGTCGAAAATTGACAAAATTAAATTGGAGTATGTGGACAAAAGCATTCCACAAAATTTTGTCGTAGGAGTTTCCTTGAAACAAGTGAAGAAGTCGGAAAAGCTAGAGATTAGTATTGTATATTTGTTTCTATTCCTTCCAATATTTAATTATTAGACCCTCCAAGAAAGAAATTAATTGCAAGTAGAGACAATCACACAAGAAAGAAACCCTTTTTGTGGTCCGTACAATTAATGCTAGTGACGAAATTTGATCACATTAGAAGTCTATGTGCCGTGACAATTTAAATTAAATAAGAAAATCCCTTTTATTTATTTTGACATACTAAATATAGGGGAAAAGGTCAACAAGGACTACAATGATTCCCCTTTATTGAAGAGTGGAGCTTTGTGCAAGAACAAAAAAAAATTCTTATTCCTTGATACCCTCTTCTTTACCCCATCTTTAATTTTTTTTCCCTCCAACCTAATAGAATAAAGTTGGAATAAAAATGGTAGAGAATAAAAGTTGGTCCATACTTGTGTTATTCTTCTAAATAAAAAGTTTGTTATGAGTTGAATGTGAAATTAAAAAAAAAAAAAATTGAAATATGAACATGCAAGAACATGGGGTACAGATGTTTTCCAATACATTGCTAGAGAATTCCTTGACCAAGAAGAGATATTAACAACAAAATTGGTCAAAATATTTGTTTTTTCTTTCTTATTTTTTTTTGGGGTAAAAAAATATTTGTTAGCTAAACCCCCATTTGATTAAAGAGAGAAAAAAAAAAAAAAAAAGGAGTATCCAATGGCAAAACTTGGCGCTAATCACGAAATGGTTTTAATTTAGCCGCGTACTCTGTCAATATATGTGGGTAATGGCCACCACTCAAGTGCTCAAAGTCTAATAAAGGTGTTCTTTATAGGGAGAGAGAGTGTGTAGTGCCTTGAGATATGCAATTATTATGTGTATAATGGCTATTTGGATACCTTTCTTTCCCTTTTCTTTTCATTGTTTGGGCTATTACATTGTCCAATGAGTAGGGGTTGAATTTTTATTTTATTTTATTTTACTTTTTATTTATCTATTTATTTATTTATTTATTTGTTGCAAGGAGACGAGTAGGAATTGAATTTTAGTTTATAGAAAAAAGGGTAATATTTGTTTTATAGTTTCTGAAGGAAAAAAAAAGTAGGGGCCGAATTGAACCTTTTGTTTCCTTTGTCATTTTTAGAAAAAACAAAAAAACAAAAAAAAAAAAACCAAAAACATCCCTTATATTTAGCTTCAATATCACTTTTTTCCCCCCCCCTTTTTTCAAACAAGTGTCTGAAACATCTATGTGTTTGCAAAATAAGTCATGAAATACCTCCTCTAAGTAATTAAATTTTCGAGAACACCAATATCAGCCTTCTTATTGTATACGAGCTATTATTTTAAACACGAGTACTTAACTACCAAAGTAAACAAATAAATAAATAAAAATTGTCAAAACAAATATTTCAATTATTTGATAATTATTTTGTTTTAAGATTTGTTTTAGTTAATATTTGATTTAATTAATGTTTTTCATTTATATCTAATATAGGTTGAGAAGGCTAATTATGGTATTTTTAAAATTTTAATTGCTTCAGGAAAAACTGTCTCAATATAGCGAAATTCCTAGTTGAATAAGTTCCAACCTACCCAAAAAGCTTAACAATATGGGCATTGTCTTGGAAAAAGGCTCACTGAAATGACATGTAGGTGAAGATGCAATATTTTTTGTTTAACAAGAAAGAGAAAAATGGTATTTAAGCTACACACAAGATATGTTTTGGGTATTTGCTCTTGTTTTTTATTAAGAACTTTTATGTAGTTGAATTTAGAACATATCTTGGTGTTGCCCAATGAGTTGGAAAATGACTATATTAAGGGTACTCGATTCATGTGTCCCTTTATTTATATCATAACATATACCTTATATGTCCATCTAATTATATCATAACATACTAAATAAAAAGAAATATCATTTTTTTATCAAAACATCCTATTACCACAGTTAAAAAGAAACGTTAATTAAATACATGAAAAGATATTCATAGCGGGACACATAAAAGAACACAAATAAAGTGATATATGAGACGAATTCAAGTTGATTTGCTCATTAATTTTCCCATATTTTCATGAGACGTAATATGGTATCCCAATCACTTAAAGAAACCCGTTTTTATTTTGTTGATGTTGTTTCGGCCATATACTCAATATATATTTTTCTAAATTTTCCGAAAACAAGGCTTAAAATGTGATTGGATCACGTCTCGCATAGTCACTGTAACTTAGTGGCAAATATATGGAAAAAGAAATAAATAGCAATTTTTATAAAATAATTGAAACAAAATAACATGTTGTATAAATATTTAAATTAAATAGTAAATTTATCGGGCTAAAAAAAATCTATTAAAATAAATGATATATTTACAATATGTAAATAAATCATTTACTTGATAAATCTAATGTAAATAAATTATTAATCTAATAAATTTATTATTTACTCTAAAATTATAAAAACTTATTATTTACTTTAATTATTTTTAAAAAAATGTGATTTATTACAAGTTCCTGTAAATATACAACTCCACAATTATTTTTACGTAAAATAATAAAATACTACTAGATGTTAACTCGATTATAAAGGAGAGAAGACGTCTGATAGATGGTCATTGGAATTATAGATTGGATTGAATGCGAATAGAATCCATAGGGACTATTTTTCAGTTTTTTTTTTTTTATTTCTGAGTGGTTATTAGAATTTTAGATTTCGATTCATTTATTTTTATTTGTTTATTATCTTTTTTGGCTAATGGCAAATAGAAAAGGTTACTGTTTGGAGCACAAATTGTAATTTGGTTCCGTCCCCACTTTATCTTCAGTTATGATATCGTTAGGTGACCCACCGAAAGCGAGATTTCATCTTGTTACCAAAAAAAAAAAAAAAAAAAAAAATGAAAAAATGAAAAATTGGTGGTGAAAGTGACTGCTGCTTGAGAGTTCTTGATCATTGGCTTTGTACCACTTGGGCAATGGAACACCATGGCAAAATTTTTTTTTTTAATTTTATTTTTTTGTTGTTTTATTTTTTTAATTTTATTTTTATATGGTGGGACTGTGATAGCAATCATCTGTAGACAAATGTCCAAAATGGGTAAGCCCCATCATCTGACAATTCTTTGGCCAGAGAAAATCTGCGCTCTGTTTGATGGACATGAAATTCCATAGGGATTAGAGATTCTTTGGAAAATCATAGGAAAAATAGAACATATATATATATTTATATATGAGAGAATTCTGCAGTAGATTTTTCTTCAATTTATTGTGATTTTAAGATATGAGATTCAGAAATATATACACCAGTAATTGAAAGTTCTACCACCTTTTTTCTTACATTATACGAAAGAATCAAATTCTCAAATGCATGTGCTGCCACAGTTTTCAAAGATAAAAAAATTTATATCATGTTGATTAATATAGATTAATATATGGAAAACAGACGGGCATTTTGGGTAATTTTCTAGTGTCTTTCTTTATTTCTTTTGTTTTTCTTCCCAAGTCCAAGCCCAAGGCCCAGGCCCAGGCCCAGGCCCAGGCCCATAACTCATATTTTTATTGTAATACAACCTCTAATGGTATTCTTCTCCTCCGAAGTGCAACATGCGTAGCTCTCCTCCCCCTTCTTCGCCCTCATGGAAACCAACCTTCCCCGATCAGAAAATGATCGGTCAATGATTGGTCGATTCTGTTGCTTTGTCGATCGATGCTCGGTTTCCATGTTTTAGAAACCAAGGGTGTCGGATGGTGAACCGAATCAACGAAAATATTAGTTATCAATTGGTGAATAGCTATAACTAATGATATTTCATGAAGGTTAATTTAAAATTTTAGTCTTAGAAAATAAGGTTTGTTTCACTAATTATCAATAAGCTTTTTTACATGGTTCCCATGAACTTCTTGCATTCGGAAAATTGTTACCTAAAATAAAAGTCTTGACAACTGACATTTTAGACTTTAGAATTTTTGTTTTTAATTAACCCCAATTGAAAACGGGTTTAAATTTTTGTCAGTTTTCTTACACGTGACTCAAACGTGGCCTTCTATTGAATGCAATGAAGTCTTTTTTGTTTTTTTTTTTTTTTTTTGCTCAAATTCGACATCATACAAAACTCCCTTGCCTACAGAGTAGACGGGAATTTTATTTGTCTGGGGTCTAAGTCAAATGAAAAAGACCTTGATTGCCCTCAATAAAAGGTCATGTGCGAGTTACAAACCAGAAAACTATTGAAAAATTTAATCAGTGTTTTAAATTGGTTGATTGCTATGGATTTTAAAATTTAAGGATCAATTATCTATTTCATAAATTAATTTGTCAAATGCGTAAAGTTCAAAAGAAATAAATAAACAAATAAGCCTCAATAATAACTCAAAATGGCAACAGACCGTCCCACAAAACATATTTTTCATTATCCTTTTCTTCTTACCAAGATCATCTGTGCTTAGCTTAGTAAAATTGTGTTTCTAAGGTTAAAAACACACACACACACACACATGTATACACGCACATGGATCGTCATCTATAGTCCAGCAGATGTACCCATACTTCGGGTGTAAAAGATTTGTGGGTAATGCAGGTACTGTTTAGCAGAAAATGAGTTGAATGATGAATGGTGAATGTGTAATTTGGGAAAGGAAAAAAAAATAAAGGAATAAAAAATAAAGGATGAATGACAAGCTATTTGGAGTCAATAAGGGGGTTATTGTTTTTTGTTAGTCAAGTAACAAGGTGAGAAAAGGGTTGAATTTAGAAATACAATCTAAATTGTGACGATTTGCAGGAAGTTAAAAAGTGTCAACTTGTTATGGGACGGAACAAAAGTGACAATAAGTCGAGACTTTGACGATCGAATCATATATAAGCCACGTACAAAGAGATAAACACACCATGTATGACAACTTGAGGCAAGCAAAAGTAGGCAGTAGAATGGCATTAGTAGTTCATAATTACATGAAGCAACGAAAGTGAACCAAAAAAAAAAAAAAAAAAAAGAGTAATCATACTAATCATAAAAGGACATTACAAGTGTCGGTAGGACTGAAATAGGTAAGTGGACAAGACGGTCAACATGATGAGGAGATAAGGAAGGTGCAGATTGAGTCTTCGTAACTCAAATAACAAGCAGTCGCAGCGTGTATGTGACAGTTATTCTTAAGAAATACGACCATTTGGTTGTAGGGTGTCCCCTCGATCAGAATGAAAGAGAATGAAGTAGGCATGGAAGTGTTTAAGAACATGTTGAACTGTCTGCTTGTTGAACTGTTTAAGAACATTTATGTGGTGTAGAAGTCGTCCTCTAAATCATGGAAGTGTAATTTCAAAATAGTGTACTTGATGCATATGAGGAAGTCCCAAACACAAGTAAGTCTCGCCAAGATATCGCTTGATGGGAGAGTTCATCGATTCGCTTCTTTGAGTCGTACACATGCTAGCGATGAAGTTGCCAAACAGGTAAGTATCAACCCAACTTTTCCTTTTTTCAAACATAGACCGAAGCCATTCTATTTGCATGACACACAATGAAGCAACCTGATGCTCTCCCGTGATCACCAACTCTGTCCGTCCGGTTTCGGTTATCCCTCCTCCCCCTTGCCTCCTGCACTGGTCGTTGATGGCTCTGCCTAGTGATCAAAATTTTGCCCCCTATCTACGTCCCCTTTGATTTGTCCCAATAAACAAGACTTTTGTTTTAAAAAAAGATGTTGCCTATTAGGAACCATTCCAAGCGCGCAACTTTCTAAATTGCCCTGCAGCTTCCAAAGGGCTTTTTTGTTAGAATTCACATCCTCTACCCCTTTCGTGTGTTGTATTATCTGTCCTTTGGTCACTATTTGAACACCTTATTAAAAATGTTAAATCATATTTAATAACCATTAGCTTTCAATCTCCGTTCTCTCGGATTGTTACATTCACTCCACTCTCTCTCTTGGAAACCACCAACTAAATGCGATAGATTCTCTCTTATTACTCTTTTAGGTAGGCCTCACAATTAAAAGCTGACGGCCAATATTGAGGGAAGTATCAAAATTTTAAAGGGGGGGTGTTTGATGAATGAGTTAAGCTTGAGTTGAGTTGAGATTTTTAAGTTTGAATAGTAATTTTTGTTGACTTTTTCAGAAAAGACAAAATTTTTTTTCAAAAAAGACAAAAAACATGATAAAAAAAATACAATTTAATTTAAATCAAGTGTATGAACGAAACAAGAGTGTCGGTATATAGACACTTCCATATATATATATATATATAACAATATTTTTTTTTTCCTCTTTAATACTCTAAGAAAACTAATATTCCCCGAAATATCTTTTTTTTTCCCGAGTAGTATGGGAGTGGATGAAAAGCTTGTTTTTTCTTAAAATATTTTTTTTTCCAAGATTTTGTAATGGTTATATCAGGCCACATGTTATTTACTAAATAAATATATTTTCTATACTATTTTCGAAATATAATCTAAAAAAATTAATACTAATTGCTTATAAAATAGGATCTTAAATTTGATCATGTTTGCAAGCCACTATTTTTAAAAAAAATCTTTTTGTTATTTGTGTTCCTAAATTCTGTTAATCGATATTTTCATCCTAACCTTTTGTCTTAGCAATCTTGTCCCTAAATTCAACAAACAATTGTTAACCATATTTTTTTTAATAGTGATAATTAGAATCAATAGGTGTACCAACATCTCATCTACGTCGGTACTTTTTTAGCACTTTCACCATATGCCCATTCTATATAAAATGAATAATAAAAATTAATAAAATAAAGTTGGATGAAATAGACAAAACCATTCCAAATAGGAGAGAAAACAAATAAATAACGATTATGTTAACATCCTATAAGATCTACTTGGAAATGCCCAGTGCCTCATTAAAACCTTTGCTAGAAAAAACCCGAAGGAAAATTTTCAAAAGAGGAAAAAGAGTACAAGATTAAAAACCCTCAAAACGCGAATGAAATCTGTAAAAGGGAAGATCATTCATATCCATATAAAATAAAGGGAGAATAAAAATCAAGAGTCGAGATAAACTGACGTTTTTGTAGTTTGGTCTAAAATCAAGAGTCGAGAATAAAAATCATTTTACATATTTGTAGTTTGGTATCTTTATACCTTCCAACATTCTTGTAGTTTGGTCTCTTTATCATGGCAAGGCGTTTTTACTAATTTAGTCGGTGAAGTTGTCTTAGGGGTCCGTTTGGGGACATTTGAAGATGGTATTTTAGAGGTCGGGTTAGAAATGTGTGTTTGAAGGGGAAGACATTTGGAAAAATTTTGTGATATAGAAAATAATGTAAAAATTTACAATGTATTAGGAAAAAATATGTAAAATGAATCGTGTCTTGCTCGTCTCATCGTTATGAGTATTTTAAGATAATAATTATCTCATTTTGATTTGAAATGAGAAATTATGTACTTTTAAAATTTAAATTTTTAAAAATGAAAGAAAAAAAAAAAGTTTGATATAAAATTAGGAGTTTTGGATTCAAATCACATTTTACCATTTGGAAACATTGCCATTTGGACTCTTAAATTTCTTAAAACTCAACCCTTTACTAATAATTAATTTCAAAAAAATTTAAAGCTGAATAAGTAAATAAAAAAAAAATCCCACGACAAGTTCAAAGAAAAGGGTACTTAGCTCTCCCCTTTGCTTTCTCTCTTTTTCCTCCGTTCCTTATTTAAGGCATGAGGTGGGCGTGGGCGTACACCGGGAAAAAAAAAGGGGGTATGCGACAAAAAAAAAAAAAAAGATAAAGTTACGGTAAAATTCTTTTTATATATCATATTTATAAAAGCTTATTTTAAAATCATTTAGATATAATCAAATGGCTGATATATTACTTATTTACAGTAATTAATTAAGAAATTAAAAAAATAATTTTAAAATAATAATAAAAAATAATTTTACAAAAATCCACCTTCACTGGTGGAAGGTTAGGGGGAGGGGAGGTTTCCGCCACTGGCGTCGAAAAGGAGGGAGGGACTAGGCTAGTTGGCGTCGAGGGGGAGGGGGGGGAGGCGGGGTAGATCTGGCTTAGGGGAGGGGGGGTTCGTCACCGCATTGGCGGGGAAGTTACCGACGTCAGGGAAGGGGATTTATCTTTTTTAAAATAATTTTAATTTTTTTATTAATTTATATTGATACGAGGATGAGATAAGACGACGAGTTAAAGTGTATTATAATTATTATACACAAATAATATTTAAGTCGTTCGATGATATATTAATGATTTAAAAATAAGCTATATCATTAAAATATATAAAGGAGCTCTACTGCTGTCATTCCAAAAAATAAAAAAATAAAAAAAGTATTAACACCACACCCTCTCTCTCCTCTCAGCCTTGTTGTCGCCTTGGAAGTTTCGCAATCTCGTCGTCACCTCGGAAGTTCGCGATCTCCTTGCTGCCTTTGCGAGTCTGCGATCTCAACCTCACCGTCTCCTTCGGAAGTTCACAATCTTAGCCACACTGCCGCCTCGCGAGTTTGCAATCTTCTCCTCTAAGATCGGATTGGTGGCTGCAGCGATCTGAGCTCAGCCACTTCTATGATTTGAGCTTGATCGCTGTCTGCCGCGATTTGCTAGGTTGTTCCTTGCGATCTGAGCTATTTCTCCCCAGGGCTGTCGCGACGTCGTGATGCAAGATCTGCCGTGGACCGATGGGAGCTCCTCGACAATGATCGGTAGTTGTCAGCAGCTCTCGATCGACAACTTAAACTTTTGAAGCCAAAGGTAGAAAATGAAGACCCAAGCCCCCTATTTATAGGAACGAGTGGCGCGAAGTTCGAGGAGTTTGCTCAGAATCCAACCAATGAGAAGATGCCACGTAGCGACGTTTCGTTCTCAAGTTTTCATCGCAACAACTCCCAACCAGATCCAACCAACAACTATAGATGCCAACGCGGACCACCTAGTCGGCCTCATTTGAATAAATGCGGGCCGCTTTGCCGATCACTTGTCTTCATCAACCCCCCGTCGAGAATGATCGGGGAGTGCTCGGGGGGCTAACGTTGATGGTGTGGTCGTAACTGGTTGGCCCCAGGGCGGATCTCTTTTCTTTCGCTAACACACGTCCCCGGGAGCCAGACGAGGCCCCCTTGCCGGGAGCCAGGGGTGAATCAAGCCAAGGCCGATAACAACTGAACACCTTCTCGGATTGGAGTAATTGACCGCGCCGACCACTCAAAGCCGAGCCTGCGTCCCAATGGGAACTCCGTGGCCAAGGAGTGAGCATTCAGGTTCCGGACACACCCGAGCACTTCCTGAGTAGGTTAGCTCACGGGGACACTGACCTGCCGTTCCATACTGGCTGCCGGACGACAGTACCATGGCAGGTGTGCACACCATTACCCTGACCCCTGACACCCGACATTGGTACGTATCCTCACTCCCGTGCAAGCACCACTTCCTCCATTATTACTTGTCCTCACTGACAAAAGCACCTGCAACCTGCACCAATGCCCCCACGATGTCCGAGTAGAGAGAAATGTGGCACTCGCCCGCTGGACACTAAGTATGCGTGCACCTAACAAGGGCATGGTCGCCGAGAACACTCAAAGCACAGCCCACCAGGGCTAGTCGGGGCACCCAAACCCACAAAAACACTTATAAATAAGAGATTGCCTTACTCATCTTCCTTGCCAAAATTATTCTCATCTGCTTGCTCTTGAGTTCTTTTTGTTGACTTAAACATCGGAGTGTCTTTAGCAGAGACACCCCATTGGTATTCCTTTTACTCCAAGATACTTCTCTTTTTGTAGGCAACTAGACGGAGCACAATGGCGTACGATCAACCCCACGGACCAACCACATCTGGTATTGTGCAAACGATTTTTGGCATCAATATTAACCAACTGGTTATCCACCAATAGCCGTGGTTACCGACCGAAAACCCATTAGTAGTTGGTAACCAACTTGTCTCCCGACAACGGCGATAGTTACTGATCGGAAACCTGCCGGCGATCAATAACCAACTAGTAACCTAGGTGGTTATATCATGAATATTAATTTGTATTTAGTTAGGACCTAGGGATGATAAATCGCGCCCACTGTCTAGACACACCACAACAACTCCACTGTTAGGTCAGCAAACATAAACGTATGAAAATAAATAAATACAAATAACCATGAAATTAAATAATACAAGTGATTTGGTTATTTAACGTGGCCAAAAACCCATAAGAGAAAAAACCACGAGTGCTAAGCACACCAGCTCAAATGGGAGTATTTTATTAACGATGAATTATGATTACAAAAGATTGGAATTATGAGCTTGCTCTGAAACTCCACCATAACTCCCCTTTAGACCTCCCATCCTACTCGAAGTCTACAGCTCGCCTTCTGTCCAACTAACGTACTCCAAGCGAGGTTGCTTGCCTTCAGTCCTCGATGTACTCCGAGCCTTGATTCGTCTTCGGTCCTCCTCGACTTACTCCAGATCAGATGAATACGAAACCATGCAGTAGTTAAGAGCAAAGTGCTGAGTCTAGAACATACTCTGAAATTCTCTCACGTTGAAGCTCTAAAAAACTAATTCCCAATGTGAGAATCCTTAAATATCGAAACCCGTAGGTACAAGATGATGTCTAGATACACTCTCCTAATCCTAGGAACTGATCTGCCCAAGAATCACACACAAATTTTGAATTGCAAGGTCTTTGGGAAAAACCAACAGATGTTAGACTTGAATTTTGAAACCAAAGATCAAAATATCTCTCATATCTAATTAGCTCACGTTGTTAAACTTTGGCACATGCAAGATTCAAAACTTGAATTAAAATCTAATTAACTTTCAACACATATCTCATCAGCTAAGTTCATGAAAGATGATTAATTAATGTTTTAATATTTGATGCCAACAAACACAAGGATGAAAATCCCAACAATTATGATTCATATTTTAAGTTAAATAGATAAATAAATATTTATAATATCATCTATCATATTTATTGTAAGAGTTTTTTCTTGTATAGTAAAAATAAATCCAAGACATTATTTCTGTGACATTTATCAAAAGTGCCAAAAAAAAAAAAATTGTTGTTTTCTGCTTTTGGGCTTCCCAGCCTGTTCAATGGGCCGAAACGTCTTCATTGTTAGTTGAGTTTTTGATCTTAAAGGAGCAAAACTTGTAAGGAGCTTTCTATGGTTGGTGGGTTATCTATGAACGTTAGATGTAGGATCGAAATCATATTAGTAAAAGAGATATAAAATTGTGTAAACTGATAGAATTTAATCATATGACATAAGTTAAAATGAAGCCTCACCAACATGCTTTTTATTTTTATTTTATTTAATTTTTAATCCAACTGTAGTTCATTCTCCAATTTCTAAAATATCCCTGTTAAACATGTGGGTTTGAAACCAAAAACAAAAACATAATAAATAAATAAATAAATAAAAATAATGTAGCTCTTCCATGTTAGCATGTTTTTGGTGCCTTCAAAAATTAAAGTCAAATGGCATTTCCAATTTCTATATACATACTACTTCGACCAAAACTGATTCTTAAGTGCACGACGACTACATGCATTTTGCATCTGCTAGGCATACAACATGATCATGCTTTGTGTTATTGATTAAAAGTAGAGTAATGTTATGGACACCAACTCCAATTTCAACTTTTTGAGTACCAACTCATATGTTATATTTCTATTAGTAAATGCAATCAATTGATGTGTAAATACTTTAAACAATTATTAATAAATAACTGACAACTCATATGCCACATAGACTGACACTCAAAAGTTGAAATTAAAGTTGGTGTCCCTAATATTTTTCTTAAAAAAATAGACATATGATACCGACATAGTATAAATAAGAGTACATCATCGAAAAAAGAACATACATGCAAAGTTAGTGAAAGCTACTTACTTTCTTTTAGAGTGCCACACACACACACACACATATATATATATATATCTAATGTGTTTTGCAAATGTGTTTTTTTTTTCTTTTCTTTTTTTGATTGAAAAATGTAGTGACATTATTGATGTTATCCTATCTATCCCTTCTTTTATTTAAAGAACAAGTTCAGATGCTTCTAATTAAGTGAAAATGAGATGATTCAATTCTAATAAAAAAATGGAGCTCAATTTCATCCACACTGTTACATACTCAACAACGCATGGTCCATTGATTGGACAGGATCCTTAAAATAAGATTCTAGAGTATCAAAACTTGAATCCATTGTATTTTTTAACTGACTATTTACATTAACGGTTAAATAAAAGTGTCATGCTACGGTTAAATAAAAGTCATGCTTTTAAAAAATGTATAAAAACAAACTAATTTATAAAATTGAACCAAAAAAAAAAAAAGCAATCACGTTGTGTTGATAAAAATATCCTTTAACCTATTTTAAGAAACAGAACAAAGTATATTTTGCCCTAAAAAAGAGCAGCATTAATTTCAATTACTCATTTTGTATATCTAAAATTAGAAATTCCGAAAATCATTCCCCCTTATAATCACATATTTTAACAATATTACAATAACTGCATAATACAAATAAGCCAAACCTTATATTTTAAGGAAAAGCAAAGAACAATGTTAGTTAAAATATAGTGATCATGTTATTACAATTGCTTAAGTAAATTCTAAATGATGACTCTCATAATTAAAATGATCTTGTCATTACGACAGTTTTAGTATATATATCGTGTTAAACAAAGAATGATATGTAGATTGATATATAAAAACCATACATAATAATCCAATCTATCCAAGATAATGATAGATCATTATAGTATTAGTAACGTATACGGACATTAAATTTTAAAATGATATGGTCACTATTGTAAGGATCACAATGTAATTACACATGTAAAGGAGACACAAACAAAGGGCAAAATTAGTTCCATGGAAGTGTGTTTAGCTCTTTGATTTTTAAACACAATTTTGTAATGTCCATAGTAAAATAAAGTAAAACGAAAAAAAATACATTTGTTAGTTCTATAAAAAGCGTGACCAATTCTTTTCTTTCTAAACATAAAATCTGGAAATGTATATAAACATATGATAAATCTATATATGTATATATCTATCTATACCTATTATAAAAGCAGAGTTACCTTTTTCACAGTTCCATTGTTTCGTTCATGTATTTTGTCGTTTTCTGCGGCTATTTGATTTTTTATATTGTGTTTACTTTTGCTTCTTTATGCTTCCCGTTTGCAACTTGTATATATTTGTTTTGTTTTTTTTTTGTTTTGTTTTTCTTTTTTTATTTTATTTTTTTTCTTTCTCTTGATTTTTATCTTTTTCTCTTGTCCATTATATTTTTATTTTTTTAATTAAATTGTTTTTCTTTGAATTTATCCCAATTAAGATAATTATTTCTTTATATATATTCTCTATTTTTTTCCCTTGCCTTCTTCCGCTTGCAACTTGCCTCGTTTTCTTTTCTTTGAATCTATATCTACATCTATAACTAATTATATTATAAGGAAAATATTCACATACATGAAACTAAAAAATAACTTGTTAGAGAAAAAAAAAAAGGATGAAATAGTCATTTTAATTTTATAAAATCATTAAAATTTTGACACTTAACAATTCATGATATTCATGATAAAATTTTTCATGATATGTATCATTACTCATATTATAAAAGAGAGTTTCCTTTTTGACATAATTCAAAGACTTGGTCTCTTTATTTTATTTTTTTTGTAAGCTTTTATTTTATTTTATTTTCTTTCTTTATTTTATTTTTTATTTTTTTTTATTTTGTTGAGTTGGTCAGCTCTTTCTCTGTTTTATTTTTTGTTTCCACTTTTTTCCCTAAAGGTTTTACATATTTATAATGGGCTCATATAAAATAATTTTTATTTTTTCAATTTGTCTCTACGTAAAATAACTTTTTTCAAATATGTCCCAACAAATTTTTTCTTATAATTCTTCAAATTATTATATTCCCTTTTAATCACTGGTTGATTTTTTGAGTATGCTAAACCCTTTAGGAAACAATAAATAAATAAAAAAAAGATATTGATTTCTTCAAAAATTTAACATTTATTAATTTTTTATAGAAAAAAAAACTTACGTCTGTTTTTTTTTTTTTTCCCCCAAATCAATACATTAAATCTATTGCACGTGTCTAAAAACTAGTTTAAAAAAAAATTCAGTTACGTTCATTAAAAGCAGTAATGAACTCGTTTCTTAAAGCACAACTTTTGGGGAACTATGTTTAGGACTAGGCTAAGGTACATCAGATGTATAGAAAGTTCAGACACTTGTTCGCGTCGGAGAAATTGCAAGTTGTCAAGAAATCCTGTAGTCAGAATTTGAGATTCTATATCAGGGAATTAGCAGGTTAAAAACCGGTTCTGGTACGTCTGATGTAACTATATTCACAGGATGCACACGATTCATTTACAATTTATGAAGGACATGAATGTAATCCTCTTTTTAATTTTTATTTTAACCTTTTTTTACGTTGAAATTTTGGGAAAGAAAACGACATAGTAATCCTCTTTAGTAGTGGAGTAAGTTTGACTTGTAACACTGGTAACTTGGATCGTTTTTTCATTTTTTTGGTGGAGGAAAACGTGTTAGGCGACTATTCATGTACTAATGCATTAGTGATTTTACTACATTATTTTATACAAATACTTATGAACTTCTCAAATTTTGTGTTTTAGTCCCTAATTTTTATCTTGGCAATTATCCCTCTAAATTTTATAAAATTTGGTACGCCAATCCTTTTTGCCAATATTGATTAAAATTTAGCTAGTTTTTAATACATGACGTGCATATGATAATAATAATAATAACAATAATAAAGTGTTTGCTGCTTATTTTAATGCAATTACAATACAAATTCCTTTTGAAGTTTAGGTTTAGTTTTGAGTTATAATTGAATTTGATTCAAATTTTCAAATAAATTTATATTATTGGTCGAGTACAGGTTCGTGGTTGGTATCTTTTTTTTCAAATGAATTTGGTTCATTGGTCGAGGACGAGCAAGGGTTGGGGGTCAGATTTTGGGATTAAAATTGGGATCATGTCTTGGGACTAAGATCGTGGTCGTGGTCGTGGTCGTGGTCGTGGTCGGGTTTTAAGATCTGATTGAAGTTGGGTTTTAGAACCATGATAAGGGTTAGGATAGAGATCGGGTTTCGGAGTCAAGTTTTGTGACAGTTATCAGTACTTACAAGGAAAGGGTAAGCTATGCAATCCTACATCATTTGAGGATAAATATGTGTAATAATTCATAAGTAAAGAGACAACCTCTTAATGGGACGAGACCTTTTGGGGTGAGCCCAAGAGTAAAACTGTGAGGGTACAAGGCCTAAAGTGGACATACCAAATGGAGGCACGGGTCGTTACAAATGATATCAGAGTCTATATCCAACCGGAAGTGTGGCCAATAAGGATGTTGGACCCCAAAAAGGAGGGTGATTATGATAGGTATTAGTCCTTACAAGAAAAAGGGTAATTTGTACGGTCCTTCATCACTTAAGGATGGATATATGTAATACTTTATAAGTAAAGAGATCATCTCTTAATGGTATGGGCTTTTTGGGGTGAGCCCAAGAACAAAACGGTGAGGATATGAGATCAAAAGCGGACAATATCATACCAAAGGGAGGCGTGGGTCATTATAAGTTTTGAGACTGAGGTAGGGTTTTGAGATCATTGTTTAGTTTTGAATCAGGGTATGAGTCAGGGTTAGGTTTTTAGACTGTATTATGAGATTGGGTTTCGATATTGGGTTAGATGGAGTTAAGTTGGATTTCAATAATGTGATCGAATCACAGTCGAGGTTGAGACCATATTTCAAGGCTATAGTTGGGTTTAGGTTAAGATTCAAGGTCATGGTTGGGTTTCGGGATTAGGATCATGGTAGATTTTGATTGACTCTAACATTGATGCAGAGCCCAATGCTGAACCCGAGCTTGACAACGAAACCCGATCTCATCCCCAACTCCGAATCATAATACCAGTACTTGGTCTAAAACTTGACTATAGAAACCAATCCCGAAACTTGACTCGGGACCCGATCGTAATCATGATGGCTACCTAGAAACCCGTCCTCAAATTTCAACTATGACTCTGATCCCAAATCCTGACCTTGATCCCAAAGCTCGACCTTGAACCCGATATGAAATCCAACATCGACCCCAATCTCAAAACATGATCCAGAAATATATAAGGTAAATGACAAAAAAATTTTTGTTTAAAAAAAAATTCTATCAAAAGTAGTATTTTTTGGGAGAAATTTCTAGAGTTATTATCTTCTCTAATTTACTTGTTGGAGGTTGTTTGCCTTCCAACCCCCTGTGCTATGCTTTGTTCTCTCAAGAACAAATGAAAATGAAAAACCCAATTTGATTAAACCCCCTTTTACTCATCAATTGTAGAGCTAATTGATCCCGAAAATCTATTCTATCACGACCTTATTCAGAAATCAATAGAGTATATAACGTAATTTCTCAGAAATTGGTTCAAAGCTAGTACAAAATAATAATAATAATAATAATAAAATAAAATCAAAAATTCAAACTTCAAAGTTCATACACTGTTTATTCTTTAAAACCTACCCATCATTGTTTTTCTCATCCTAAAGAACGATATGTAGTTTCACACTTATGAAGCTTCTTTTCCATTTTATTTTCCTTAAAAAAGAACCATAAAATATGTAATAACTGGTTAGAAGATTGACACAAGTTACTTAAAAAGTGAATACCCTTGTTTCAATATCAGCCACGCAGATTAATCTAAACGGTTACAAGTAACTGAAATTTAATTGGTTCTTCAAAATTGTAGTGATGGACTGTAGAAACGCAACTGTATGTATATACGTTTAAAAAAAAAAAAAGCAACTTCTTTCTTAAAGTATGAAATTTCACTTTTAAAAAAAGTATGATATTCAGATTTTATTCAAACTTACAATTAAGTTTAGATTTTTTAATTATTTTTTTAAAAAGGATTGTCTAAAAATAATCATTTTGTTTAATTAAAGACTAAGAAGAGAAGCGTCCTAACTCCTAATTAACTACTGAATCAACCAATTAGTAATAGTTTGCAAATGCGTTTGTTCAATTTGCAATAGCGTTGTGCAATATATCTGGTAAATATTTATTGCTAGGATAATGTTTTATTAAAAAATCACTATATTAATTTGGATTGGAATTCTGTAAACGTATAAATGGAAGAAATTAGTTAAACAAAAACAATTTTTTTCTTACCCTGAATTCTCGAGTTTCCTATCATGCCCAGGTGCTATTGTACGAGATCATCAAAGGCAAATTTCGGCTATATCGATCGTTGCTTGCTACGTGTCTGATCCGCTTGAGATAGCATAAATATATATTAAATTAAAGAAAAATATTTAGGGGCTTAAGTTAATGAAAAATGAATCTCTTTTACTAATCCCATGGGATTTAATTTAATTAGTGCGCGGTGTGTTGAGCACCTTCACATAGCATTTTTCTAGACTAAACCCTTATTTAATGTTCAAAATTTTGTATGTCTGTCTGAAGTGGATAGTCTCGTACTTTCTTTCCATATTGCAGTTTGTCTCCAATAGTGTTTATTAAGTCCAACATATCATATCTAGAAGGCTTATGTAATTTAAGCTAGTTTGGCATAGTAGGAAAATTGCTTATATAAAAGACCCTTTTAATAGTCAATTTGAGGCTTAAATTTGAGTGGAACACACGCGGTATTAGCGTCCTCTAATTGCGTTTGCTCCAATTTGCGAGGAAGAGCTTTGGTTGATCTAATCGCACCTCAGCCTCATCAGAGGAGATTGGCGTCACTGGCGCTAAGGATTGTGGGGAGAAATGGTCGGAGAGAGAGAGAGAGAGCGAGAGATGGTCGCAGAGAGGTGGGGGGGGGGGGGGGGGGGGGGGCGGGGGGGGGTGGGTTTGGTGGTGTGTGTGTTTGTGGAGTGGGTGATCGGGGAAGAGAGAAAGATTTTTTTTTTAATATGTTTAAATTAATTTATGACATAATCAACATGGCAGTTTTTACAAGACTTTTTACATTTATGGCAAAAATCAATCCACCCTTTATGATTTGTTTGGTTTTCAGGTTTAAATATAGGATTTTCATATTAATTTTTATCTTTTTTTTAATAAATCAACAAAATTATAACATCAATTAATTTCAATCTAAAAATCAATCCACCTTTTATTTGTCTTTTATTTTTTTTTTGAAATTTTATGTTTTAAAATGTGTCATTAAAATAATGTTCCCATATCGCAATAAATTTTCTTAAACGTGCCCCTGTTTAAATATTTTTCTCATAATCCTTAACATATTTTCATTTTTAAAATGCGATCCGTGATCCGTATTAATATTTATCTTACTTAAATACGTCTTTTCTTGTTGTCTCTCTTCTACAAATCATTTTTTTTCATTAATTTGCCTCCATTAAAACCATTGTTTTCTTTTTTCTACTGCTCATTTATTAATCATTGATTATTTTATTTCACTAAACTCTTATGGAATTTATATATTTAAAAAATCAATGCATTAATCCACACATACAAAACACATGCTTACAACTAGATATATATATATATATATTTTTTTTCAAAGAGAGTGGTCTGGATACATGGCCCAAAACTTCTCGTTTTAGCCTTAGCGATTAGGCTTCCTTCTTTAATATGAAGCCGTGTGTATACATAATTATATTGAAAAAAAAAAAGAGTGAAAAAATTATTAAAATGTTTGGGACGAAGATATCCAAAGGGACAGCTACACTCGTTGAAACGAAGACAAGATGAAAAAGATAAAAGTGCCTCAGCAATAACAACGATAGATAAATTTGTTGTGGTATTGAATCAAATTGAAGCCTGTATTATGAAATTCATGTGAATTTGACCATGACATGTGAAATTTCTGAAAATTTAAGAACTTCTGAAATTGAAGCCTATACTGTGAAGCTCATGTGAATTTGAGTCTAGCATGTGAATTCAATATGCTGTAAAACTCATGTGAACTTGAGTTTGTGTTTTGAGTTTTCCAAAGTTGTTCTCACAGTTTTAAAGGCAAGTTGGTATGTACCAACTTAAAGGGTGTGTTAGATTTCAATTGTGATTTCCATTTTCTTAAGATTTGTTTGATTTTCTATTTTATGGTTATTAACTGGCAAGATAATTTGTGGTTGATTCAGAGAATTTTCTAGAGAATTTTTTTTTCTTTATTTATGGACATAATTGGATGATCAATTTCTATATATTTGTAGTTCTTTTTCTTATGAAAAGATATAATAAACATAGAGCGTAATATTATATCTTGTTAAGAAAATGTAGATATATCATTGACATTGATATCTATATTTGAGATGGTTTAATAGAGTACTATCATTGATATCAAATTTATCTTTTAGTAAATTTAGTGGCACATTTCCTATCAAGTTAACTAATAATTACGTTGATTCGTTTCTTAATTTATTTTAAATTTTAAACTACTTTAACTGAAATTTTACTTTACGGATTTTAAAGTTTAATGATGATAAAAGATAAATATACCTCTATTATAATATATAGCATTAATTAGTGTGATGAATGCTACTTTTATTGTGATAGTGCTAAAATTTTCTAATTTTGCTCTTTCAATTTCTCGTGCTGATGCGAAAAAACAAATCAAAATTGTTGTGTCACATCGAGTCCCTATTTCAAAATTTTCATTCTAATTTTAGTTAACGACGAGTCTAATACCCGTGCGTTGCACGGGAAAGGAAGAAAAATAAATAAATAAATAAACTGAGTATTATATAATAAAAGCAGTAAGTTAAGATAAATATTATAATTATAATAAGTATAATTCTTCCTAAAATCTCTTCCAATAATAAAGATGCAAAATCAAAATGACAATAGTACTAATAATAATAAAAACGAAAACAAAAGCAAAAAAATAAAAAAATTTCTGTAGTCATACTCATTTAAAGAAAAAAAAATTAAAACAAAAATAAAACAAAAAAAAAAAAAAGAACAAAAATCTTTAGATTCAAAAGAACAAAAAAAAAACTAACCTTAATAAAAAATTATAACAAAATAAAATATATATCCCATTTTCTCCTTTTTTATGCTGTTTTTAAAAAAAATAAAAAAAACAAAAAAATAAATTTTTATCAGGTTATATATATGTAAAAACATAAATAAAAAAATGATTTTTTAAATATAAAACAAAACAAACAAAAAAGACAAAAAAAAAAAAAACATGTAGATCCTAAAAAAAATGGGTCTTTTAAAAATATAATAAAAGAAACAAAAAAGACACATAAAAAAAACTCAAAAAAAAAAATCTAAAATAAAGATAAAAAATTTAAAGTAAAAAAATATGGACAGGAGAGTTTTTGGGTTGTGACGAAGAAAGAAAGAAAGGGAAAAGGAAAAAGAAAAGGGCGAGAGGAAACAGATGGGTGCCACATCAGACTCGGGGTTTTTTTTTGGTCCTTTAATTTATTTATTTATATTTTAATTTTGGGTAAGTTGAAATCAGGAGAATTTTTACTCAAAAAAAAAAATATGGAGAATTCGATGGAATCTTGTGGCTGGGGACGAAAGAGTTCGCCAACACGTGGAGTTAGCTTGTCCTATCCCCTTGCGCCTTTTCAGTAACCGACAGGCAAGAAACTAAGGGCAAAACTATCTTCACTGCATTTTGAGGGCAAAATTGTCCATTTACTGTGAGATTCCTATCGGCAGGCAAAGGCAGGAGGGCCAAAAAGTAATTTTACTGTACAGTATTATTTGGTACTGTAGCAGTAACCGAAAAAAAAAAAAAGCAACAAAACACTGTCGAATACTGTTTAAATAACAGTAAAACACCCCTTCACTTTGATATATAGTAATAATTTCAAAAAAAATTTTAACCATTAATTTATGCTTCCCGAAATAAAATCATGGCTCCACACCACTCGATGTGACTCATGGAGTCATGACACACCAAAAGCAAACAAAGAGACCCACATAAATATTTGAGCATGAATCACATTTAAACGACAAAAGATAACAATTTATTACCAAAAAAAAAAAAAAAAAACTAAACAAAACAAAACGATAACAATTATTAAAAATTATAATGACACGGAGTTGCTGAAACGTGAAAATTGTGAAGTAAGCTCATTCAAGTTGGACATGCAATAAAAAGTCGATGTGACATATTAATTTTGATTTGTTTTTTCACCTCAGCACAAGAAATTGAAAGAGAAAAATGGTCATTAGAAAATTTTAGCACTACCACAATAAGAGTAGCATTCATCACACTAATTAATGCTATATATATTATAACAAAGGTAGACCTGTCTTTTATCATCAATAAACTATAAAATTTGTAAAGTAAAATTTTAGTATTAAAGTAGTTTAAAAATTAAAAAAATTAAGAAACGAATAAGCATAAATCAAATATCAAATTAAATATTGACTAACTTGATAGTAAATTTATCACCAAATTTACCATAAGATAAATACACCACGCAAAACAACCTTTATAAAATCTACGGTAAGTCTAAAAAATGTCACCATAACTAGCCATTCCAGGAGATCCTTTTGCAACTCCATCATCGTTGATCTTTAACATTGTTGGTCATTTGGTTTATTTGCTTGAGTTTGATTTTTATAATTAAAGATCAACACTAATGGAGTTGCAAACGGATATCCTGGAATAGCTGGTTGTGGAGGCATTTTCTGGACTTACCATAGATTTTACAATGGCTGGACTGCGAATCTCGTGGATTTATCTTATAATAAATTTGGTGGTAAATTTCCTATCAAGTTAGCCAATTTTAATTTAACATTTTATTTATGTTGATTTGTTTCTTAATTTTTTTTAAAAAAAATTTTAAACTGCTTTAATACTGAAATTTTACTTTACAAATTTTAAAGTTTAATGACGATCAAAGATAGATACCTTTTATTGTGATAGTGCTAAAGTTTTCTAATGACCATTTTTCTCTTTCAATTTCTTGTGCGGAGGCGAAAAAACAAATCAAAATTGATATGTCACAGCGACTCCCTATTGCATGACCATGAGCTTACTTCGCAATTATCATGTTTTAGCGAGTCCGTGTCACAATGATTTTTCATTCTAATTTTAGTTAATGATTTCAAATTTTTTTAACCATTAATTTATGCTTCCCGAAATAAAATCATGGCTCCACACCACTTGATGTGACTCATGGAGTCATGACACACCAAAGCAAAACGAAGAGTCCCACATAAATAATTGAGCATGAATCACATATAAACGACAAAAAAATAACAATATATTAGCCCAAAAAAAAAACAAAAATATAATTTAAAATTTTAATGACACGGAGTTGCTAAAAACGTGAAAATTGTGAAGTAATCTCATTCAAGTTGGACGTGCAATAAAAAGATGATGTGACATAGTAATTTTGATTTGTTTTTTCGCCTTATCACAAGAAATTGAAAAAGAAAAATGGTCATTAGAAAATTTTAGCACTATCACAATAAGAGTAGCATTCATCGCACTAATTAATGCTATAAATATTATAACAAAGGTAAATCTTTCTTTTATCATCATTAAACTTTAAAATTTGTAAAGTAAAATTTTAGCATTAAAGTAGTTCAAATTTTTTTAAAAAATTAAGAAATGACTCGGAATCAGCATAAATCAAATGTCAAATTGAATATTGGCTAATTTGATAGGAAATTTACTACCAAATTTACCATAAGATAAATACATCGGATTCGTGAAACAGCCTTTACAAAATCCACGGTAAGTCCGAAAAATACCACCACAACTAGCCATTTCAGGAGATCCATTTGCGGCTCCATCAGTATTGATCTTTAACATTATTGGCCATTTGATTCATTTGCTTGAGATTGATTTTCATAGTTAAAGATCAACATTGATGGAGCTGTAACTGGATCTCCTGGAACGGCTCGTTGTAGTGGCATTTTTCGGACTTACCATAAATTTTGCAAAGGCTATTCCGCAAATTCGGTGGATTTATGATAAATTTGATGGTAAAATTCATATCAAGCTAGCCAATATGCAATTTGACATTTTATTTATGTTGATTTGTTTCTTAATTTTTTTTTAATTTTTAAACTACTTTAATACTGGAATGTTACTTTACGAATTTTAAAGTTTAATGAGGATAAAAGATAAATATACCTATGTTATAATATATATATAGCATTAATTATTGTGATGAGTGCTACTTTTATTGTGATAATGCTAACATTTTTTAATGACTATTTTTCTCTTTCAATTTCTTGTGCTAAGACGAAAAAACAAATCAAAATTAAAATGTCATATCGACTCCCTATTGCGTGAATGAGCTGTACTTCACATTTATCACCCTTTACGATTATCAAATTGTTATCTTTTGCAAATTGCCACTTTTCTGTCGTTTATATATATATTTTATAAGTATTTGTCGTTTATTTATGATTCATGTTCAATTATTTATAATTCATATATATATATATATATATATTTCATGAGTCACATCCTGATTGCACCAACTTTTAGCTGGACACTGTTTGATTCGTCTGTTTAATTTTAAGTTTTCAAATTATTTTAAATAGAATTGAACTGAGTTTTAAAATTATACGTTTAATTAAAAATAAATTATTCAGAGTTAAAAAATATAAAAATTTAAAATATTTTAGAAAAAAAATATCGATATGAATTTTATTTTGTTACTTTTGAAATTATATGTAATATAAAAAAATTTAATATATCATTTCGACTTGAAATAATAAAATTATGAATTTTTTATAATTAAATTATGAACATTTAAGTATGAGTTTCTAAGTTAAAATTATATATGTAAATAATAAAACTGAGTTTATTTAAAAAAAAAAGGATAAAAAACAATTAAAATTATTTTGGTTGCAGTGTAAAATCAAAGCACATGTTAATTATTTAAGTATATATACGTAAAGTGTTGCATCCGGTATCATATGATATCCGATAATGTGAATTTCAATTATAATGATCATGAATTCATGCAGAAGAAAGTACAATTAAAGTGTATATGAATTTCTCTTATTTTATATTTTATTATGCATGAATTTACATTATTAATAACTGAAACTCATATTCACAATAACTGAAGTTTACATTACCATACAAGGACAATAATGTGCTAAATAGTAGTGTGATATGCTATATATAGTTGCAACTAGAGTACAGAAAGATTGCAAAGTTTCAAAAAATTCCAAGTCCACAAATGGAAATGGAAAATATTTTTCCACTTACCAAACAATTGTGGCAACAGCTTTTGCAATACCCTTTCTTTCTCTTTGTTGTCCTCTTATTTCTCTCCCTTCTCCATTTCAAAAGCAATAATAAGCCCAGATCTCCACATGGTGAAGTACTTAAGTTACCGCCGTCCCCGCCTAGGTTTCCGATCATCGGAAACCTTCATCAGCTAGGCCGGTTCCCTCACCGCTCTCTCCGAGCACTCTCTGAAAAGTATGGCCCCATAATGCTCCTTCACATGGGCCATTCTCCAACTCTCGTCATTTCTTCTGCAGACTTGGTGAAAGAAATTGTCAAGAAACACGACGTCGTTTTCTCGGGTCGACCAAAATCCACAGCTTCAGATATCTTATTCTATGGCGGAAAAGACGTCGCCTTTGCTCCTTATGGCGTGCATTGGAAACAAGCTAGGAGAATATCTGCTTTTCATCTCTTGAGCGCGAAAAGAGTACGATCATTTCATTTGGTGATGAAAGAGGAAGCTTCGGCCTTAGTTGATAGAATTCAGAAGGAAATCGCTTCTTCGGAAAGCGGGGTTTCAATCAACCTAAGCCAGGCTTTGATCTCAACAACAATCAACATAGTCTCAAGATGTATTCTTGGGAAGAGATATGAAGATCAGGGTGGTGGGAGCAGCTTTGAAGAGTTGGGAAGAAGAATTATGGTTCAAGTTATGGCCTTTAGTTTTGGTGATTTGTTCCCTTCTTTGAAATGGATCGACCGAGTCCGAGGATTTATCAGTAGCGTGAAATCAACTTGGAGGGAATTGGATGAATTTTACGACCAAGTGATTGAAGAACACAGAGCAAGAATGGAAAATGGTGGTCAAATTTCCAATCCAATCGACTTCGTTGATATTCTTCTCGAACTTCAAAAGGATCCTAGTGCCATTGACTTTGAGCTTACAAATGACCAACTCAAAGCTATCTTACAGGTAATTATAAAAAAAAGTGTTGGTTCAAACTTAGTGTTTTGTCTTGTAAAAATTTGAAAAGAAACATGAATTTTAATTTAAAAAAAAAAAAAAAACCTTGTTCAAACACTCTACCCAAACAAACACTACAGAATTGAAATTCGTTGAGTTGGGCTTAAATGACACATGATACATTTGATTTATTTTTGCAGGATATGGTCTTTGGAGGAATTGAAACTACTTCAACGCCAGCAGAATGGTTATTTGCAGAGCTTCTAAGAAACCGGAGGGTGATGACGAAAGTCCAGGAAGAGATTCGAAGAGTTGTGGGAGAAAAGGAAAGAGTTGATGTGGAAGATATAAACCGCATGGATTACTTGAAATGTGTCGTCAAAGAAAACCTAAGACTACATCCACCAGGTCCATTTGTGCTTCCTCGAGAGACAAGGGAAAGTGTTGAGATTGGAGGCTATCATGTTCCTGCGAAAACGAGAGTTCTCATTAATGCGTGGGCGATCCATCAGAGTCCAGATTTGTGGGACAGGTCAGAAGAGTTTTTCCCAGAGAGGTTTCAGAACAACCCAATTGATTTCATCAAAAGTCAAGAGTTCTTCCAATTGATTCCATTTGGTTTCGGGAGAAGGCAATGCCCTGGAATGACACTAGGATTTCTTATTATCGAATACCTGGTCGCCAACCTATTGTTTTGGTTTGATTGGAAGCTACGTAATACAGGTGACAATGATCTTTCATTGTCGGAAGATTTGGACATGAGTGAAGTGTACGGGTTGACTGTTTTTAAAAAAGTTCCTATTCATGCTATACCAAAAAAGTACTACCCTTAACCTCCACGCCAAAAATGTTCCTATTCGTGCTAGTGTCTTTTCTTTGGGTTCCCCTCTCTTAGTGCTCGAGTCCGGCGGCAACTCTGTCATCCCTCAGAATCCTGATCATGGAGACCGAACTCGGAGGCGGATGTACGTCTTATGGTCGGAGGGGTTGGGTTTTGTGTGGTTCACGTCGATGTGGTGCTGTTACTTCTGCTCTGGTTCCGGCTCTTCGTGACTCAGCGTTTCTCAACCTCTTTTGTGATGTGGGTCAGTTTCTCTTTGGTAGTTCTTGTCATGTTGTTAGATTTTATTTCCGTTTTGTGGTACATGATTGTGTCCAATAATGACTATATTGTTTCCGCCTTTTAGTTTAATTTGTGTCTCATGTAGTTTTGTTTTTATTTTATGTTTGTAATGTTAGAGGTGGTCTACCCACCTTTTTAGTATTTTTGTGGTTCATTAAATCTATGTCATAGTAGTGTTTCGGTTCTGTTTATATGTAGTTGATTGTGACCTCGGTTCTATATATTGCTAGCTCTTAGCTGATCGAAAGATTCTATCGATTGTAGAGGTATTTCACATCAAGTTTAATACATGTTCAAATACTTATGAATAATGAAACTAAGCGAAAAAGACAAAAATTAGATTGTAATTTAAGATTCAAAATTGTCAAGAAGAATTAATCAAACTTATTAACCATAATTGTCACATCAAGATTAAAAAACTTTTATAAGAAGGTTTTTTCTTGGTCCTTAATTTCAATGTACTTATCCATTAATTCCTAACCATTGGATCAAAGTTCCTAGTGGTCAAGATTATGTCATTATTTTATATTACATTATTTTTTTTATGGGTGATGGAAGAAGCAAAGTTTCTTCTAACCACCATGTAGCCACCTTCTTTGGCAAGATGATACAAAATGGTCTTGACAAATCTCAATAATTGACCTCTTGCTCTTATCTTCTTTTAAGAAAAGAAATATCTAATAATTTATACATTTCAAGTTATACATTTTACCGTTAGATTGAATATTCTATTTTCTTAAAATTTAGAAAATAGAGATTTTTCCATGATATTATCCAAAAGTAGATATAACTTTGATCTGCATATGTAGCTTAACAGTATTCTCCCTTGTCTTTCATTAGCTCAAATCCCAAGGTCTTATATTTTTATAAAGCTAAACAATATAAATTTCTACTGCAATCCAAACTTGGCCTTCAAGTTTCCCTGTTGATAAAGTAGTTTAGTGTAAATTTGATCTGTAATCAAAATTTCTTCGGCGTTTGGTAAATAAATTTGAGTTAAGATTTTTAAATTTGAGTTGGTTGAATTTTTTAAATTAGTTATAATTTTATTGATTTTTTAGAAAAAGATAAAAATTTAGATGAAAAATATGAGTTTAAACTTATTTACCAAACACCCTAATCTACAAATTTCCATAATATTAAAGGTAATCTGTCTATTTTTTTTCTGTCAAAAAGTAGACAATCTAAATTTTGATCTGTCTAGGAATTTGATGTCTAAATTTTAATACTGCATTTTTATATACAGCAAAATCCTATCTATGTTGATCTTAAAACTGCTAACTCCCGCTTGCTATACTGTTCTAGTGACTTTCATCAATTGGATACGCTTACTATTCATTCTTTGAATAAGGTAAAGTGACTTTAGACTATGAGTCAAATTACATAATTGTCAGATCATGAAAACATTTTTAAGTCATACCTTATGTCATATTATAGAGTTAGTCTGCATTTATAAAAATATTGTAACTTTATACTATGCGACAAAATCAATTGTCACATGTTAAAATCATATTCTTAATCCTACCATAACACATATAATTAGGTCACCTTATATTATAATATTGCAACCTTGTTTTTGTGACATAAGTTTAATGTGTCACATTATGAAAAGCATTTTATAACTTTAGGTTATTACCTAAACTTTAATTCACATAAAGAATTTGGTGAGTTATATTATTAATTTACGAAAAATTTCGTATCAAGGCTTTGGATATTACACCATTGGGTAAATATTTCTGCATTTTGAACAATACGTTTTAATACATATTGCTGTATAGTTATTATTATTATTATTATTATTATTATTATTATTATTATTATTTTAAGTATTTTAGTATGCTATATTAAGATTTCTATTAGTAAGTAGACATTGCTGATTAAGTATGATCAAGAAGTTCTAAAGACTATTATTTTTTTTACTAATGTTTTTTTTTACAACATTATGTAATAATATATATTACATTTTGTAATTACTACGATAAATATAGTAATTACTAAGTATAGTACAGTAATTATAATAACTACTAAGTATAATTGACATGGTATATATGGTAACTACCTAGTAAACTACTAAAATAATTTTGTTGTAGTAATTACTGAAATATATATGTGTGTTTTCAAAAAAATGTTTCACATATTTTAAGTCTTATAAGATAAGTATGTAATTTAAGAAGTTTAAGTAAATTAAGTAACGACTATATAAGGCGGGTCTTTACAATTGGTTTGGGGAAAAATTGTCACAATCTTCTTTATAAGCTAGCAACGGTGCGGGTTCGGAGCAGAGAAGTCTTCTCACCGACCTGTACACAAATAAAAACACTTCTCATACCTGACTGTAATCCATTTAGTGTTGGCAAAGATAGCGTGGATTTTCACTTTTGCATGTTCAAGGTACTCTCGAGGTATCCCATAACTCGATTATCTATTTTCATCATTAAAAACTTAAAAATACAAATAAAATATATCTATCTAAGACTTTAAGTTAAAATAAATCAAAGTCATAATATTCAAATTTTCATGTATCATATACATTAAAATTGAATATTCTATTTTAATTTTCTAGAAAAGTTTCTTGTTACATGATTTTTAAAAAAAACTTAGGATAAGAGATTCTAATTCTATAATTTAGAGTGGAGTCAAGTGTGAATTAGGGTTAGATTATATGTATAATAAACATTACATATGCCTTATTTTTAAGGAGATATTACGTACAGTTATATATACAAAAATCTATAAAATTTGCCGAATTATATTAATTTTATGAGAAATGAAATAATATGCAAGATTTAGAAAAGGCTTTTTGTATTGCACACCCTAAACTTATCGTATAGTTACAATTTACACCATAAACTTTTAATTTTGATAATTTACATCCTGAACTTATAAATATGTAAGCATTGACAATAATATAAATCTTTTGAATGAAATTAATATGTGATTTTACATGGGTTGTTAATTCATGACATAAATAAACATTTTTATTTTTGTTAATTGACAATCTATATGCAAGTACAGTATCAATTTTCATTAAAAAATAAACATTGTTTATCAATGGGGTACAAATTATTACATATTATAAATTTAATGTGTAAATTACTAAAATTAAAAATTTAAAGAGTAAATTATAATACTATAATAAGTTTAGGATATATCAATATAAAAAATATAAAAAAAAAGAACTTCATAACATAAAGTGAAATAATTTATACGGGGTCCGCTGTTTGGCCGCCATCTAGAGTCAGAAATATCCGGTCACCGCTTAAGAAACATCAAATGCCATTCGTCTGCCATCTTAACTCGCCCAACGTATAATAGCACCTGCATAGACGGTCGTTTCTGGTCGCCATCTCATCCTTATAATCAAATCACTTATTGCATATTTTGTCCTTTATATATAATTCACATTCAATTATTTATGTGTGAAGCTTTTGGTGTGCTTCGCAAGTCACATCATGTTTCCAATCCAATGACGTCTTAGCAAAGAAATAATGCTAATTGTCTTAGTTTATTGATATCCATCACTTAACATTAATGTGTTGGCTCATTTTTGTTTTCTGTTGTTTTTTTTTTTTTTTTTTTATGACAGAAATGTCTAAAATATTGGTGTAATATGCTCTATATATAGTCGAAACAAGATTATAGCGTCTAGAAAGAAAGATGGAGATGGAAATATTCTTCCAGTTACCAAACACTTGGGGCAACAGCTTTCGCAATGCCCCTTCTTTCTCTCTGTTATCCTCCTCTTCCTCTCACTTCTTCTCTTGTTCACAAGCAAGATTAGATCAAATCTCCGCATGGTGAAGAACTTAAGTTACCGCCGTCACCGCGAAGGTTTCCAATCATCGGAAACCTTCACCAACTAGGCCGGTTCCCTCACCACTCTCTCCGAGCGCTCTCCAAAAATTACGGCCCTATAATGCTCCTTCACATGGCCATTCTCTAACTCTTGTCATTTCTTCCGCAGACTTGTGAAAGAAATCGTCAAGAAACACGGCGTCGTTTTCTCGAATCGACCAAAATCCACAGCTTCTGATCTCTTATTCTATGGCGGAAAAGATATCGCCTTTGCTCCTTACGGTACGTATTGGAAACAAGCCAGGAAAATATGTATTCTTCATCTCCTGAGCCCCGGAAGAGTACAAAGAATCATTTCTGTTGGTGATGAAAGAAGAAGTTTCGTTATTAGTTGATAGAATTCAGAAAGAAATCGCTTCTTCTGAAAGCGGAAA
>CM046373.1:18218598-18250836 GCA_025413025.1 Ficus hispida | reverse complement strand
CATCATCGTTGATCTTTAACATTGTTGGTCATTTGGTTTATTTGCTTGAGTTTGATTTTTATAATTAAAGATCAACACTAATGGAGTTTGCAAACGGATATCCTGGAATAGCTGGTTGTGGAGGCATTTTCTGGACTTACCATAGATTTACAATGGCTGGACTGCGAATCTCGTGGATTTATCTTATAATAAATTTGGTGGTAAATTTCCTATCAAGTTAGCCAATTTTAATTTAACATTTTATTTATGTTGATTTGTTTCTTAATTTTTTTTAAAAAAAATTTTAAACTGCTTTTAATACTGAAATTTTACTTTACAAATTTTAAGTTTAATGACGATCAAGATAGATACCTTTTATTGTGATAGTGCTAAGTTTTCTAATGACCATTTTTCTTTTCAATTTCTTGTGCGGAGGCGAAAAAACAAATCAAAATTGATATGTCACAGCGACTCCCTATTGCATGACCATGAGCTTACTTCGCAATTATCATGTTTTAGCGGGTCCGTGTCACAATGATTTTTCATTCTAATTTTAGCTAATGATTTCAAATTTTTTAACCATTAATTTATGCTTCCCGAAATAAAATCATGGCTCACACCACTTGATGTGACTCATGGTCATGACACACCAAGCAAAACGAAGAGTCCACATAAATAATTGAGCATGAATCACATATAAACGACAAAAAATAACAATATATTAGCCCAAAAAAAAAAACAAAAATATAATTTAAAATTTTAATGACACGGAGTTGCTAAAAACGTGAAAATTTGTGAAGTAATCTCATTCAAGTTGGACGTGCAATAAAAAGATGATGTGACATAGTAATTTTGATTTGTTTTTTCGCCTTATCACAAGAAATTGAAAAGAAAAATGGTCATTAGAAAATTTTAGCACTATCACAATAAGAGTAGCATTCATCGCACTAATTAATGCTATAAATATTATAACAAAGGTAAATCTTTCTTTTATCATCATTAAACTTTAAAATTTGTAAAGTAAAATTTTAGCATTAAAGTAGTTCAAATTTTTTTAAAAAATTAAGAAATGACTCGGAATCAGCATAAATCAAATGTCAAATTGATATTGGCTAATTTGATAGGAAATTTACTATCAAATTTACCATAAGATAAATACATCGGATTCGTGAAACAGCCTTTACAAATCCACGGTAAGTCCGAAAATACCACAAACTAGCCATTTCAGGAGATCCATTTGCAGCTCCATCAGTATTGATCTTTAACATTATTGGCCATTTGATTCATTTGCTTGAGATTGATTTTCATAGTTAAAGATCAACATTGATGGAGCTGTAACTGGATCTCCTGGAACGGCTCGTTGTAGTGGCATTTTCGGACTTACCATAAATTTTGCAAAGGCTATTCGCAAATTCGGTGGATTTATGATAAATTTGATGGTAAACTTCATATCAAGCTAGCCAATATGCAATTTGACATTTTATTTATGTTGATTTGTTTCTTAATTTTTTTTTAATTTTTAAACTACTTTAATACTGGAATGTTCTTTACGAATTTTAAAGATTAATGAGGATAAAAGATAAATATACCTATGTTATAATATATATATAGCATTAATTATTGTGATGAGTGCTACTTTTATTGTGATAATGCTAACATTTTTTAATGACTATTTTTCTCTTTCAATTTATTGTGCTAAGACGAAAAAAATCAAAATTAAAAATGTCATATCGACTCCCTATTGCGTGAATGAGCTGTACTTCACATTTATCACCCTTTACGATTATCAAATTGTTATCTTTTGCAAATTGCCACTTTTCTGTCGTTTATATATATATTTTATAAGTATTTGTCGTTTATTTATGATTCATGTTCAATTATTTATAATTCATATATATATATATATATATTTTGAGTCACATCCTGATTGCACCAACTTTTAGCTGGACACTGTTTGATTCGTCTGTTTTAATTTTAAGTTTTCAAATTATTTTAAATAGAATTGAACTGAGTTTTTAAAATTATACGTTTAATTAAAAATAAATTATTCAGAGTTAAAAATATAAAAATTTAAAATATTTTAGAAAAAAAATCGATATGAATTTTATTTTGTTACTTTTGAAATTATATGTAATATAAAAAAATTTAATATATCATTTCGACTTGAAATAATAAAATTATGAATTTTTTATAATTAAATTATGAACATTTAAGTATGAGTTTCTAAGTTAAAATTATATATGTAAATAATAAAACTGAGTTTATTTAAAAAAAAAGGATAAAAAACAATTAAAATTATTTTGGTTGCAGTGTAAAATCAAAGCACATGTTAATTATTTAAGTATATATACGTAAAGTGTTGCATCCGGTATCATATGATATCCGATAATGTGAATTTCAATTATAATGATCATGAATTCATGCAGAAGAAAGTACAATTAAAGTGTATATGAATTTCTCTTATTTTATATTTTATTATGCATGAATTTCATTATTAATAACTGAAGCTCATATTCACAATAACTGAAGTTTACATTACCATACAAGGACAATAATGTGCTAAATAGTAGTGTGATATGCTATATATAGTTGCAACTAGAGTACAGAAAGATTGCAAAGTTTCAAAAAATTCCAAGTCCACAAATGGAAATGGAAAATATTTTTCTACTTACCAAAAATTGTGGCAACAGCTTTTGCAATACCCTTTCTTTCTCTTTGTTGTCCTCTTATTTCTCTCCCTTCTCCATTTCAAAAGCAATAATAAGCCCAGATCTCCACATGGTGAAGTACTTAAGTTACCGCCGTCCCCGCCTAGGTTTCCGATCATCGGAAACCTTCATCAGCTAGGCCGGTTCCCTCACCGCTCTCTCCGAGCACTCTCTGAAAAGTATGGCCCCATAATGCTCCTTCACATGGGCCATTCTCCAACTCTCGTCATTTCTTCTGCAGACTTGGTGAAAGAAATTGTCAAGAAAACGACGTCGTTTTCTCGGGTCGACCAAAATCCACAGCTTCAGATATCTTATTCTATGGCGGAAAAGACGTCGCTTTGCTCCTTATGGCGTGCATTGGAAACAAGCTAGGAGAATATCTGCTTTTCATCTCTTGAGCCGAAAAGAGTACGATCATTTCATTTGGTGATGAAAGAGGAAGCTTCGGCCTTAGTTGATAGAATTCAGAAGGAAATCGCTTCTCGGAAAGCGGTTTCAATCAACCTAAGCCAGGCTTTGATCTCAACAACATCAACATAGTCTCAAGATGTATTCTTGGGAAGAGATATGAAGATCAGGGTGGTGGAGCAGCTTGAAGAGTTGGGAAGAAGAATTATGGTTCAAGTTATGGCCTTTAGTTTTTGGTGATTTGTTCCCTTCTTTGAAATGGATCGACCGAGTCCGAGGATTTATCAGTAGCGTGAAATCAACTTGGAGGGAATTGGATGAATTTTACGACCAAGTGATTGAAGAACACAGAGCAAGAATGGAAAATGTGGTCAAATTTCCAATCCAATCGACTTCGTTGATATTCTTCTCGAACTTCAAAAGGATCCTAAGTGCCATTGACTTTGAGCTTACAAATGACAACTCAAAGCTATCTTACAGGTAATATAAAAAAAAGTTGTTGGTCAAACTTAGTGTTTTGTCTTGTAAAAATTTGAAAAGAAAATGAATTTTAATTTAAAAAAAAAAAAAAAAAACCTTGTTCAACACTCTACCCAAACAAACACTACAGAATTGAAATTCGTTGAGTTGGGCTTAAAATGACACATGATACATTTGATTTATTTTTGCAGGATATGGTCTTTGGAGGAATTGAAACTACTTCAACGCCAGCAGAATGGTTATTTGCAGAGCTTCTAAGAAACCGGAGGGTGATGACGAAAGTCCAGGAAGAGATTCGAAGAGTTGTGGAGAAAAGGAAAGAGTTGATGGAAGATATAAACCGCATGGATTACTTGAAATGTGTCGTCAAAGAAAACCTAAGACTACATCCACCAGGTCCATTTGTGCTTCCTCGAGAGACAAGGGAAAGTGTTGAGATTGGAGGCTATCATGTTCCTGCGAAAACGAGATTCTCATAATGCGTGGGCGATCCATCAGAGTCCAGATTTGTGGACAGGTCAGAAGAGTTTTTCCCAGAGAGGTTTCAGAACAACCCAATTGATTCATCAAAAGTCAAGAGTTCTTCCAATTGATTCCCATTTGGTTCGGGAGAAGGCAATGCCTGGAATGACACTAGGATTTCTTATTATCGAATACCTGGTCGCCAACCTATTGTTTTGGTTTGATTGGAGCTACGTAATACAGTGACAATGATCTTTCATTGTCGGAAGATTTGGAACATGGTGAAGTGTACGGGTTGACTGTTTTAAAAAGTTCCTATTCATGCTATACCAAAAAAGTACTACCTTAACCTCCACGCCAAAAATGTTCCTATTCGTGCTAGTGTCTTTCTTTGGGTTCCCCTCTCTTAGTGCTCGAGTCCGGCGCAACTCTGTCATCCTCAGAATCCTGATCATGGAGACCGAACTCGGAGGCGGATGTACGTCTTATGGTCGGAGGGGTTGGGTTTTGTGTGGTTCACGTCGATGTGGTGCTGTTACTTCTGCTCTGGTTCCGGCTCTTCGTGACTCAGCGTTTCTCAACCTCTTTTGTGATGTGGGTCAGTTTCTCTTTGGTAGTTTTGTCATGTTGTTAGATTTTATTTCCGTTTTGTGGTACATGATTGTGTCCAATAATGACTATATTGTTTCCGCCTTTTAGTTTAATTTTGTGTTCATGTAGTTTTGTTTTATTTTATGTTTGTAATGTTAGAGGTGGTCTACCCACCTTTTTAGTATTTTTGTGGTTCATTAAATCTATGTCATAGTAGTGTTTCGGTTCTGTTTATATGTAGTTGATTGTGACCTCGGTTCTATATATTGCTAGCTCTTAGCTGATCGAAAGATTCTATCGATTGTAGAGGTATTTCACATCAAGTTTAATACATGTTCAAATACTTATGAATAATGAAACTAAGCGAAAAAGACAAAAATTAGATTGTAATTTAAGATTCAAAATTGTCAAGAAGAATTAATCAAACTTATTAACCATAATTGTCACATCAAGATTAAAAAACTTTTATAAGAAGGTTTTTTCTTGGTCCTTAATTTCAATGTACTTATCCATTAATTCCTAACCATTGGATCAAAGTTCCTAGTGGTCAAGATTATGTCATTATTTTATATTACATTATTTTTTTTATGGGTGATGGAAGAAGCAAAGTTCTTCTAACCACCATGTAGCCACCTTCTTTGGCAAGATGATACAAAATGGTCTTGACAAATCTCATAATTGACCTCTTGCTCTTATCTTCTTTTAAGAAAAGAAATATCTAATAATTTATACATTTCAAGTTATACATTTTACCGTTAGATTGAATATTCTATTTTCTTAAAATTTAGAAAATAGAGATTTTTCCATGATATTATCCAAAAGTAGATATAACTTTGATCTGCATATGTAGCTTAACAGTATTCTCCCTTGTCTTTCATTAGCTCAAATCCCAAGGTCTTATATTTTTATAAAGCTAAACAATATAAATTTCTACTGCAATCCAAACTTGGCCTTCAAGTTTCCCTGTTGATAAAGTAGTTTAGTGTAAATTTGATCTGTAATCAAAATTTCTTCGGCGTTTGGTAAATAAATTTGAGTTAAGATTTTTAAATTTGAGTTGGTTGAATTTTTTAAATTAGTTATAATTTTATTGATTTTTTAGAAAAAGATAAAAATTTAGATGAAAAATATGAGTTTAAACTTATTTACCAAACACCCTAATCTACAAATTTCCATAATATTAAAGGTAATCTGTCTATTTTTTTTCTGTCAAAAAGTAGACAATCTAAATTTTGATCTGTCTAGGAATTTGATGTCTAAATTTTAATACTGCATTTTTATATACAGCAAAATCCTATCTATGTTGATCTTAAAACTGCTAACTCCCGCTTGCTATACTGTTCTAGTGACTTTCATCAATTGGATACGCTTACTATTCATTCTTTTGAATAAGGTAAAGTGACTTTAGACTATGAGTCAAATTACATAATTGTCAGATCATGAAACATTTTTAAGTCATACCTTATGTCATATTATAGAGTTAGTCTGCATTTATAAAATATTGTAACTTTATACTATGCGACAAAATCAATTGTCACATGTTAAAATCATATTCTTAATCCTACCATAACACATATAATTAGGTCACCTTATATTATAATATTGCAACCTTGTTTTTGTGACATAAGTTTAATGTGTCACATTATGAAAAGCATTTTATAACTTTAGGTTATTACCTAAACTTTAATTCACATAAAGAATTTTGGTGAGTTATATTATTAATTTACGAAAAATTTCGTATCAAGGCTTTGGATATTACACCATTGGGTAAATATTTCTGCATTTTGAACAATACGTTTTAATACATATTGCTGTATAGTTATTATTATTATTATTATTATTATTATTATTATTATTATTATTTTAAGTATTTTTAGTATGCTATATTAAGATTTCTATTAGTAAGTAGACATTGCTGATTAAGTATGATCAAGAAGTTCTAAAGACTATTATTTTTTTTACTAATGTTTTTTTTTTACAACATTATGTAATAATATATATTACATTTTGTAATTACTACGATAAATATAGTAATTACTAAGTATAGTACAGTAATTATAATAACTACTAAGTATAATTGACATGGTATATATGGTAACTACCTAGTAAACTACTAAAATAATTTTGTTGTAGTAATTACTGAAATATATATGTGTGTTTTCAAAAAAATGTTTCACATATTTTAAGTCTTATAAGATAAGTATGTAATTTAAGAAGTTTAAGTAAATTAAGTAACGACTATATAAGGCGGGTCTTTACAATTGGTTTGGGGAAAAATTGTCACAATCTTCTTTATAAGCTAGCAACGGTGCGGGTTCGGAGCAGAGAAGTCTTCTCACCGACCTGTACACAAATAAAAACACTTCTCATACCTGACTGTAATCCATTTAGTGTTGGCAAAGATAGCGTGGATTTTCACTTTTGCATGTTCAAGGTACTCTCGAGGTATCCATAACTCGATTATCTATTTTCATCATTAAAAACTTAAAAATACAAATAAAATATATCTATCTAAGACTTTAAGTTAAAATAAATCAAAGTCATAATATTCAAATTTCATGTATCATATACATTAAATTGAATATTCTATTTTAATTTTCTAGAAAAGTTTCTTGTACATGATTTTTAAAAAAAACTTAGGATAAGAGATTCTAATTCTATAATTTAGAGTGGAGTCAAGTGTGAATTAGGGTTAGATTATATGTATAATAAACATTACATATGCCTTATTTTTAAGGAGATATTACGTACAGTTATATATACAAAAATCTATAAAATTTGCCGAATTATATTAATTTTATGAGAAATGAAATAATATGCAAGATTTAGAAAAGGCTTTTTTGTATTGCACACCCTAAACTTATCGTATAGTTACAATTTACACCATAAACTTTTAATTTTGATAATTTACATCCTGAACTTATAAATATGTAAGCATTGACAATAATATAAATCTTTTGAATGAAATTAATATGTGATTTTTACATGGGTTGTTAATTCATGACATAAATAAACATTTTTATTTTTGTTAATTGACAATCTATATGCAAGTACAGTATCAATTTTCATTAAAAAATAAACATTGTTTATCAATGGGGTACAAATTATTACATATTATAATTTAATGTGTAAATTACTAAAATTAAAAATTTAAAGAGTAAATTATAATACTATAATAAGTTTAGGATATATCAATATAAAAAATATAAAAAAAAGAACTTCATAACATAAAGTGAAATAATTTATACGGGGTCCGCTGTTTGGCCGCCATCTAGAGTCAGAAATATCCGGTCACCGCTTAAGAAACATCAAATGCCATTCGTCTGCCATCTTAACTCGCCCAACGTATAATAGCACCTGCATAGACGGTCGTTCTGGTCGCCATCTCATCCTTATAATCAAATCACTTTATTGCATATTTTGTCCTTTATATATAATTCACATTCAATTATTTATGTGTGAAGCTTTTGGTGTGCTTCGCAAGTCACATCATGTTTCCAATCCAATGACGTCTTAGCAAAGAAATAATGCTAATTGTCTTAGTTTATTGATATCCATCACTTAACATTAATGTGTTGGCTCATTTTTGTTTTCTGTTGTTTTTTTTTTTTTTTTTTTATGACAGAAATGTCTAAAATATTGGTGTAATATGCTCTATATATAGTCGAAACAAGATTATAGCGTCTAGAAAGAAAGATGGAGATGGAAATATTCTTCCAGTTACCAAACACTTGGGGCAACAGCTTTCGCAATGCCCCTTCTTTCTCTCTGTTATCCTCCTCTTCCTCTCACTTCTTCTCTTGTTCACAAGCAAGAATTAGATCAAATCTCCGCATGGTGAAGAACTTAAGTTACCGCCGTCACCGCGAAGGTTTCCAATCATCGGAAACCTTCACCAACTAGGCCGGTTCCCTCACCACTCTCTCCGAGCGCTCTCCAAAAATTACGGCCCTATAATGCTCCTTCACATGGGCCATTCTCTAACTCTTGTCATTTCTTCCGCAGACTTGGTGAAAGAAATCGTCAAGAAACACGGCGTCGTTTTCTCGAATCGACCAAAATCCACAGCTTCTGATCTCTTATTCTATGGCGGAAAAGACATCGCCTTTGCTCCTTACGGTACGTATTGGAAACAAGCCAGGAAAATATGTATTCTTCATCTCCTGAGCCCCGGAAGAGTACAAAGAATCATTTCTGTTGGTGATGAAAGAAGAAGTTTCGTTATTAGTTGATAGAATTCAGAAAGAAATCGCTTCTTCTGAAAGCGGAAATTCCATCAACCTAAGCCATGTGTTGAGATTAACAACCAAATACATGGTCACAAGATGTATTCTTGGGAGATATATATGAAGAACAGGGTGGTGGGAGCAGGTTGGTGGAGTTGGGAAGAAGAATGATGATTCAACTTATGGCCTTTAGTTTTGGTGATTTCTTCCCTTCTTTAAAATGGTTAGATCGAGCCCGTGGATTTATTGGCAGCTTGAAATCGACTTCGAGCGAATTGGATGCATTTTACAACCAAGTGACTGAAGAACACAGAGCAAGGATGGAAAGTGGTGGTCAAATTTCTAATTCAATTGACTTCGTTGATATTCTTCTCCAACTTCAAAAGGATCCTAGTTCAATTGATTTTGAGCTTTCTGATGACCATGTCAAAGCAATCATACAGGTAATTCTCCAAAAACTGTATCCGATTAGTTGATCTATCCAATTTAGGGCTGGCAAATCGTGTTCGCGGGCCGTATTTGGGCTGGCCCGATTACGGTACGACACGATTAGCATGAACCCGAACACGACACGATTAATAAACGGGCCACGAACCTAAACACGAACACGACACGATTAATAAATGGGTAGTACGACACGACACGCGAACACGATTATTAAACGGGCCAAGACGGGTTGACACGAAAACAAACACGTTTATGACCCATTTAACACGAAAAACCCGTTTACGGCCCATTTAACACGAAACGGCTTCCTAACCCATTTAACACGAAAATTATGGAAAAAAATCACTTAAAATTCTAAATTCACTAACACATAAGTTTAAATTCACTAACACAAATTCTAAATTCTAAATTCACTAACACTTAAAATTCTAAATTGTCACATAATCAATATCCAAAATATTAATAGAAACATCAAAAGACAATAAAATATTAATACAAAAGGCAATGCTTTCTTACTTGAGAATCATAGCATCATAGGTTCCATCTCCATAAATCTTCAAAAGTTTCTAAATATTTCAACCTATTCAAGAAATTTATGAGAATGAAATTAAAACATATTTAAAAACTATCTAAAGATTAAAAAAAATGTTACTATGTCTAAATTACCTTCCATTTGGACCTCTGTATTTGAGGAGCTGGGGTTGTGGGAGCTTTGAGCAGACATGGAGTTGGACTCATTGAGCTCCAAACTGAGCACATCTTCAATGATTCCATCCATAGCCATGTGAATTGATTTGTTGTTGTCTGCACATAAATTTGATAAGTGGCCAACAACATAATGTAATCTTATGTAGTCAATAAGAAATGAATATACTATTTCTCCATTCAACTTGAAAACATCTAGAACATGAAAAGAAAAATTCACATCTTAATACAACCAAGTAATAACTTCAATATATAAAAAAATTGAAAACTAGATTATATCATGTGTAATGCTATTACTACATATCAAAGACTCAAAGACTCAAAGGTAGAATATACCTTTATCTCCAAATAGCCAATCCCTAGTGCAAACCAATGCCTGAAATACGTCAGATTCACTTCATGTCCTAGACCATCCATCTGCAAAATATAGAGAGGGAAATTATTAGTGTTGCTTGACTTTCATCAACAGCATCAAAGGTCTAGCAATTGAAAAGTTAAAAGGATATATCATATACAAGTAATGTATTGTATACATAAGCGTGTATGTACTAAAAGCAACATAAGGAATGGTATTCTAACATAATCAAATAATGATGCTTTCATGTGCAAGAATAGGCGTTTTAAATAGAAATGAAACAATTACGTTTTTAGGATTTCTTTTTATTTTCCTCCATTTTCTCATCAACCAAACAAGGGAAAAGAAAAAAAAACATAAAAAAAAAGAGTAGGGCTGTATATGTGAATGCACCTTATAGAATAGAGGAAAAAAAAAAACAAAACAAAAACCCCCAATTGAATAACCCTAGCGCTGCCGAGTGCAATCTGTAAGCTGAAATCGTGAGCTTGCGATCACGAGACTTGCATCCACGTTAACAGCGACAGGCAGAGGAAGAGAAAGAGAGAGAGACAAATTGATGGCAGATAGTGCGATCTGTAAGCTGAAATTGTGAGCTTACGATCACGAGACTTGTATCCACGTTAACAGCGACAGGCAGAGGAAGAGAAAGAGAGAGAGACAAATTGATGGCAGATAGTGATAGGAGAGATAAAGAAAGAGAGAGTGAGAAAGGGATGGCGGCGATCAGATGGCAGATGGAGGAGAGAAAATAGTGCGGTAGAAAAGAAAGGGGCAGAAGAAAAGAGAGGATAGAGAGCGATGAGGGAGAGATATAGGAAGAGAGAGAAGCCTGAGGGAGGAGTGAGAGTAGGTCGAAGGAAAACAGAGGGAGAGGTTGAAGAAGAGAAATAAGAGAGATAAAATCAAATAGAAGCAAAGTAAGAGCAGCTTTTCAAGGATGAGTCGGGGAAGAAAAAGAAAAGGGAAAAAAAAATAGTTAAGATAAAAACATTAGCTTTTGTGTTTTGTCATTGCACGTATAATATATATATATATATATATATATATATTTGAAAGGGTAGACATATAATTTATTGATACCCGATAAAAACAATAATTCTTATTTTTCTATTTATATTTCAATAAAGATCAAATATAACCAATTTTATTTTTTGATAATTTATACAAGTAATTTTTGGTTTATTATTTATTAGAATTATTTTTCATTCCATAGTGCCATCATAATACCACACTAGACTGACTTATTGATTACCAAACAGAGTAACATTGTTTTGGAGTTAAACACATTTTATAGTATTGTCAAATACTCAGTTGCTTTAAACAACAAGCAAAAGAATAAACTACAATAGCAATTCGAAGACAATAAGTAAAAAACACAGAAATAATGACAAGAATATTTAAATATTATTTCTGAATTTTTTTTTATGATCAATAAGAATTTGGAAAGTTGAAGTTCAAATTTGAAAAATATAATTTCAAAATGATGAGTAAGTTTTACTGTTTTACATCCTAATAAATTTATGTCTTTGTTAACTATAAGACTACCCTAATATTCTAATCCAAATATATACACATAATTAGGTTTACTATTTTATATTATTAACTAGTTAACTATAACTATAATTTGTTTACAATTTTATATTATTAACTAGTTAATTATAAGATTATTATTTTATATCAGAAGCAACATCTCCATAACTTCTGATTTATATTGTCTCAATAGTGAAAATTCTTCGATAGTTGTTTTTTGGTCTTGTATCAAACACACAAATAGGCCTATACTTGTTATAAAAAGAGCTTTAGAATAGTTTGAAAATTCTAACATAAACGTGTTAAACGTGTTAATCGTGTTAGCCCGTTTCCGGCCCATTTATTTTCGTGTTAAACGTGTCGACCCAATTTCGACCCAATTATTAAACGTGCGGTCCAAACCAATTTATTACGTGTCGTTCTCGTGTCGTGTCACCGTGTCATGTCCGGATTTGCCGGCTCTACTATCCATTACACGTTCTATTATTTTTCCAGATTGGGTATCAAAACTTTTGCTTCTGTTTCACTGAGACAAGGCAGGGGGAGCGAGAGGACGGACGCATTGGGAAGAGAAAAGTTTTTTTCTTGTTTGGGGGGGGGGGGGGTCAGAGAGAGAGAAGAAAAAGAGAAATTATTAATAAATTATATATGCATGTAATATTTATAGGATCTATATATTAAAAATAAAAAAATCAATGTATATCTAAAATTTCGTAAAATATAATTTAATTATCTCAATATATATATATTTTGTAAAATTTTAAATATAATTTCTATATTTTACATATTTTGTTATAATTTCTTTTAGACATTTTGTTATAAATAAACCACATTAATTTTTTTAAAAAAATACTTTTTCTTACAATATTAAAATATTGTCTTCAACACAAATTTTTTAATTTTAGTCTTTTTTAATGTGTTGATTTACTTTTTAAATATTTTAAAATTTTAAAATTTTTGGTCTTTTTTCATGCATTCTTTTTATTCTTAGTATTTTATTAGTTATTATTTTTTTAAGGAATGAATGCGGTAGAATCTCATTGAGAGGTACCACCAGTAGTTTCTTTTTAATAAACAGTTAAAATGAAATCTAACGGTACAAATATAGAGAAACACAACTTTTAATACATACTTGGACACTGAATAAAATTTTTTTATACAAAGCTTTTTTCTAAAATGAAAAAAAAACCCCAAAATTCAACCAAAACCCAAAAATGCCCTTAGCCGTCACCCACACTCAGCCGCTAGCGAAGTCGGTGTTAGGAGGGAGGAGGGTTTTAGCGGGGGGGGGGGGGGGGGGGGTGGTGGGGTAGGGGGGGCCTCACCTATCCTATCGAACCGAGATTAGGGGGGTGGGGGGGCTTAATTCGCAGGAGGTCTGGGGGGGGGAAGGGTCGCCTGTCAAACCAAGATCGGGGACGCAGTGGGGGGCTCGCCTGTTGAACCGAGGTCTGGGGGGGGGGGAAGGGTCGCCTGTCAAACCAAGATTGGGGAAGCGGCAGGGGGCTCGCCTGTCGAACCGAAATCGGGGTGGCTTCATGACAAATTGATGCAGAGTTTTTTTTTTTTTTTTCTAGATTAGATTAAATATGAAATAAAATAAAGGATTGTGTGTATATGATACCATATTAACATTAGATGCATCTGTAATCATAATCGTTCATTTACTCACACAATCAATTTTAGCCGTTAGATGGATTACTACTGGTAGTGCTCCTCATTGGAGCTCTACCACAGTTTTCTTTTTTTTTTTTTTTTTATCTACTTTTTACTTATATATATATATATATATTCATGTGCATCACACATGTTTTTTAAACTAGTAATCTTTTAATGCTAGGTCACCACAGGGAGTAGTGAGTCATTATAGTTAATAGCTGCTTAGCATGTGTTCAAAATCATCTAAAAGTTTACATATATGAATACATATTATTTGATTCCACTGTCGGATAGGACATTGAATCAGTTGGATGCACAAACAAAACATAGGACTGTTTGAGTAAGGGTTCAAAGTCAAAAAGTGCTCGTTTAAACCCATTTTACTATGGTATTTCACCTTTAAAAAAATTTTTTTGAGGAAAAAAAAGTTGAATTCGAATAAAATTCTGGTTCAAACGTTATATTCATACGCTTTAGAATTGAAATGATACATAATACATTTGATCTACTTTTTGGCAGGATATGTTATTTGCAGGAATTGATTCTACTTCAACGGCAACAGAATGGTTAGTTGCAGAGCTTCTAAGAAACACAAGAGTGATGACGAAAGTCCAAGAAGAGATTAGAAGAGTTGTGGGAGAAAAGGCGACAGTTGATGTGGAGGATATAAACCGCATGGCTTACTTTAAATGTGTTGTCAAAGAAAACCTAAGACTACATCCACCAGTTCCATTAAATGTTCCTCGAGAAACGTCAGAAAGTCTCGAGATTGGAGGTTACCATGTTCCTGAAAAAACGAGCGTGCTCGTTAATGCGTGGGCAATCCATAGGAATCCAGAATTCTGGGAGAGCCCGGAAGAGTTTATTCCAGATAGATTCGAGAACAACTCGGTTGATTTCATCAAAAGTCAAGAGTACTTTCAATTGATTCCGTTCGGTTTCGGGAGAAGGCAATGCCCTGGAATGACACTAGGATTTCTTATGATCGAATACCTGGTCGCCAACCTATTGTTTTGGTCCGATTGGAAGCTACATAATACAGGTGACAGTGATCATGCATTGCCCGAAGATTTGGATATGAGTGAAGTGTTTGCAATTACTGTTTTTAAAAAATCTCCAATTCATGCTTTTCCTAAAAAGTACTCCCCTTAATTTCCCGAAAAAACAATAAAGAAAAAAAAAATCCCCTTGATCTTATATATAGCAATATATGCAGTGATATGGGGAAGATTATCAGTATGTTGGGGCGATTTATTTAAGGTAGTTTTCTTCTAAATTTTCTCTTTGTAAAGTTGAAAAAAAAAAAAAAAAGCCTTTGTTTAGACAATAAATATCCTACGCGACTTTTTGTACCTTTAAACGTGAAAGTTGTTAAATGCTGGAAAACTTTATTTAAAAATAAAATTTGAAAATTTGCATCGTTTTATCAAGAAAATTTAAGTCTTAAAATTTGTTTCTAATCCGATTGTATTCGATTGAGTTTCAAATATTGAACCTTTTCTTTAATAAGGAGTAGAGAGAGATACGCTCTAACAAAGCCCCACTCATATTTTCATTTTAAAAAATATAAAAAAAAAAAAGGAAAGAAAGACACAAATCCGAGAAAAAAATAAACAAACTGCTCTAAACAACGAGAAAAAGAGTCTATTAATATTTCACTACTACAAAATGTGGATTCCACGACGGAACTTCCACAACCGTTTTTAAAAAAACCGTCATGGAAAATACGACAAAAACATGGAGTGGAATAGAGTTTCCGAAAACTATCGTGGTAGCCGAAGCTTGCACGACGGTTATAGAAAACCGTCATGGAAAACCATGCTTCTATGACAGTTTTTAAAAATGGTCGTAGAAGCAGTAGGCTTTCACAATGGTTATAGAAATGGTTTTAAAAACGGTTGTGAAAGTAGTAGGCTTCCACGACGGTTATAGATCCACGATGGTTATAGAAAACCATCGTGGAAGCATCAGGCTTCCACAACGGTCATAGAAAATCGTCGTGGAAGCAGCAGGCTTCCACGATAGTTTTCAAGAAACAGTCGTGGAAGCCTAATGCTTCCACGACCGTTTTTAAAAAACTGTCGTGCAAAATTCGTGAAAAATTTAGACAAAACGACGAGTATTATTGCCATCAATTTTTCATATCAATTACTTTGCACATCCCAAAATAAGATCAGATCGCTCCAAAAACAGTCAGTGTACCATTGGATGTCACTACTACCATCTACTATATCCATCAATATAATCTCTCTATAAGTGATAACTAATTAATGTCTTCTTAATGTTGCGTTTTCCTTAGTATTAATATTATTGATTTGCATGATTTTATAAGGTGTTATATATATATATATATTTTTTTTGGGATCGATTTAGAGTTAAATTGTGAAATAGGTGTTAAATTAAGTGATCAAGAAATGTTATTTTTACCCCAGTATTTAGACTTAATTAATTATGGTTTTAGATGGTTTTGTATTTTAATTAGTTTTGTTATGTTCTTTTGATTTTTAATTGTTGATCAATTCATGGGCCGGTGTTAATTAATGAAAATGATATATATACATGCTAAAATAGAGTACTTTGACTTCTACGTATTTCAATTTTTTTATTTAGGATTTGCAAATCATGAATAGGAAATTAATGTGATTTAATAGATTGTCTAAAACATATGAAGATGGTGTTGAAGAATTTTTGTCATTTGCCAAAGCTCATATACAAGATGATAAGATTCCGTATCCGTGTCAAATTTGTGGTAATCATAGATCTCATTCCACTGATGATGTTAGAGGGCATTTGCGCGTTTATGGGATTGTTTGTTCTTATCATGAGGCCTTTGGAGAAAAAGGGTAGAATAGGAATTTATGCTTTTATTTTGGTCAAAGTTTGACCAGGTTGACTTTAAGTTTGGCTGAGATGGTACTGCAGTGTAATCAATAGTATGGAAATTATACTGCGGAAAACCGTCATCACGGATGAAATAGTAAGAATAAGGTTCAAGATCACCCTAGAAAAATCAAGCATAATATTTAGGGCAATATGAACTAAATAGTTTCAAGTCCTAAGAAAATCCGAGAAGCAGTCCAATTTTATGTAGATGAATTCTGGACTGTAGTCCAGTATGACAATACTGTTTTTGGTGAAAAACAGTATTGATATTATTTAAATTAGTAAGGAAATGGACTACGTGAGTATATTCATGGATTTTCTAGAATCAAGTGGATAATTATGCAATAATTGGAAGCCAAGTGGCTCCATCATAGTTGGCCACCTTCAGGGACTAAATTATAAATATTTTGTCCGTAGGGGCCAAAGTGTAATTTTTAGAAAAGTAAGCATGATGTAAGCATGATGATGTAAGTATGATGTAAGCAAATAACTTGGCCTCCAAGTTTCTCCAAATGGACGGCCACCTATTAGGGATCATTGAGTAAATATTTTTGCTTCAAGGCTTCATATGCAATTTAGAGAATAAAAATAAATCCAAAAAGAAAATAAAATTCACCTATAAATAGGTGGAGGGGGGGGGGGGATGACATTTGGTTCATTTTATTGAAAATTACCCCAAAACTTTGGCCATTTTTCCTCTCACTCTCTCTCCCTTGGCCGAACCCCATAGGAAGAAAAACCAAGCTAGTAGTGGTTGAATTTTTTAGAAGGAAAGCTAAAAAAAAGTTTTCGAAATCCAAACTTGATATTCATCTCCAAGATCTAGAGGTAACCCTCTTAAAACCCTAAGCTTTTTAGTGAGTTTTGAGTAAATTTATGTGTATTTTCAAGGATGTAAGAGTATAAGCTCACCCATTTATGTTCTTGTTTTAGTTGATTTGCGTAGAATGCGCTTGATTTAGGTTTTGTGACCTTGATTTATGATTATGATGTATGTTTATGATGTTATGTGCTAAGTATGTAAGGTATATAGAAATGCCTTGTACATGTTTGTTGTATGTCCCCACACACTTAAGAGGTTGTATAGTGTAATTGATTATGTGATTTTGATGAATGATACAAGTAGGGTTAGTAGAAAAACCCTAAAAACCATAGTTTGGTGAAAATCACCAAATGAGTTTACGAGAATGATGGAATGATTGAATGTTTATGAATGAATGTATGATCATGGAAACGTTAGATAATACGCTGCATGCTTGACGTAGGCTCACGGTTGCTACCGTTTGAGGTAGTGTGTGTGTAATTTTACGTAAGAACCAACCAAAAACCGAAATTGCCAGTTCGGGTAAAAACTGGGAAGTGTTCTGGAAACAGAATTTTGAGGCCTTTAGAGGCCGAATTTGAGAAAAGTTAAAACTATAAAGTTGTAGAGAATTGAAAATCCTAGGGGGTAGCATGGACAGTTTTCAAAAATAAGACACCAAAGGCCTTCACTTTTACAAAAATCCGAGCCTAGACCACCCAGACCTATATGCACGGCCAGGCACATTCAACAAGGAAAAAAGTATAAGTTAAATGCAGAACTGGGTTTTGAGCAAAACACGAAAGTTGTAGGGTTTTTCAAGGTCTAAAACTTTTGTGAAGAAAACGTTTTCAAAATCTAAACCGATTTCAAAATAAAACTGAATCTTAAAAAACTGGGCAGGAAATAGGAAATTCCTGCACAGGATTTTCAAAACAGTGCATGCACAGGCAATTCCTGCACATGCACTAATAACTGGAATTATGGTTATTGAGTCTCATAGCTAATTAAACGAGAACTCAAACATATACTGATATTCAACTCAGATCATGAGCTTCATATCGACATACAAGATTCAGACTTGGGTTTTCTTTGTCTAAAAAAGAAATCACAAGTTCATCAAAATTTCGGGTTCTTACAGAAGACAACAAGTCTTGCGGACCGTCCCAACTGTACTGAAAGAAGTGATCAACATGAACAAAATGAAAGTTTTTCTTGCTTTCTTATTTTTAATTTTTGCATATCTCTTTATTTAAATTGTTAATTTCATTGACATTATAATATTCTACAATGTTTCATTTTCCATGTAAAAAAAAAAAACTTATTTTTTCATTTTTGGACTTTCTTCCAACCGCCACACGGTTGGAACGGTATTCTCGGTTGATAAAACCATCGAAGACAACATATCTTGTAGACCGTCCCAACTGTATTGATCGAAGAGATCGACTGTACAAAATGAAAGCTTTTTCTTATTTGCTTATTTTTAATTTTTGCACATATCTCGATTTGAATAATTAATTTCATTGACATTAAGATATTCCACGATATTTCATTTTCCATGTTAAAAAAAAACTTTATTTTTCATTTTTGGACATTCTTCCAACCGCCAAACGGTTGGAACGGTCTTCTCGGTTAGTAAAACCAGTGAAAACAACAAGTCTTGTGGACCGTCCTAAGTATATTGATCGAAGTGATCGACATGTACAAAATAAAAGTTTTTTCTTGTTTTCTTATTTTTAATTTTTATATATCTCTTTATTTGAATAGTTTATTTCATTGATATTAAGATATTCTACAATTTTTATTTTCCATGTTAAAACAAAAAGAAAAAATAAAAAAGGTTTATTTTTTATTTTTGGAATTTCTTCCAACTGCCAAACGGTTGGAACGGTTTTCTCGGTTGGTAAAACTAATGATGACAACAAGACTTGCGGACCATTTCAACTGTAATCTTAAAAACCAGTTGTAGAACAACTTTGTTAAAATCTTGAAAAAGTCATAAATATAAAATAACCAAATACATCAATGGGGTTAGAGACGTGGAGAGCAGAGAGAGTGCTTGATTTTTTTTTTTTTTTTTTTTTACCTGGTAGATATTTGGAGTGGGGAGGGAGATGAATGGGGTTGGGATGGTTAAGGTTAGGGGCTGGTCAGGGAGCTTGAGTTTTTTTTTTTTTTTTTTTTTGGGCTGCTAGATAATTAGGAGGAGGAGGGGGGGGGGAGATCAGTGGGGTTGGGATGGTTGGTGTTAGGGACGGATAAGGAGAGTAGAGCTGAGGGAGTGCTTGAGTTCTTTTATTTATATTTTTTTTTTGTGGTAGATTTTTGGGGGGAGGGAAGAACGTTCAGATGATGTCTGGGACTTAAGTTTCAGAGGAAGGAAGGGTTTTTTTTTTTTTTTTTTTTAAAGCTAGGAGTCTTTTAGTCTTTTTACTTAAAAATTAAATTAAAAAAATAAAAAAGAAAATAAATTTTAAAACAAGGCCCGTTGTATCTGCAGTGCTGTTTCATTTGGAGGTTATATATGCAATTGTTCCCTAGGGATTCGGGGGGCTGTCCTGTGGATTAACCCGCCTCATGTAAAGGGTCCTTTGCAAATATGGGATTAAAATGGGATTCATATTGTAAGACTCACCCCCAAGGAGAGAACATTGCAAGGCTAACCTCATTCATTAATAAATCTTTTGTTTTCTCCAAAATACCCTTTACAAGTAAAAAATAAAAATAAAAGAAATATGAGATAAAAGGGGATCTGATGAAGGGAAGGAGGACCATATTCTCTAACAAAAAAAAAAAAACTGAAGAAACCTACTTTGTTCTTTCATTGGTTTCGTCTCCTTCACCACCTCAAAACTACCATCATTTTTCATCTTCATCATACCCTCAAAACGACCATCCTTATATTGGGGTTAACATTATCGATTTCCAGGCACAAGGAAAGGAGAGAAAGTACTCTAAAATTTTGGTAAGTTCATCTCAAAACCTCAAATTTTTTTTATTGAAATCGTTGTCAAAGTTATTCAAGGGTTGGGCATTCATGATTTGGGAGCTTAGTATAGAAAAACAAAATGATTCAACCTATTTTGCACTAATTTTTGGCTTGTAAAATCTGTAAATTGTAAATCCCGTCATACAGTGACCTGACCGGCCGGACCGACCTGACGCAGGCCGGTCAGGCCGGTCAGGAATTTTTTACTAGCCGGATTGTTCTTTTTTTTTTTTTTGTTTATTTGTTTGTTACGTGTTGTTGGTTTTCCTGATTGGCCTGACCGATCATGCTGGTCATGCCAGTCAGGCCGGTCAGGAATATTTTTACTAACCGAATTGTTCTTTTTTTTTTGTTTATTTGTTTGTTACACGTTGTTGGTTTTCCTGACCGGTCTGCCGGTCAGGCCGGTCATGCCGATCAGGAAAACCTGCAATGTACACATTATCTTTTTTTTTTTTTACATTGCTTGTTTTCCTGACCGGCTTGACCGGCCTAACCGGTCATGCCAGTCAGGCCGGTCATGCCAGTCAAGAAAACCAGCAATGTACACACATTGTCACTTTTTTTTGTTTGTTTAACTTTGCTAGTTTTCCTGACCGGCATAACCAGTCAGGTGGTTTTGGGGACGGTCTGGTAGTTTTGAACTAGTTTTCAATATTTCATTAATTTTTTAAAATTCTTTCATAACAATCTTTATTATTTTCTTATTTTTATTTTAAAGGAAAATGAATGAGATTGTCATATATTTTCAATATGATGGAGAATGGAAGGAGAAAGATGACGGGTCATATGAATGGTGCAGAATGAATAAGGAAATCAAGAGCATAATACTACTAGATGGTCCGGATAAGGTGAAATATTCTGAAGTTATTGATTGCATATTTAAAAGGCTTCATGTGGACCAAAAAAGTACGGAATTAAAAATAAGTTACATTCCTTTGTGTACAATATCGTCAGGTCCTAAAAGCATTTTGGATGATTTTGATGCTAAGTGTTATCTTTTAGACTTTTATAAAACGACACAACGTAGAAGTATGTTGTACGTTGAGCTCATGAAAAAGATTGAAAGTAGTGACAACAATGATAAAGACAGTCTTGAAGTTGAAGGAGATGGAGGGTGCAATATGGAAAATGATGGAAATATTCGAGATGAGTACTTTGACGTTAACATAGAGCGACCAAGGGTCTATGATGCTGCTTCTGGACCAGGCCACGAAGGTGATGTTTTAGACGTGCCTACCTTGGAGGAACGCCCTAATAGGAGACAACGCATCTGCCCCAACTCCAAACGACAACGTTCATGCGTAGAAGTAATCCGGTCATGGATCATTGTGAACCATTAGCAATAGATGACAGTGCTGTGTCTTTTAGCTTCGATGATGGTATGGGTATTGCAGTTGGTCAGGAGTTTGAAAGCAAGAACGAGGTGAAGAATTTGATAATCGATGCTTCGTTGAAAGCTTGTTTTGATTATAAAATAGTTAAGTCAACCACAAAGTTGTTTGCGGTGAAATGTACAGTTCTAGATTGCAATAGGCATTACGAGCTGTGAGGATCACGAACTCAGATCGTTTCTCTCTCCGAACATATTATAACACTCATACCTACTCTGCTAGTTCGGTGGATAAAAGAAACAGACAAGCAACTGCAGATTTAGTCAGATATGTTAAAAAAGGAGTTTCCAGGCCAGCTTGAGACACCTACCCCGAAGAGAGTGATAGACATGATGAAAAATCGTGGCGTGTCAATATCCTACTTCAAAGCTTGGAGGGGCAAACGAAAAGCAGCAAGTGATGTTAGGGGTGCACCAGAGGTCAGTTTGAGATTCTTCCTAGCTATTTGCACATGATAAAGTTAATGAACCCCGCACGGTCACACACTTGGAGGTCGACAAAGATCAAAAGTACCTTTTCATTGCATTGGGCGCGTGCATTGAGGGATTTAAAGCAATGAGAAAGGTAATTGCGGTTGATGGAACGTTTTTAAGACGAAATACAAGGGAACAATGATCATCGCCACCGCCCAAGATGGCAACTACCATCAATATCCTCTTGCTTGGGGAGTGGTTGACTCGGAGAATGACGAAACTTGAGGAGGTCATACCCGATGACGAAGAGCTAGTATAATTTCTGATAGGCACCAAAGCATCCGCAATGCAGTTGAAAAGATATATAAAAAGTCTCACTATGGATTTGTGCATGGCACCTCTCTCAGAATATCAAATCATATGTTCACCGAGGATCTCGTGTTCGAGCCGGAAAGGGTACAGCAAGGTCAAGATTAAAGATACGTCGCAAGTATTTTCATGAAAGTCGCTGCGGCATACTCTGAGAACGACTTTAACCGACTCTATGATGACCTAAAGAATAGATATCCTGCCGCCGCAGAATATCTTGATGATCATGTAGATGTCAGAAAATGGGCTAGGTGTCACTTCACAGGATCACGTTAAATATCTTGACTACTAATGGTGCCGAGAGTATTAACAGTGTGTTAAAGAAGGCAAGAACATATCCTTTGTTGCCCTTGATTGATTCAATTGTAGAGAAAATCTCTGAATGGTTCAACAATCACCGTAAGGAGTCGAGTCTTGGATCTTCCTCACAATGCTTAATCCAATGGTGGAGAAAAAAATTCATAAAGATACAAAGAGTCCACAATCTTGACTGCGAAAGAACTAAACAGTACTACACTTGAGTATTATGTCACAGGATCGAATGCAGTTTCTTGGTTGATCTAGGAAGGAGAACCTGCACATGTAAAGTATTTGATATCGATAAAATTCCTTGTGTCCATGCCCTTGCAGCGTTCCCAGGGGGTAAGGATAAAATGCATGATTTATGCTCAAAATACTATCTAAAGGAGGTATGGCATTGGCTTATGTCGAACCATTTATCCGTCCCGAGCTCAACAGAGTGAGTTATCCTAGATGACATAAGGAGTGAGAAGATATTACCTCCTGATTTCACAAAAAAACGTGGGAGGCTTCAACAAACTAGATTTCCTTCTATTGGAGAACATCGGAAAGGCAAAAACAAGCGATCATGTCAATCAACTTCGCATGAGAGCCCAGAATTGACAACCCCACTTTGAATATATTTGATCGAAGCAGATTTTCATGTTGTATGATTGTGTTTTTATTTTTAATTTATACTAATGATTTTGGACTACATCTCTTATATTAGTAGTTGAATTATGTTTGTAGTGATGAACTGTATTTTGGATATTATAGTTGCTGAAAATTTTTCTCCAGACCGGAGTGTTCTTTATTTTTTTTTATCACCACACCAAAGAAATACTTTCCGGTTTCCAGACCGACATGCCGGTCATGTCGTCTGGAAAAGTTTTCTCCAAACCGGGGTGTTCTTTTTTGTTTTCTCGATCACCACCTGACCACTCAGGCCGGTATGACCCGTTTCAATATTCGTCAAGGTTTTTCAAAATATCGATTGTATGTTCGTAACTCATGTATTATATTTAGTGAAAGAACAAACCAATCCTCTAGCTTATCTAAATTGAAAAAATTACTTATTATTTTTATATCACTTCATAGAATTATAATAATATTAAATGGTGCCAATCACTAATTTGAACGTCAATCACTAACCAAAGCGGTCCTGCTCGCTGGTTTTCAGGACCGGCCTGACCGGTCCCTGTCCGGCCGGTCCTGAAAACCAGCGAACGCAAGACCGGTCCGGTCAGGCCGTCTGCAGCGCGGGCCGGTCCTGCTCGCTGGTTTTCAGGACCGGCCTGACCGGTCCCGGTCCGCGGTCCTGAAACCATCGGCGCATGACCGGTCCTCGGTCAGGTCCGGTCCTGCTGGCCTGACCGGGGCCGATCCTGGTCAGGTCGGTCCTGCTAGCTGCGGGCCGGCCTGACCGGTCCCGGTCCGCTCGGTCCTGAAATTCAGCGAGTGCAAGACCAGTCCCAGTCAGGCCGGTCCTGCTCGCTGGTTTTCAGGATCATGTGACAAAATACTGGTCAATCAACAATAAAACAAAACAAACGACTAGTTTTCATATATAAAAAATTATGACTATATAACAAGTTTTTTAAGAAATGAACGAAATTCAAAAAAAAAAAAAGTTAAAATGTCATTTGTTTTCTAAAATAGTTAAAATCATTTAAAACTAGTTTTCCGAACCGAAATGACCGGCCATGCCGTTCCGGAAAAATTTTCTCCTGACCGGAGTGTTCAACTTTATTTTTTGATCACAACACCTTATAGGTTTTCCGGACGGTCCGGAGAAATTTTCTCCGGACCGGGTGTTCAACTTTGTATTTTGTTTGTATTTTTTTTTTTTTTGTTATTGATCAATTTTCATATGATGTGTGAATTAAATCACTCATTTGAAAGTCAATTACTGATTGATTATTAGTCAATCAATAATAAAACAAAACAAACGACCATTTTTCATAAATAAAAAATTACGACCATATAACAAGTTTTTAAGAAATGAACGAAATTCAAAAAAAAAAGTTAAAATGTCATTTGTTTTCTAAAATCGTTAAAAATCATTTAAAATTAGTTTTCCAAGCCGAAATGACTGGCCATGCCAGTCCGGAAAAATTTTCTCCTGACCGGAGTGTTCAACTTTATTTTTTGATCACAACACCTTATTGGTTTTCAAGACGATCCGGAGAAATTTTCTCCTGATCGGAGTGTTCAACTTTATTTTTTGATCATAACACCTTATTGGTTTTCCGGACGGTCCGGAGAAATTTTCTTCGGACCGGGGTGTTCAACTTAGTTTTTCAAATCATAATAACTTATTTTTTTTATCACAATAATTTATTGGTTTTCTAGACAGACCTGATCGATCGCGATCAGGACCGGCTGGACTGGGACAGGACCGGACCGGAACCGGACCGCATCGCACCGCACCGCCACGGGACCGGACCGGGGACGGACCGGGACCGGACCGGACGGGGACGGGACCGGACCGGGGACGGACCGGGACGGGACCGGACCGGGACAGGACCGGGACCGGACCGGGACAGGACGGGACCGGACCGGGACATGACCGGACCGGACCTGACCGGGACAGGACCGGACCGGGACATGACCGGACCGGGACCGGACCGGGGCCGGACCTGACCGGGACGGGACCGGACCGGGACCAGACCTGACCGGGACGGGACCGGACCGGGATCGGACCGGACCGGGACCGGACCGGGATCGGACCGGACCGGGACCGGGACCGGACAGGGGCCGGACCGGGACAGGACCGGACCTGACCGGGACGGGACGGGACAGGGACAGGACGGGACGGGACCGGACCTGGACAGGACTGGATCGGGACCGGACCTGACCGAGACAGGACCGGACCGGGACAGGACCGGGACAGGACCGGGACCGGACCGGGACTGGACCGGGACAGGGACCGGACCGGTCAGGGCGGTCCGGTCCGGTCCGGACCGGTCAGGGCGGTCCGTTCCGGTCCGGACCAGCGAGCACAAGTGCTCGTTGGTTTTCCGGACCGGCCGGACCGGGACGGTCAGGCCGGTCCGGTGCGGACCAGCGAGCATTGTGCTCGCTGGTTTTCCGGACCGGCGGACCGGTCCCGGTCCGGCCGGTCCTGTCCGGACCAGCGATCACAAAGGCTCGCTGGTTTTCTCGACCGGCCGGACCAGTTCTGATCCGGCCGGTCCGGAAAACCAGCGAGTTTATGCGTGATCGCTGGCCTACATTTTGTTCTTTTGAAAAAATTTGTTGTTGTTTGTTTGTTTTTTTTTTTTTTTTGTATTTATCAATTTTCATATGGTGTATGACTGACTAGGATCGGTCCGGCCGGTCCCGATCATGCCGGTCCGGTCCGGACTAGCGAGCACAATTGCTCGCTGGTTTTCCGGATCGAGACCGGTCAGGATGGTCCGATCCGGACTAGCGAGCCCTTGTGGTTTGTTTGTTTGTTCTTTTGAAAATTTTTTTTGTTGTTTGTTTGTTTGGTATTGATCAATTTTCTTCACTGAAGAAATTGGAAGATCAGGTTTTTCACCATTTTAGAAAGTTATATTTTTTTTTCTCCTGCTAGGATGGATCTAATAGTGTACTTGACTAAAAAATGATTTGTTAAATGCCCGAAATATCATGAATGAATGGTGTATCAGAAAAATTTTGATAAATAAAAAAATTTTTATACACAAAAGTCTTCCTTGTTTAAGGAACCCAATCGCTATGATAAATATTAATTGCCATCTTCTCTCTATAAAATTTGATATTCGTATCATTTATTAACTAAAAATTCTGCCATTGCATATCGAACTCGATATATTTGATGGCATATACGGCACAATCTCCCTGTGTTAAACAAAATATTTGTTAGTGTTTGTAGTTATAAATGACAAAAAAAAAAAATTTAAAATATTTGAAGTAAATACTTACGATTTTTCGTTCTGCGGATAGATGATTGGACGCCTATAGGGCCACAGAGAAGGATCTAGGTGGTCGAAATATTCAGATTTTTGAAGCACTAACGGAATCATCTTCTGCACGGGCTCCATAAATCTATCGAGCTTTACTTTTTCGGTGAATTTCCAATTGCAATAAAAAACCACCAGCTCTGCAGTTATTAAATCAACCTTCCCCGAAACCCAATGTTTTCCTCTTTCGTTTTCGGTGACGTTGGTGTCCAATATTTCATATAAATTATACATAAAGTAAAGTGCATTCGCACCTTTCCAACATTTTCCCATCTTGGGGATGTCGCCTTTAACGTATGTCATCAAACTGTCATATATACTCCCATCTTCATTGGCATTCATCACCAATAATTAGCTGAAGATATCATCCAAAATGACGACGTCTTGATTGATGACATCTCGATATTTGAATTGTTTTTTCCTTATTCCATACATTGCTTCGTCTATGTGCTACAAAAAAAAAGTTGTAGTACGAGTCAAAAATATTAGAAATAAAAGAAATCCATATTAGGAAAAAAAAAAAAAAAGCTTAGATATAGCGTTATTTAGTAGAGAATCACTTACATCACTTAAAAGCCAAAAGTGCTCAGTTAATATCTGATCAAAGAAATCCCACGCTCGTGTTATCCCGAGTCCAAAGTAAATGGGGGCTTCGGAACTGAATTCTTGTAGTCATCGAATGATTTTCGCATACTGTCCGGTAGGCGAACGGATCGAATGCTTTTATCAACCCTTTACCAAACATCATCTTCTTTGGACCAGGATCGGTGAATGGAGTTCTCTTATATTTTGACTTCTTTAGATGTCTTTGAGGTCATTTCTTTTGTTGTCCAACATCTAAAATATCTTCCTCACAATCCTTATTACTCGAACAAGTCGGAGTATGATAAAAGATTTCATTGAGGGGAGAATCTTCCATGTCCATTTCTACACTCATTTCAGTTCCAAAACCCACATCTGTCGGTGCATATATATCATCATGAGCCTCAACACCTCTACTATGCTCACCTACACCTCCACTGCTCTTACCTCTATCTCCACTTTTCTCTGATTGTTGCTGAACAAATCTTGACACAGTGTTTGTCAGCATATCAATGCGGTTACCATTCTCGGTTATCAATCTCTCTAATTGTAAAAACCGAGATTCATGTTCGGTGGACATCTTCTCTACTGTTTGCTTTAGAGCTTGCTTTAGAGCTTGAAGCTCACGCAACACCATTGAATTATCAGCATGAGAGCTAGCTTGTGGAGGTATAGACTCGTTGATAGTAGGGTTAGACGGTAGATACCTGGTTTGCTTTGCTACAGTGGCACCCTCTTGATGTGTATACTGCTCATGAATAATATCTTCAAGACTCTCGATATCTCTTCCTTGAACTCTCTCACCATAACCAGTAAGGAAGTTGCGTCGGCCTTCTAGATCAGCATATAATACGTCCTTCCAAAAATGCTTCTTCCAGACTCTAGGATGGTTGCCCAGTTGTCCACAACGGCATCGGAATCATCATGATAAGGAACAAACCCAATCATGTGATTGGCTTTCTGCTCCTCCAAGGTTGGGACAAGTATGCTATTTATGTTCTGAAATTTAGGAACTTCAAATTAGTAACCGAGAAATAAAAACATATCTAGATTATATAAATAAACAAAACAAAGACTAACCATGCTATCCCCAACTACATGAAGAATTTTCTCCAAAGGTGGAGATTGTTGTCGATGAAACTTTGTTTCCATCGACAAATTCTTGGGACAGGTCCTTGAACATCTTCTCTTATCTCAGCATACGTTGGAGTCAGGGCAGGAATGCATTCAAATGGTAGAAGCTATAAAAATGAGCAATAACAAATATTATATTGCAAACTTTTTAAAAAAATTAAGTGTAAGAATCAACAATAAAACAAATTTACATACATCAATGGTAGTATAAACGCATGACAATTCCATCTTGCTAACTTCTTCAAAGCGTCTTTAGATTTTGCAATTATGTCCAACTTCTGGACCTGAGTTATCAAATGTTGGTATGTCTTTCTTCCCCATGGAAATTGACACACCAATCCAGGTCTTCAATTATTTTAAATAGGTTGTAATCTATTTTTTGATTAGGTTTTTCTGGACCATAGAGAACTGCACACAAAAAGTAGAGGACGGCCAATTTCAACTTATCATTTACAAGTACCGATCTCTCTTTTCCTCTTTCTCTGATTTCGTTAGTTGCCTCCTTCTATTGCGCTCATTCTCCTCAGGAGGGATGACCATACCTTCAAGGTATCTCTTAACATCATTCTGCGAATCTTTTTCATTCCGTGAAAGACCCTTTCTCTGAATTCGTTTCCTGTATAACAAGGATCTTCCGGATAAGCAGAACAATTAAGTCCACTTATAAGTGCATGCTCCATCAGCGAGTACCTAATGGGGATGCCATTCAAAACGAACCACATCTCATAATTCTTTTGTGTAACTACCGTTCGGGATAGTAACATCCATAATGGGGTTAACGTTATTTTGATGTGGTCTGTTATATCAAATAAGTGGCCAAATTGAGACTTCTTAAACCACTCTATGCCATTAGGGTGGTCCTCTAAGGCATTGGTCACAGTATTAACAACATCCTTTAATGTGTGCTTGATTGTAATTTTGCATTTGAAATTGACTTGATCCAGATTCAATTTCAAAATGGGTGATGGGAGATCCAAAACCTACATTTACATAAATCACATATAAATAAATATATTTTATAATAAACCTAATAAACACATACACACACGCCCACACGAAGGAGACTAATAAAGAGTCACAACCATGCAATTGACATTCAAATTCAAAAATTGTAAGTTATAGTTTAAAAAGTATATTCATCACATTACTATTGCAAAAAATATCTCCCATAATAGTTTAATTGATAACTTACCTTTGGTATTGTGACTGATGTCGATGGAGATGACGTGTTGCCATCCGGTTGGGAATTGCTCCTACTGACTCCTTCAGAGTCATTTTCTGAGTCCATCTCCGATGGTTCTAAATATCGACGCCGTTGGGTAGGACGAGGAGAGTATGCCGATGAGGTCCGGCTTCGTGCCATAGCTAGAAACGAAAATGATAAACAAATTTAAGTATACATATTCGTTTATAAACAAATTTCTTTTAAAATTCATGTGCGGAGTGTATAACTACTGAAAGCATCAGTTTAACTAGTAAAAATTATTTAATAGTTATCAAGGCCTGCAAACTCACAAGAAGAGATTCATTACATTCATTGGTTTTAGGAAATTAAAAGGTTCCTAGCAGTCCAAACCGTAGATCATTTTTAATATTTAAATTTAAAAACCTTCTAGGTCCCACAAGACAAAATTAATGAAATACGGAACAAAAAATCTCCATAAAGAGTAAACTCGACTCCAGAAACAAAACATTTTACTCACTTCAGCAAATGGAACAATATTACAGTCCAACTCCTTAGAAATAGAAAATGAATTCTTTCCGGGATAAGAAACTCACTTCATTCAAAAATTGTATACTTGAAAAACACACAGCAATATAACATCACAAGTGGTACACAAGATGAGCCAAGATTAACTATTTGTAGAATATACTGGAAGGACATTTCTGGGCATGCCATTGACAGCAATCTAAATCATTGCAAGACCAACAAGGTACAAAACAGCTACTTGAGATCCAGTAAAATCCTGATATGGTTCTATGCTAGTAGTTTGAAATTAATTTTCTTTTAAATAACCTATCAAGTGAGGTATGGTATACAAACAAATTTACTTCTCGATACACATACAGCTGAATTATGGCCACTCACCATAGTGGTGGATTTCACCTATGCTAAGGAGATTTAATGTATAACCAGTACATCAAAACATCACAGTGAATGCCAAACTTCCATATCCCAATTTGGAACATGAAGAGTCACTACAAATGAAATGATGGACCCCATCGTCGCCCTAAGTATCTCCGCTTATAAGCTGCGTAACAGTTACATCACTGTGAACAATGGAAAGACACTCGGGACAAGTACGCATGCTGATAGGTGTTAAGAGCAAGGACTTTGGCAATTTCATAACATCTTCGAAGTCCAATTAAAACCCTCTAGAAATCAATCTAAGACCTTTTTTTATGTCACTCTAATATGATAGTCGGTAGTCCTACATTTGCTAAATGGTTTTCTAAGCTGAACTTGGACTTAACCATCTCCCAACCTGCTCATTAAAACTTTAGTTAAAGCCAAAAGCAACATATTTTCCCAGTCTGAAACAAATACATCGAGCCTAATATCACCCCGACACATATTGTCATTTTCATTCGAATATTCGGTTTCCCTAATTGTACTTATATTAGAGTGGCGCTGATTTTGGTATATAACGATTACAGGAAAAAAAATAGTCTTAGAGGTGTGAAGTGAGTGACTCTCTTGTAATCTTCTCTTATCATAATGAAATTCTACAGCGACTGAAAATGGACGCAACTCTCCACTAGAAGTCTTGTGTGTTTTCTAGTAGTAAAAAAATTAGGGCTTTAATTCCTAACATACAATATATATATAGCTAAGCCATTATAACAAATCGTTCTCAGCAACGCCACAGTTCTACAAGAGCACATTTCAACAAATTGAATTGCCAAGCACAAAAATAGCAATCAAATCAACACAAAACCCTATTCTAGAATCGAGAATTGAAAAAGGCTTTGAACAATTTCCAGTCCATAATATCAAAACAAAAGGAACTCCAATTGCCGAGGAGCTGACCTTCAGTGGGGGCTTTTTCGGCGAGGAGACGGCGAGCTTGCGAGGAGACGGCGAGGAGCGGGGATTTTTCGGCAAGGAGACGGCGAGCTCGCGAGGAGACGGCGAGGAGCGGGGCTTTTTTGGCGAGGAGACGGCGAGGAGCTGACCTTCAGTGGGGGGCTTTTTTGGCGAGGAGACGGCGAGGAGCGGGGCTTTTTCGGCAAGGAGATGGCGAGCTCGCGAGGAGACGCGAGGAGCGGGGCTTTTTCGGCGAGGAGACGACGAGGAGCTGACCTTCAGTGGGGGGCTTTTCGGCGAGGAGACGGCGAGCTCAGCGGGGGCTTTTTTCGGCAAGGGAGTTTGTTTGTGGGATGAGACAGAGACTCGACAGAGAAGGGAAGGGGAGGGAGGGAAGTGGCAGGGGAACTAGGTAGGTATTTGTTTGACTGCCTTCTGACTTCCTTTGGCGTCAGATATATGTTTTTTTTCTTAATCGAAGATAGTTCAAGGAATTTTTGGTCATTTTATTTAAAAATTGAATAAAATAAATAAATATATAAAAGGTAATTAATATGGAGGTCATATTTGTAATCGTGATTCATTTTAGCTTATATATGCAAAAAGTCCAGGACTAAATGGGCAAATTATTATTATTTTGTTTGTTCGCTTCTCCGTGAGTCCTTTAGCAAAATGACTTTTGACTTTTCTTTATTTAGCAAAATAACCTTTAAAAAATTTTAATTAAGCAAAATAACTTTTCTTGAAAAAAAATAATGTAAAAAGAAAAGAAATTAATATAAGGGTTAAAAAAAAACTTAAAAAAAAAAAAAAATATTGGGCATTGTTCAGGAGTCCGAGT
>CM046373.1:18174390-18218498 GCA_025413025.1 Ficus hispida | reverse complement strand
ACAATACATTTTGTTCATTTGGACAATGAAAAAAATATAATAGCATAAATATATATATATATATATATATATTTTTCTCGTGCTCTCCCATTTCACAAAATGACCTTTGTGTGAGTGAAATCAGGAAACAGCGTTATGTGTACGGGACCAGACTTGAAAGCATTGGAAAAATTACAGGGATTGTCAAATTTGATCTACATTCTGACCCAGAGAGTGGCAAAACACGTCTTGAAATTGGTGGGACTGTTCAAGGTCTCTACGACCTGGATCTGACCGATATGGTTCCGAGGCTGTGTTTGTGCCTAAGGTGCCTGGAGTCACATCTGAAGAAGATGATGGATTCTTAATATTCTTCGTGCATAATGAGACATCAGGGTACTACTTTCATGTTCTCGCAACAATAGACAAAATTTACAAGTTCCCTTTTCGATTTTAATGGACAAGAAACAAGATCATTCTTTGTGACGGAGGTTCCTAAACCGTGCAGAAAATCGGCAGTGCATGTTGTTGATGCAAAAACAATGTCACCAGATCCTGTTGCTGTCATTGATTTGCCCGGTAGAATTCCATCCGGATTCCATGCCTTCTTTGTCACAGAGGTCAGTGTTACTATATTCATTATTTGCCATCAAAAGATTTTTCTGAAACTAGATTATGACAGAGATCTAATGATTCAGAATTGTGTCTCGACTATTTGGTACGGTATTTTTCCTGTATTTAGTGTAGGTGAATCTCACTTGAAATATTCGTTGATTCTGCATCAGGAACAACTGCAAGAGCAAGCAAAACCCTGAATTGTAAATCTTTCTAAAGAGGGGCAGAGATTCAACTGATTATGCACTCCCCAAGTTGCCGCTAGATAATATGTTTTTGCATATCTTTCTTAGATGGAAGATTCCTAACTCATAACAATGAAGTGTTTGATTGAAAATTGGATAATCCTTAACGAGAGAGATGCTTATTTCTTGTTTTAGTCTACTTTTTCTTTATTGCAAGAACTTATTGTGGCATCCCTTTGCATATTTTATCGGTCCTAACTCATCAAGTTCATGTCCAAAATCTGATCTTTTCTTTTTTTTGGGTCTAGTCATTCACAAGCTCACAAGACAAGACACAAGCTTTAACATATAATTCCATCCAATCCAACCAACCACTAAATTTGGAGTTATCACCCACACACACACAGCACCAAACCAAGGCCCCCCCAACCAAAACAAAAAAAAAAACCCCCCTCAGATTTTTTGTTGCATCATTGAAAGCAAAAGGACTGTAAAATTTAAATTTGACGTTCAGAATTATGCAGTAATATATTTGTATACCCTTCTATAGAATTCATTTATTTAAAATTAAAATAAAAATCCTTAGGTTCACTTCCTGAGATTTCGGTAACTTGAAAGGAGAGTGAGAGAGAGAGAGAGAGTTGGGGGGGAAAGGAATCCCTCAGGAAATGCCAAGAATCGACCTTGAAATGGAAGAGCAATAGAAAATAAGAACAACAATGGCTTCCTCGACCTCTCTGCAGAAACAAACAAAAAAACAAAAACAAAAAAAAAAAAAACGGAAACAGAAACAGAAAGAGGGAGCACCAACGTGTTGTTCCATTCTCATCGCCTTCATTTTCCGATTACTAAAATTTTCATCACTGGGATTTCCCTTCTCGTCTCTCTCTAAAACACGCCCCAAAAGAAAAACCAGAACCATTAGAGAGAGAAAAACATACAAACAAACAAACAGAGAAGAGATGAGAGTTCCGCCATGGCTAGGGCTTCATTTTGTCTGGAACATTCTTATATAGATACTTCTCTCTTCCTGCGACCGGGCTGCTAATGGGCCATACTTTTTTACTTTTTTTTTTTTAAAGAAATTTGCCTTCCTTCTAACCATATTCTTTTTGCTCATTACATACTGGAGATGCTCTAATATCAATTTACCTGATTAAGTTATTATTTTTATTGATAGATACAAATAATAAATATTATAATAAAAACAATGATAACTCACAAACACATAAATTGATAACATAAATTGATATTTAAAATTGGGAAGTTTTAAGAAATTTGCCCTTGTTCTAACCATATTCTTTGATTAGTACCAGAGACAAGAGAGGTATATTCTTTCATTAGTACTAGAGACAGAGAGAGGTCGACTCCAATATCAATTTTTAAATACTAATTTTAGTGATTAAGTTATCATTTTTATTGATAGATACAAATAATGAATGTTACAATAAAAAAAAAATTTTGACAACTCAAAAGACACATAAATTGATATTCAATAATTGGGAAGTTAATATCCCTAGCATTTTTCAAATAAATATACCCTACACTTCCTTAATATGATATTATTCGGGAAAGAAAAAAATGAAAAATAAGATGATCACATATATTACTTAATAATTAATTATTAAGATATAGAGTTTAAATGCTTCTATTATATATATATATATATATTAGAATAAGATATAATTCCTTGATCTTGAGAGCATTCATCTACTGTGCAAAATAAATGAATGCTATTTACCATTTGATTCAAGAAAGTTGACCAAAGATTTTTACGACATACTAATGAAGTGGAAGGTAAGGTACTAACACCAGGAATCTTAATTAGAAAAAAAAAAGAATAAAATAAAATTGGAGGAAAGAAACCTAATAATAATTTCACGTCGACCTCCAGTGGAAGTTGAGAGAGAGAGAGATTTCCCTTGGACAAACATCCACTAGCCTCGAGCCACTAGTGCTAGCCTAGTGGTGAGGGTGGGGTGGGTTTAAGGGCCTTTGTTCCATATTCGAACATGGCAGGCGCTTGTAACCAATGCCAAAAAAATATTAAAAAATTCCACTGGCCTCCATGATCCCGCAAGCCGTATTGAAAATTATTAATTTGTCACCTCAAAAAGAAAAAAATAATCCCTCTTTACCAACTATATAAAAGTTCACACTCTCAGCAAAAGAAATATATTTAATATAAAGTTTTGCACGCCCTTGAGATAATAAGTTTTAGATGTTTTGAAAAATCCTCCCATCACAACGATTTCCTACATTTTTTTTTTTCTCTACAAGTTTCACAAAAGGGGTAAAATGATGTAATGAGAGACTGAAAGGCTTCTTCAAGAGTTCCCAAACCCACCTTTTGCTCTCCATTTCACCCCCCAAATACATGTAAAAGAAGTAACCAAAGCCAAGAATGAATTGCCTGATACAGACATTGCGTAAGGAGGGTTTCCCCGGAGCTGAATCCGACATTTGCCGTGGTCAGCTTCACCTGCAAGACATGATCCTCTTGTAAAAGTCACGGAAAGAAAGTGAGCTGCTTCGTTTTTAAGAGGAGAATTTAGTACTAATCTGGCAGACTCATGCTACGGGAAACCACATCCTCATACAGGATCATCTCATTTAATGGAGATGGCCCCATGAGCAGAGCCATTCAACTGCATGCTTTCCCTGCCTTGACCGAGCCAGTCGCCCTCCTTGCCATCCTTGAACCGCAAACCATATGTGGATGACAAGCCATGGCTGTTGCCATTTCCATTAGAGAGAGTTTGCACTAATCCTTCCTTCTGATGGCCAGAGGAATCCACATTTCCATCGCTGGTGGATTGTGTTGATTGCTTTGAGTCTGAATTTGTGCCGTTTTCTGATGTGGGACTCATAACATTGCTATCTAACTTCTTTGTGTTCAGAAAACGCCCTCCGCAGCCTCTTGCCCTTCTCATAGCATGCAGGTGGCGAGACTCGTGAAGATAAGGCTGCAAAAAATGTGAAAGAAATCGTTTAGTTACTGGAGTCTTGATGCCATATATATATATATATATATATATATAACCATTTTTTACCATGAAACACTTCAAGATTCCACAGAACAATAAAAACGATGAACAAAAGTACCGTGTCAATTCACCTAAAGTAACCAGCCCCGTTACACCGAACAAACCTACCTCACACCGACAAGTATATAGTATTTTTCTTCTGATAATTAGTATCTCCCAACTTCTATCGTATAATTTTTTCATGTTCTTCTTTTATTACATGAAAGCTGCAAATGACTTTGGAAAACCCTTACTTACCTTTCTAACTTTTATTGCTTTCTTTTCAAGCTCCGCTTTAGCACGTGACTGTCTTCTTCTCAAGATACCATGATACTGCTTTGCATTTACATAAACAGGCTCCTCTTCCATTTCAAGGGGCAGGGGCATTCTACCAGGAAACATGCCATACAAATGAGCAGGTACCTGCCATCATACCACGAATTTAATTCTAATTCTGGTGGATACAATCTCAACCCTTCGAAGAGTTGCTTGTTTCTAATCAAACAATTGGAAACAACTTAACTCAAAACTAAGGTTACGACCATGTACGTGAGTACAAGAAAAGCATAAAACCTCGAAAGTACACTCACTTGCCTAGATTACAGATGTAAAAATAACAAGTAAAATGCCCTTGCATAAAAGGAATCCATGTACAAATACCCTGACAAGGTCATCATTTTAACCTAAATAAGCAGTCAAGAGCTTCCCATTTTTAGATTGTTCAATGTTCCATTAACTCATTAATTAGTTTGCTAAATCTTGTGTTTACATAGAACTAGAAGACTTCTGAATATCCTTGGCTAAGAAATCCAAAAGACCGTGGATAGCGTACCTGCTGATGTCCATAAGGACTCAATACTCCACTGTAATGTGGTTCCCCATAAGGATACGGGGTTAGAACCTGCAAATTACGTAGCTTGTGATTTTCTGTATATTCTTACTAAGGAAAGGAAAACTCCAAAAGTGTGAAATTTATTTTTAAAAAATGGATATTTCAAAAGAATCATACACACTTGTCACAACCACTTCGCAATTGCATGTTCTTGAGTACATCCATTAGAACAAGAGAAAGAGAGATAGAGAAAATGCTTACAATTGAGTGACCAACAAGTTCCATCTCGGAATTTGGATCGAGGTGTTCCCCCACAGTAAGGGTGGTCGAGAATGGAACAGTTTTGAGAAGATGTTCAGGCCCATTGTTTCCATCTGATAACAAAGGGAAAAAAAAAAAAAAAGTGCTTTAGTTTCCATGACTACACATGAAAAGAAGAAAACATGTTTGATATTTCATAGAGATATACTTCCTCCCTCTTTCTCCCGCAAACTCTCGCAAGTAGCAGGTCAAGTCCATAGTTCTAATATGAGGAAAATATCAAAATACTAAAGAGTTAGAAATAATAGAAGTCTTAATAACAGATCTTCAGGCCGTCATTCAACTAACCTAAGATCAGCAACAAAGCTCTTACGTTTTCTTTTCTCTTTTTGTTTTTTTTTTTTTTTAAATCTCATACCAAGGCATAAGAATTCACCACATGAGTCACATTCAAGGAAGGAAAAAATTTCGGAATTCTCACAATAGATAATAATAATTCAGAGATATCTACCAGACCGGGATGCCACTACATTCGGAGGCATTTCTTTGTGCAAGCCATTGCCATTCCCATCATCCAATCCATCACTAGCTCCATTTACCAAAGAACAATTTCGGAGGTCCCCAAAAGATTGTTTCGAAACCTTTTCATTATTCCCCACTTCCTTCCACCAAGGTCGAGCATAGACAGTACTTGATTGCAACACATTCTCTGAACTGTGCTGTGATCTCCTATCTTCATGTTCAGCTTTTCCTGGCATCATTCACAACTCTCTTCCCACTAAAAAGCCTTTCTGTATTTCACATGAGAAATGATATACTTCAATATTTATCATCCAATTATCTAACACAACCAATACCAATTTGAAACCATGAAATTCTCCTTTCGCTCAAACAAAAAATCCAAAAATCCAAAATACCAAAGCATCAAAAGAATATCAAACTTGTGATCCAAATATCCAACTAGTTTGCCTTTCTTCTTCAAAATCTGTCTAAAAATTGTGTCAAAATTCAAAATCCAATTTCAACTTTAAGCCTCCTCACAAAAGACAGTACAGAATCTCTTAAGATAAGAATTGTAATAAAATTGATAAATTTGCTGCCATGAAATATCTAAAAGCTACAATAGTGTGTGTGAACGTACGTATATAAACCCAGAAAAAGCAAACCTTCAAAAGAATATGAAACTTCTGATCCAAGTATCCAACTAATTTTTGCATTTTTTTTCCTTTAATATCAACTCCAAAATCTAACAAAAAATGATATCAAAATCAACAGCTCCAACCAAGGACTTTAAACCTAAACAGTACACAAGCAAGATTGTAAATTAAAAGATTAAATGGTTGCCCACTTAGCCAATCATCAACATGCAACTATCTAAAGTGAAATTTAAAAAATAAAAATAAAAATAAAACTGAAATTTGAATCTCGGTTTCTCTAATTCCAACAAAAAAAAAATATCTTGGTACTCCAAACCGAACAAAAAAATTCTTGGTACTCCACACCGGACCTTTTTGTCCCCTAACACAAAGCCCAAAAAAAATCACGAGAAAGGAATAAAGCGAAAAAATGAGCCGAATTTGTTCATTACGAAACCCAAAATTCAATCTTTTTTCTCGAGAAAAGCTCTTGAGAATGAGAACTTGGCAATTTCGCAGCAAAACAGGAAAATTTCAGCAAAAAGATAAAATTTTTCGAGGGAATTGAAAGAAGTAAAAGAGGAAATTGCAGAAAGGAACAAACTTACCTGTTGAGTGTGAAACCAAGACGACGGAAACCCTAAAAAGCTTCGGTTTTTTTTTTTTTTTTTTTTTTTGGAATTTCAGGGAATGAGCTTGAAGATCGACCAGGGAAGTCCCATTCTCTTTCTATTCTCTCTCTTTCTCTCTTTCTCTCTCTGCAACCTTAAAGAGAGACAGTGGAAGCTGACGGATAGAGAGAGAAAGTATTTAAATAATTATTTTTCAATTAAATCTCCAATCAACAAATTATTAAATAGATAAGCAAGATAAAAAAGTGTTAATTTTTTATCCTTTTTTTTTTTTGGGTAAATCATTCACGCAAAAGTCGCTGTCTTGATGTCTCCTGAGTTTGGAAGATAAAATATTAAAAAAAAATTAGGGGATTTGACGAAACTAGCCCTTTTTTTTTTTTTTAAGAAACTAGCCTCTTTTTTTTGGGTTAATTTCACTTTTAACACCTCTGAAAAAAATAATATTAAAAACAGCAGCACTTTTTGTTCTATTCAATTTCAGCACTTACCGTGGGGCCCAGTAGCATTTAATGTATATAAAGTACAGGATTACCCTCATCTCCTACCACGAAATTTTTAAGTCGAACTATTTTCACTATTTTTTAGCGGTGGTCATATCCATTATGACCATCCGGTCACAACCATTATGACCAGTGTTTTTTTTTTTAATTAAATTTAATTTTTTTATGTCGAACTATTTCACTATTTTTTAGCGGTGGTCATATCCATTATGACCACCCGGTCACAACCATTATGACCAGTTTTTTTTTTAATTTTTTTCTAAATTTTTGTCGAACTATTTTTTAGCGGTGGTCATTTCCATTATGACCACCCGGTCACAACCATTATGACCAGTTTTTTTTTTTTAATTTTTTTTTTCGAGCTTTTTGTCGAACTATTTTTTAGCGGTGGTCATTTCCATTATGACCACCCGGTCACAACCATTATGACCAGTTTTTTTTTTTTTAATTTTTTTTTTCGAAATTTTTTGTCGAACTATTTTTTAGCGGTGGTCATATTCATTATGACCACCCGGTCACAACCATTATGACCATTTTTTTTTTAATTAAAAATTTTTTTTTTCGAAATTTTTGTCGAACTATTTTTTAGCGGTGGTCATTTCCATTATGACCACCCGGTCACAACCATTATGACCATTTTTTTTTTTTAATTTGTTTTTCGAACTTTTTGTCGAACTATTTTTTAGCGGTGGTCATTTCCATTATGACCACCCGGTCACAATCATTATGACCAGTTTTTTTTTTTATAATTAAATTTAATTTTTTTTATGTCGAACTATTTCACTATTTTTTAACGGTGGTCATTTCCATTATGACCACCCGGTCACAACCATTATGACCAGTTTTTTTTTTTATTAAAAATTTTTTTTTCGAAATTTTTGTCGAACTATTTTTTAGCGGTGGTCATTTCCATTATGACCACCCGGTCACAACCATTATGACCATTTTTTTTTTAATTTTTTTTTCGAACTTTTTGTCGAACTATTTTTTAGCGGTGGTCATTTCCATTATGACCACCCGGTCACAACCATTATGACCAGTTTTTTTTTTATTAAAAATTTTTTTTTCGAAATTTTTGTCGAACTATTTTTTAACGGTGGTCATTTCCATTATGACCACCCGGTCACAACCATTATGACCAGTTTTTTTTTTTAAAAATTTTTTTTTTCGAACTTTTTGTCGAACTATTTTTTAACGGTGGTCATTTCCATTATGACCACCCGGTCAGAACCATTATGACCAGTTTTTTTAAATTTTTTTTCCGAACTTTTTGTCGAACTATTTTTTAGCGGTGGTCATTTCCATTATGACCACCCGGTCACAACCATTATGACCAGTTTTTTTTGTGTTTTTTTGAAACAGTTTGATGAAATCCATTTGGACTCGTTCTGTTTTCATGAATGTGAAACAGGGGCAATACATTTCACTCTTATTAATAATAAAACGCGGTTTGCATGGATTAATTTAACCCTTACTCTTGAAATTGTATATGTTATTACACTATGACATATAAAATTAAGAAAAAATTTTAGAAAAATACAATTAATGGGAATGTGTTAAATGAAAAAATAGTATATGTCTCAGGCGAATTCCTTGTCGACGTCGTCATCACTTTTGTAATTTCCTTCAATTTTCCGGTTGGCATGCATCCACAAGTAACATGCTAGCCACTCCCGAAATAGCCTCATCCGTCCACCTATTACCCAATAATTGACGTCCCTCCCTTCTATTAAGCATTCAGCAAATTTTATGGTAAACACTCCACAGTCACCCCTGTTGAACAAATGACAAAGATAATTAATTTCACTTCACTTTTGAATGCAGTATACAAGGGAGAAATGGTGTTTTTCTTGCACTCACCCATTGGATTGTTGAGGATGTCTTTCATTATGTTGATTGGTAATGGGTTAGTTTCCAGCAGGTTCTCTTGGTTTGAATTGATACAAATCTAAGCGTTCAGCCAGCAATGGAATGAATATTGATAAATATTCCATGCCTGCTCGGACCTTGACATTGTGACCGCCTTCATGCTGCAGAGAGTCGTACACGTCAATGGTCCAGCTTGTCAGATCGAGCTTCGCTAATACCCAATGTTTAAGGTCAGCCAAATGCACCGGTATTAGCACAGTCATCACGTCAAACCATGATGCCCCACTCTGGACATTAACGCCAAGCATTATCTTGAGTAAAGGCTCACAGGTTCCCAATCGAACTTCTCGGGTGCACTCTGTGTAGACGCCACAACGATCGAACCTTTGTACAAAAATAAGTGTCAACCGTTGTCACCCTCCGTTGCTCCATTCGGGGAACTGCCTGATCTTCTTTCTCAAGTAATAAAAGGCGACATCAACGTGCTACATTAACATAACCAGTCGGTTAAAAGATACTGTACAATATTCGAGCTCGCAAACATATAATAATTTCGATTAATGGTTGATAGCAGACTGCCGAATTTTAAAAAAATGTCATGTACTTACTTCGTCCCATAGCCAAATCGGGGAGGTAGCTAATTCATAGTACCAGGTTTTTCTTCCTACCTCCATGCACACCGAAGTCATGGGGTTTGTCAAGTTTCTCATGCTTGGCACTGTAACGTGGAGGCCGTTTACTGAACATCAAGCATACATATTCGACAAACACATCAGTGCAATTCCAATTAACATCCTAAAAACAGACAATGTTAAGTTAATCTACATTACCCTTGAGGTATCTTCTTCAACAATCCTTGTTTTAACCACTCCCTGAACTCTTCTAACCTCGTTCAGGAGGTTCATCTGCGAGACCTGCTGGGAGGGCATAATTCGTGTCGGCCGGTTTATTCGAAGGGGATCCATCGTCAGTCTTACGACCCGATGGCCGTTGGCCAAGCCTTGATAGTCTGGCCCTCTTCTTCTTGGGATCTACAAATAACAAATTTGAAACGAGTTAATCTAATTGACTCTTCCATTATTGGCAAACTTTTAATTCTCAGCTATGCGTCACAACCACGTCCGTCAACATATCCTCTCTGGATTGCTCGTCAATCATGACAAGATCATGTGATTGCTTGTGATCCTCCCTCTCTGGCCCCTCTTTCCACGACCCGTGACACTTCAGTCATTGCCCCCTCCCTCGCGCCAACGACTCGCGAATCCTCAACACTCGTCTCGGCTGCCTGTTCCTGTACATTGAATTTTCTTAAAATGTCAAACAAAATTGTATGGGAACCACACCAATCAGGTATATTCATGTATAATTCTACCTTTGTTATCTTCTCCTCGGCATCTGCATTCCAATCGATCCCCTTATCGGCAGTAAGGAACTCCATTGCTGCCTGCAGCCCTATATCCACATAGACATCGAGCTCAGGGGAAGGAGTCTTAAAATCTTCCGACGCCTTCCGCTTAACATTAAGAACATCGCTGCTCTCGATCTTCGGGACATGATGTGCCTGACCGAACTTCTCGGCAGCATTCTTCGCCTTCAACAATTTCAGCACCCTCCTCAACAGTTTTTTCGAGCGGGTTTGTTCCTTTTGTATATCCTCTATCTTCTTATTCAAATTATTAACATGTCCTCGGATCTCATTCTGGAACTCCACCCACGCGGTATTGATATCCGGGGTCCGCCGGGGGACTGACGACTTGGGAGCTGGTAATTGTGGCAGGCCAGTCGGTCTATTCAAGAAAAGGCGAGCAACATTCCCGTTCTTCAACTCCTCCTCGGTTGGCATCAACTGAAAAGATATTGGCTGCACACATGGCGTAAAATTACTATCCTTATACTGAATGTATTATTTATTTTATTATAATAACCCATAACGAGTCAGTGAATCTTATTATGGTATGACCGTGTTGGTCATAACGATTTTGACCAGACGGTCATAACGGTTGTGACCTGTCTTAGTCAGTACGTTTATGACCAACACGGTCATAATGGTTATGACCGCCCCGGTCATAATGACTATGACTAGCACTTGTTATGGTATCGGAATGTGAATTACCTGTGATTCGCCAACCTCCATGAACGCCAGCTGAACGTCATCAAATTTCACTGTCTCCGCAGTGGTCCAGGACGCCATACGCGAACGGCCTGTGAGTAGTTGGTTGTAAACTTGGAAGCCATCGTTGGAAGTGTCTCATATGCCCATACGAGTATGGCATGTGGGAACCCAGGAATGCTGTAATGAACTGTGCTAACTTGTTTTTTTTGTCGTCTCTTCGAAGAAATCCTATTCTCCACTGTAGCACATATTGCAGCACGGGTTGCCTCCCATGATAGCACACCCCAAGGAAAATCGTTGAAGGCATCCAAGTTGTCTGCCAAACCGAAATATTTGGGATCTATTTCACCGTTATAGCATTTGACAAAGGGATCGAGAAAATAATGTACAAAAGGCTAAGTTTTACGGCATCTTCGTCGTTGTCAAACTTAGCATTGGACAGTTGTAGTTCCAAATTTTCCCTCGATACGCCCTTAACCGTCGAAAAATATCTTGCCATTAATCTGCTCTCGACGACCGGTAGATGCGTAGACCCTGCACATTTTTGTCCGGTAATTAGGCAGAACTCCATTATGGAGAATCTGGCCATTTCGTCTCCAATCTCGAACCACAGTGCGTCACCCATCGTTGTGTGGTTTGTAAGACACATAACAATGTTGTGGAATAACTGGCCAGCCCAACCTAGGGACTCTAGATGTAAGAAAGGTTGTACACATGGCTGGTATTTGACGGAGGCCAACTGTCGTGGAGATAACCACAGGCTCAGTTTCTTCCATGTCTCGTTAATGTTTATGAAAGTATTGATTTTGGCCCGTGTTATCTCAGAGTCTGGTACGAGTCGGATATATTGCCCCTGTGTGAATGGATAAAAAAAAAAAATTAAAACAAAATTTTTGATGAGTCGGTATTTAGCACCATGGACGTGCCGCAAACTATTTCTTGACTAAATCAAACATCGATCAAAGATTTTACCTCTTCCTCTTTCGATATCTTGGATGGAGTTATACTCGTTTCGTGTACATCCATTTCTCCCTTGTTTCTCTCAATATCTGTAATTGTCACCATTCTACGGATATGGAATCGGCGGTTTACGGCTATAGTATCTCTGTTTACGGCTATAGTAGGTGGTTGACGACGGTTATGCAGGAGACGTCTGGTCGAAAACGATACGATTTCTTCTTTCTCTCTCTAGAACCGGTGTTTCCCTCTCTAACAACTGTAAAAGCTTTTTTAAAAATTTTAAAACAATAGCGGCATAGGGTGACTAACTATTACGCGTGGAGGAGATGAGGGCAAATTTGGTATTTTGTCACTCAGAGTCGTACAAAAGACTGTTGGTATTCCATATCATATCGGTCATAATGGTTGTGACCGCCCGGTCACAACCATTATGACCATGGTAAAAGCGTTATACACAAAGCTTCTCACTATAGTCATAACCATAGTTACTGACGTGTCACAACGAAGTTGACCGCTTTCTTCGCTACGGTTCCCAAAAGTTACTGAATTTTCCCTGCAGGCATTTAATGACTCGGTTATCGTGTAACTTTAACACTAATAATAATATAATAATAATATTCGAAAGTTTAAAATTATATTTTATTAATATAATATTAAATTGTTTAATTTTAAACATTATCTTGCGTCAGGACTTCGGTCACAATGGTTGTGACCGCCCGGTTAAAACTATTGTGACCAGGGTAAAGGCTCCTGTTACACGGTAATTCACCCCAGTCATAACCATTGTTACCAGAGTGTCACAACGAAATTGACCGCCTTCTTCGCTACGGTTCCCTAGGTTAATCTAATGATGTTGTTTCCCCTGCAGGCATTTAATGCCTCGGTTATCGTGTAACTTTAACACTAATAATAATATAATAATAATATTCGAAGGTTTAAAATTATATTTTATTAATATAATATTAAATTGTTTAATTTTAAACATTATCTTGCGTCAGGACTTCGGTCACAATGGTTGTCATGATTGCATACCGACGGCCGTTGAAATATGCTCGCGACCACTTTTTCGGATCGGCCTGCATGAGGTATCGGTGCATGTCGGGGTTACGAGTACGGATTGATTCCATATGACGATGGTGCTCACTTAAAAGATACGACCTCGATGCACCATCAAAATATGTCTTCAAAGGGCCTTTGAAATCCTTGTACTTGGTCTTCAGGTTTGCAGCCAAGTGTTGGACGCATATCCCGAAGGCAGCCTCCGGATACACGAGTTTGGCTGCATACTCGATACCCTTATGCCTATCAGCCACAATTACAAGAGAATCTCTAGGCCCGATTGAATCTCGGAGCTTCTCGAAGAACCATGTCCATGAGTCGTTGCTTTCGGACTGAACGATACCAAATGCAAGTGGAAATATGCAGCCATTTGCGTCGTGACCGCAAGCTGCAAGAAGCACCCCTCCAAATTTGGCCTTTAATGCGGATCCATCAACCACAATTACTGGCCGACAATAAGGCCAACCGTGCTTCGAAGCAGCTACGCACATGTAGAGACACTCTAAGCAATTTGATGAGTCGGTCTCGATGTCAATGTCGGAACCAGGATTTTTCCTCTTAACCATTTCAGCCCACGAGGGAAGAACTGTAATGTAATCAAGTTTACTTAACAGTTATTAAAGCCTATTATAAGACTTATAATGTCGGTGATAAACGTATTATAAGATAGAGTAAAGGGAAGTGCATTACCATTGTATGAATCTGAATCATTGCCCCTCAAGCTGGTTAGTGCTGCTTCCTTGCCTCGCCATGCTCGGAGATAATTGAAAGAGACTCCAAATTCGGCCTGCATGTCTCGCATGATTTCTCGAGGTCTATATGAGGTATTAGTCGGATCCAAGTATTTTGCCTTGACACACTCCCCAATCATCCAACTCTTGGCTTGACGATGATGCCTTGAACAATTTCGATTGAACAGTTATGGACGTCGTCGAACCGCTTCACGACAAACATTTCACTACCTCGCATCCTGATCGCACGCAATTGCCATGGACATTGTTGGATATCTATACATATAACGTGTAACAGAGTAGCGGTCGACCTCTTCACTCTGAATTGATAGTGTTTACTCATGGCATCGTGATGAAGATGGTATTGCAACAACTTTTTGTTAAGAAAAATACAGTTTCTGCAAATTGCGACAGGTGTATAATCAGCAACAACTACTGAGCCAGATAACCTATCAGGGCTTGGTACAGTATCGGATTGAGATGTTAAGTTATTGGCAAAAGAATGTTCTCCAATGCTGACGTCGACACTATTCTCGTTTGATTTACGAGCATCACCCCCAACATTCAATTCGTCAACATGAGGTGGAAGTTGAGGGCAACGAGTAATAGGAGTTGAAATTCTCAGATTTCTCTCATCAGCAATTTGCATGGCCTCATCACTCTGTGCACCCACTCTGGAGAATTGGCCGTCTATGTGGTTGCTTTCACCCAGCTCCGGTGGCGTGACGTCAGCCGCAGTATCATCCAAAACGTCGACGGTAATAGGAAATTTACTAAGCACATGAACATCCTTCTTCTTCAATTGTATATAGAATTTAACGTCATCATCACACTGTATCCTGACAAGAGGCATACTAGGGTGAACACCGTATCGCATGACTATAGTATTGGTTGGGACCCTCATACCGATTGCCCGTCTGACCAACTCAATAAGACCTCCGTATGTTGCCGTCTCGGGCACCAATATTCCCTTCATTTCTCCACCGATGTAACTCAATGTGCCGTCCCATCGACCATTATACTTGATGAAAACACAAACGTCCTCCATTTACTGTAAAACTACAAACAATTTTCCTGTCAAAGGGTTAAATACAAATTTCAAAAATGAGGAACAGTTAAGAAGCAAGGTAGGATGGCTTATGTCGTAGATCTGGTCCACGGAAACGGAGTTGACGCAGATCTGGCAGATTCGGCCGGATTAACAGAGTGAAACAAGATGTGGAAGGATTTTTAATACTGGGAGACAGTTTCGATCAATGGGTAATGGTCCACGGATGATTCGCGAGGATTGGGTGGGAGAAAATCAACGAAACTAGAGACGAAAAATTAAAATTTTCTATGTTCAGTTGGTTATATACTGTCGCTATGGATGTGGAGGGAATGGAGTGAGGATGGCGGGCTAGGACGAAAATTTTCAGCTTAGGGTTGGCTGAGGGCATATATGACTTTATACATACCCAAAAATTGTATGGTGACGTGGCAAAAAAAAAATGGTCATAATGGTTGTGACCGGGTGGTCATAATGGAAATGACCACCGCTAAAAAATAGTTCGACAAAAATTTCGAAAAAAATTTAAAAAAAAAAAAATGGTCATAATGGTTGTGACCGGGTGGTCATAATGGAAATGACCACCGCTAAAAAATAGTTCGACAAAAATCTCGAAAAAAAAAATTAAAAAAAAAAAAAACTGGTCATAATGGTTGTGACCGGGTGGTCATAATGGAAATGACCACCGCTAAAAAATAGTTGGACAAAAATTTCGAAAAAGAAATTTAAGAAAAAAAAAACTGGTCATAATGGTTGTGACCGGGTGGTCATAATGGAAATGACCACCGCTAAAAAATAGTGAAATAGTTCGACATAAAAAAAAAGAAATTTAAAAAAAAAAAAACTGGTCATAATGGTTGTGACCGGGTGGTCATAATGGAAATGACCACCGCTAAAAAATAGTTCGACAAAAATCTCGAAAAAAAAATTAAAAAAAAAAAAAAACTGGTCATAATGGTTGTGACCGGGTGGTCATAATGGAAATGACCACCGCTAAAAAATAGTTCGACAAAAATCTCGAAAAAAAAAATTAAAAAAAAAAAAACTGGTCATAATGGTTGTGACCGGGTGGACATAATGGAAATGACCACCGCTAAAAAATAGTTCGACAAAATTTTCGAAAAAAAAAATTTAAGAAAAAAAAAAACTGGTCATAATGGTTGTGACCGGGTGGTCATAATGGAAATGACCACCGCTAAAAAATAGTGAAATAGTTCGACATAAAAAAAATTAAATTTTTAATAAAAAAAAAAAACTGGTCATAATGGTTGTGACCGGGTGGTCATAATGGAAATGACCACCGCTAAAAAATAGTTCGACAAAAATCTCAGAAAAAAAATTAAAAAAAAAAAAAAAACTGGTCATAATGGTTGTGACCGGGTGGTCATAATGGTTATGACCTTTACTTAAAAATGACAAAAAGTTATAATTAAAAAAAAAAAAGAAACTTTCGATGGAAGTTTCTCTCTATACATGGAAGTTTATCTCTGTAAATGGAAGTTTCTCTCTGTAAATGGAAGTTTCTCTTTACATGGAAGTTTATCTATATTATATGAAGCTTCGGGTTTCAAAATGGGTGGGGGGGGGCTAGGCGGAAATAAGTTTTCAGTTTTCTCTCTCTAGATTTCAGTTTTCTCTCTCTAAACCACTGTACATGGTGGTTTGAAAAAAAAAAAACTTTTTTCGGCCATGTGAGGGAGAGAGATTATTTCGTGGGTAGGAGATGAGGGTAATCCTGTACTTTGATATACATTAAATGCTACTGGGCCCCACGGTAAGTGCTGAAATTGAATAGAACAAAAAGTGCTGCTGTTTTTAATATTATTTTTTTCAGAGGTGCTAAAAGTGAAATTAACCCAACTTTTATTAATTCAACCAAATTGACGAAGTTTCCTTTTAGAAAAACGCCCTTAAAAAAAAAAAAAAAAAAAAAAAAAAAGCAAACAAACACACGTGACCCTTTTATGAAAAGCAGACATCATGCACTTAAACAAAACCAAGGGGCAATTGGAATACTAATATTTCATCACACAAATTAATTAATTAAGCAAGAAGGAAATAATTAGATTCCCTAAGCAATGGATGTGAAGTTGAAGTTGGCGCAAGTTGTTTGTCGGAAAAGCAATGAGGAGCTAAATCCAAGTCTAGAAGCCGCCAAATCAAACTGCAGAAGATTGTCTTCAATTTGATGCCCTCCAATCACAATTGAAGTCCTTGTCTCAACACCACCGTCAACAAATCCAAGGCACAACACTTCGTCACTAACTTGAACCATTGAGTTGGCCCCAAAAATCCTCCACACCACCTTCTTGCTCTGAAGCACCAGGTCGATCGCCGGCACGCCGGGCCCCACCCGGGTGCTGCCGAGACTCTTCGACGCATAGCACGCCCCGAAAGGCGCCACCGCCTTCACCTTCGGCACCTTGGACAGCGCTTTCACAAATGCACCGACCACAGCATTGTATATAGAAGTATGCAACACTGTGTACCGCTCTACTGTACTAATCTTTGTTCCACCGTTACCGTCTTTGTCAATGGACAACAAGGTAGTGTTCACCGGGACAACTTTGTCGTTGATCTTGATCGAATTTACTCCGATGAAATAGTCCGCCGAGTTCTCGCCTTCAAAGAAACTCCCCGAAGTACTAACCGGGTTGAGGATCAGCGGCGTGTAGATAAGATTCTTGGAGACGTCGATATTTGGAAGGAAAACATAGGGTTCGTTTCCGAAGAATATGACACCCTTGGATCTCGTTGAAGAGCTCAAGCAAACGGCGAATTTTCGGTTGAAGCTGAAAGCGGAAGCGAGCTGCAAAGGGAGTCCAATCTTCTTCCTTCCGAGGCCTGCGATTCCGGTGACCCCGGAAGCTAGGCCTTCCAAGAGGAAGGTTGAGCCGCAGGTGAAGAGGACATTTGGCGCCGAAACGACTCGTCCGGGATTGAGCCCGTTTGTCGATTGGATCGACACGACGTCGGAGGCAAACTCTCCGCCGGTGCTGGTGCGGATGAAAGGATTGTAAGGGAAGAGGCTGCAAGTGTTTTTGTTGCAGCCCGGTTTGGGCGGCGAGCATTCCCCGCAGGCCTTGGACTGGGCGAGATTGCATTGCGCCGAGCCGCAGCGGGCGGGCTTGTAGGACGAGGAGACGTAGCCCTTCTCGCAGTCGATCCAGAGGAACTCGCCACCGAGGTCGACGGTGAGCTTGACGGGGACAAGAGGGGTTCTCTGTTTGATTTGGACGAGGTATTGGCTTGTTGATGCGTCTTTGGTTACCGGGAGAAGTAGAGCTTTGGGTCGGAACGAGGTCGTTTTGGCTGTAGAGGGGGAAATAATGGGGAAGAGAAGAGAGCATAGGAGAAGAAAATGGAAGGAGTAAGAAGAGGAAGCCATGGTGGTTGGAATGGATAATGTGGGTGTGTGAGTGGATGAGCGAAGAAGTTGAAGAAGGGACTGGTACTTATATTAGCAAATTAAGACGTAAATTCAAATTTTAATAAAAATATATACTATAAAAAATACATTTTATTCAAAAGCGATCTATAAGATAGATTGTTAAATTAATTATAAATTCCGTAGGAATGAATAGATAACACAAGCCTTAATAAGGATAAATTTAATTAGAATGTATTGGGGTAGGGCCTACTCCACAAAGCTATATTTGATTTTCTAGGTTTAAAAGTAGTTTCTGAAAATGTCTAGATGATCTATCAAATAGCTTCGAGTTTTCATACGTATTTTCCATTAAAGTTAAAAAATATGACTTCTTTAAAATAAATATTATAAACATCATTTTAATATTTTTATGATCTATTAAAAAACGTTAAAGATTATTTTGATCTCAAATCTCTTTTATTCTAATGATTTATTAAGAAACCATAGTTTTTAATTCTCTTATTCTACTAACTAGAAACAAAAGTAAAAACTCTATGAAGCACGTTGTTCGTATACTATTGATTTATGTGATCTATATCATTTTGATTACAAAAAAAAATTGAAAAAAAAAAAATTTACTTCGGGTCTGTTTTGTTAGTAATATTCCTCGTGACTATGCCGTGGCGGACCGGCGATTCCTCGGTCAATGTATTTGAGAATAATTATTTAAAAAATAAATAAATTGAAAGGAATGATGGAATTCCGGGTGTGGACCCATTTACTTATCTGCTTTGGATATTGTAATGTAAAAGCATTTAAAGGTCTTTTGCCCCTTGTTTTTAGTTTTCATTAAGAAAGTATTTAAAGAGGTGGCCGACACAAGAGTCAGTCAATTTGCGACGTCCGTATATGTGTTACAGCTGGATCCTCAATTATGTTATTACATACAAAATTAGATTCAAAGAAAACAAAAATATATGAAAGAAAATGAATGTGAATACACTTAGATCATAAATTTTTTTAAAAATAATTTTAAATCTATATTAAAAAAATACTGCATAAAATGTTTTAATTAATATTTAAAAATAATCTCCAGATAATTATTCTAATGGAGACTAAATATGCCACTCAATTTTTGATCCTATCGATTTGAATTATTACGATTTCCTTACTTGTTTATTAGAATTTTTATTTATTAGTTTATGATCTAGTCTTAAACATTATTAGTGGTGATAGTATAATAATTGTGTATGTCTTTCTTAGGCCTCTCCTAACTCAGTATCAGAGTTCGAATTCCGATATTTTTAATTTAAGTTCCAGTCTTTTTTTTTAATTTAATTTAAATTCCAGTCTTAAAAGTGGTATTTGTTACAAAACTATAAGCTTTTGGTGCACATGATAAATATCGACTGAGGCTGGGGAAAATTAAATAGATCCTAATACAGCTTCACCTACAAGTATTATATTTTCAAATACATAAACAGTTAAGGGAGATTGGGAGCGTTAAAACACCATCAATCCAAAGGCAAACAAACTAGCCGTACACATCAAAATGATTATTAAAAAAAAAAAAAAAAAAAAGAAGAAGAAGAAGATCTGCAACTATTGTAGACCGCAGATCTGCAGCTATTGTATACATTTAAAAATTACGTTAAATGTATACTTTAGATATCACTTTTCTAAGCTTTTCTAAAAACCAACCTCTAAAGTGACTATTATTATAAGTCACTAATAAAAAAAATGACACCAAAGGATATCTAGAAAAAAGTAAAAACAAATAATCATTTTTAATTTTTGATTTTTAATTTTCAAAATTTTCCTCCCTACATTTTTTTTTTTAAATTTTCAACCAAATAATTACATATTACAAATCCCAAAATCTGATGAATTTTTTCTTGATAGCCTGAACGTAAAATTTTCCAAATCCGAAGCATTTATTAACTAAAGCTAAAGCAACAAATCAAGACCCAAAAACAATCATATAAGGGAAAAAAATTCAAAAATTTCAAGATACAAATCCAAGATCTTATTGAATTTAGAAAACACAAGTCACAGAAAATAGAAAAAAAACAAAAACAAAAAAAAACAAACAAAACAAACAAAAACAAAAGCACAAACAGATAAAGTTGAAGAGAAAAAACGCCTTAATATCAAAGTCAAGACCTTCGCGCTCAATTTTTCCAGGTCAAGTATTTGAATTCCCAAATCTGCAACCACTTTGTTCATCAAGAAATTTATTTGAGGAAAAATCACCTATCATCTCAGCATTATCTCCTGCAAATTTCCTGCTTGAACACCGACATTATGTTGCTTAAAATCTACACAAAGAAAGGACAAGCAGAAGAAGAAGAAAGAGAAAAAGAAACATAAGTCAGACCTACATGCAAACTGCCATCTTCCACCAAAACTAAACACATAATCCACACAAACCCAAGTTCCAAAATCTCGAGTTTTCAAACTCCAAATACCAGAAATCATAAATATTTTCAAAAAATATATACATTTACACATAAACCCACGTTCTCCATTTCGTTGGTTTCATGAATTGTTGCTGCAGCCATTTGCAAAGGCCCAGACCTAGACAGATAGAGAGAGAACAAAAGTCATTACTAGGACTAGCTGAAAACCCCAAAACATTTAATTGAAAATCTGAGAAATAGAGAGCAAAATGATATTTGAAAAAAAAAAAAAAAAAAAAAAAGGGAAAACATAACAAAACAAAAAAGAAAAGAAAGGGCGCCATCTTTAGCGCCCATTAATCCCCCAAAACAAATTGAGGGGTTAAATTTTTGAGGAAGAGTCCGAAAAAATAAATAACTAAAACAAATTAGTGGGGAATCATAAAAAAAAAAAAAAAAAAGGGCACCATCTTTGGCGCCCATTATTCCCCCCAAAACAAATTGAGAGGTTAAATTTCGAGGTAATATGTGGACCTGTAGCAAGGAATTTATTCTTTTTTTTTTTTTTTTAAACCGTCCCTTTCTTAGTGTTTTTTTTTTTTTTCTTTAATTTTTTTTACCATTAAATTTCTTAATAATCCTAAATAGATAATAAATTGTGATTGTAAATATAATATAGAGGTTTTATCCCAAAAAAAAATTGAGAGTTAGTGTGGGGCTCCCCAACCTTATTGACCTTTTAACTAAACAAAAAAGTTGGTTTATTTATTAAAGGGAGAATTAACCAAATAACATAATTTAACGATGATATTTAACAAAATAGCAAATTTTGAAAACAGTGGAAAATTATAGCATATTAAGTTTTATTTTTTTGAAATTCCAGATTTACCCCATTCCCTGCATCTTCTCTCTCCCTCTATTTTCTCTCTGCTGTTGCCATCGCTCACGATGGTGAAGCCATCGAAAATCATGACGGCAAGGAACCTAAAGAATCTCAGTGGCATCCACCTCTGATCGTTGGGAAATTGGGTGAAAAAAGTTGCAAGGATTGCCGCTGGAGAATGGAGACCAAAATCGCTGGAAAATTGCGATTTCCCCCCTCGTCACCAAACCGGTTTCAAGCGGTGATTTCAAGAACCGATTTCAAGAACCGACCGACAATCGCCACAACTTTAGGTATCCTCGATGACCGCTCGGCTGATCTCTGTCGAATCACGAACCAGAGACCTCGGCGATGTCGTGATTCCGGAGATCGAAGCTAGCGGAGCCCGGAGATCACCGCCCTCACGCAGCCCGAAGATGAATCGGCCTCGTCGCTCGAAAAAGAACGGCACTCCGGTGGGAAGCAAAGGAATATGCTATGTTGGCGATTGTCGGTCCATATGGCAATTACCTGCAGGGGAATTGGTGGAGGTAGGGGTAGATTCGGAATTTGGGGAAAAAAATAAAAGGAATATGCTATTTTCTTCCTAAATTTTTAAAATAATTTTCAACTGGTGTATTTGAATATGCTATGTTGTGTAATTTTGCTTCTTTAAATTGGTTGCTGAAAAATTGACACCTAACTTAATTTCTAACTTAATTAGTCAGATTTTTGAATAAAATTACAATTATGGAATTATTATAGAGATCTAAACTAATTAAAAGATAATTTAATTCTAAATAATCCTAACAAATAAACATAACTCTAAATTCAAAATTAAATACTAAAGATAAAGCATATCTTAACTAACTATACAGTTTCTCTTTCCTTAAAAAAAAAAATCAATACAATTTTGAACTCAAATATTCAAATATGATCGTCAGTACATCTAATAATTGACTAACACTCTATCTCAAACTCACAATGTGGCTACAAGAAACATTGATAGCTAGTTTGCTAATTTCTTAACTTTTCACGTGCGGGCTTAGACTAGTAATTGCCAATATGGACCGATCAAAAAGAGATGGAGATGTAGTTACGTGAATAACTTAGCAGTAATTTCATATATGATAATATCAAAATTATAGTTCCAAATCCCCCGCCTCAAATTCAGAAAGAGAGAGAGAGAGTTTTATAGTTTCAAATCCCCCGCCTCAAATTCAGAAAGAGAGAGAGAGTTAGATGTAAATGCCAATACGCATGAAGAAAATAAATACAAGTACCAATGCAACTCAACATGGGTCAGAGGAAAGAAAAACAAATATCAATGCAAATATCCAACGTGGACTAATAAGAGAAGGGGGAGATGCGAATGCCAATGTGAATGGCTAATGTGGGCCAATCAAAGGAGGTGGAGATTGCGAAAACCAATGCAGAATGCCCAACATGACCAATGAAAAAAAGGAGAGAATGCAAATGTTCAACATGAGACGAACAAACGAAAAGGAGAATACAAAGGCTAACATACACCAATCAAAGGGAGGAAAGGGAATGCAAATGCCCAACACATGCTATCACAGAAAGGGAGAGAAGGCGACTGTAAAGACAATAGGCCAACGTGTGAAAAGCTGCGAATTTTACAATTGCAAGGGACTGGATGTGAAGGTGCACCAGTTGGTAGTTTTTCTCTAAGAGCAATATACGATGAAAAAGTCTCAATTCTACTGGTTGTATCTGAGCCAACTATTAATCTATGGAATGCACAACAAAGTTGTTGATTAAAATAATATTCTTTGAATTATTTTCTTTCCAAGCATCCTACAATTATGCGAATTTGGTAGCCTTCTTATCATAACTAAAGTACCCGTGACATAATTTTAAAAAATTATAATATCGTATAACTTTAATAAGAATAATTACTGCCATCTAGGTGCCATCAACAGACTGAAGAGAATCATCCCTAACACCAACCGATCCGGAAGTGGAGAAAAAAATTTTTTTTGAACAAATTCCAAGACCAATTGACTGCTTCCAATTACTTTGACCAAATTGTAGTTGAGGGAAGAATTCAATAACCCACTAGAACAATAACATGGCCTCCAATTCCACTAGCAAAATCAATTCTCCAAATCCCACTAGCAAAATTAATTCACTGATTGCGCACAAATTATTGATCCCGTCAAAAACTGGCGCGAAATAGAACCAACTGTTGAACCAAGACTTTCAGCAAGAAAAGCACGCTAATTTCGGGAGAAAAACTATGTGAAACAAAGTGTGGAATGAGAATCCAAAGGAGGCCCAAATTACCCTAACCACCTTAGCTGCATACAAGGATGAAAATGTCGATATCGTTATCTATGACTCGAAGCATTTCATTGTCTAGCTTCAACTATACTACTTGCCACTCACGTGTATTGTGGCCATCCATAGAATCAAAATTTTTAGTTTTGCAACGGTTTTTATTTTTTTTTATTTTAAGAATACCTCAAAAATAACGTCTCTAGAATACTATTTTATCATTATTGGTTTTAGGATTTTTATTCTTTTATAAGATAAGTTAAAGAAAAATCTATTGTATCTTTCACAAATACCCCAGACCAATCAAAAGGCTACTCTAGTGGAAGATCAACAAGTATTGCATGATGTTCTTCCGCTGCAGGTATCTGATCTCTAGATAGTATTATAATAGAATATTATTTGGTATTATACTGAAATACTTTTTGGTATTCTACCACAATATACTTTTTGGTAATCTAACAAAATATGTTTGGTATTTAACAGGATCACCGATAGCCAACACCTATATATCTCCAGTTTATAGAGAGTATTATGGTGTTTTTTTTTTTTTTTTTTTTTTTGAATACTCTTCCAGAATAAGTTTTAGCATACTAGAATACATTTTAGTATTCTACCAAAATACGCTTGGTATTTAATATGGTCTCCAATTACCCGTGTCGGCCTACAGTTGTTAGAAATTATTATAGTAGAAAACTTTTTCGTAATCTAACTTAATACTTTTCGTAATCTTTATCGATCACTTTTCTTTTACATTAGATTAATTTTTAAAATTTTTAATTGATTATTTCAAATATATCAATTTGTCATATTATTTTCTCACTTTTTTAGGGAATTAACTTTCCACTTTATGAACCAATAATCACAAGATTATTTAAAAAAGTAATTCAAAATAATATAATAAAATCAAAAAAATTATGTAAAAAAAACTATAAAAACAACAAATAAACAAACATTCAAAAAAATAAAAAATAAAAAATGTTATACTCCTTCAACGCCATCAAGCTAGCCGCTAGTCTCCCACGGTGATGACATCGACCACAGCCATATCGGCGGAGAAAGGAGAGCGGAGATCAACCGCAACCACATTAATGGAGTTTTGCTAGGCCGAAATCACTCCGTCAATGCACTAATGGCTGAGCGACCAGATTATGACCACATTTGGTAATCTACCATTTTATTTTTCTAACTTAAAATGGTTGACCATCTCTAACTCTGGTTGTCGGAGAGAATTATAAAAATTATTATTAATAATCTAATTAAATATTCAATTATTGGAGTGTAATCTGGTAGAATAATATAGATAATCCGTTACATTAATTAAAACCAACCATGTTTAAAAAAAAAATGGTATTACTAAAAAAGTTGCAACAGAAGGTTTTAGAAAAAATCGTACACAAAAACTCAGAAACAAATATGATGATACTAGAGTTCATCATGTCCTCGGAGTCTAAAACCATATACTCATATCAATAAAATGAAGTTGCTTACGATTTACAAAAAAAAATATCTTAATAAACTGAAGAATCAAATCCAGAGGAAATAAATCTTTCCATGAACAAGATCTAAAGGGGGAAAAAAATTATATCAAAAAACTCAAAATGAAAATTAAATCCACAACATTGATCTACGAATAGGATCTAGACACCGACTCACTGAAGCCGTCGTGGATCAAAATCCACGAAGCGAGACCGATTGCTACTGCTCTCGAGTGAATTTCGCCATCCAGATTTGTCGGGGAGAGAAAACGCAAAGTTTGTGGAACTTCTCGGGGGGAGAGACACTGTCAATATCTCGTTCCGGCAGAGTTTACTCGCAGTGGAGCTCGCGCTACCGATGTTCTGACGAGATTCGACCAACGGTCGTCATGGAGAAAGAGAAGAGAGGGCACGAAAAGAGATTACGATGTCACGGAGAGAGCTCACATTTCCATCAGATCGCGATTTTACAGTCTCCACTGGCAGATCTCCGTCGTTATGGATAAAACATTTTTTTTTTTTTTTTTTTTTGTTGTCAATTGTATTAATGTTCGCAATAGTTAATTAAGCCAAGAGGTTGGTGAATATTGACAAGATTTCGTCATTCACTTTTGAAAATTGCATTATCTTAATCAAGTAATACCAAAGTGATGGTTCTTATTTTTCATTTGGATTTATGGCCAAACGTGAATTTGAGCGTACTGCGTACCAAAGTATCATAAAATATATATTATCTATCTATATAATATATATAGTGACGGATTTAGTAAGGGCTAGTGGAGGCTGAAAATTGTTTTTCTTTTAGTTCTTCTCAACAAATTTTATAATTCCTCTTTGTTTTTTTTTTTTTTTTTTTGAAGTTATATAATTCCTCTATTTTGTTCTCAATAAAAGTTAAAAATTCTCATGTAAATCTTATTAAAATTAGTACGATTCCAAAAATTCTATTGTTTTTCTGCTTTGTCCCATCGAAAATAAAAATAAAAATTCATGTGTCTCGACTAAAATTTTATACTCTAGTTTTTATACCTTGAATATTATTTATTTTTCTTATAAATTTTTTCTTTAAAATAGATGTTTAGTTCTGTCTATGTATATATAGGTGTGGTTTCAATAGTTACTCCTCTATATATATATACTCATTGATGGTTACTGTAATTTTAACTGTGTGATATAGATAAATGATTTTAGTGAATTGAATAGTTGACTAAAAGAGTTTCATGATAATTAATAAGCATGGAACTTAGAGAGAGAATTAAATAGGATTTTGGATGGGTATACTTGTTGTTGACTTGTTCATATGGTGTTTTTAAGTTTTTCTTTAATGAAATATAAATTAAAGATTAATTTCTACTCCGTTTGGAATCAACTAATCCAATTTTTATTGTGTTTCATGGGTGAGGAGTGGAATTGTAGGCCTTTTTTCCCCCTGCTCATTTGGTTTCCTTTAATACAAAGACGAGTAACTTAATATACACCCGTGAAAATATAAGATTTCCCTTGTAAAGATTTTAACCTACACTCCACAAAAGTTGGTTTATACACGGAAAATACACTACATTTTTGTGAAACCGTCATTATAAACTGGATTACACAACGGTTTGATAAAACCGTCGTGTAAATACCAGATTACACGATGGTTTACCCTCACGCATGTAATCCGGTGGATTATATATTTGTCTAACATCGTGTATCGACGATTACACGCGTTTACGTACATCATGTAATCCGTAGTGTAATTCGCGGTTTTTATAATCCCTACCAGCAGTCCTCTTTTTATCTTAAAGTATTTTTCCGCAGCCGTGAAAAATATTATAGAGACCTGTGAAACTAGATCTTCACTACCACTGTCCATCCAACCAACACTTCTTATACTAAGAGGGACTAAAGTGTCAAAAATGTGACTTTTGGGATCAAACAGTAAATTTTGATTTGTGGTTGTGTGGGAAATATTCAAATATAGAGATAATAAGAAGAAGAATGAATCATGGTATACAATATAGATAAATATAAATTTATACTTTTGATTTGTTGTGTTCACAAAGCACTATTGGATTAATGTTTATGCATGGTTTTGGATTTTTTTTTCTTTTATTTTCTTTTTTGAATTTGGTGTGAGAGATTCAAAATATATATCTTATAACTGATTTAAATATAGAGTTATTATTATAATATGTTTGTAACTACTTTTTCTTGCTCTCTGTCTCTTTTTGTTTTTTTTGTTTTTTTTTTTTTTTTGAACCACAATCTGTTTTTGAATGGGTTTCAACTTGAATGCCCCCGCCCCCCCCCCCCCCCCCCAAAAAAAAAAAACAGTAGATAAATTTGGAATCAAATTAGTTTAATATGAGTAGGGATTCTGAATAAGATAAGTTACTGCCAAATTTGAGTCCCAAGTTCTGGAATCCTACTTGCATTGGTGGATTTTTTTTTTTTTTTTTTGTTTTTTTTTTTTGGATTAGGGTTATGGAGTTGAACTCTTATGCAAATTCAAGCATCTGGTATATATTTCCTTTATAGGCTTTTGTCATACGCCACGTGGCTTGTAATATTTCTATTTTCGGAATCCCGTTCCGAACGCTTCTTCCAAACCGCCAAAGAAATACAACAAGCAAGTTAGTGTACTCCACGAGTGCTAGGATTCAACACACACACAAAGTCCGAAACAAAAAGTTTCCCTTTCGGTTCCTCAACATATATACACATATTTATAAATACATGTTCAAGAATTTCACTTCAACGTCTCGTCAAATCTGTTCTCAATCTCTAAAGAAGTCAACAATGAAGTGGGTTCGCGGAGAAACAATCGGTTATGGGAGCTTCGCCACGATCAGCAAAGCAGCTCCATCAAATTCTTCTGCTCATCAATTCCCTTCAGTAATGGCCGTTAAATCGTCCGAAGCTTGCTGTTCCGATTCGCTCAAGAACGAGAAACGAGTGCTCGACACCATCGGAATTTGCCCGCAGATCATACGCTGTTTCGGCGAAGAACAAACCGTCGAGAACGGCGTGGAGTTGCACAATCTTCTCTTGGAGTACGCCTCGGGAGGAAGCCTGGCCGACCGGGTCAAGACCAACGGCGGTCGGCTGTCGGAACCAGAAATTCGCCGACACACCAAGTCAATACTAAAAGGGCTTTATGCAATTCACACAAAAGGGTTCGTCCACTGCGATATCAAGCTTGAGAACATCCTTGTGTTCGACGACGGAGCTACCAAGATTGCAGACTTCGGGCTCGCAAAAGAGACAGGGGAGCAACCGAGCAGGTGTGAGATAAGAGGTACTCCTATGTATATGTCGCCCGAGTCGGTAAACGACAATGAGTACGAATCGCCCTGTGACGTTTGGGCTCTTGGCTGCGCGGTGGCAGAGATGGGGATGGGAAAGCCGGTGTGGAATCACAAGCCAGAAGCGAGTATCTGGCCTTTGTTGATGCGAATTGCGGGAGAGGAAGAGCCAGAAATTCCCTCAGAGTTTTCGGAAGAAGGAAAGGATTTTCTCAGAAAGTGTTTTGTTAAGGATCCGACGAATCGGTGGACGGCTGAGATGCTTCTAAATCACGCCTTTGTTGTTTGTGATTACACTGTTCTGTCAAAGGAGGAGAACTTCCTCTCAACTTCTCCAAGATTTCCTTTGATTTCCCGATTGGGTTGCGACATTGGAGCCGACTTCGATAGCAAGTTCTCTTCGACAGCTAGTTCTCCTTCGCCGCGTGATCGGGTAACAGTCAGGGATTAAAACAATTCTTGCTAATATTACTTTCGCTTGTAAATATTGTAGTGTAAATTATGACGAACAGATTATGTTTTTGTCAATCTGATCCGGATTTAGTTACTTATTTTTATTGAAGTACCATGTAATATATCAAGATATTTTTTTCTGTAATAATTGCTTTTTTCTTGTTTACTTAATGGATTGATAGCTTAAAAGTTCCAAGAAGTTGGACTTAATTTTCACAAGCGTTTCTTGATTTTAACTTTTGCTTGGACCCGAAACGTAGGTCAATAGACACCTTGTGAAAAATTGAATCACTTTCAACTGTTGCTCTTGCGAGTTGTGTACAAATTCAACTTACAATAATATCTTACTGTTTCTTTTTATTTTTTTTATTTTTCTTGTTTAAATTACCCAATCTATTATCCTTGTCTTATTTAAGGATAGAATATTTATTTAGATCAGAGTAAGATCATAATACGAAAAAACTCAATTATTTAATGAAATTTGATGAATTAAAATTGTGTTTTACTGATAGAGTTTTTTTATTCGACTTTTTTGAATCCTGACCCCTGTTTCAAAACTTCGACTCTGACCATGAATCCATACTAATGTTCTAAAAAGTCGACTCCAACCCCGAATCTCAACATCGTCCCAAAAAACGACCTTGATATAGGCCCCAAAACCTTACACCGACCTTACTCCTCAATAAAAACCCTAACCCCACTCCCTAGCCCAGCCCCGATCCTAGCCTGAAATCTGATGCTGTCTTGAAAGTGGACTAGGACCGCGCTTCTGAATCCAAACCTCCCGTTTTGAAATCCAACCCCGACCACGTTTCCAAAAACAAACTCTGTCTCTTGTCTCTATTCCCTAATAAGACCCCCCCACCCACCCCCCATCCAGAATCTTAACCCTAGCCCTTATCTCCCATCTCGATGTGAAACTCGACCTTGACATGAACGCAGATCACAAATCCCAACCTCGACCCACCCTGGTCTCGAATCTCAACCATAGGCTTGAAACCCAACCTTGAAACCAGGTCCTACACTTAAATCCAATCGCGATCTTGATAACCAACCACAAACATGACTCCAACCCCAAAATCGATCCCGATTCTGATCATGGTTCAAAACCTAACCCCTTACCCCAAGTTCGATGCCTAACCCTAAAGCCTAATCTCGAGCTTGACCCTGACCCGAACCCCGACCCGAACCCCGACCCGAACCCCAACCGTTATGTAACCCTGAATCCCACTCCTATTTCAATCCCATATTTAGTTTGTTGATAATATGCATCTGTAGGTATTTTTATAAAAATGTGTTATACTAAAAATTATTTTCAGAAAACACCATAATCCAAAATGTTGTTTTATGTATTTTCTATATTTTGTGATTTTGTTTATAAAAACCATTCTAAAAAAATAGTCAAACACCTTTCTTAGATTTTACAAAACAAAAATAGTGTTGAACAACTATTGTTTAAGTCGCATGGCCAAACAAGTCATAAATTTTGTTAAAAGTTTGAAAATTTTCTTGTATGTTTTCTTTTTTAGAACTTGAGGATGAGGGATTTGAATTCTTCACCTTATATTAGAATAGTGTATGGGATCACAATTATGTTGTATCAAGAACCATTTCTAAACATATTTGATTGAAATATGGTACGATGAATAGAAATTGAATTCTTTTTAAAATTTTTAACGACTTATCATAAAAAAGTTATCGAATGATCACTATAATAGCTAACTCATACATTTTAGTGCTAGAATAATTTCTGGATCGATTACAAACTAAAAGGAATTAGTTGCAAAACGGAAAAACGAAAAACATTAAAAAAAAAAAAAATTCTACCACATGTATGATCATTTATGTTGAAAAAACAAATAGTAGAATATAAAAAATATTCTATTAGATATTTTGATGACTTGTGTGAGTAACCGGAGTTAATAACATCTGACTATAAATGTTTTTAAAACTATAATAGAATATCCAAAAATTCTATAAGAATATTTTGGTAACCAGCGATAGGAACCGGAAACGTTCAATCATCCAAGAAAATAAAAACCAAAAAAAAAAAAAAAGAAAAAAATATGCTAGTAAAATATATCTAAAGTATTATACTACAATATTTTGGTTCATAGACTAGAGTCAAAGACATTTAACCATTCTTGTTAAATATAGAAAATGTTATAGCAGAATAACAAAAATATTCAAGTAGAATATTCTGCGATCATTGCTGCGGTCGGAGCCGTAGATAGCCAAAGGAAGCAAATAAGAGAAGGAAACAAAGATTTGGAATTGGTAATCTGGGTGTATGCATGTAGGATGGGGAACTGATGAGAAGGGTATAATAAATGTGTTGGGGCACAGAAATGCGTGTCAAAGGAAGCAAATAAGAGAAGCTTACGAGCAGCTTTATCAGGAGGATCTTCTCAAACGCCTCGAGTCCGAGCTCTCCGGAGATTTTGAGGTCCTTTTTTCTCATTAGCTTAGTATCACCTCTATATATATAGATATATACATCGACATAGTTAATTTATTATTTCAGTAGAAGCTACACTAAAGGATAAAGAAACGTTTTACTGGGTCCCCCATTCGGCCATGGAATTTCATAGAATTTTGAGAGAAATAAAACAAAATCCTAATTGTTATTTTTTCAGAACTTATTTTAAGATTTCACACTTTTTCACTTCAAATAAATTTTCCTACAAATGCACATTTCCAAAATTACATCATTTTTTCAATAAAGAAAATACATCTCCAAAACTTCCCAAAAACTGGGCCCTAAAGAAATTCTTTTTTTTTTTTTTTTTCAGAGAGCTGTGTACCGTTGGATCCTGGAGCCCACGGATCGTGATGCAGTATTGGCGAATGTGGCCAAAAGAAAATCAGAGATAGACTGGAAAGTGATAATAGAAATGTCATGCATCCTATCCCCAGAAGAGCTGTTGGCTGTGAAGAGGGCTTACCAAAGTCGCTACAAACATTCCCTCGACGAAGATGTCGCTGCTCATACCTCCGGAGATCTCCGCAAGGCATGCCTTTTTTTTTTTTAATTGCTAATATAATGTGCAAAATTACAATTTTATTAATCTACTTGCGTTATAAGCACTTTTGTTTTAAAAAGAATGCGAATTTGTTATATGTACATACTAAGCTTGTGACTCGTACATATATACACACACACACACACACACACACACATATATATATAACAACTTTTGAGCACCAAAAGATTTACATACAGAATTTGTTTAAACATTGAATTTTCAATTTTTGCAGGATTTGTTGGGTGAGTCTGCAAATGATTTCAATAAGGTGCTGCATACGACTATTCGACCCATAACCGACCCCCAGAAGTACTATGCAAAGGTGATTAAAATCTTACATATGTAGCTAAATATTAATGTAACACTATAGAGCCAATTTTTAAAACGTAACAAATTTAATTTCAATCAAAATCTAATGGACAAATATTCCTTGATCAAAATTTCATGATCCACCTGCTGCGTGATGGAATCAAAAGGTTTCGAACGGATGAGGATTCAGTGACTTGGGTGATAGTAAGTCGGGCAGAGAAGGATTTGAAGCACATCTAGGAGGTTTACTACAAGAAGAACAGTGTTTCCCTTGAGGATGTTGTGGCCAAGGAGACTTTTGGGGATTACAAGGCCTTCCTCCTCACTCTCCTTGGAAAGGAAGATTGAAAAATACTGCTTTTGAACTTCTTTTGCCTGTTTGGTACTTCTTGTTTACTGTTTGACTTCAAATTTCGACTCCTTATTATAATTTCATATTAAACTACTTTATTTTCAGCATCTAAGTACTCCTTATAATGATTCTATGTTAATGTTATTACTGTTTTCTCCATGACTATTTACTTTTTATCTTGTTTCGTTTTGTTTTGTTTTTTTTTTTTTTGTTTTTATAATTTAAATTTAATTGAACACAACCCATTTGGACTAAGAAAAGAACCCTAACATAAGTAAGTTCCATATTACATTTCACACACGATTCTTTGCATCACAATCCCTCTTGCCTATCGGCTAGATGAGGCTACGGTTGGAATATTCACGAAATCCAATGTGTATATGAATTGGAATATTGAAGATCTAACGGATTGCAAATTAATTGAGATGCTTTCAATCGGATAGTTACGGATTTGATTGACTCCTAATCCATGTAATCCAATAGTTGAACAACTCAGGGTATACAGTAAAATACGGAAAACAATAGTGCAGCTGTCCATCGTGAAATCACTTTAGCAAGTTAAACGGGATTTGGTGTAAATCTGATAATTTAAAATCAAGAGTTTATTATGTTACCGGTAGGGTCTTTTTTTTTTGGGGTCTCCCAAATACGAGTATACGTAGAATTTGGACACTAATTCAGCTTGATAAAGGAATGGTACCAGTGTGAACCAAACACTCAAACGACATGGTCAAATAATTAACCAAAATTTTATAATTTCAAGATATCTAATTGAAAAATGAAAAATTAACGAGTTAAATCACAGCAAAAAAAAAAAAAAAAAAAAAAAAAGAAGATTCAACTTTGTTATTCCAAGAAAAGCATTGTCGTAGTGTAATTCTCTGTAGCTATTATGACCCAAAAATATATATATAAAAAAAAATCCTTTACAAACTGAAAAAAGACAAACAATAAATGTAGCTCCTGCGATCAAAACACCTTCAGAAAGACATAGCTACTGTTTCTCAGTCACCATTTCTCACAATTTTTGTTGTTTTCAAGAGAAATAAAAAAGAAAAGAAAAGATTTTACTAATCTAGCTAGCTAGCATGTCTCTTATCCATCCCATGATTAAATTTTGTTACACGTGTATGGGTATTGGGTTTTGTGAGTCATTTCGAAGCAACTTCGTCCCAATGAAAAAGAAATGAATTTAATATGGTTTTGTGCTTCTCTTACATGGGAACATAAGTGAAACTGAGTTTGGTTTGCATCCAAACATCCTCGGAGAGGAGATGAATTTTCTCTTACAATAATGTTCATCATGCCAGCAGCACCAATATTTTTTGTAAATTACTCACTTAACCTCTAAACTTTTAACTTTGTGCAACTTTATTTCCTGTTCTTTTTTTCTTAGCTGGAATGCCCCTAAATTTTTAAAATGTTACTACAATAGTCATTTTCGTTAATTTTTAAGTGGATCGTAATATATTAATAGTTTAGGAACATTATATCTATGAAAAAAATATCAGAGATCAAAATTGTACAATGTTAAAAGTTGTTAGACTAATCTAGCAATTTGCCCTAATATTTTTCTAACAAATTTAAAGACAATAACTCATTTGACGTTTAAACTGTCATGCAACAATTCGATGCATTAGAGATCCAAAAAGATTTTGAGAAGGTGGGAATTTATGCATATATAACAGAAATAAAATTAGTACGAATTTGTAACACTAAAAAGCTAAACACATTAAATTCATACCTAATTTTCTGATCATGGGATTTACCATTGTTCACAACAGTTGCTTTTCTTGCCAAAAGCATTAATGTGCGTATGTACTAGAACTTGTGTTAACCACTCACTCGTCGTTTGAATTTTATTTATTTGGTACGTATGTTGACACAGGTAGTGTGCAAGCCCGGATATTCATCTTTCAATTTTATTGAGAATGACTTCTTTTTCTTCTAGTTCATCCTCAAAACATCTGTGACCACTATGAGGATGAAGTAGAAAAAAATGAGTTGTTCTTAGCAAACCCAATTAAGGACTAACAATTATTCGGGTCACAAAAACGAGAGGAAAGATCAAAAGTAGCCGAATCTATTTATATATATCTTGTTAAGAAAAAAAATAAAAAACTTTAATTATTCTAGCTCAATTAAAATTGATTCTAAATTAGCTTGATTGTAATTGAAATTCACAACATATAATGCCTGGGAAGTGTGACGCACAAGGTCTATTTAGCAAACTCCTTTCGATCTCCCATCGCCAGAATATTGGGGACAATAAACAGAGAAACCTTCAAAAAGGTCAAGAAATAAGGGAATTTTTAATGTTAGGCAATACTACTATGCGAACAGAAAACTTAATAAAACAAATCTGTAAGCGATAATATATGAACAGAAATCAAAACTAAAATTGTAGATACAGAAAGCGTTAGCAATAAAATTAAAATAAATATTGAAATAGAAACTGGTAAGTTAAACGTTGATGAGGAACTGATTTGCCCCTGGTGACGTCGGTGTCCGATGTTTGATTTTATAGGTACTGGGAACGGATGTTGAGTCTTGTAAAAAAATGCGACATTCATGCTCGCAAAACGAGAGCTCACACACGAATCATTTGATTCACTGGTTGGGGATTTGCATTCTTGTGCATGCAAGAAAAAGCCTCTTCGCTAATAATTAAATTAGCACATAGCAAAGGGGAAATTATTTTAACCAGGTTGCTTCTATCTCTTTTCCTTTCTAATTTTCCAACATTTTCTAACTTCATTGGTGCATATTTGAGAGTCAATTTATTATTCACTCGTTCATAAATTTGAGCATATGAATATACCAATTTGATATCTTCATGAAGAAGAACACATATTCATCTCAATCAATCACAAATATGTCATGGGACCCACTCAAAATTAGGCCCCAAATTGACACTCAAAATGAGTTTTACAAAGCCATTTCAAAATCTCTCATTTGAACGAAATTGACAGAGGACAGGAAATGAATCAATAAACACAAAGTTTAACATGGTGATAGAGTTTAACGATCGATCCTGCATAGAATAGGTGTTACCCTTTGAATCAATTAGGGAAAGGGGGTTATTCTTGTTCTTGAATCAGGTGTTAGACCATCCCTTGTTGAGTTTTATTGATCTTTATCTTCTTACTTCTCTCTTATCTTGGTTATGGTGAAATTGTTTCAGACATTCTTTGGGTGATGGTAAATGTAGCTTTGCATTCAATTTCACAAATACATCACAAACATCAAATATATATTTTATCTTTTAAAAGGAAAAAAAAAAGATATATTTGGAACGTGGATTATGATAAATAAAACTTCTTTTCTTTTTGTGGATATAGGATGAAACCTTTCATGATCTACATATATGTGTGTGTATATTTAACTTAGAATGAGGGTCGAACTCTGCACTTTTAAATGGAGTAAAATGTAATATTACTATTAGGTTCTGCCTATGACTATCATTCATCATACCGATTATAATCCTTCACTAATTATGTCCATTTTTGGGGGAAAAAAGATATGTGTATTATTTTTTTGGAAGTGATATATGTGTATTATCTTAATAAACTAAACATAGTTTTCTATTTTTTAAATAGTAGTGCTAGAGATACTAACTGTAATTCTAACTTTTTGAGTACCAACTCATGTATCATGTTTTCATTGGTAGATACATTCAATTGATGTGGCAATGCTTTAAGCACTTATCTATGAAAGAATGACAACTCATATGCTACATAAGTTGATATTCAAAAGTTTGGATTAGAGTTGACAGTTCCTATTATTTTTCTTTTTTTAAAAAAATAATAAATAAAATTCAGTTAATGATAAATTCAAATTCAAAACTCAATTACATATGTATATAAGAAGAAGAAAAAAAAAAAGCTATATTATGAAAGTCATGCAACATCTTCCGACTTTATTTTCTAGGGTTTTTTTTATAAATGTTATTGTTTTATTTTACTTTAAACTGAAACTTTTTTTTTATTTTTTATTTTTGCTAATGACACTAAGAATAGTGTTTATCAATTTCCTTTAAAGATTAGGGTTCTAACTAGATCTGTTTCTTTTCATTAATTTTTGTTTTAGTTTTTTGTCTTTGAATATCTTGTAAGTCAGATTTTTAGAATTGTCTCTTCCTTCTATTTATCTCTTTTCTGATAATTATGTACGTAGAGGGTTTTAGGAAAAAAGAAGTAATGTGAAGTCCAAAACGTCTTAAATAAAATTTATTTATGCAAAGTGGGGAAAATATTTATGCGAGGAAGTAATACTAACATATGCAAACTCAGGTGGACAAGAATACAATTTCTCAGGTTGCACCATCTCTCTTTCTCTCACCGGACGTCCGGCCGCCGGACAACATGCCTATCCTATTGAAATATCTTCTGCATGTAAGTAGGATTAATAAATCCCAGAGTAAGTAGGTTTAGGATTTATCTTGTCTATAAAATAGAGAGACCCTTGCACAAGAGTGTTGATATTTTGTGTGACCATTAATTTACTTCATTTAATCATAACGTAAATCATCCAATTTCTTAGTCATTTATTTATTGACCATTAGTCAATCACTAAATAGTCAGTCATTAATTAACTAAATCTGAAAAATGAAAAACGATAATTTCCTTAAATAAAAAAAGTTGGGTCATTTATTAGATTAGTGACTAAAAAAGGTCACCCAACCTAATTTTCCCTTTCATATAGTCGCTAAGTCTCACATAGGAAATGACAAGTCGTTCTCCTTTCATCTCTGTTTTTTTTCCCTCGAAAAGTCAACAAAAATTAGAACTAGTTTTTGAAAAGTTAATCAACTCCAACTTGAAATTTTAATCTCCAACCGGTGAACCAAACTAAGGCAAAATGTCGTTTATGGTCAAAATGTTACTGTTTTTTTTTTCTTTTCCTAAAAAATCATTTTTGTATTTTATCTCTAGTTTAACTTTTGTACCTCGATGTTCAAGAAATATCATTAGAATACCTTGTTTAAAAAAAAAAAATTATTTAACGACCTTGATTAGTCACTTTTTATTGAGATATAAAATGACAGTTACACCCTTTTATTTTTTTTTTAATGAAAAACCATATATTTGTTTTCTAAGGAAATCTCAATATAAATGAATAAATAAAGCAGGTTAAGTATAGTTAAATATGCATGAAGTTCTATTTTATTTTGAGAGTTATGTGCCTTTTCATTTAAGCTTGCGTTTAGAACATCAGTTTAAAACAGAATTTTTGTATTGAATTGATTGACTTTTCAAAACTAGCTATATTTTTTATTGATTTTTTAGGGGGAAAAAAATGATAAAAAACTGAGATGAAAAACTTAAGTTCGGACCCGAGAGCCAAACAGACCGAAAGTAAAATTTTAAACTGAAAGGCTAGAAATGCTATTTCACATCTTAAAAAAGAAACTAGTTTAGTTAAGAGATAATTTTCCAAATTATGGGATATCTCAATCAGATTTTTTTCAAAGATAAAGATGTCAAATATGAAAAAAAAATATATATATATATAATAAACTATTTTAAAATAATTGAAGTTGTTCTTAGGATCTATATGTACCCTAAGAATAGAAAATCAATTCTAGGAATTTTCTATAAATATGACATTCTGATATTAATAAAAAGAGGTTATTCATGTTTAATAAGTTGTGTCCTATTTACTTTCATTTGTTGATTGTATGATTATTTTGAGCAAATATAAAATACTCCTAGGTTGTTAGTAATATATCAAATTTCACATATGTATACGGGATATACATAGAAGATGTGGTAATTTAATAACAGTCTAAATAAATGGTCCACAATCAATGGAATAAGATTTGGAGATCTTATGCATAATAAGATTGTAAAGATTGTCTACTTCCTTGGAGAGATGGTTTGTCTTGACCATCGGATAAGTTCCAAATAGAAACTTTAATGTATACCAATATTGAGGTATGACATTGAACTGAACCTAAGGTGTTAATTGATTTGGTTTAAAAATTCCGTTTAAAAATCAATGACGCTTTGATTATCATCCTACATTAATCTTAATCCTAAAATGAATACTTGAGTTCGCATCCATGACTTATATATTTTGATACACAATACGTGAGACACTGATAATTGATAGTTAATTTACTTGTGTTTTTGGTGTATGACTTATGGATAGAAAAATCAAGATTCATAAATATAAAATCCATAACTATCTTAATGATAGTACATGTTATATACTTAAAGGCATTATTCAGGAATTGAAAGATAATATAATAAGATCTTGACCATCAGTTTACTTTGTGTTCTCTGATGGTTTACTGATTGTATGGCTTTACAATTTGTGGTTCTTTTAATGGAGAATAATGGAACTTTAAGTTAAAATGATTGAAAAGGTAAAACAGAAAAAGTCATTAATTCAATCATGGATAACATATGGGGATTAAGCAAGCGATGAATAAATCATAGAAGAAACACTGCGCTAGATAGCTTTCGTAATATGGTATGTAAACGAAAGTTCAGCTTCAGACTTTTAGTGGGATAGTCCTGAAGTTGATAATTGATAAATAATTAATCTTGAATTAATTTTTCACAATTATATGAGCCTCTTTACATATTTCCTTCCGGTCCTTCTATTAGCTCATATAGTTCTACGAAGCGTCTCGGGATTTGTTCCTAATAAAATCAGTAAATAAAAATGTGAATTTAAAGATGTCTATTAAGACATGGTACTCTCTAACATGCAGTCCCGAAAAATGATTGGACATGTGAAATTAATGTAGACAAATAATATGATTTATCAACATATGATTGGTTGTAAATAAAATAATTATTTGTTAATTCTTTTGGTTAATTGAATTTTGGAAATAAGATTGTATTTGAATTATTTAATTTTGAAAAAAAAATTTCTCTCCTAATTAATGGTGCACGAATTTTAATGGATGGAGGGAAGAAGATTTTATTTCAAAATTGTTTAAATATAATCCTAACATTAAATTATTAATTGATTTAAATAATGAAACTTATTTGATAGATTTTCTTTTCTTAAAGAATGGTGCATGGTTTTTTGGTTAAAAAAAATCTAAAATTAAATATGGATAATGTTTGCGGAATATATTTATTTAAATTCAAATAAGAGAATCTTATTTAAATTCAAAGGTTTAATATATATTTTGAAGTACAAATCGAGTAAATAAATATAAGAGATATTACCAATGGCAGAAACTTCTTTAAACAAAATTAAGCAAGATCAGGACTACTAAAAGTAAATATCTTGTACCCGTAATATATTCCTATAGGTAAATCTAATATATCCATATGCATGTAAAATTAATATGTTCGAATGTGAGTAGGACTAGGGTTAAAAGAAATAACTATAGAGGTAGCATAACAATGTATATTATGTCTCGGAATCTTAGTAGGACTGGAATTATTAAAGGTAATGATAGGGGTAGGATATATATATATATATATATATATATATATACGCACACACACAAGGAGGAACAGCCTTCTTTCAAAAGTGTGTGAGGTAGTTTTATACGATATATTCCAAGAAGGAAGCGTGAATAGGGAAATCGTGTACACGATGAAGAGATCAAGTTCGAAGTCTTCTTTGAGTTTCATTGAGAATGGTTCTTCTGGTCCTTCTTGTTCTTCATAGTAGTGATTAATCAAAGTTACTTTGAAGAATGGTGCTTCTTGTTCTTCATAGTAGTGATTAATCAAAGTTACTTTGAAGAACAACAAGGACTAGAACGGGTTATTCTCAGCGAACTTAAAGAAGGACTAGCAACTGTTCAAATCATGGGAGCAGAAGATAAGATGAATAACTGAATCAATCCAAGTATTAATAATTGTTATTGTTTTATTTTATTTGAAACTGAGACTTTTTTTTTTAATTTTTATTTTTTGCTAATGACACTGAAAATAGTGTTTATCAATTTCCTTTAAAGATTAGGGTTCTAACTAGATCTGTTTCTGTTACTTAATTTTTGTTTTAGATTTTTTGTCTTTTAATTTATTGTAAGTCAGATTTTCAGAATTGTCTCTTCCTTCTATTTATATCTTTTTTGATAATTATGTACGTAGAGGGTTTTAATATTTTTAACGGGCTCTTTGACATATTTTTAAACAAAAAGGGTAGATCCTTGGGGGCTGTTCCGATTGGTCAATATGTTAAGAATTGGCACCCTAATACTATGTTACTGGGAGTAATAAAGTCAAAGAATAAAAATAAACAATTCAAAGAATGCACAAATATAATTTTTAATTAGGTTTGCCTCAATGTGAGACTATGGTTCAACGGGTACAGTAATTGACTATGATGGTTCAGAAGTTTATAAGAGAAATTTGCACCCTCACAAATATTATGTTATGAGATTTAAGAATTATCATTAGCAAAACAAATATTAGAAATTATCACAATTAAAAAACAAATATTTCTTGTATTTTATGCTTATCCTAACATATCCCAATGTGAGTAAGATTAGGATTACTAAGAGACCCTACGAATGTGGCATGTCTCTTGCCTATAAATAGAGACACCCCCTCCTTAAAGTTTTATATTATTTTTGCATATTAATTAATAAATGCTTCAGCAATTTATTTGCAATTTCAATATCTTTTTTTTTTAAATAATTTCTTATTATTATTTTTGATATCTTGTTTGAGTATTTAATTAATTAATACTTGTATGTTAATAAGCTAGTCGGATTTCTATAGACAGCAAGCATCATTAGAAGATTATCTTGTTAATGTAGATCATATTCATGATTTAAAGTGCCGCAAGAGAAAGCAAGGCCGAATTCTTCTTTCAGTTTTATTGAAAATAACTTCTTCTTGAGGTTCTTGATGCCTACGTCTTTTGATGATTTGTAAGCATCAACAAGTTCAAGAAAGAGTCGTTCTCAACAAACTCAAAGAAGGATTAGCCATGCCAGCAGCCACAAAACTGAAATACAAAATCAAGAGTTAAGTCCCTTTTTTTCAATCTCTCTTTATCGTTTTATTAACTAGTAATGTACTATGTGCATATGTGATTTTGGTTAACTTTAGACGTTAGATATCCTATGTGGGTAGGAAACGTTAGATATTATGTGAGCAGGGTCTAGTTTGATATTCTTTATGTGCAGCGTCTAGTTTACCTTCCGCATTACTCTGATGTGTACTGCTGATAATATTTAGAAATTAAATTATATTTATCTTATATTTTCTTTTCGTGAGAATATTTATCTTCTATTCTGCTAAATATTTATCATTTATTTGGAGGAGCAAATTCAATTCAATTCAACTCAATTTCATTTTTTTTCTTCTTTTTTTCCCCTGAAAAGTCAATTTAGTTTCACTATTCATAACTCTAACTTTAATTTAAAAACACAAACTTAAAAAATCCATAACTATATACAAGAAAATATAGTTGGACAAAAGAAAAAGAGAAGGAAAGAAAAGAAAATATCACCTAGCCTAAAAAGAAAAAGAAGAAATTACACATTATTATTATTATTATTATTATTATTATTATTATTATTGGTTGAGGAGTAGGAAATATATTCGGACTCAATAGGATAAGGAGTAGGATTACCAAAAATAACTACGGGTATAGTATATAATGATTTTCTATATGAGAGTAGGATTAGTATATCTTGTGCCTATAAATAGAGACATGCCCTCCTTAGTTTGATTTTTTTTTAGTCAGTATTAATTAATTTATTTTCTTTTAAATTATTTATGATATTTTTTTCTTTTGTAAGAATTTTTGTTTTTTTAAAGAAAAACAGTGTAGCTATGTTTGATGTGTTATCTTGTGGACATGTTTAGTTTATATTTCTTTTTCTTTTCTGAAAAAATGGGTTATAGTGATAGAGATTGGCATGCCTAGAAAATCAATATTAGGGATTTTTGTAAATATGACATTCTGATATTAATAAAAGAGATTATTCATATTTAATAAGTTGTATCCTATTTACTTTCATTTGTTGATTGTATGATTATTTTGAGCAAATATAAAATACTACTAGGTTGTTAGTAATATATCAGATTACCATATGTATATGGGTTATACATAGAAGACGTGATAATTTGATAACAGTCTAAATAAATGGTCAACAATCGATGGAATAAGATTTGGGGATCTTATTTATGATAAGATTGTAAAGGTTGTCTACTTCCTTGGGGGGATGGTTTGTCTTGACCATCGGATAGGTTCCGAGTAGAAACTTTAATATATACCAGTATTGAGGTATGACATTGGACTGGACCTAAGGTATTAATTGATTCGGTTTAATAATTTCATTTAAGAATCAATGACGCTTGATTATCATCCTGCATTAATCTTAATCCTAAATTAATACTTGAGTTCGCATCCATGACTTATACATTTTGATACACAATAGGAGAGACACTGATAATTGATGGTCAATATACTTGTGTATTAGGTGTATGACTTATGGAATGGAGAAATCAAGATTTATAGATATGGAAACCATAGCTATCTTAACAATAGTACATGTTAAGTTATCTACTTAAAAGTATTATTCTGAAATTGAAAGATAATATAACATGATCTTGGCTATTAGTTTATTTGTGTTCTCTGATGGTTTACCGATTGTATGGCTTTACAATTGGTGGTTCTTTCAATGGAGAATAGTGGAACTTTAAGTTAAAATAATTGAAAGATAAAACGGAAAAATCCTTAATTCAATTATGGATAACATATAGGGATTAAGCAAGTGATGAATAAATCATGGAAGAAGTATACGTTGAGAGCTTTAATAAGTATGTAAATGGGAGTTCAGCTTCAGACTTTTATGAATAGTCCTGAAGTTAATAATTGATGAATAATTAATCCGGAATTAATTTTTCATAATTATATGAGCTCTTTACATATTTCCTTTGGGTCCCTCTACTAGCTCATATATTTCCACAAAACATCTCGGGATCTGTTCCTAATGAAATCAATAAATTAAAATGGGAATTTAAATATGTCTATTAAGACATGTTACTCTCTAACATGCAATCTCGAAAAATGATAGACATGTGAAATTCATATAGACAAATAATGTGATTTGTCAACATATAATGGTTGTAAATAAAATAATTATTTATTAATTATTTTTGGTTAATTGAATTTTGGAAATAAGATTGTGTTTGAATTATTTAATTTTGGAAAACAAAATTTTTCTCTCTTAATTAATTATGCACGAATTTTAATGGATGGAGGGAAGAAGATTTTGTTTCAAAATTGTTTAAATATATTTCTAACATTAAATTATTAATTGATTTAAATAATTGAGCATATTTGATAGATTTTCTTTCCTTAAAGAATGTGCACGGTTTTTTAGTGGAAAGGAAT
>CM046373.1:18152443-18174290 GCA_025413025.1 Ficus hispida | reverse complement strand
ATAGTATTATAATAGAATATTATTTGGTATTATACTGAAATACTTTTTGGTATTCTACACAATATACTTTTTGGTAATCTAACAAAATATGTTTGGTATTTACAGGATCACCGATAGCCAACACCTATATATCTCCAGTTTATAGAGAGTATTATGGTGTTTTTTTTTTTTTTTTTTTTTTGAATACTCTTCCAGAATAAGTTTTAGCATACTAGAATACATTTTAGTATTCTACCAAAATACGCTTGGTATTTAATACATGGTCTCCAATACCCGTGTCGGCCTACAGTTGTTAGAAATTATTATAGTAGAAAACTTTTTCGTAATCTAACTTAATACTTTTCGTAATCTTTATCGATCACTTTTCTTTTACATTAGATTAATTTTTAAAATTTTTAATTGATTATTTCAAATTATATCAATTTCATATTATTTCTCACTTTTTAGGAATTAACTTCCACTTTATGAACCAATAATCACAAGATTATTTAAAAAGTAATTCAAAATAATATAATAAAATCAAAAAAATTATGTAAAAAAAACTATAAAAACAACAAATAAACAAACATTCAAAAAAAATAAAAAATAAAAAATGTTATACTCCTTCAACGCCATCAAGCTAGCCGCTAGTCTCCCACGGTGATGACATCGACCACAGCCATATCGGCGGAGAAAGGAGAGCGGAGATCAACCGCAACCACATTAATGGAGTTTTGCTAGGCCGAAATCACTCCGTCAATGCACTAATGGCTGAGCGACCAGATTATGACCACATTTGGTAATCTACCATTTTATTTTTCTAACTTAAAATGGTTGACCATCTCTAACTCTGGTTGTCGGAGAGAATTATAAAAAATTATTATTAATAATCTAATTAAATATTCAATTATTGGAGTGTAATCTGGTAGAATAATATAGATAATCCGTTACATTAATTAAAACCAACCATGTTTAAAAAAAAAATGGTATTACTAAAAAAGTTGCAACAGAAGGTTTTAGAAAAAATCGTACACAAAAACTCAGAAACAAATATGATGATACTAGAGTTCATCATGTCCTCGGAGTCTAAAACCATATACTCATATCAATAAAATGAAGTTGCTTACGATTTACAAAAAAAAATATCTTAATAAACTGAAGAATCAAATCCAGAGGAAATAAATCTTTCCATGAACAAGATCTAAAGGGGGAAAAAAATTATATCAAAAAACTCAAAATGAAAATTAAATCCACAACATTGATCTACGAATAGGATCTAGACACCGACTCACTGAAGCCGTCGTGGATCAAAATCCACGAAGCGAGACCGATTGCTACTGCTCTCGAGTGAATTTCGCCATCCAGATTTGTCGGGGAGAGAAAACGCAAAGTTTGTGGAACTTCTCGGGGGAGAGACACTGTCAATATCTCGTTCCGGCAGAGTTTACTCGCAGTGGAGCTCGCGCTACCGATGTTCTGACGAGATTCGACCAACGGTCGTCATGGAGAAAGAGAAAGAGAGGGGCACGAAAAGAGATTACGATGTCACGGAGAGAGCTCACATTTCCATCAGATCGCGATTTTACAGTCTCCACTGGCAGATCTCCGTCGTTATGGATAAAACATTTTTTTTTTTTTGTTTTTGTTTTTGTTGTCAATTGTATTAATGTTCGCAATAGTTAATTAAGCCAAGAGGTTGGTGAATATTGACAAGATTTCGTCATTCACTTTTGAAAATTGCATTATCTTAATCAAGTAATACGTACCAAAGTGATGGTTCTTATTTTCATTTGGATTTATGGCAAACGTGAATTTGAGCGTACTGCGTACCAAAGTATCATAATATATATATATATATATATACACATATATATATATATATATAGTGACGGATTTACTAAGGGGCTAGTGGAGGCTGAAAATTGTTTTTCTTTTAGTTCTTCTGAACAAATTTTATAATTCCTCTTTGTTTTTTTTTTTTTTTTGAAGTTATATAATTCCTCTATTTTGTTCTCAATAAAAGTTAAAAATTCTCATGTAAATCTTATTAAAATTAGTACGATTCCAAAAATTCTATTGTTTTTCTGCTTTGTCCCATCGAAAATAAAAATAAAAATTCATGTTGTCTCGACTAAAATTTTATACTCTAGTTTTATACCTTGATATATTATTTATTTTTTCTTTAAAATAGATGTTTAGTTCTGTCTATGTATATATAGGTGCGATTTCAATAGTTACTCCTCTATATATATACTCATTGATGGTTACTATAATTTTAACTGTGTGATATAGATAAATGATTTTAGTGAATTGAATAGTTGACTAAAAGAGTTTCATGGTAATTAATAAGCATGGAACTTAGAGAGAGAATTAAATAGGATTTTGGACGGGTATACTTGTTGTTGACTCGTTCATATGGTGTTTTTAAGGTTTTTCTTTAATGAAATATAAATTAAAGATTAATTTCTACTCCGTTTGGGAATCAACTAATCCAATTTTTATTGTGTTTCATGGGTGAGGAGTGGAATTGTAGGCCTTTTTTCCCCCTGCTCATTTGGTTTCCTTTAATACAAAGAAGAATAACTTAATATACACCCGTGAAAATATTAGATTCCCTTGTAAAAGATTTTAACCTACACTCCTACAAAAGTTGGTTTATACGACGGAAAATACACGACAATTTTTGTGAAACCGTCATTATAAACTGGATTACACAACGTTTTGATAAAACCGTCGTGTAAATACCGGATTACACGATGGTTTACCCTCATCGTCATGTAATCCGCAGTGTAATTCGCGGTTTTTATAATCCCTACCAGCAGTCCTCTTTTTATCTTAAAGTATTTTTCCGCAGCCGTGAAAAATATTATAGAGACCTGTGAAACTAGATCTTCACTACCACTGTCCACCCAACCAACACTTCTTATACTAAGAGGGACTAAAGTGTCAAAAAATGTGACTTTTGCGATCAAACAGTAAATTTTGATTTGTGGTTGTGTGGGAAATATTCAAATATAGAGATAATAAGAAGAAGAATGAATCATGGTATACAATATAGATAAATATAAATTTATACTTTTGATTTGTTGTGGTCACAAAGCACTATTGGATTAATGTTTATGCATGGTTTTGGATTTTTTTTCTTTTATTTTCTTTTTTGAATTTGGTGTGAGAGATTCAAAATATACATCTTATAACTGATTTAAATATAGAGTTATTATTATAATATGTTTGTAACTACTTTTTCTTGCTCTCTGTCTCTTTTTGTTTTTTTGTTTTTTTTTTTTTTTGAACCACAATCTGTTTTTGAATGGGTTTCAACTTGAATGCCCCCGCCCCCAAAAAAAAAAAAAAAAACAGTAGATAAATTTGGAATCAAATTAGTTTAATATGAGTAGGGATTCTGAATAAGATAAGTTATTGCCAAATTTGAGTCCCAAGTTCTGGAATCCTACTTGCATTGGTGGATTTTTTTTTTTTTTTTGTTTTTTTTTTTTTGGATTAGGGTTATGGAGTTGAACTCTTATGCAAATTCAAGCATCTGGTATATATTTCCTTTATAGGCTTTTGTCATACGCCACGTGGCTTGTAATATTTCTATTTTCGGAATCCCGTTCCGAACGCTTCTTCCAAACCGCCAAAGAAATACAACAAGCAAGTTAGTGTACTCCACGAGTGCTAGGATTCAACACACACACAAAGTCCGAAACAAAAAGTTTCCCTTTCGGTTCCTCAACATATATACACATATTTATAAATACATGTTCAAGAATTTCACTTCAACGTCTCGTCAAATCTGTTCTCAAGCTCTAAAGAAGTCAACAATGAAGTGGGTTCGCGGAGAAACAATCGGTTATGGGAGCTTCGCCACGATCAGCAAAGCAGCTCCATCAAATTCTTCTGCTCATCAATTCCCTTCAGTAATGGCCGTTAAATCGTCCGAAGCTTGCTGTTCCGATTCGCTCAAGAACGAGAAACGAGTGCTCGACACCATCGGAATTTGCCCGCAGATCATACGCTGTTTCGGCGAAGAACAAACCGTCGAGAACGGAGTGGAGTTGCACAATCTTCTCTTGGAGTACGCCTCGGGAGGAAGCCTGGCCGACCGGGTCAAGACCAACGGCGGTCGGCTGTCGGAACCAGAAATTCGCCGACACACCAAGTCAATACTAAAAGGGCTTTATGCAATTCACACAAAAGGGTTCGTCCACTGCGATATCAAGCTTGAGAACATCCTTGTGTTCGACGACGGAGCTACCAAGATTGCAGACTTCGGGCTCGCAAAAGAGACAGGGGAGCAACCGAGCAGGTGTGAGATAAGAGGTACTCCTATGTATATGTCGCCCGAGTCGGTAAACGACAATGAGTACAAATCGCCCTGTGACGTTTGGGCTCTTGGCTGCGCGGTGGCAGAGATGGGGATGGGAAAGCCGGTGTGGAATCACAAGCCAGAAGCGAGTATCTGGCCTTTGTTGATGCGAATTGCGGGAGAGGAAGAGCCAGAAATTCCCTCAGAGTTTTCGGAAGAAGGAAAGGATTTTCTCAGAAAGTGTTTTGTTAAGGATCCGACGAAGCGGTGGACGGCTGAGATGCTTCTAAATCACGCCTTTGTTGTTTGTGATTACAGTGTTCTGTCAAAGGAGGAGAACTTACTCTCTTCGATAGCAAGTTCTCTTCGACAGCTAGTTCTCCTTCGCCGCGTGATCGGGTAACAGTCAGGGATTAAAACAATTCTTGCTAATATTACTTTCGCTTGAAAATATTGTAGTGTAAATTATGAAGAACAGATTATGTTTTTGTCAATCTGATCCGGATTTAGTTACTTATTTTTATTGAAGTACCATGTAATATATCAAGATATTTTTTTCTGTAATAATTGCTTTTTTTCTTGTTTACTTAATGGATTGATAGCTTAAAAGTTCCAAGAAGTTGGACTTAATTTTCACAAGCGTTTCTTGATTTTAACTTTTGCTTGGACCCGAAACGTAGGTCAATAGACACCTTGTGAAAAATTGAATCACTTTCAACTGTTGCTCTTGCGAGTTGTGTACAAATTCAACTTACAATAATATCTTACTGTTTCTTTTTATTTTTTTATTTTTCTTGTTTAAATTACCCAATCTATTATCCTTGTCTTATTTAAGGATAGAATATTTATTTAGATCAGAGTAAGATCATAATACGAAAAAACTCAATTATTTAATGAAATTTGATGAATTAAAATTGTGTTTTACTGATAGGGTTTTTTTATTCGACTTTTTTGAATCCTGATCCATGTTTCAAAACTTCGACTCTAACCATGAATCCATACTAATGTTCTAAAAAGTCGACTCCAACCCCGAATCTCGACATCGTCCCAAAAAACGACCTTGATATAGGCCCCAAAACCTTACACCGACCTTACTCCTCAATACAAACCCTAACCCCACTCCCTAGCCCAGCCCCGATTCTAGCTTGAAATCTGATGCTGTCTTGAAAGTGGACCAGGACCGCGCTTCTGAATCCAAACATCCTGTTTTGAAATCTAACCCCGACCACGTTTCCAAAACCAAACTCTGACTCTTGTCTCTATTCCCTACTAAGACCCCCCCACCCACCCCCCATCCAGAATCTTAACCCTAGCCCCTATCTCCCATCTCGATGTGAAACTCGACCTTGACATGAACTCAGATCACAAATCCCAACCTCGACCCCAGTCCCGAATCTCATCCATAGGCTTGAAACCCAACCTTGAAACCAGGTCCTACACCTAAATCCAATCGCGATCTTGATAACCAACCACAAACACGACTCCAACCCCAAAATCGATCCCGATTCTGATCATGGCTCAAAACCTAACCCCTTACCCCAAGTTCGATGCCTAACCCTAAAGCCCAATCTTGAGCCTGATCCTAACCCCAACCCTGACCCGAACCCCGACCGTAATGTAACCCTGAATCCCACTCCTATTTCAATCCCATATTTAGTATGTTGATAATATGCATCTGTAGGTATTTTTATAAAAATGTGTTATACTAAAAATTATTTTCAGAAAACACCATAATCCAAAATGTTGTTTTATGTATTTTCTATATTTTGTGATTTTGTTTTATAAAAACATTCTAAAAAAATAGTCAAACACCTTTCCTAGATTTTACAAAACAAAAATAGTGTTGAACAACTATTGTTTAAGTCGCATGGCCAAACAAGTCATAAATTTCGTTAAAAGTTTGAAAATTTTCTTGCATGTTTTCTTTTTAAGAACTTGAGGATGAGGGATTTGAATTCTTCACCTTATATTAGAATAGTGTATGGGATCACAATTATGTTATATCAAGAACCATTTCTAAACATATTTGATTGAAATATGGTACGATGAATTGAAATTGAATTCTTTTTAAAATTTTTAACGACATATCATAAAAAAGTTATCGAATGATCACTATAATAGCTAACTCATACATTTCCGTGCTAGAATAATTTCTGGATCCATTACAAACTAAAAGGAATTAGTTGCAAAACGGAAAAACGAAAAACATTAAAAAAATAATTCTACCACATGTATGATCATTTATGTTGAAAAAAAAAATAGTAGAATATAAAAAATATTCTATTAGATTATTTTGATGACTTGTGCGAGTAACCGGAGTTAATAACATCTGACTATGAATGTTTTTAAAACTATAATAGAATATCCAAAAAATTCTATAAGAATATTTTGGTAACCGGCGATAGGAACCGGAAACGTTCAATCATCCAAGAAAATAAAAATCAAAAAAAAAAAAGAAAAAGAAAACAATATGCTAGTAGAATATATCTAAAGTATTATACTACAATATTTTGGTTCATGGACTAGAGCCAAAGACATCTAACCATTCTTGTTAAATATAGAAATTGTTATAGCAGAATAACAAAAATATTCAAGTAGAATATTCTGCGATCAGTGCTGCGGTCGGAGCCGTAGATAGCCAAAGGAAGCAAATAAGAGAAGGAAGCAAATAAGAGAAGGAAACAAAGATTTGGAATTGGTAATCTGGGTGTATGCATGTAGGATGGGGAACTGATGAGAAGGGTATAATAAATGTGTTGGGGTACAGAAATGCGTGTCAAAGGAAGCAAATAAGAGAAGCTTACGAGCAGCTTTATCAGGAGGATCTTCTCAAACGCCTCGAGTCCGAGCTCTCCGGAGATTTTGAGGTCCTTTTTTCTCATTAACTTAGTATCACCTCTATATATATATAAATATATACAACGGCATAGTCAATTTATTATTTCAGTAGAAGCTACACTAAAGGATAAAGAAACGTTTTACTGGGTCCCCCATTCGGCCATGGAATTTCATAGAATTTCGAGAGAAATAAAACAAAATCCTAATTGTTATTTTTTCAGAACTTATTTTAAGATTTCACACTTTTTTCACTTCAAATAAATTTTCCCACAAATGCACATTTCCAAAATTACATCATTTTTTCAATAAAGAAAATACATCTCCAAAACTTCCCAAAAACTGGGCCCTAAAGAAATTCTTTTTTTTTTTTTTTCCAGAGAGCTGTGTACCGTTGGATCCAGGAGCCCACGGATCGTGATGCAGTATTGGCGAATGTGGCCAAAAGAAAATCAGAGATAGACTGGAAAGTGATAATAGAAATGTCATGCATCCTATCCCCAGAAGAGCTGTTGGCTGTGAAGAGGGCTTACCAAAGTCGCTACAAACATTCCCTCGACGAAGATGCCGCTGCTCATACCTCCGGAGATCTCCGCAAGGCATGCTTTTTTTTTTTTAATTGCTAATATAATGTGCAAAATTACAATTTTATTAATCTACTTGCGTTATAAGCACTTTTGTTTTAAAAAGAATGCAAATTTGTTATATGTACATACTAAGCTTGTGACTCGTACAATTTGATGGATTTCTAATTGGTATGGTCAAAAATCGCAGCTTCTGGTGGCGTTGGTGAGCGCATATCGTTATGATGGAGACGAGGTGAACGCAAGATTGGCGAATTCTGATATTCTTCATGAGGCCATCAAGAACAAAGAATTCAACAGTGAGGAAGTCATCAGAATTCTGAGTACAAGGAGCAAGGCACAGCTCAATGCTACCTTCAAACACTACAGAGATGACCACAAAACTTCTGTCACTAAGGTATACGGATCAAGTTACATATATACACACACACACACACACACACATATATATATATAAACTTTTGAGCACCAAAAGATTTACATACTGAATTTGTTTAAACATTGAATTTTCAATTTTTGCAGGATTTGTTGGGTGAGTCTGCAAATGATTTCAATAAGGTGCTGCATACGACTGTTCGACCCATAACCGACCCCCAGAAGTACTATGCAAAGGTGATTAAAATCTTACATATGTAGCTAAATATTAATCTAACACTATAGAGCCAATTTTTAAAACGTAACAAATTTAATTTCAATCAAAATCTAATGGACAAATATTCCTTGATCAAAATTCATGATACACCTGCTGCGTCATGGAATCAAAAGGTTTCGAACGGATGAGGATTCAGTGACTCGGGTGATAGTAAGTCGGGCAGAGAAGGATTTGAAGCACATCTAGGAGGTTTACTACAAGAAGAACAGTGTTTCCCTTGAGGATGTTGTGGCCAAGGAGACTTCTGGGGATTACAAGGCCTTCCTCCTCACTCCCCTTGGAAAGGAAGATTGAAAAATACAGCTTTTGAACTTCTTTTGCCTGTTTGGTACTTCTTGTTTACTGTTTGACTTCAAATTTCGACTCCTTATTATGATTTCATATTAAACTACTTTATTTTCAGCATCTAAGTACTCCTTATAATGATTCTATGTTAATGTTATTACTGTTTTCTCCATGACTATTTACTTTTTATCTTGTTTCGTTTTGTTTTGTTTTTTTTTTATTTTTTTATATAATTTAAATTTAATTGAACACAACCCACTTGGACAGAAAAGAACCCTAACATAAGTAAGTTCCATATTACATTTCACACACGATTCTTTGCATCACAATCCCTCTTGCCTATCGGCTAGATGAGGCTACGGATTGGAATATTCACGAAATCCAATGTGTATATGAATTGGAATATTGAAGATCTAACGGATTGCAAATTAATTGAGATGCTTTCAATTGGATAGTTACGGATTTGATTGACTCCTAATCCATGTAATCCAATAGTTGAACAACTCAGGGTATACAGTAAAATACGGAAAACAATAGTGCAGCTGTCCATCGTGAAATCACTTCAGCAAGTTAAACGGGATTTGGTGTAAATCTGATAATTTAAAATCAAGAGTTTATTATGCTACCAGTAGGGTCTTTTTTTTTTTTGGGTCTCCCAAATACGAGTATACGTAGAATTTGGACACTAATTCAGCTTGATAAAGGAATGGTACCAGTGTGAACCAAACACTCAAACGACATGGTCAAATAATTAACCAAAATTTTATAATTTCAAGATATCTAATTGAAAAATGAAAAATTAACGAGTTAAATCACAGCAAAAAAAAAAAAAAAAAAAAAAAAAGAAGATTCAACTTTGTTATTCCAAGAAAAGCATTGTCGTAGTGTAATTCTCTGTAGCTATTATGACCCAAAATATATATATATATATATATATATATAATCCTTTACAAACTGAAAAAAGACAAACAATAAATGTTGCTCTTGCGATCAAAACAACTTCAGAAAGACATAGCTACTGTTTCTCAGTCACCATTTTTCACAATTTTTGTTGTTTTGAAGAGAGATAAAAAAGAAAAGAAAACATTTTACTAATCTAGCTAGCTAGCATGTCTCTTATCCATCCCATGATTAAATTTTGTTACACGTGTATGGGTATTGGGTTTTGTGAGTCATTTCGAAGCAACTTCGTCCCAATGAAAAAGAAATGAATTTAATATGGTTTTGTGCTTCTCTTACATGGAACATAAGTGAAACTGAGTTTGGTTTGCATCCAAACATCCTCGGAGAGGAGATGAATTTTCTCTTACAATAATGTTCATCATGCCACCAGCATCAATATTTTCTGTAAATTACTCACTTAACCTCTAAACTTTTAACTTTGTACAACTTTGTTTCCTGTTCTTTTTTTCTTAGCTGGAATGCCCCTAAATTTTTAAAATGTTATTGCAATAGTTATTTTCGTTAATTTTTAAGTGGATCGCAATATGTTAATAGTTTAGGAACATTATATCTATGAAAAAAATATCAGAGACCAAAATTGTACAATGTTAAAAGTTGTTAGACTAATCTATCAATTTGCCCTAATATTTTTGTAACAAATTTAAAGACAATAACTCATTTGACGTTTAAACTGTCATGCTACAATTCGATGCATTAGAGATCCAAAAAGATATTTTGAGAAGGTGGGAATTTATGGATATATAACAGAAATAAAATTAGTACGAATTTGTAACACTAAAAAGCTAAACACATTAAATTCATACCTAATTTTCTGATCATGGGATTCACCATTGTTCACAACACCTGCTTTTCTTGCAAAAAGCATTAATGTGCGTATGTACTAGAACTTGTGTTAACCACTCACTCGTCGTTTGAATTTTATTTATTTGGTACGTATGTTGACACAGGTACTGTGCAAGCCCGGATATTCATCTTTCAATTTTATTGAGAATGACTTCTTTTTCTTCTAGTTCATCCTCAAAACATCTGTGACCACTAGGAGGATGAAGTAGAAAAAAATGAGTTGTTCTTAGCAAACCCAAATAAGGACTAACAATTATTCGGGTCACAAAAACGAGAGGAAAGATCAAAAGTAGCCGAATCTATTTATATATATCTTGTTAAGAAAAAAAATAAAAAAAAAACTTTAATTATTCTAGCTCAATTAAAATTGATTCTAAATTAGCTTGATTGTAATTGAAATTCACAACATATAATGCCTGGGAAGTGTGACGCACAAGGTCTATTTAGCAAACTCCTTTCGATCTCCCATCGCCAGAATATTGGGGACAATAAACAGAGAAACCTTCGAAAAGGTCAAGAAATAAGGAGATTTTTAATGTTAGGCAATACTACTATGCGAACAGAAAACTTAATAAAACAAATCTGTAAGCGATAATATATGAACAGAAATCAAGACTAAAATTGTAGATACAGAAAGCGTTAGCAATAAAATTAAGATAAATATTGAAATAGAAACTGGTAAGTTAAACGTTGCCCCTGGTGACGTCGGTGTCGGATGTTTGATTTTATAGGTACTGGGAACTGATGTTGAGTCTTGTAAAAAAATGCGACATTCATGCTCGCAAAACGAGAGCTCACACACGAATCATTTGATTCACTGGTTGGGGATTTGCATTCTTGTGCATGCAAGAAAAAGCCTCTTCGCTAATAATTAAATTAGCACATAGCAAAGGGGAAACTACAACAAAAAGTGCTTTTCACGACATAAAATTCATGACATTTTTGATAAAATGTCGTTAAAAGATTCATTCAATGACATTGAAAAGTAAAATGTCGTTAAAAGATCCATACAATGACATTAAATTTTAAAATATCGTTAAATCCATAATACAACGACATTGTTTTAAAAAATGTCACAGAATGTTATTTTATTAATAGTATCAATTAAAATGATAATATTTTGACATATCACATCTTGTCTAATAGTTTTAATACATTTCTGTATAAAACACCAAAAAGATTATTGAGTTTCTCATAGATCTTAATTAGTCCAAAACAAAAATATAAATAGAAAATTAATAACAAATGCATATATATTCAAAAAAATCTAAAAATAAAATGTTCTGAACATTCTCTACGAAAAAAAATTTCAAATGATTATTGAACAACAATACCCTTATTATCCTCTCTCACATAAGTTGTGTATGACCAGTTTCTTGATCGTTAAACAATCCTTAAATTTTTGTAGGCAAAACAATAAGGAGGCAATTTTTTTTTTCTCTGCGCTTTTCTTTGGCCGTTTGGCTTATGGTACTCAGTTCGAGATAATAAAAGAATGTGCGTGATTGTGAGGAAGAGATAGGGAAGGTTGATAAATAAGAGAGTGTTTTGGACCTTTGGTGGGGATAGAGGTAAGTGTTTTTAGCTGTTAATGTTTTTATTTTATTTGTCTTTATATTTATTTTCCTAATAAAAGGTTCACGTGGTAAATCGGTTGAGAAGTTTTTGGCCAATAAAAGTAAATGGAATAATAATTAAAAAAAACCTATAAACTATATTAAATATATATATATATATATATATATGTGCAACGTGGGAGACCAACTGCAACTTACATGTAGCGTGTTGATTCACCAAAAGTTTTGGCTCGCTTATCTTGGCGGGTACCTAGAAGTGCTGCTTTTGGCGGTTATATAGGTTTTTGTTTTTTTTTTTTTTTTTTTTTTCAAACTTAACTAAAGAACGTAAAACACGTTGTTTAGAGCAAACATGGTTGATATAATAGAATCTGCAAAGATTTTTTTTTAAAATTTAATTACAAGAAAGTTTAAAAAAACATGGTTGATAGAAGTGAATAGATAATAAGATCCATTCTTTTTTTTTTTTTTTTTTTTCATTTGTATTCTTTTCTAAATACATTATAAGAATTAGGATTATATCTTTTAAAACTTATTTAGGATTATCTTTATTGTTATTTTAAATACTAAAAATTATATTTAATTTAGGATTTTGAATTATAATTATTTTAAGATTTATATATGTGTAGGATAACTACTTCAAGGTAAAAATCTCCTAAAAAAAAGGGGGATGGATAACTACATAAAATAGAAAAGCTCGCTCGCTGCTTTAAAAAAAAGGCGCAAAATAAAAATTTGGATTTGGCGCTAGAATTTGGCGCTTTGTTTTTAAATTTAAACTTTATATTATCAGTTAAATAGTAATGCTGTATTCACGTATAAACTACTCCGTTTCACCAACACAGAAACAACTTTCATTTCTTTCTACTCCCCATCTCTATTTTCTCTGTGTTTCACACAAGAATCTCAGCACAACTTGTTGCTAAGAGGTAATTTGATTTTTCTTCTTATTTGTTTGCTTTAATAGCATTGTAATTAGTTTTGCAATTACTTGATGCAGTCATCCGCCGAATCGAAAGTTGAACACTCGTATTTGCTATCCGATGGCCTGAATTAGAGCCTATGCTACGGTTTCGTCCCACATGCACATCAAATTCTTTTAGTGCGATGGAGGGCGATTTCAACTTTCTCCATGGAGGTCATTTTACTGGGCACTTTTTTCTTTTTTCCTCAAGAATCCTTTTGTTTTGCAATTGAACAGAAGCTTAATTGCTTTATATGGGCTCTTGATGTCCGCAGGCAGAGTAAGGTACAGAAGATAAAATCAAAGCAAAACCAATGGCTTAACTGCGTCGGCTTGGAAGGCTAGAGAGGGAATGATTGCAAGAACGTTTAGGACAAAAAGGAGATCATGATCTTGATGATTCCGGTGATGCTTTGTCCTCTTCATTCTGCCCAAGATGCTCTGTTTCAGATCAAATTGGAGAAGAAGATAAAAAACAATGCAACTCTTTTTTTTTTTTTTTTTTTTTTTTTTTTCTCTCTCTCTTTCTTTCTTGAGGGGGTGGGTTTCTTTGTTTTTTCTTCTTTTGTAAATCTGTATTACGGGAGAAGGCCGAAGGGGAAGCCAAAAGTGAAGATAATGTCTTTGTATAATTACATGTAAATGATATTAGAACTATTACAATTGTTTTGCTCTTGGGAATTTTCTTTGACGTAATTCTTCTTGAGAGTTTGATATTAAAATATTATATTTTATTCATCAAAATAAATTTATATTTATTTATATTTTATCCAAATTTTATTGTGGAAATTATAATTTATGAAAAAAATGACAATTTTACGTTCTACCAAAAAAAAAAATTAAATACAAATTCACGACATTTTCTGGCTGTTGTGGAAAATGTGTCTACTAAATTAAAAAATATTTGATGACAGTAATTTAGTGTCATAGAAAAAGAATTAACAACATCATTCACGACATTTTAAAAAATGTCATTAAAATTTTCAGACTTTCCACGGCACCCCCATTCAACGACCTTTGTAAAAATGTCGTCGAATCACATTGACGACATTTTTTAAATGTCATTGAAGACCTTTTTTGTTGTAGTAAATTATTTTAACCAGGTTGCTTCTATCTCTTTTCCTTTCTAATTTTCCAACATTTTCTAACTTCATTGGTGTATATTTGACAGTCAATTTATTATTCACTCGTTCATAAATTTGAACATATGAATATACCAATTTGATATCTTCATGAAGAACACATATTCATCTCAATCAATCACAAATATGTCATGGGACCCACTCAAAATTAGGCCCCAAATTGACACTCTAAATGAGTTTTACAAAGCCATTTCAAAATCTCTCATTTGAACGAAATTGACAGAGGACAGGAAATGAATCAATAAACACAAAGTTTAACATGGTGATAGAGTTTAACGATCGATCCTGCATAGAATAGGTGTTGCCCTTTGAATCAATTAGGGAAAGGGGGTTATTCTTGTTCTTGAATCAGGTGTTAGACCATCCCTTGTTGAGTTTTATTGATCTTTATCTTCTTACTTCTCTCTTATCTTGGTTATGGTGAAATTGTTTCAGATATTCTTTGGGTGATGGTAAATGTAGCTTTGCATTCAATTTCACAAATACATCACAAACATCAAATATATATTTTATCTTTGAAAAGGAAAAAAAGATATATTTGGATAGTGGATTATGATAAATAAAACTTCTTTTCTTTTTGTGGATATAGGATGAAACCTTTCATGATCTACATATATGTGTGTGTATATTTAACTTAGAATGAGGGTCGAACTCTGCACTTTTAAATGGAGTAAAATGTAATATTACTATTAGGTTCTGCCTATGACTATCATTCATCATACCGATTATAATCCTTCACTAATTATGTCCATTTTTGGGGGAAAAAAGATATGTGTATTATTTTTTGGAAGTGATATATGTGTATTATCTTAATAAACTAAACATAGTTTTCTATTTTTTAACTAGTAGTGCTAGAGATACTAACTGTAATTCTAACTTTTTGAGTACCAACTCATGTATCATGTTTTCATTGGTAGATACATTCAATTGGTAGATATATTCAATTGATGTTTTCATTAGGTTCTGCCTATGACTATCATTCATCATACCGATTATAATCCTTCACTAATTATGTCCATTTTTGGGGGAAAAAAGATATGTGTATTATTTTTTGGAAGTGATATATATGTATTATCTTAATAAACTAAACATAGTTTTCTATTTTTAAATAGTAGTGCTAGAGATACTAACTGTAATTCTAACTTTTTGAGTACCAACTCATGTATCATGTTTTCATTGGTAGATACATTCAATTGATATGGCAATGCTTTAAGCACTTATCTATGAAAGAATGACAACTCATATGCTACATAAGTTGATATTCAAAAGTTTGGATTAGAGTTGACAGTTCCTATTATTTTTCTTTTTTTAAAAAAATAATAAATAAAATTCAATTAATGATAAATTCAAATTCAAAACTCAATTACATATGTATATAAGAAGAAGAAGAAAAAAAGCTATATTATGAAAGTCATGCAACATCTTTCGACTTTATTTTCTAGGGTTTTTATAAATGTTATTGTTTTATTTTGCTTTAAACTGAGACCTTTTTTTATTTTTTATTTTGCTAATGACACTAAGAATAGTGTTTATCAATTTCCTTTAAAGATTAGGGTTCTAACTAGATCTGTTTCTTTTCATTAATTTTTGTTTTAGTTTTTTGTCTTTGAATATCTTGTAAGTCAGATTTTTAGAATTGTCTCTTCCTTCTATTTATCTCTTTTCTGATAATTATGTACGTAGAGGGTTTAGGAAAAAATAAGTAATGTGAAGTCCAAAACGTCTTAAATAAAATTTATTTATGCAAAGTGGGGAAAATATTTATGCGAGGAAGTAATACTAACATATGCAAACTCAGGTGGACAAGAATACAATTTCTCAAGTTGCACCATCTCTCTTTCTCTCACCGGACGTCCGGCCGCCGCCGGACAACATGCCTATCCTATTGAAATATCTTCTGCATGTAAGTAGGATTAATAAATCCCAGAGTAAGTAGGTTTAGGATTTATCTTGTCTATAAAATAGAGAGACCCTTGCACAAGAGTGTTGATATTTTGTGTGACCATTAATTTACTTCATTTAATCATAACGTAAATCATCCAATTTCTTAGTCATTTATTTATTGACCATTAGTCAATCACTAAATAGTCAATCATTAATTAACTAAATCTGAAAAATGACAAACGATAATTTCCTTAAATAAAAAAAGTTGGGTCATCTATTAGATTAGTGACTAAAAAAGACCACCCAACCTAATTTTTCCCTTTCATATAGCCGCTAAGTCTCACATAGGAAATGACAAGTCGTTCTCCTTTTATCTCTGTTTTTTTTTCCCTCGAAAAGTTAACAAAAATTAGAACTAGTTTTTGAAAAGTTAATCAACTCCAACTTGAAAATTTAATCTCCAACCGGTGAACCAAACTAAGGCAAAATGTCGTTTATGGTCAAAATGTTACTGTTTTTTTTTTTTCCTAAAAAATCATTTTTGTATTTTATCTCTAGTTTAACTTTTGTACCTCGATGTTCAAGAAATATCATTAGAATACCTTGTTTAAAAAAAAAAATTTATTTAACGACCTTGATTAGTCACTTTTTACTGAGATATAAAATGACAGTTACACCCTTTTATTTATTTTTAATGAAAAACCATATATTTGTTTTCTAAGGAAATCTCAATATAAATGAATAAATAAAGCAGGTTAAGTATAGTTAAATATGCATGAAGTTCTATTTTATTTTGAGAGTTATGTGCTTTTTCATTTAAGCTTGCGTTTAGAACATCAGTTTAAAACAGAATTTTTGTATTGAAATTGATTGACTTTTCAAAACTAGCTATATTTTTTATTGATTTTTTAGGGGGAAAAAAAAGGACAAAAAACTGAGATGAAAAACTTAAGTTCGGACCCGAGAGCCAAACAGACCGAAAGTAAATTTTTAAACTGAAAGGCTAGAAATGCTATTTCACATCTTAAAAAGAAACTAGTTTAGTTAAGAGATAATTTTCCAAATTACGGGATATCTCAATCAAATTTTTTTCAAAGATAAAGATGTCAAATATGAAATATATATATATATATATATATAAAATAAACTATTTTAAAATAATTGAAGTTGTTCTTAGGATCTATATGTACCCTAAGAATAGAAAATCAATTCTAGGGATTTTCTATAAATATGACATTCTGATATTAATAAAAAGAGGTTATTCATGTTTAATAAGTTGTGTCCTATTTACTTTCATTTGTTGATTGTATGATTATTTTGAGCAAATATAAAATACTCCTAGGTTGTTAGTAATATATCAAATTTCACATATGTATACGGGTATACATAGAAGATGTGGCAATTTAATAACAGTCTAAATAAATGGTCCACAATCGATGGAATAAGATTTGGAGATCTTATACATAATAAGATTGTAAAGATTGTCTACTTCCTTGGAGAGATGGTTTGTCTTGACCATCAGATAAGTTCCAAGTAGAAACTTTAATGTATAGCAATATTGAGGTATGACATTGAACTGAACCTAAGGTGTTAATTGATTTGGTTTAAAAATTCCGTTTAAGAATCAATGACGCTTTGATTATCATCCTACATTAATCTTAATCCTAAAATGAATACTTGAGTTCGCATCCATGACTTGTATATTTTGATACACAATACATGAGACACTGATAATTGATGGTTAATATACTTGTGTTTTGGGTGTATGACTTATGGATGGAGAAATCAAGATTCATAAATATAGAATCCATAACTATCTTAACAATAGTATATGTTATATACTTAAAGGCATTATTCAGGAATTGAAAGATAATATAACAAGATCTTGACCATCAGTTTATTTTGTGTTCTCTGATGGTTTACTGATTGTATGGCTTTACAATTGATGGTTCTTTCAATGGAGAATAATGGAACTTTAAGTTAAAATGATTGAAAAGGTAAAACAGAAAAAGTCCTTAATTCAATCATGGATAACATATGGGGATTAAGCAAGCGATGAATAAATCATAGAAGAGCACTGCGCTAGATAGCTTTTGTAATATGGTATGTAAACGGAAGTTCAGCTTTAGATTTTTAGTGGATAATCCTGAAGTTGATAATTGATAAATAATTAATCTAGAATTAATTTTTCACAATTATATGAGCCTCTTTACATATTTCCTTCGGGTCCTTCTATTAGCTCATATAGTTCTACGAAGCGTCTCGGGATTTGTTCCTAATGAAATTAGTAAATTAAAATGTGAATTTAAAGATGTCTATTAAGATATGGTACTCTCTAACATGCAGTCCCAAAAAATGATTGGACATGCCAAATTAATGTAGACAAATAATATGATTTGTCAACATATGATTGGTTGTAAATAAAATAATTATTTGTTAATTCTTTTGGTTAATTGAATCTTGGAAATAAGATTGTGTTTGAATTATTTAATTTTGGAAAAAAAAAATTTCTCTCCTAATTAATAGTGCACGAATTTTAATGGATGGAGGAAGAAGATTTTATTTCAAAATTGTTTAAATATAATCCTAACATTAAATTATTAATTGATTTAAATAATGGAACTTATTTGATAGATTTTTTTTTCTTAAAGAATGATGCATGGTTTTTTGGTGAAAAAATCTAAAATTAAATATGGATAATGTTTGCGGAATATATTTATTTAAATTCAAATAAGAGAATCTTATTTAAATTCAAAGGTTTAATATATATTTTGAAGTACAAATCGAGTAAATACATATAAGAGATATTACCAATGGCAGAAACTTCTTTAAACAAAATTAAGCAAGATCAGGACTACTAAAAGTAAATATCTTGTACCCGTAATATATTCCTATAGGTAAATCTAATATATCCATATGCATGTAAAATTAATATGTTCGAATGTGAGTAGGACTAGGGTTAATAGAAATAACTATAGAGGTAGCATAACAATGTATATTATGTCTCGGAATCTTAGTAGGATTGGAATTATTAAAGTTAATGATAGGGTAGGATATATATATATATATATATATATATACGCACACACACAAGGAGGAACAGCCTTCTTTCAAAAGTGTGTGAGGTAGTTTTATACGATATATTCAAGAAGGAAGGGTGATTAGGGAAATCGTGTACACGATAAAGAGATCAAGTTCGAAGTCTTCTTTGAGTTTCATTGAGAATGGTTCTTCTGGTCCTTCTTGTTCTTCATAGTAGTGATTAATCAAAGTTACTTTGAAGAATGGTGCTTCTTGTTCTTCATAGTAGTGATTAATCAAAGTTACTTTGAAGAACAACAAGGACTAGAACGGGTTATTCTCAGCGAACTTAAAGAAGGACTAGCAACTGTTCAAATCATGGGAGCAGAAGATAAGATGAATAACTGAATCAATCCAAGTATTAATAATTGTTATTGTTTTATTTTATTTGAAACTAAGACTTTTTTTTTTTAATTTTTATTTTTTGCTAATGACACTGAAAATAGTGTTTATCAATTTCCTTTAAAGATTAGGGTTCTAACTAGATCTGTTTCTGTTACTTAATTTTTGTTTTAGATTTTTTCTCTTTTAATTTATTGTAAGTCAGATTTTCAGAATTGTCTCTTCCTTCTATTTATATCTTTTTTGATAATTATGTACGTAGAGGGTTTTAATATTTTTAACGGGCTCTTTGACATATTTTTAAACAAAAAGGGTAGATCCTTGGGGGCTGTTCCGATTGGTCAATATGTTAAGAATTGGCACCCTAATACTATGTTACTGGGAGTAATAAAGTCAAAAGAAGAAAAATAAGTACAATTCAAAAAATGCACAAATATAATTTTTAATTAGGTTCGCCTCAATGTGAGACTATGGTTCAACGGGTACAGTAATTGACTATGATGGTTCAGAAGTTTATAAGAGAAATTTGCACCCTCACAAATATTATGTTATGAGATTTAAGAATTATCATTAGCAAAACAAATATTAGAATCACATTTAAAAAACAAATATTTCTTGTATTTTATGCTTATCCTAACATATCCGAATGTGAGTAAGATTAGGATTACTAAGAGAACCTACGAATGTGGCATATCTCTTGCCTATAAATAGAGACACCCCCTCCTTAAAGTTTTATATTATTTTTGCGTATTAATTAATAAATGCTTCAGCAATTTATTTGCAATTTCAATATTTTTTTTAAATAATTTCTTATTATTATTTTTGATATCTTGTTTGAGTATTTAATTAATTAATACTTGTATGTTAATAAGCTAGTCGGATTTCTATAGACAGCAAGCATCATTAGAAGATTATCTTGTTAATGTATATCATATTCATGATTTAAAGTGCCGCAAGAGAAAGCAAGGCCGAATTCTTCTTTCAGTTTTATTGAAAATAACTTCTTCTTGAGGTTCTTGATGCCTACGTCTTTTGATGATTTGTAAGCATCAACAAGTTCAAGAAAGAGTCGTTCTCAACAAACTCAAAGAAGGATTAGCCAGCAGCCACAAAACTGAAATACAAAATCAAGAGTTAAGTCCCGTTTTTTCAATCTCTCTTTATCGTTTTATTAACTGGTAGTGTACTATGTGCATATGTGATTTTGGTTAACTTTAGACGTTAGATATCCTATGTGGGTAGGAAACGTTAGATATTGTGTGAGCAGGGTCTATCTTTATGTGCAGCGTCTAGTTTACCTTCCGCATTACTCTGATGTGTACTGCTGATAATATTTAGAAATTAAATTATATTTATCTTATATTTTCTTTTTCGTGAGAATATTTATCTTCTATTCTGCTAAATATTTATCATTTATTTGGAGGAGCAAATTCAATTCAATTCAACTCAATTTCATTTTTTTTCTTCTTTTTTCCCCCTGAAAAGTCAATTTAGTTTCACTATTCATAACTCTAACTTTAATTTAAAAACACAAACTTTAAAAATCCATAACTATATACAAGAAAATATAGTTGGACAAAAAAAAAAAAAGAGAAGGAAAGAAAAGAAAATATCACCTAGCCTAAAAAGAAAAAGAAGAAATTACACATTATTATTATTATTATTATTATTATTATTGGTTGAGGAGTAGGAAATATATTCGGACTCAATAGGATAAGGAGTAGGATTACCAAAAATAACTACGGGTATAGTATATAATGATTTTCTATATGAGAGTAGGATTAGTATATCTTGTGCCTATAAATAGAGACATGCCCTCCTTAGTTTGATTTTTTTTAAGTCAGTATTAATTAATTTATTTTCTTTTAAATTTATTTATGATATTTTTTTCTTTTGTAAGAATTTTTGTTTTTTTAAAGAAAAACAGTGTAGCTATGTTTGATGTGTTATCTTGTGGACATGTTTAGTTTATATTTCTTTTTCTTTTCTGAAAAAATGGGTTATAGTGATAGAGATTGGCATGCCTAGAAAATCAATATTAGGGATTTTTTGTAAATATGACATTCTGATATTAATAAAAGAGATTATTCATATTTAATAAGTTGTATCATATTTACTTTCATTTGTTGATTGTATGATTATTTTGAGCAAATATAAAATACTACTAGGTTGTTAGTAATATATCAGATTACCATATGTATATGGGTTATACATAGAAGACGTGATAATTTGATAACAGTCTAAATAAATGGTCAACAATCGATGGAATAAGATTTGGGGATCTTATTTATGATAAGATTGTAAAGGTTGTCTACTTCCTTGGGGGGATGGTTTGTCTTGACCATCGGATAGGTTCCAAGTAGAAACTTTAATATATACCAGTATTGAGGTATGACATTGGACTGGA
>CM046373.1:18142160-18152343 GCA_025413025.1 Ficus hispida | reverse complement strand
AAAATTTCAATTTCAAAAAATTAAAAAAAAAAAACCCTTTTTCAACCATATTAATAAAACATATAAGTTATCGAATAGATATATAGAGGATTATGTGTATGTTTGTATATATAGATAATGAGAAATGAAAAAGATTAAAAAAAAGGAATAAAGATAAAATAATAAAAGAAAATAAATAAGAGAAGAAAAAGATAAAGATAAAGATAAAAGAATGCAAAATTATGAAAGCAAAAAAGAGAAGTACAAAAAAAAAGGGATTGACACATGTTAATATAAGATAATATAAATAATTGAATTTTTGTTTTTCCATGTTAAATAATTGAGTTTGTCACCTAAACATCTCTTTTTTTATTTATTTTATTTTAGTTTATTTTTATTTTTTTTAAGAGATGACCTAAGGAGGAAGGAGCCAACGGATTCCTTTGGGATTTTTTTTTTTAATAAAGGATAATTTTATTTCAAATAAATAAAACACAAACACCAATAATTTGAATGTCCTCATAATACAATGAAACTTAATCCCAATTACAAATCAGTTCTACTAGTAAACTCTAATGAAACATACAAGGGGGTAAAACATTCACTGATTCAATAATAAGAAATTGAAAAGACACATCAAGCATCGAACACACAGATGACTCTTTCAACAATACCACTACAATTGATGGAAAACTCCGATTGATCTAGAACAAGAGACTTATATAGCAATAAGGTCACCCCTAACACCACATAGAATTAAGTTTAGCAGATTGGACACCTAAACAATATAAGAGTGTGGGGAGACCATCTCCGTTACTACAAAACAAGCACAAAAAAATACCAACAAAACATAAGGCGAAAATACAATCGCCTTTATTTTAAACAAATAACTATAACAAATTAAAATGAGAAAACCCCCATATATCATGGATAATACTCTAGTGATAAGCCAACGAACACAACTAAAGAGACCAAAATGTATCCTATCCAACCATGAAGTCATCTCCCCCACCAAAACCATCATCATGGAGTTCAAAGCATCTTCTTAAGGGCCGATAGTCCGGTGACCAACCAAGAGGCGGCACTGAGCTCCGACTTCAAGAAAGAAACGATGCAATCCCTAGCACACAAGAGAGAGAAGGAGAAAGAGAGAGAGGAAAAAAAAAGTGATAGTATATTCCTTTGGGATCTTGAAATTAAAAAAAAAAAATCACAACTTTACAACTTTTTTCTTGTTTAGCGGCCTATGGAATAATTCAAAATAAGAAATTAAAGTTTTCCTTTTTCAAGAAACTCAATGACTCATTATTGAGAAAATGTGAAGATGATGCAGACGATGACGCATTTATGAATCAATTAAGGTTATAGGTCTGTTAATTACCCTCAATTTAGATCGTTTCAATTTCCAACCAAACGCTGTCGTTTTCCATACATGGAACCGAACACCGAGTATAGGAGGGGAGACTCTGTCAGTTTCTGACCATTGTTGGCGGTTTCCAACAGTTTTAGAGGAGACTTACTCTTAGTTGAGGAATCTCTTTGTCCAATTTTTGTATCATAAATAATATTTAATCAATTATATTTTAATAAATTATTAAATAAAATTAAAATTTAAAATATAAAAAATTAGTTACAAAACATTTTAAATTTATTAAAATAACATAATATAATATTATTAGTTAGACATGAGATATTAAAAATTAAACAGAAAATTTGACTATAGTTTACAGGCAGTAACAAAGTAGTTCAGTAGCAGTAACCTGACAGTTTACATGCAGTAATGAAAGGTTATCTTATATTTAATTAAACATACCGTTATACATTAAAAATGAAAAAGACTCGGTTCGCTTTCATGCCGACTCCAAAAACAGGTTCGGTTTATCGTCCGAAGTCCCTTTGCTTTGACATGGTATTGACAAAGTGATGATGCTGATTATTGTGTCCCCACAATTGATTATTTCCGTTTGATCAACGGCTTAAACAGTAAGAAAATTAATATCTGAAATTAATGCCTCCAATGTTTATACTTGGTGTTTTATTATTTTGAAACTATTATTGCTGTGATCTGAAATATTATTGGGTGTCCATAATGAATAGTTCTACTCACACGATAATTAACTATATCATTGGACAAAGCTAAGTGTTCGATACCAATAGCTTCTCGTCAGAGTGTAGCTTTGGTTTCTGATAATAGCTCAAACGGAAATCAAGAACGATGATTAATTGATTAAATAGTTTAATTGAGTTAAATATTTATTGTTAATGTTTTGAGTACATAGGTCCACTTGATCTCCGTGTAGCTTCATAAAATATCTGAAGAGAGTAACACCACATTCTTAGCTCATAAATTGAAAACTATGCCTAGGGGAGATAGCTGTAATAATCGACAGTCAATGGTATATGTAGTTTATATTGTTGATAAAATGCCTATTATGGTGTCTGGTAGTGGTGTCAATTCGTGTCCTGTGTCGTGTTCGTGTCGTGTTTGAGTCATATCGAATTTTTTCTTCCCCAACCCGAACACAACCCGTGACACGAAACCGACACGAAACCGCAACACGAACATAACACGAACTCGTAATGGATTGACACGACATGACATAAACTTGACCCGCGACATGAATTTGACCCGAAATTGACCCGCAACAGAAATTGACACGAAATTAACACGAAGTTGACACGAAATTTGACCCGAAATTGACACGAAATTGACACGAAAAGTGAACACGAAATTGACACGAAAAAAATGGGTCCAACCCGAACACGACACGAATTTTTTTCGTGTCAATTTTTCCTAACCTGAACACGACCCGCTCCCTATTTTTCCCAACCCGAACATGTGAAATTCGTGTCGTTTTCGAGTCGTGTTGTCGTGACAATATATATATCAGTATCATTGCCACCAAATATACTAGGGCCTTATCGAGAAAGGAAAAGATTCATTGTAACATTTACTAAATCAATACATTAAATCAGCAAATAAATGTACCATCAGATTATATCTGCCGCCACCGCCACCTCCAACCCTAGTTTGTTAGATCTTTTTATTCATGCAAGACTAGGTGTTTACTAGTACAATATTTAGTAGACCGTAAGTGTTTGGATTTGCTCAAGTATGATTATTTTAGTATTTTGTTTGGATTCTAATATGTATTTAGATATTTAGAGATATTTGCTATTTTGCTTGAGTTAATAATTGATATTTCACTCATTAAAGTGGATATATATATATATATATATTTATTTTTTTGGAAAAAATACATGTATATAAAACTGCTTCAGTTTTGGTGACCATAAAATTTGGTAGCAGAAATTTAGTTTTCTGCCTTTTTTGCTATCAAATATTTGGTGGCTAAAACATAATGATTTGCTACCAAATGTCTTTAGCTATCAAAATTTTGGTATTTGAATCTCATACATTTTGTTATCAAAATACATTATGCTACCAAAATTTGGTCTCTAAATCTCATACTTTTCATTATCAAATATCTTTTGTTATAAAAAATTTGGTAACTGAATCTTGTATAATTCGCTACCAAAATATTTGGTCACTAAATTTCATACCTTTTACTATCAAAAATTTGATCACATAATCTCATACAATTCGCTATCAAATATATTTTGTTACCAAACAATTTGGTCCCTAAATCTCATATTTTCTGCTACCAAATATATTTTGTTACCGAATATTTAGTAGTTGAATCTCATACCTTTTGTTATCAAAATAAATTTTGCTACCAAAGTTTTGGTCTCTGAAATGTCATTTTTTTTGCTACCAACCTTTTGTTATCAAATTTTTTGGTCATGGAATATCATATATTTTACTACTAAATACAATTTGTTACCAAAAAAAATTTTGGTAGCAAAAAGATTTGATAACAAATACTTTCTACGACTGAGTTTCTGCTGCCAAATTTTTTAGTATCAAAAACTTTTTACTACCAAAAACAGGACTTTTAGCTATCAAAATTTTGGTAACAAAAAAATCCAAATTCTTGTAGTACTGTAATATCCGAATTTTATAAAACATATATTAGAATTGATTTTCATGGTCTTCTTTTTGGAATGATTGAATTTATATATTTGGACTAGCATGTAAATTATTCGGATTTGTATGAGTTAAATGTGATTTATTATTGATTGTATTTTAGGCTTGGTTCAAGGTTGTCTAAATTAGTGGCAAGATATTTTACATTTTAATATTTTACATTTTATTAATTAATATTTAAGACTCTTTTGAACGTAATATTTAAATGAGACATTTTTATACATGTTTTCTGTTATTTTAATTTTATAGGAATTTCTATTGTTTTCTTGACTTGATATGAATTTTGAAATCATGCTAGCGTCACTGTGAATTCAAAAAAAAAAAAAAAAAAAAAAAAAAAAAAAACAGGGCAGGTTTACTAACTGTGTTTAAATCTCCTAAAAACAAATGTTAAGTATGCTATTTAATCTTACAAAAAATTCAGGTGATAGATTTATGTGTTATTCTTGACTAGTAAAAATTTGGGGTTGATTGGATACTCCTATAATATAAGAAAAATACCCACAGCATGTGAGTATCTAGACGTCTTCCCTGTTGATTTGCTTAGGCTACCTCCGGATAGAGAGATCGAGTTCGGGATCGACTTGATGCCTGGTACTGCCCTATTTCTAAAGCACCATATCACATGGCACCAGCTGAACTAAAGAAGCTCATATGAATGATCCTTTGGTTAAAAAGCCAATGTGGAAACTAGAAAGCATCCAAAGCTCGTGATTACTGAAGATGGAGCATTGAGGTGTGGAAGTCGATTATATGTCCCAAAAGTCAAGGAACTTAGAAGAGAGATTATGTGTGAGGCTTATCATACTCCGTATTCCATTCACCCGGGAGGTACCAAGATGTTTCGGGATTTTAGTAAGCATTGTTAGTGTATCGGCATGAAGAAAGATATAGCAGATTACATTGAGCATTGCTTAGCATGTCAATAAGTTAAAGGAGAGCACAATCAATCTTCTAGTCTTTTACAACCTCTAATAATACCCGAATGGAAATGGGAACCTATAGGCATAGATTTTGTTTTTGGTTGAGCCCAAGAGAAAAACCGTGCAAGCACGAGGTGCAAAGTGGATAATATCATACTAAAGGGAGGTATTGATCTTTACAAATGATATTAGAAGCTATATCCAACTAGAAGTGTGACTAATGAGGACGTTGGGCCCCAAAAAGATGGGTGATTATGACAATTATCAGTCCCTACATGGAAAAAAGGTAAGTTATACAGTCTCACATCGATTGGTAAAGAGACCACCTTCTTATGGTATGAGGCCTTTCGTGGTTGAGCGGGAACGAGATACAAAGCGGACAATGTTATACCAAAAGAAGGCACGGGTCATTACAACATTAATCAAGATAGTTAGATGGCTGGATATTTTTATCAGCTGAATCACAGGACCGATAGTTCAATATTAGGTCAAAGGTCCCAAAATAAAGATACCGCAAACACTTAACAAGAGGTTTTTTTATATGATTTAAGGATTCCCATAGCCAAATGGGCTTGTAGGTTCAATACCTCCGGACAACCTGGTGATAAACCAATTATTTAAGACAAATAAATAATTAATTAAATTTCTAAATTAGTACTCTAAACAGCTAAATTAAATACTCACACTCGTTAAGGATGTTCAAAACAGGGTGTGTTCCTATTATTTCACAAAAAGATCAAGACTGGAAAAACTTATGATAAGAAACAAGTTAAGTATAAATATCGCCCATAGTTTGAAACATACGGTTTCAAGCTTAAATGTTTTTATGAAATGTACTGCATGTTTTATGTGATGCAAGCTCTGAACTGTTTTGGAAGATGCAAGTTTTGAATGATTTTATAACATGCAAGTTTTGAACCATTTCAAGAACTACATGTTTTATATAATGGAAGTTTTATGTTATGTTTTAGGATATTGTGTTTAAGATTTATGCAGAAGTATGACATATTGTATTCTCACCATTGATCAAGAACAAGATTAAGACATGATATGTTAAGAGTGTTGTATCAACCTTCCACAAGGGAAGCATCAATAAAGTTGATTATAATTTTATCTAGAGCAAGTCTAGAGCAAGTCTAGTTTATGATTTTCGTGTTATCGGTGACCTTGCAAGCCCTAACCTCTCAATGACCGTGCACACCCGGTAGATACACTAGGGCCCATAGACAAGTTTAGAAATCCATAATTAAGCATAAATGGATCGAGAATATTTTATGAATTGTTTTATCAATTTTGCAAGACTACGTTTGTACTTATTGAGCGAAAACTCATAAGAAAATGCTCATACTGTAAGTAAGAAACTTATAGTTTAAAAGGTGGACTGGGCAGACTATGAAACAAGTGCGAAGGACAGTCATAGATACCACTGCACAAATATTTTGGCATTTTGAACAATATATTTTAATATATATTGCTATACAGTTATGACTAGTTAAATACTTTTAGTAAGCTTTTTAGATTTCTGTTAGTAAGTAATTATTGCTAATTATGTATGAATAGTGAATTCTGAAGACTGTTGATTAGTTTTGTTAATGTCTTTTACAATATATATATATGTACTGTTATGTAATTACTATGAGAAAAATAATAATTAGCAAGTATAACTACTGCGGCAAACATAATAGTTACTAAGGGTAATTAGTATGATAAATATAGTAATAATTGCAAAATATAAAAATTATGGTAATTACTAAATACACGTTAAAAAAAAATTCCGCAAATCAATCAATCAGTCTTTAGCTGGAGAGAATGAGAAGCTTTTGGGTTTGAAATTGCTCTTTTCGGTGGTCAGTGTGTTTGTGTTAGGAAGCTTATGAGTTTTATGTTCACAAGACATTCAACTTTGATGATTCATAGGGGTGGCTCACCATCATGTGGAGGTGGGGCCATTTTTATTGCTAACAATCTATTTCTTTTGATTTTTGTTTTGTTTTGTGTTTTTAAGCATTTCCTTTACTTTGTATTTATTTTGGAGCCTCTGTTAGCTCTGTTTTTTATGATTATTTTATTTTGTTGTGAAATAGAAGTTAAGTGTGACGGTACTTGACATAAAAATAAGTGCTTATTATTTATTTATTTATTTATTTTTCATGAATTGGAACTCAAGAGACAGTAGTACTAATTATATAAATACTTATTGAAAAGCACGTGTAAAATATATACATATTAAATTTATTAAATATTTATTTTACAAACATAAATGACAATATTTTCAATGATTAAATATTTTTTGACATTGGTTCAAAAAAAAATATATTTTGAAACATATGTTAGGCTATCACAAAAAAATTGAAAGTAAAAACATATTTAAAAATGCATTTTTATAGGAACAAATTTAATTAAGAAAGTAAATTCATAAAAAATATTTTTATATAAGTAAAAAATAAGAGAATAAAAAAAGACAAATTTAGAAAAGTTAAAGGAAAAATAAGAGAAATCAAGGGAAAAAAAAAAAAAAAAGAAGACATCATCACACAAAGATAAAATAATTTGACCAAATTTTTAAATAATGTTTTTTGGAAACTTCACTCTTTTAATATATTTATATATACATATATCTCTCTTATCAATGTTTTACGATAAATATTGTAAAAGCGGATTATGTTTCTTAGTGTATGGCCTAGAAGTAGCCTCGAGCAAGAGGGAATGTGTAGGAAGTAAGTTGCATCTATTAGGTATTATGCCGGAATCTCGACAATCATTTCCGTCACTCCCACCGCCTTCCGCAGCTTGTTGACCTTGTTGAATGCAAACAATTTTTCTTTTTTCTGTTAATATAGCATAATTAGTGGTTATTAATTATTTCCTTTTATCTTCCAGGAAATTTCAGATAATAATAAAAAAAAAAAAGGGAAAGTATTGGAAAGCGGGAGCAAAAGATGCTGACTTACTGTTTAGTCTTCTCGTATAGATAAAATAAACAAAAAGAATATAGAATGATTTCGTGAGTGTCTTATAGCCAATAATGTTTGTTCTCTCTCTCTTCCAATTAGAATTAGTAAGCACTGTCAACTAAAATATAATGCAAGATTTATAAACTAAGATCTAGTTCGAGATCCTATTTCCGATTGTATTATCTGATATTGATCCGATATGTATGTGAGACCTCAGAAAAAAAATAATATTACAAATAAGATCGGTCAGTCAATTTGGATTGACTCAGGAAAGTAGGGGTTTGAGATGACATGTATTGAGATATTTCTTTGACGACTTAATTTCTTGTCAGTAAAAATGACAATCACATTACCAATTCTTCATCATGTCTTTGTCTTTCGCCTGTAGTGTTTTTTTTTTTAAGCAAAAAAATATATTAAAAAAAATATTAATAGTGTTCTCATATCCCTGTCATAATAATTGAAACTATAACAGGAAATACGTGTGTCATGTCTCGAATCTGTCACCAGATAGAAATGAATTCTCTAAGAAGAACATCTTTGCCATCATATGGAGTTGTTACTTGATACTTGATGCATGTGAGATGAAACATCGAAAGAAGTATGTATCATCCTATACTTTTTTTTTTTTTTTTTTTTAAACCAAGCGCATCTTGTTCATAGAATGGAAAACAAACGAATATTAATGCTTAAAAAAATGTAAGGAAATTTATTGGATTTATGGCCATGTTTTTATAAATTTTTTGCTGTTTTTTTTTTTTTTTTTTTTTTTTTTTTTTTTTTTTTTTTAAGAAAGTAAATTAGTGATGAGGAGATTTTTTTCAAAAATTAACACATACTTGATGAAACAATAATATCAAAAATAGATCTGATTTAGTAGAAAGCTATGGAAGGTAGACTGGGGCTCTTATGAGATCTATGGGGATGAATTTTAGATTACCCAAAAAACGACGTCGCATTAGAAGACTTAATAGAGGATGAATGAAATGACAGCGTGTTAAGCAGAGCTAGGCCCATGCCGTGTCAGCAGACAGAAGTGAAGAATCAAAGAAGAAGAGGAAGAAGGTGACATGCATGTGTAGAGATGAGAGCAAGAGATTGAGATTTATGAATCACAGCAGAATCTTCCGCCAAGGAAGACAATAAATACGGGAGATGGCATGAAATTGCATCCTTTTTGTAGCGATCCGGGACTTTTTGAGGGAGTAGGATAAATTTTTTATTTGATTCAGGAATCCAATTAAGCTTGTATGTCGATGTTTGTTGTTTGATCCGATTTCAACACAAACAACTGGCACCGTTTACCAGTTTTTTTTTTTTTTAATAAGACAAAACAGAATTATTGGGCTATCCTTACACTCCCGTCCTAGTGATTATATTGATAGAATGACAAGAAACCTGATCCTAAATCTTCACAACTAATAAACCCTCTCGAACATGAGATCTGATAGAAGGAAAGGCTCTAAATAAGTCTTTCTTACCACCAAACCACCACTACCGATAGTCTAGTTAGAATTTTCTAGTTGTTTTTATATCAGTTATTCTCTCTCACAGTTTATTAAAAAAAAAATCCCACCGTGTCTTACATTTTGAAAATTTAATATGCTATTATTTCTTTCTAACAATTCTAAGTATCAGAGCTTATGCTTGATAACTTATTCAATCTCTCTCTCTCACTCTCTTTCTCTCTCTTTTGTCGAAATGGCATAATTACTTGGCTATTTATTATTTCTTTAACCTTCCCGAAATTTCAAAGAGTATGATAGAAAAGAAAAAAAAAGAATTTTTGAAAACAGGACAAAGAGTAGCACCGATTACCATTGTTATAAATAGGAATATCTGTTTATTAGTGTCTTCTATATCATCATACAAGTATTTCATTTTCTCACTTCCAGTGGGTGATCAGCAGCTGGTTGATCTTCAGGGGCGTATGGCTTTTCCCTCTTTCTCTTTCTTGATCTTGATAAATTTTTTTTATCTGATTATATACATATGTATATGTGTGCATATATATATATATATATATACATGTATGATGAATTTCATTTCTAAGTGGAGATCTACTATATTTTGGTATTTTGAAATTCTGTCGTATATATTGAAATTTAAGCCCTGATTTCCCATTATCTTTGGGGTTCTTATTTAGTTTTTAACTTTAATTAAGGTTATTTATTTATTTATTTTAATTTTTCTTATGAATTATCCTGCTCGGTGAGCAAGATAGGATTACAGTAGTTTTTTCAAAGAAAAGCGAGAGATCTTTGAGTTCTGATTTTGTT
>CM046373.1:17891118-18142060 GCA_025413025.1 Ficus hispida | reverse complement strand
CATCCCTTGTTGAGTTTTATTGATCTTTATCTTCTTACTTCTCTCTTATCTTGGTTATGGTGAAATTGTTTCAGATATTCTTTGGGTGATGGTAATGTAGTTTGCATTCAATTTCACAAATACATCACAAACATCAAATATATATTTTATCTTTAAAAGGAAAAAAAGATATATTTGGATAGTGGATTATGATAAATAAAACTTCTTTTCTTTTTGTGGATATAGGATGAAACCTTTCATGATCTACAATATGTGTGTGTATATTTAACTTAGAATGAGGGTCGAACTCTGCACTTTTAAAGGAGTAAATGTAATATTACTATTAGGTTCTCTATGACTATATTCATCATACCGATTATAATCTTCGTAATTATGTCATTTTTGGGGAAAAAAGATATGTTTTTTTTTTTGAATGATATATGTGTATTTCTTAATAAACTATAGTTTTTATTTTTTAACTGTAGTCTAGAGATACTACGTAATTCTAACTTTTAGTCCACTCATGTATCATTTTTCATTGGTAGATACATTCAATTGGTAGTATATTAATTGATTTTTATTAGTTCTGCCTATGACTATCATTCATCATACCGATTATAATCCTTCACTAATTATGTCCATTTTTGGGGGAAAAAAGATATGTGTATTATTTTTTTGGAAGTGATATATATGTATTATCTTAATAAACTAAACATAGTTTTCTATTTTTAAATAGTAGTGCTAGAGATACTAACTGTAATTCTAACTTTTTGAGTACCAACTCATGTATCATGTTTCATTGGTAGATACATTCAATTATATGGCAATGCTTTAAGCACTTATCTATGAAAGAATGACAACTCATATGCTACATAAGTTGATATTCAAAAGTTTGGATTAGAGTTGACAGTTCCTATTATTTTTCTTTTTTTAAAAAAATAATAAATAAAATTCAATTAATGATAAATTCAAATTCAAAACTCAATTACATATGTATATAAGAAGAAGAAGAAAAAAAAGCTATATTATGAAAGTCATGCAACATCTTCGACTTTATTTTCTAGGGTTTTATAAATGTTATTGTTTTATTTTGCTTTAAACTGAGACCTTTTTTTATTTTTTATTTTGCTAATGACACTAAGAATAGTGTTTATCAATTTCCTTTAAAGATTAGGGTTCTAACTAGATCTGTTTCTTTTCATTAATTTTTGTTTTAGTTTTTTGTCTTTGAATATCTTGTAAGTCAGATTTTTAGAATTGTCTCTTCCTTCTATTTATCTCTTTTCTGATAATTATGTACGTAGAGGGTTTTAGGAAAAAATAAGTAATGTGAAGTCCAAACGTCTTAAATAAAATTTATTTATGCAAAGTGGGGAAAATATTTATGCGAGGAAGTAATACTAACATATGCAAACTCAGGTGGACAAGAATACAATTTCTCAAGTTGCACCATCTCTCTTTCTCTCACCGGACGTCCGGCCGCCGCCGGACAACATGCCTATCCTATTGAAATATCTTCTGCATGTAAGTAGGATTAATAAATCCCAGAGTAAGTAGGTTTAGGATTTATCTTGTCTATAAATAGAGAGACCCTTGCACAAGAGTGTTGATATTTTGTGTGACCATTAATTTACTTCATTTAATCATAACGTAAATCATCCAATTTCTTAGTCATTTATTTATTGACCATTAGTCAATCACTAAATAGTCAATCATTAATTAACTAAATCTGAAAAATGACAAACGATAATTTCCTTAAATAAAAAAAGTTGGGTCATCTATTAGATTAGTGACTAAAAAAGACCACCCAACCTAATTTTTCCCTTTCATATAGCGCTAAGTCTCACATAGGAAATGACAAGTCGTTCTCCTTTATCTCTGTTTTTTTTCCCTCGAAAAGTAACAAAAATTAGAACTAGTTTTTGAAAAGTTAATCAACTCCAACTTGAAATTTAATCTCCAACCGGTGAACCAAACTAAGGCAAATGTCGTTTATGGTCAAAATGTTACTGTTTTTTTTTTTTCCTAAAAAATCATTTTTGTATTTTATCTCTAGTTTAACTTTTGTACCTCGATGTTCAAGAAATATCATTAGAATACCTTGTTTAAAAAAAAAAATTATTTAACGACCTTGATTAGTCACTTTTTACTGAGATATAAAATGACAGTTACACCCTTTTATTTATTTTTTAATGAAAAACCATATATTTGTTTTCTAAGGAAATCTCAATATAAATGAATAAATAAAGCAGGTTAAGTATAGTTAAATATGCATGAAGTTCTATTTTATTTTGAGAGTTATGTGCTTTTCATTTAAGCTTGCGTTTAGAACATCAGTTTAAAACAGAATTTTTGTATTGAAATTGATTGACTTTTCAAAACTAGCTATATTTTTTATTGATTTTTTAGGGGGAAAAAAAGGACAAAAAACTGAGATGAAAAACTTAAGTTCGGACCCGAGAGCCAAACAGACCGAAAGTAAATTTTAAACTGAAAGGCTAGAAATGCTATTTCACATCTTAAAAAAGAAACTAGTTTAGTTAAGAGATAATTTTCCAAATTACGGGATATCTCAATCAAATTTTTTTCAAAGATAAAGATGTCAAATATGAAAATATATATATATATATATATATAAAATAAACTATTTTAAAATAATTGAAGTTGTTCTTAGGATCTATATGTACCCTAAGAATAGAAAATCAATTCTAGGGATTTTCTATAAATATGACATTCTGATATTAATAAAAAGAGGTTATTCATGTTTAATAAGTTGTGTCCTATTTACTTTCATTTGTTGATTGTATGATTATTTTGAGCAAATATAAAATACTCCTAGGTTGTTAGTAATATATCAAATTTCACATATGTATACGGGTATACATAGAAGATGTGGCAATTTAATAACAGTCTAAATAAATGGTCCACAATCGATGGAATAAGATTTGGAGATCTTATACATAATAAGATTGTAAAGATTGTCTACTTCCTTGGAGAGATGGTTTGTCTTGACCATCAGATAAGTTCCAAGTAGAAACTTTAATGTATAGCAATATTGAGGTATGACATTGAACTGAACCTAAGGTGTTAATTGATTTGGTTTAAAAATTCCGTTTAAAATCAATGACGCTTTGATTATCATCCTACATTAATCTTAATCCTAAAATGAATACTTGAGTTCGCATCCATGACTTGTATATTTTGATACACAATACATGAGACACTGATAATTGATGTTAATATACTTGTGTTTTGGGTGTATGACTTATGGATGGAGAAATCAAGATTCATAAATATAGAATCCATAACTATCTTAACAATAGTATATGTTATATACTTAAAGGCATTATTCAGGAATTGAAAGATAATATAACAAGATCTTGACCATCAGTTTATTTGTGTTCTCTGATGGTTTACTGATTGTATGGCTTTACAATTGATGGTTCTTTCAATGGAGAATAATGGAACTTTAAGTTAAAATGATTGAAAAGGTAAAACAGAAAAAGTCCTTAATTCAATCATGGATAACATATGGGGATTAAGCAAGCGATGAATAAATCATAGAAGAGCACTGCGCTAGATAGCTTTTGTAATATGGTATGTAAACGAAGTTCAGCTTTAGATTTTAGTGGGATATCCTGAAGTTGATAATTGATAAATAATTAATCTAGAATTAATTTTTCACAATTATATGAGCCTCTTTACATATTTCCTTCGGTCCTTCTATTAGCTCATATAGTTCTACGAAGCGTCTCGGGATTTGTTCCTAATAAATTAGTAAATAAAATGTGAATTTAAAGATGTCTATTAAGATATGGTACTCTCTAACATGCAGTCCCAAAAATGATTGGACATGCCAAATTAATGTAGACAAATAATATGATTTGTCAACATATGATTGGTTGTAAATAAAATAATTATTTGTTAATTCTTTTGGTTAATTGAATCTTGGAAATAAGATTGTGTTTGAATTATTTAATTTTGGAAAAAAAAAATTTCTCTCCTAATTAATAGTGCACGAATTTTAATGGATGGAGGAAGAAGATTTTATTTCAAAATTGTTTAAATATAATCCTAACATTAAATTATTAATTGATTTAAATAATGGAACTTATTTGATAGATTTTTTTTCTTAAAGAATGATGCATGGTTTTTTGGTGAAAAAAATCTAAAATTAAATATGGATAATGTTTGCGGAATATATTTATTTAAATTCAAATAAGAGAATCTTATTTAAATTCAAAGGTTTAATATATATTTTGAAGTACAAATCGAGTAAATACATATAAGAGATATTACCAATGGCAGAAACTTCTTTAAACAAAATTAAGCAAGATCAGGACTACTAAAAGTAAATATCTTGTACCCGTAATATATTCCTATAGGTAAATCTAATATATCCATATGCATGTAAAATTAATATGTTCGAATGTGAGTAGGACTAGGGTTAATAGAAATAACTATAGAGGTAGCATAACAATGTATATTATGTCTCGGAATCTTAGTAGGATTGGAATTATTAAAGTAATGATAGGGGTAGGATATATATATATATATATATATATATATACGCACACACACAAGGAGGAACAGCCTTCTTTCAAAAGTGTGTGAGGTAGTTTTATACGATATATTCCAAGAAGGAAGGGTGATTAGGGAAATCGTGTACACGATAAGAGATCAAGTTCGAAGTCTTCTTTGAGTTTCATTGAGAATGGTTCTTCTGGTCCTTCTTGTTCTTCATAGTAGTGATTAATCAAAGTTACTTTGAAGAATGGTGCTTCTTGTTCTTCATAGTAGTGATTAATCAAAGTTACTTTGAAGAACAACAAGGACTAGAACGGGTTATTCTCAGCGAACTTAAAGAAGGACTAGCAACTGTTCAAATCATGGGAGCAGAAGATAAGATGAATAACTGAATCAATCCAAGTATTAATAATTGTTATTGTTTTATTTTATTTGAAACTGAGACTTTTTTTTTTAATTTTTATTTTTTGCTAATGACACTGAAAATAGTGTTTATCAATTTCCTTTAAAGATTAGGGTTCTAACTAGATCTGTTTCTGTTACTTAATTTTTGTTTTAGATTTTTTTCTTTTAATTTATTGTAAGTCAGATTTTCAGAATTGTCTCTTCCTTCTATTTATATCTTTTTTGATAATTATGTACGTAGAGGGTTTTAATATTTTTAACGGGCTCTTTGACATATTTTTAAACAAAAAGGGTAGATCCTTGGGGGCTGTTCCGATTGGTCAATATGTTAAGAATTGGCACCCTAATACTATGTTACTGGGAGTAATAAAGTCAAAGAAGAAAAATAAGTACAATTCAAAAATGCACAAATATAATTTTTAATTAGGTTCGCCTCAATGTGAGACTATGGTTCAACGGGTACAGTAATTGACTATGATGGTTCAGAAGTTTATAAGAGAAATTTGCACCCTCACAAATATTATGTTATGAGATTTAAGAATTATCATTAGCAAAACAAATATTAGAATCACATTTAAAAAACAAATATTTCTTGTATTTTATGCTTATCCTAACATATCCGAATGTGAGTAAGATTAGGATTACTAAGAGAACCTACGAATGTGGCATATCTCTTGCCTATAAATAGAGACACCCCCTCCTTAAAGTTTTATATTATTTTTGCGTATTAATTAATAAATGCTTCAGCAATTTATTTGCAATTTCAATATTTTTTTTAAATAATTTCTTATTATTATTTTTGATATCTTGTTTGAGTATTTAATTAATTAATACTTGTATGTTAATAAGCTAGTCGGATTTCTATAGACAGCAAGCATCATTAGAAGATTATCTTGTTAATGTATATCATATTCATGATTTAAAGTGCCGCAAGAGAAAGCAAGGCCGAATTCTTCTTTCAGTTTTATTGAAAATAACTTCTTATTGAGGTTCTTGATGCCTACGTCTTTTGATGATTTGTAAGCATCAACAAGTTCAAGAAAGAGTCGTTCTCAACAAACTCAAAGAAGGATTAGCCAGCAGCCACAAAACTGAAATACAAAATCAAGAGTTAAGTCCCGTTTTTTCAATCTCTCTTTATCGTTTTATTAACTGTAGTGTACTATGTGCATATGTGATTTTGGTTAACTTTAGACGTTAGATATCTTATGTGGGTAGGAAACGTTAGATATTTGTGAGCAGGGTCTATCTTTATGTGCAGCGTCTAGTTTACCTTCCGCATTACTCTGATGTGTACTGCTGATAATATTTAGAAATTAAATTATATTTATCTTATATTTTCTTTTTCGTGAGAATATTTATCTTCTATTCTGCTAAATATTTATCATTTATTTGGAGGAGCAAATTCAATTCAATTCAACTCAATTTCATTTTTTTTCTTCTTTTTTCCCCTGAAAAGTCAATTTAGTTTCACTATTCATAACTCTAACTTTAATTTAAAAACACAAACTTAAAAATCCATAACTATATACAAGAAAATATAGTTGGACAAAAAAAAAAAGAGAAGGAAAGAAAAGAAAATATCACCTAGCCTAAAAAGAAAAGAAGAAATTACACATTATTATTATTATTATTATTATTATTATTGGTTGAGGAGTAGGAAATATATTCGGACTCAATAGGATAAGGAGTAGGATTACCAAAAATAACTACGGGTATAGTATATAATGATTTTCTATATGAGAGTAGGATTAGTATATCTTGTGCCTATAAATAGAGACATGCCCTCCTTAGTTTGATTTTTTTTTAGTCAGTATTAATTAATTTATTTTCTTTTAAATTTATTTATGATATTTTTTTCTTTTGTAAGAATTTTTGTTTTTTTAAAGAAAAACAGTGTAGCTATGTTTGATGTGTTATCTTGTGGACATGTTTAGTTTATATTTCTTTTTCTTTTCTGAAAAAATGGGTTATAGTGATAGAGATTGGCATGCCTAGAAAATCAATATTAGGGATTTTTTGTAAATATGACATTCTGATATTAATAAAAAGAGATTATTCATATTTAATAAGTTGTATCCTATTTACTTTCATTTGTTGATTGTATGATTATTTTGAGCAAATATAAAATACTACTAGGTTGTTAGTAATATATCAGATTACCATATGTATATGGGTTATACATAGAAGACGTGATAATTTGATAACAGTCTAAATAAATGGTCAACAATCGATGGAATAAGATTTGGGGATCTTATTTATGATAAGATTGTAAAGGTTGTCTACTTCCTTGGGGGGATGGTTTGTCTTGACCATCGGATAGGTTCCAGTAGAAACTTTAATATATACCAGTATTGAGGTATGACATTGGACTGGACCTAAGGTATTAATTGATTCGGTTTAATAATTTCATTTAAGAATCAATGACGCTTTGATTATCATCCTGCATTAATCTTAATCCTAAAATTAATACTTGAGTTCGCATCCATGACTTATACATTTTGATACACAATAGGAGAGACACTGATAATTGATGGTCAATATACTTGTGTATTAGGTGTATGACTTATGGATGGAGAAATCAAGATTTATAGATATGGAAACCATAGCTATCTTAACAATAGTACATGTTAAGTTATCTACTTAAAAGTATTATTCTGAAATTGAAAGATAATATAACATGATCTTGACTATTAGTTTATTTTGTGTTCTCTGATGATTTACCGATTGTATGGCTTTACAATTGGTGGTTCTTTTAATGGAGAATAGTGGAACTTTAAGTTAAAATAATTGAAAAGATAAAACGGAAAAAGTCCTTAATTCAATTATGGATAACATATAGGGATTAAGCAAGTGATGAATAAATCATGGAAGAAGTACTACGTTGAGAGCTTTAATACAGTATGTAAATGGGAGTTCAGCTTCAGACTTTTAATGGAATAGTCCTGAAGTTAATAATTGATGAATAATTAATCCGGAATTAATTTTTCATAATTATATGAGCCTCTTTACATATTTCCTTTGGGTCCCTCTACTAGCTCATATATTTCCACAAAACATCTCGGGATCTGTTCCTAATGAAATCAATAAATTAAAATGGGAATTTAAATATGTCTATTAAGACATGTTACTCTCTAACATGCAATCTCGAAAAATGATTAGACATGTGAAATTCATATAGACAAATAATGTGATTTGTCAACATATGATTGGTTGTAAATAAAATAATTATTTATTAATTATTTTTGGTTAATTGAATTTTGAAATAAGATTGTGTTTGAATTATTTAATTTTGGAAAAAAAATTTTTCTCTCTTAATTAATTATGCACGAATTTTAATGGATGGAGGGAAGAAGATTTTGTTTCAAAATTGTTTAAATATATTTCTAACATTAAATTATTAATTGATTTAAATAATTGAGCATATTTGATAGATTTTCTTTCCTTAAAGAATGGTGCACGGTTTTTTAGTGGAAAGGAATTCAAAAATTACATATGGATAATGTGGAATATATTTATTTAAATTCAAATAAGAGAATCTTATTTAAATTCAAAGGTTTAAAAGGAGTTTGAATCTAGATATGATTATGACTTTTTGACTAGTCTAGATTCTTGATTTAAATTTAAACAACCAATCATCATTCACATTATGTGGAGGACGAATTTGAATATACTCAAAAGAGGGGACGAATTTTTGAAGTCCCTCTCCTAGCAAAAACCATCTATAAGTTTCAAAGAATCTAGCCTGAAATTTGAATGATTCTTTGGTTCAAAAGATTATCTAGAAAAAAAATTATTAATTATTTTTCAAGTAGGAGATATTTTTGAAAAAGAATTAGAATATTATATAAAGGCTAGGGGTTCTTGAAAAAAAGCTAAGCATCATTATACACTTAAAAAGTTGGACAGTTTTGGGAGAGAGAGAAAATGCCAAAAACTTAGGTTTTTTGGGCTTGAGAAAATTTGTCCTTCTTGGGTGTGAGAAAAATAGAGAAATTTTTATTGAATCAAAACTATGAGGAAGGTTAAGCCGAGTGATATTTTTCATAGAAGATTAACTTATTCCTATTTTTATAGTTTTGAATAACGAATGTGGATCGAATTCTCAACGAGATACATCAGGATTGAGAAGGTGTGAACTAGATTTCGGGAAGTATTACCAGTCACTTGGATTCATAGCACGTGTGCCCACACACACTCTGAGACATGGGGACTTGAGAATAGTAGAGAAGACACGTTGATCGATGCTATGGCAATTCCAGAATCCGAGAAACAAGATACGTTTTATCATGTATTTAATTTATTGTTATATACATCATGAGCTTCTTTTCTGAATTGGCATAAAAATTTTAAAACTTCCGCTGCGCTATAACTGATATTATATGTGTTTTTTCCAATGGTTGTCCATCAGATTTGAGTCACCTTTGTGTTTTTAGTCTCCCTAGAGTTGGTGATATATGCCTGAAGTGCTACTAATTCTTTACATAGATCGATTGGAAGATTCTAGCGATGATTGGGTTTTGTCAAAGCTATTTGCCATGTTGCACATGTGATTTTCATATATTTAAAAATGCATGATTGAAGCTTTTTGTAGGAGTTGGAATTTTTTTTTTAAGTAAAATGATAAATTCAAATTGAAAGCTGAGATGAATATAAAAGAAGTATACTCCCACTTTATTTTCTCGGGTTAGTACTGTAATGCCTCGACCTACATAGGGCCGTTACCATGCTTACATACTAAATCTTATGGCGACTCACCCTATGTGGCTGCAATTTCATACTTAACATATTTGAACATACTCTCGTATTTCATAAAAATATGGAAATACTTTTTCTCATTTAAATTTAAATTTAAATTTCTTTAACTCAAACTTAAAACTCAACTTAATCTCATACTTATATATATGTACTTAACTAAGTACTGAGTTTTAAAATCATTTTAAAACGTTGGATAAACCATAATAATTATCATAGTAGTAAAGACTAACCCAGTGCTAAATACCAGTGCCATCAAATTAGTATTACATATCACAAACATTTTTTTTTTTGAAAACACGTAGCGGTATCCAACCCAAATTTCACAGTCTGCGGCACCATCTCTCCACTGTCTTGCATCAAGCATTGCCGGTAGGTTACTTTCCTACAGCATAAATGTAAGTTAATTATGAGCTTTCGCTTAGCAAGTATAACTTTCTATTCTGCAAAACAATCTTGCTTAACTTATGGGCCCCTTGTATACGTACCAAATGCGTGCAATCCACAGAAAGTTAGGGTTTGTAAGGTCCGTAACAATTCTGGGAATCATATATATAACCATTCATACATTAACGGAAGGTCTGAGAATTTTCTTAAACATACATAATCCTCCACGCATCAACAATAGATTGGTACGACACCTTACTTGTCTTGGTTTAGTCTTAGTATTGTCATGTGTTTTATTATTAGTGAGCATGCTTGCATGATGCTACAATAATAAAATATAAATCATATGCGTCATATACATTAACACATGATGCTTTGAAAAACATGCAAAGTAGTAAAAACATTTAATTTAATGCATGAGTTTTTGAAAAGCATGCAATGCAATGAAAATATTTTGTCCATGCTGTAGGCGGAGTTGTACTTACAAGTTATGTTACGTCCTGGGTTTGTTACTCCAGCAGGTTGCAACAACAGGTTATATTCTTGTTTCCAAAAAGAACGTAAGATAAGGATCATCCTATCTTATCATAAATCATTACATTTAATATTGGTATCATAACCAACATTCACCAGTAACCCTAGTTACATGTCCTCCCACATACTACAATGATATCTTATTCGATTACTAAATATAACCTTAAAGCACATGACCCAATTACAAGTAAATAGTATCTTGTTTAATTACTTATTATAACCTGGGGTACAAGGCCTAATTATACTTAAATAGTATCTTATTAGGTTACCATTAGTAACCTTGGGTATAAACCCAATCATATTTAGACTAATACCTTATTAGGTTATAAGGCCCAATTACTTTTAAAGTAATACCACATTAGGTTACTATTGGTAACCATGGGTTTTAAGCCCAACCCAATAGCTTGGGTATCCTATCCGGTTACTAATGATCATTATTTTGTTACTATGTTTTCAAAATAATTTTTGGCCTGTGTATTTATTTTTTCTTTTCTTAACAAGACTTTGTCTAATTTTTCTTTTAAAAGTTTTTGTAAAACTTTAATCCTTAAAACCGTATTTTATAAAACTGTAACTTTTAAACAAAAACTGTCAAATTTTGAAAGCAATCTTTGAAAATAGTTTCATAATTTTAGTTATCATTACATGTGCAGGAATTGCCTGTTTATGCACTGTTTTGAAAATCATGTGCAGGAATTTCCTGTTTCTTGCTCAGTTTTGAAGATCCAGTTTTAACTTTAAATTTGTTTTGAATTTGAGAAAGTTTTCTTCATGAAAGTTGTAGATTTGATCGAAACCTACAACTTTTATTATTTTTTTTTGTCCAAAATCTGAATCTACCTTTAACTCATTCATTTTTCCTTTTGAAAAATCCTTGGCGTGTACATTGTCTATACAGTCCAGTCTCAGATTTTGTTAAAAATAGAGGCCTTTGGAGCCTTATTTTCAAAAACCGTCTAAGCTATGCCTAGGATTTTTAATTTTTACAAATTTTCAATTTTGACTTTTTCCAAAATCTGTCTCTAAGGGGCTTGAATTTCAGTTTCTAAAAAACTATCCAGTTTGAATCCAAAATTGATAGTTTTGAAATTGGTTGGTTTTTGCTTATAACCCCGCACACTACCTCAAACGGACTAAGCCGTGAGCCTACATCAACATGCAGTGCTATGGATTCGTTCTTAACATTCATTCATACATTGTTTCATCATCATGAAAGCATAATATTGGATAATCTTCAAGTTAACCAAATTGTCTTCTTAGGTTAATTCTTTAACCAACACACTTAAATCATATCCATATTCATCATTCACCAATAACTATATTCACAAGCAGTTGGTGAGCAATCATACCCATAACACTCATTCAAGAACAAAATTCAAACTTATACTTAGATCTAGAAATCAAAATATCCTAAGCATAGATCTAGGCATAACCAACCACATAAAATCATAACGTAGGGTAAAATAAAAATGGTGAGCTTATGCTCTTACAACCCAAGCTTGAAATACATATAAATCTTTTATCAAACTCAATGGAAATCTTAGAGGGTTTAGAGAAATACCTCTAAAGCTTTGAAAGGTTGATCTAGGCTTTGGGTTGAAAATTTTTTTTCCTTCATGGCGCCACCAATACCAACTGGCCACTCACTCTCCATCTCTCCCTTTTTTTTTTTTTTTCCTATTCCTTAGAGGGAAGTTAAGAGAGAACTAAAAACTTTGAGGCTCAACTAAATGGTCCAAACTCAACCTCACATCACCTATTCATAGGTGAAAATTCTTGATTTTTCACCAATTATTTTTATTCTTAAAATTACATATTAGTCCCTAAAAATAAAATATTTGCTCATAAATCCCTCCCTAGATGGCTGGCCATGAGGAACCCTTAGAGGTCAAGAAATCTCTTCAAACTTATCTTCACTTTTTCCCCCCTTGACAACCGGCCAAGTGGTAGCTTAGGTGGAGGAATAATCCAAAAACAATAAATCAAAAATAGTGTATTTATCCACAATTACTTGGCCTCCAAGTAAGGTCATGTTTAGCACTATCCCTAATACGTAGCATAATTTCTTAATAATTCAAATAGTGCCAATACTGTTATAACTATCAACAAACTCGAAATACTATACTGCAGTCTAAAATTCATCTGTACTTAACTGGACCGTGTATAGATTTTTCTTAGGACTGGAAGCTATTTAGTCCTCCTTGTTCCAAATATTATTTCTGATTTTTCTAAAGTGATCCCATACCTTATTCTTACTTCATTTTCCGTAATGACGGTTTATCGCAGTATAATTTTCATACTACTTATTATACTGCAGTACCGTCTTAATCATATTCTAAATCATCATGGTCAAACTTGACTGGAATAATATCATAAATCCTATTCTGCCTTTTTCATTAAAAAAAAAAAACCCCCTCGTACTTGACTTAGTAAATTATCATTGAGTCTTATAACGCTCTAAGAACTCAAACATATTCTGATAATCAAATCATATAATGTAATTCATATTGTCATACATCATACAGAATTAGATTTATGTTATTTCTAAGGAAATTGCAAGTCCGTAAAAATTTCAGTTGTTACAATCCACCCTTCTTAAAGAATTTTCATCCTCCAAAATTAGAATAATTCTAGGTAGCTTTTCTTCATATTATCTTTATGTTCCCATGCTGCTTCTTCACTCTTATGATTTCACCATAGAACCTTAACTATAGGTATAACTTTATTTCTTAATACCTTTTCTTTTTATTCCAGAATTTCGAACTGACTTCTCCTTATAAGTTAGGTCTTTGTGAACCTCGTTTAGCTCATATCATACTGTACCATGTAACAATCTTTCCAAGCTAGCAGCTCGAGAAAACGTTAACTAATTAGAGAAATATGTATCAAGTCTAATTTTCTCATGAGACTCTGAGACCATATGATCAATCAATCTCTTGATCTTACTGACCTGCAAACTGCATACTGCATATTCCATACTGCATACGTTCATACGCTCATACTTTCCATACTTTCATACTGTATCACAAGAACTTTCTGCATAAAAAAATTAGTAAGTATATCATATAACTTGTTACATTTGAAAAACATATCATATCATATCATATAACTTTTTCATACTTGAAAAGTATATCATATCATATAACTTTTTCATATTTGAAAAGCATATCATATCATACATTTAAAATACTCTTTTTAACTTTAGTTAAGGGCTCAACAAATATCTCATATTAAAATATTTTTCTTTAAATTTAGCTGAAACTGAGGACCCTCTAGTGCCATATTAATCTTGTGTTATTAGAACCCTTTACTTTTCGTAATGGCTCCTTTCTTGGAACTCTGTTGCTCAAAGATTTGGCCCTTGACTTTTCATGATGGCCCCTATCTTGGAATTTCTCTTCCTCAACGATTGGCCCTTACATAACATAACATGGGTTGGTTATAATAAACATGAGATCAAGCACCCTACATAAATATAACTTATTTGAATCTTTTCAAAGTTAATCATGAAAAATCATAATAAATAGCATAATTGAAAATTTTTTTTTTCAAAACATAATACCGTTCGAGTTATATAGTGAAAGGTATACTTATATCAACTAGCTACTTGCTATATAGTAGAAGTTTCTCTCATTGCTTTTAACATTTCCTTCATAGCACAAGTGCATAATCATAACCTTTTTAGGAATATCTAAAATTTTCCATCATTGCACAATTTCTATTACTAAGGGATCATATCATCAATTTCATCTTGAAACTTATAGCCATCATCGTAGTCTACTAAATTATTATTGGCAACATCCAACTCATGTTTGCACATTGCCTTGTTGTCACCTCCGAGTCAAGGCATTACCAAACATTTTACCATATCTAATATTACTCCTATGGGGTAAAAGTTTCACAATCATGAAACTTAAATTCCTTAGTGTTGACCCTATTCCTTAGATTGAAAAATTCCTGGTTATCACCCTACAGAGGTAAGGCGATAGGTTATCTGATTTCGAAGCCTATTCATTTCTTATTGCTACTCTAGGAGTTATAATTGCAACTCAGCTAGTACAGTGCAAGATTAGGCTCTTGCAAAATTTGTTCGGTTGTACACGCGGCGAACCATCTTCTAGTTTCTAATTCCTCACATTTCTAACACTCATTCTTTCATTCATATCTTATCATGTCATATCACAGAATCATCGTAACTTATTGTATCATGCTAGAGATTTATCGCAATCTCTGTTGGGATCTAAATGTGCCCTAAGGATAGAAAATCAATGTTAGGGATTTTCTGTAAATATGACATTTTGATATTAATAAGAGGAGGTTATTCATGTTTAATAAATTGTGTCCTATTTACTTTCATTTGTTGATTGTATGCTTGAGCAAATATAAAATACTCCTTGACTGTTGGTAATATATCAGATTACATATATATACGGGGTATACATAAAAGACATGGTAATTTGATAGCAGTCAAACTAAATAGTCCGCAATCGATAGAATAAGAGTTGGGGATCTTATTCATGATAAGATTATAAAGGTTGTCTACTTCCTTAGAGGGATGGTTTGTCTTGACCACCGGATAGGTTTCGAGTGGAAACTTTAATGTATACCAGTATTGAGGTATGACATTGGACTGGACCTAAAGTGTTAATTGATTCGGTTTAATAATTCCGTTTATAAGAATCAATGACGCTTTAATTATCATCCTGTATTAATCTTAATCCTGAAATGATTACTTGAGTTCGTATCCATGACTTATATACTTTAATGCACTACAGGTGAGACACTATTAATTTATGGTCAATATACTTGTGTTTTGGGTGCATGACTTATGGATGTAGAAATCAAAGATTCATAGATATGGAATCCATAACTATCTTAACGATAGTACATGTTATCTACTTAAAGGCATTATTCGGGAATTGAAAGATAGTATAACAAGATCTTGGCCATCGGTTTACTTTGTGTTCTCTGATGGTTTACCAATTTTATGGTTTTATAATTGGTGGTTCTTTCAATGGAGAATAATAGAACTTTAAGTTAAAATGATTGAAAAGGTAAAACGGAAAAAGTTCTTAATTCAATCATGGATAACATATGGGGATTAAGCAAGCGATGAATAAATCATGGAAGAAGCACTACGTGAGAGAGCTTTCATAATACGGTATGTAAACAGGAATTCAGCTTCAAACTTTTAGTGGAATAGTTTTGAAGTTGATAATTGATAAATAATTAATCTGAGATTAATTTTTCACAATTATAGGAGCCTCTTTACATATTTCCATCGGGTCCCTCTACTAGCTCATATAGTTCCATATAGCGTCTCGGGATTTGTTCCTAATCAGATCGGTAAATTTAAATGGAATTTTGTAATGTCTATTAAGACATGGTACTGTCTAACATGCAATCCATAAGAGGATTGGACATGTAGGATTGGTGTAGATAAATAATATGATTTGTCAATATGCGATTGATTAATTTGAATTTTAGAAATAAGATTGTGTTTGAATTATATAATTTTGAAAAACAAAGTTTTTCTCTACTAATCTAAATGTGATGCACGGTTTTTAGATAGGTGGAGGGAAGAAAATTTTGTTTCAAAATTGTTCAAATATATTCCTAACATTAAATTATTAATTGATTTAAATAATAGAGATTATTTGATGAATTTTTTTCCTTTAAATTATTGTGCACAGTTTTGAGAGGAGAAAAAAAATTCAAATATTCCATTTATTTAAATTAATTAACATGGTTGATGTTTGAGGAAAAATATTTAATTCAAACAAGTGAATCTTATTTAAATTCAGGTTTAAAAGTAATTTGAATCTAGATATGACTAGGATCTTTTCACTAGTCTAGATTCTTGATTTAAAATTTGAACCACCAATCTAGATTTATCCTTTAGTGGCCGAAAATTTGGAGGAGATTCTCTCCTTGGAAAAATGTTTTTAGGTTCAATGAATCTAGCCCAAAGTTGTATGATCTTTTGGTTCAAAATTTATCCGGAAAAATAATTATTAATTATTTTTCAAGAAGGAATTAAATTTTGAAAAGGATTAGACTTCTATATAAAGGCTAGGAATTCTTGAGAAACTAATTTTTGGGTCATTCACAAGAGGAAAAACATTTTTGGAAGAGAGAAAGAAAACCAATTGTGGTTTCTTTCACTTCATAAAATTCGGCTATCTTGTGAGAAAGAAAAAGAGAGAAAATTCCATTGAATCAAAACTGTGAGGAAGGTTAAACCGAGTGATAATTTTCATAGGAGGTTAACCGATTCCTGTTTTGTAGTTTTAAAGAAAGAAGTTGGATCATATTCTAAACGAGGAACATCGGAATTGAGAAGGAGGGATCTAGACTTCGGAAAGCATTACCGGTCGCTTGGATTCATAGAACGTGTGCCCACACATACTCTGAGACGTGGAACTCGAGAATAGTATAGAAGACACGTTGGTCAAATGTTCTAGTGATTCCGGAATTCGAGAAATATGGTACGCTTGATCATGAATTTAATTTATTGTTATATGCATCATGAGATTCTTTTCAGAAACGGCATAAAAATTTTAAAACTTCCGCTGCACCGAAACTCTGATTTCGGATACGTTTTTTCCAATAATCTCATCATATCATATCGTAAGCTTAGCTTATCCACCATGCTTCCGCTATGTAACTTTGATCCACCGGCAGTAATGACCCATAGACTTATTCGGATAAGCGTGTCAAGCTGCCACATAGCTGACGCATCATCTCATATACCTATCTTGGTATATCTCGGGATCGTGATAATGTATATGATGTCCCTCTCTAATCAAACCCAGGTTTAACACCAGGTATATGTCTTTATCATTATATATAATACTATAACCTCACAAAATTAATATGCAAGTGATAGAGTAAGAAAACAAACTTACAAAACTGTGGCGCTGGTAGCAGAACTGTGAAATCGGATGCCAGGAAACCCGCTCTGATACCAAGTTGTAATGCTCCGACCTACGTAGAGCCGTTACCGTACTTACATACTAAACCTTATGGCGACCCACCCTACGTGGCCGCTATTTCATACTTAACATACTTGAACATACTCTCGTATTTCATAAAAATACGGAAATGCTTTTTCTATTTTAAATTTAAATTTAAATTTCTTTTTAAACTCAACTTAATCTCATACTTATATATATGTACTTAACTAAGTATTGAGTTTTAAAACCATTTTAAAACATTGGATAAACGACACTAATTATCATAGTAGTAAACACTAACCCAGTACTAAGCACCCATGCCATCAAATTAGTATAACATATCACAAACATATTTTTTTCTGAAAACACGTGGCGGTGTCCAATCCAAATTTCACAGTCTGCGGCACCATCTCACGTATTGCTTTTATTAGCAGGCATTTGTTTCGTATTTAATTTGAATATTTGAATTCCTTGTACATCAAATTTCAGAACTAGTTCTTCCAAATTAGTAATTTGTTATGGATAAGATTTTATTCAAAAGGCTAATTATAAATTGAATTGATTGGTTATTGCTAGTTAGTTGTGTGATTGGTTATTTGCAATTTCAATATCTGTTTTTTTTTTTTAAATATCTTTTTATTATTTTTGATATCTTGTTTGGGTATTTAATTAATGTATACTTCTATGTTACTAAGCTAGTCGGAATTCTATAAAACAACAAGCATCCTTAGAAGATTATCTTGTTCATATAAATCATGTTCATGATTTAGAATGCCGATAGAGAAAGCAAGGCTGAATTCTTCTTTTAGTTCTATCCGAGTCACAAAATTGAAAGACAAAAATCAAGAGTTAAGTACCTTTTTTTAATCCCTCTTATCGTTTAATTAACTGATAGTGTACTATAGATGTGTGCATGTGATTTTCGTTTTCTTTAGACGTTACATATCCTACGTGGATAGGAGGCTAGGAGTAGTTATACTCTACCTTTCACATTACTTACTGTGCTGATAATATTTATAAACTAAATGATATTTATCTTCTGTTTTGCTAAATACTTAATGAATTCAAAAGAAAAGAAATTACAAAATAAACTTTTTTTTCCTAGATTTGACTTCGTTGAAATCGTTTCCTTTTTTTAATTTTGGTTTCTTTAAAGATAATAACATATTCTTGGTATTCATGTACTATAGACCATAGAGATTTGAAATTTATTGAAACCACTTTTCCTTAAACGATTTTATTATTTTTTTTTATTTTTTTATTTTTTTACTTTGGAGATGGGGGATTGTAATTCTACACTTTTAGACAAAGTCAAATGTGATATTACTATTAGGTTATGTCTACAACCATGCTTCATTTATTTCCTTTTTTTATTGTTTTTCTTTCTAAAAATTTCTTAAACTAAAATTAAGTTTGCTCTTTATAATTATAATTTGAATAGCGTGGTTTCACGCCTAATTTGAAGAGTTCCAATTCCCACCTCTAAGTTTAAAATAAATAAATAAATATAGATATATATTAAAAAACATTTAGGACAATTTAATTCTTGAATTCGTTACGAATTTACGAGATCAATTTTATTCGTTCACTAAAAGATATATGTGTATAATCGTAATAAACTTATTTTTCTTTTTTTTTTCCTTTTTCTGCATAATATATTTTAAGATGGGAGGGTGATTACGGAAATCATGTACACAAAAGAAGTCCCTGCCTTTTATTTGAATTTTCTTAATTTTTAAAGTTTTTGTCATTGAATTTCTTGTGTGACAGATTTTCAGAATTGTCTCAACCTTTTATTTGTATCTGTGAGCCCCTTTCCGGAGAATTGTTTTAGAGGATTTTAAGAAAGAAGTCCATTGAGTCTGAAAACCACAAACTCTTATTGTATTATATTTGAAGATCTTACATTATTAAATTGCTACAAATAAGATTTGACCTTAAGTTATGAGATTTTATTAGTATATTTTCTTGTACATGTCGATTTTCAGAATTTTCTCTCGCTTTTATTTAATATGAACTCTTTTTCAACTCATTATTTAGAGGGATTTGATATAGAATAAGATTAGAATGAAAAGTCTTATAATAATTGAGTTCTGATTGGTTATTGTCAATCAATTAATGAATTGTTTTTCTTTTTAACTTTCAACGAGTTATTTTTCATGCCAAATACGGCACTATACCAATTTTTTCAGATATCTCAAGAAAATATAGTTAGACCAAAAAAAGAAAAGAAAAGGAAAAAATCACCTTGCCAAAAGACGAAGAAAAAGAAGAAGAAGAAGAAGAGGAGGAGGAAATTATCTATGCAAGGAAATGATCCTAACATCTGAATTTGGATAGGATTAATCTATTCCTTTTTTTTTTTTTTTTTTTGGCTGAGGAATAGGAAATATATTCGAACTCAATAGGATAAGAAGTAGGATTACCAAAAATCACTACAAGTGTGATATATAAGGATCTTCCGTATGACAGTAGGATCAGTATATCTTGTGCCTATAAATAGACATGCCCCTCTTTAGTTTGATTTTTTTTTTTTTTTTGTGAGCATTAATTTATTTATTTTCTTTTTGTATTTATTTGTGATATTTTGTTTTATTTTGTAATAATTTTTTTTTAAGACAAACAAAGTTTGATTATGTTTGATGTGTGATCTTGAGGACATGTTTAGTTCTAAAAAAAAAAAAAAAAAAAAAAGAAGATTATTTTAGTGGTAGAGTTCAACGTACCCAGATAACATCAGGGGTAGATACCCCCGTACGATATATAGATTACTTATAAAGTAGATTACCAATATACCCCAGCAACGTGATGGTGATGACTCGAACTCAAGCATTCAGTGAGGAGGACGAGCGCCCAGCCAACCCATTTAAGGGAGGATCGTGTTTAGTTTAGTTTATATTTCTTGGCCTCAAACTTGCAACACCATTGAATCTAGAGGTTGCTTGCTTTGTTCTATAATGCGTATGTGTTAATTATAGGAGTTATATCTTATTTCAAACAATCATATGAGAAATCAATTCGTAGTTGGCTAGCCAGAGGTTGACAATTCTGCATCTCTTAGGATATCTAGAGCATTATTAGAAAAAAATTGATATTTACAGTTTGACACCACTAAGGTAACATTAATTCAATTTTTGTTGTCGCGAGTGATATAAATTTGCATCTACAGACTTAGTTCTTTCCCTAAAAACCTCGACTTAAATCATGAAGCATAGGCGTTATGCTGGTCAAGGACGATCTGTCATCAATATCAGCAGTTACCAAGGGCAATGTGTTGTAACTTTGCAATAGATATTTAAGTCAATAGCATAAAACATTTTGGACACTTTAATCCTCAAAAGGTTTCCGGCTTCCAAGTTAAATTTAAATAACAACTACAACAAAAACAATAATAATAATAATAATAATAATACTTATTATTATTGTTGTTGTTATAATTATCATTAATTATTATTATTATTATTATTGTTAAACTGTAGGAAATACTTTTGCATGTCATATGTCGAAAACAAAAATAGAAATTATGACCAATTTTGAATTTAAGTAAGATTAGGATAACTGAAAAGTAACTAAAATGATAGTATATACTTTTCCATATAATATATCACAATATGGATACAAGTAAAACTTATTTTATGGGTCTATAGTAATATCTTTATATAAACCTAAGAAGTTATCAAAAGCAGAGAAAAAAAATTATCACTATTTTTGAATTCAAGTAAGATTAGGATTACTGAAAAGTAACTAAAACGATTGCATACTTTTTGCATATAACATATCATACTATGGATACAAGTAGAACTTCTTTTCTGGGGTTGTAATATCTTTTTCCAAACCTAAGAAATTATCAAAGACAGAAAAAAAAAAAAAAAAATTTATCACCATTTATTTCTAATTTAAGTAAGATTAGGATTACAAAAAAGTAAGTAAAACGGTAGAATATATATGAGTAGGGATAGGATTACTAAAAGTAACCTATAATGTGCTTATAAATAGAGGCATGCCCCTCCTTCTAGTGAGTTAATTATTCAAACTATTCGTGTGATTAGGGAGGTCATGTACACAAGTTTAGAATATTATATATAAAGTTGGTTTTGATTCTTCTTTGGGTTTATTGAGAATGTTTTTTGGTTTTTGGTTCTCTTCTTCACCGTCATCGGAATTACCCTGAAGAAGAGGATCGAAAACCAAGAGTTATTCTCAACAAACTCAAAAAAGAACTAGCAACTATCCAAGCCACAGGAGCCAAAAACAAGATCATCACAAACCAAAATTATCGATTTTATTTATAAAGTGCTTCACTTCCACTCCGACTAAATCAATCATGTCGTTTCTTCTTCAAAAGATCTCAATAAAAGGTATTCTTTCAATGAAGTAGTCGGTGTTCATATGTGTTGCTTTGGTTTGTAGGAATGTGTTTCGTATTTAATTTAAGTATTTGAATTCCTTGTATGTCAAATTTCAAAACTGCTAGCTCTTCCAAATTAGTAATTTGTTATGGATAAGATTTGATTGAAAAGACTAATCATGAATTGAATTGATTGGTTATTGCTAGTCAGCTATGTGATTAGTTATTTGCAATTTCAATATCTGTTTTTTCTTTAATATCTTTTTATTATTCTTTATATCTTGTTTGGTATTTAATTAATGGATACTTGTATGTTAATAAGCTAGTCGGATATCTATAAACAACAAGCATCCTTAGAAGATTATCTTGTTCATATGAATCATGTTTATGATTTAGAATGCCGCCAGAGAAAGCAAGGCTGGATTCTTTTTTCAGTTCTATTGAAATTAAAATCTTCTTGAGGTTCTTGAGTTTCTTGATGCCTAAATCTTTTGATGAAAGCAAGCATCAGCAAGTTCAAGAAAGAATCGTTCTCAACAAACTCAAAGAAAATTTGCAGGTATCTATCCGAGTCACAAAATCGAAAGACAAACTCAAAATTGAAAGGCTAATATTTATTTTCTGTTTTGCTAAATACTTAATGAATTCAGAAGAAAAAAATTTTAAAATAAACCTTTTTTTTCCAAGATTCGACTTCTTTGAAATCTTTTCCTTTTTTTTATTTTTATTTTTATTTTGGTTTCTCTTTAAAGAAAATAACATATTCTTGGTATTCATGTCACTAGTAAAAATTGTGGATTACACGACGGTTTTTTACCGTCGTGTAAAGTTTACACGACGGTATACCAACCGTCGTGTAATCCAGTGTCGTGGTATATAACACGACGGTTCCGTTACCGTCGTGGTATCTCAATGTTACACCACGGTGCGTCGTCATCAAAATCACATTACACGACGGTTCAGCCAAGAACCGTCGTGTAATGTCTGACATTACACGACGGTTCGGAGAGGAACCGTCGTGTAATGTATTTATTTAAAAAAAAAAATTGGGTGTTTTTGGTGATTTCCCGTGCAAGCCTAACCTGCATGTTATTCAATACACGATCCAAGATAGTAATTTCAATTATCAAATTAAAAATACATACCAATTTTGCTATAGTTATGCTTACATGTAATCTTGCTAGAAGACTTCATGTAATCTTGCTATAGTTATGCTTTGAATATTGATCAAACTCTATTATCTTTTTCGAAAAGGAAAACTCATTGTGGCATTCCGTCGAGCATGTTGTGTGCGTAAAAAAAGCATGTTCATAAATGTGTGTAAAGTGTCAAAATTAACGATTCACAATCATTTTTCCCCTCTACAAAGAGAAATATTAAAAACAAACACACTAATTTGCAACAATGGATCTTTAGTGACAAACAACAATACAAACAAGCAAATGTGGTTTAGTTTATATATGAAGTCACCTTACTTTTCTTTGAAAAAGAATAGTCACGGCCAAAGCAAGAAGGAAGTGGCGGCGGCGGCGGCGGCAACGGCGGATTGACTGGAATTTAAAAGAGAGGTGTCGGCGGGTTGGTGAAGTATGTGTGGGTACTTGAGAAAAGTAAAGAGTGTGAAGAGAAATAAGGAGATGCGAGCGAATATATTAAGAGAAATGAAGAGGAAATTGTATTCAAGTAATTAGTTTTCGCGCGGAATTCGAAAAATGAAAATTTAAAATTTTCAAAATTTTTGAGCATTACACGACGGTTCGGCAAAAACCGTCATCTAATCGGAGGATTAGACGACGGTCACTTGGGGACCGTCGTCTAAGCCCCCAATCTGGAGCCGGCGTGACCCAGGCGCGCGCCCGCGCGCTCAATTAAGCCAAAGGCGACTCCAGGCGCGCGCTCGCGCGCTTCCCTAGCCAAGGAGGGCAGCGCGTTTCCCCAGCCAAGTATGGACTTTACACGACGGTTCCTTGAAACCGTCGTGTAAAGTTGGTGCGAAGACCACTTTACACGACGGTTTCTTAGAACCGTCGTGTAAAGTACATACTTTACACGACGGTTCCTTGAAACCGTCGTGTAAAGTGGGTGCGAAGACCACTTTACACGACAGTTTCAATGAACCGTCGTGTAAAGTGGGTACGAAGACCACTTTACACGACGGTTCCTTGAAACCGTCGTGTAAAGTGGGTGCGAAGACCACTTTACACGACAGTTTCAATGAACCGTCGTGTAAAGTCCATACTTTACACGACGGTTTCAAGAAACCGTCGTGTAAAGTGGGTACGAAGACCACTTTACACGATGGTTTCTTAGAACCGTCGTGTAAAGTGAGGAACCGTCGTGTAAAGTGGGTGCGAAGACCACTTTACACGACGGTTTCAAGAAACCGTCGTGTAATATATGTTTTGTAGTAGTGTGTTCTATAGACCATAGAGGTTTGAAATTTATTGAAACCTCTTTTCCTTAAACGAACTTAATATATATATATATATATATATTTCTTTTTTTTGCTTAATTGTATTTCTTTGTAAAAATTTCTTAAACTAATATTAAGTCTGCTCTTTATAATTATAATTTGAATAGTGTGGTTTTACACCTGATTGAAGAGTTTCTACTCCCACCTACAAGTTTAAAATAAATAAATAATTATATATATATATATATATGTAGAATAAAACATTTAGGACAACTTAATTCTTGAATTCGTTACGTCTATGTAATTATGCAAAATAATTACAATAAGTTACGATATCATTTTTTTTTCTGCATAATATATTTTAAGATGGGAGGGTGATTACGGAAATCATATTCACAAAACAAGCCCCTGCCTTTTATTTGAATTTTCTTAATTTTTAAATTTTTTGTCATTGAATTTCTTATATGTCAGATTTTCATAATTGTCTATACCTTTTATTTGTATCTGCGAGCACCTTTTCCGAGAATTGTTTTGGCGGATTTTAAGAAAGAAGTCCATTGAATCTGAAAACCACAAACTTTATTTTATTATATTTGAAGATCATACATTATTAACAATTAGCTACAAATAAGATTTGACCTTCAGTTATGAGATCTGATTAGTATTTTTTTCTTGCACATGTCGATTTTCAGAATTGTCTCTCGCTTTTATGTAATATGAACTCTTTTTCAACTAATTATTTAGAGGGATTTGAGATAGAATAAGATTAGAATGAAAAGTTTTATAATAATTGAGTTATGATTGGTTATTGTCAATCAATTAATGAATTGTTTTTCTTTTAACTTTTAATGAATTATTTTTCATGTATACGGCAATATACCGACTTTTTCAGATATCCCAAGAAAATATGGTTAGACCAAGAAAGAAAAAGAAAAAGAAAAAATCACATGGCCCAAAAAAAAAAAAAAAAGAATCACCTTGCCAGAAGAAGAAGAAGAAGAAGAAGAAGAAATTACCCATGCAAGGAAATGATTCTAACATCTGAATCTGGATAGGATTAATATATTCTTTTTTTTTTTTTGTGAAAATTAACTAATTCATATTATTTTTATATTTATTTGTGATTTTTTTTTTTGTAAGAATTTTTTTAAGAAAAACAAAGTATGATTATGTTTGATGTGTGATCTTGTGGACATGTTTAGTTTATATTCCTCTTTTTTTTTTTTATGAAAAAAAGGATTATAGTGGTAGAGGTCGGCATACATAGATAACCAGAGAGGTTAGATGCCCCCTGTGTGACATATAGATTGCTTACAAAGTGGATTTGCCTATATACTCTAATCAACGCGGTAGTGACAACTCGAACTCAAGTATTCAGCATAGAGAACGAGCCCTATCAACCCATCTAAGAGACGATCGCGTTTAGTTTAGTTTATACTTCTTGGCCTCAAACTTGCAACACCATTGAATCTAAGAGGTTGCTTGCGCTGTTCTATAATCCGTATGTGTTAATTATAGGAGTTATATTTATTTCAAACAATCATATGAGAAATCAATTCGTTGTTGGCTAGCCAGAGCATTGTTAGAAAAAATTGATATTTACAGTTTGACACCACTAAGGTAACGTTAATTCAATTTTTTGTTGTTGCCAGTGACATAAATTTTATATCTACAGACTTAGTTCTTTCGCTAAAAAACCTCGACTTAAATCAAGTTTGAATTCATTTTTGAGTTTTATAGAGAATGGTTTTATGTTGTTGTTTTCTTCATGACAACTTCTATGCTGGTGAAGAACAACAACAACAACAACAAAGAGTCATTATCGATAAATTCAAAAAAGGACTAGCAACGAACGTGACAACAAAAGACAGATCAAGAACTCCGTCTACGACCAAATCTACCGTGTCGTTTTGCTCACTCAGTTGTCATCCAAAGAGAAGTCGATGCTGGAAATGGAGACATTCTCTTAAATTTTGTATAATGTTCTAGCTTTTATTTATACTTTTTCAAATTAGTATCTTTCTACCTAAAATCAGTATGATCATACATCTATATTCTCAGAGATGTAGGTTCCTACTAATTTTCTGAGAATAGTTAGTACAATTTATGCTTCAAACATATGTGTCTGCATTCGGCAATGAGAGATCTCCACTAGACTTGTCTGAAGAGGATTTTAATAACAAACTAGATTAGCTGGTGCCGAGTATGCAAACATAGGCGTTACGCCGGTCAAGGACGATCTGTCATCAACATCAGCAGTTACCAATAGCGGCTGCCAGTGCATCGTCAAAGGCGGGCCTGAACCCGTTAACAAGGGTAATGTGTTGTAACTTTGCAATGGATATTTAAGTCAAAACACTATTGTTACATGATATTTAATTTGTGAAACTATTGATAATTTGGCATAAGCATTCATTTTTGTTTCTCCGTGTGTCTACGTCGACTTGCCAGTGAATCTATGAAAATTTATGAAGAAATGAGGAAGAAGTTCTTCATACAAGAAATTTGAGAATAAAGAAGATAAATACAGAAGACACAAATTAGCTTCTTATTGTTCTTTATTAATTTGAACTCATTAGAGGCTTGTCAATGCATGACAAGGTTGCTCTTTCTTATAAGTTACATCCTCAAATAAACATCTATCCTCAGCATGCCTTGTTTTACTCTCTTTTGTTTTTGTCTTTTGTTTTTGCTCTATTAGAAGCTAATACCTAATTAAAAATTGTAACTATTTCTTTAGTTGGGACTAAACCTTGCACAAAAAGTAATCTTATACTGGCATTTCTTTGTCTCTTACTTTTCTTCCTTTAATTATCATATTGCTTAAGCCTTGTATAATAGAGACTAGTGAACACATGTTGAGAGTGAAAACAATATCACCAGGAGCCTTTATGTCCGAGATAACAGAAAATCTCATGAAGAAAGCTCGGCTGTGAGGGACGTCTTTCTTTCTAAAGGAAAGAGAGGTAGCTACTTTGGTTAGCAGCTGTGATTATTGTTTGTGATTGTCATGTTACAAACACTATTTGCAAATCAGTTTCTACTTGTAAAGTTAGAAACCATAATCTACTTCTAAATGACCGCGGATATCACCCTGCTTTTATCATCTTCTTTTCAACTTATCATATCATTTTCGGTTTAAAAGTAGTTTTTGCAGCAGCGGTGAAAACCTGCTTTGAGTTCTAGTTGCTGGGTTATTATTCGAGAATAAAACTTTAAGATTTTGTTCAGATGTAGTATATTGTATCTGTTGTGGGTATCCTAGGCTACGTAGCAACACATGCTGCGGGGTAGCCCAGCATTGTTGGCATGGCAGAGTAGGTGAGCTGCTAGCAAGCCTACAGGTCAAGGCTGGTCTGCCGAGCCTTCTTACCAGGATGAGTTACTGAACAAGACTGATCGGCGGAGTAGAATCCTACCCAGCAGCCGTGCAGGGCAGACAACCATAAGTTCTTCCCATCAAGGTCTAAGACCAACAGGTGAGGAGCACAACTTCCCCACAAGATCTCCTATTCCCTGACACATGCAAGGAAGATATGGTTTGTTATAACCGACTTGGGGACCACCCAACTTGTAGGCTAATGGCCGACACAAGGAATCTACGCCTAGGACACATGGCCCTAGCCGCATCGTCTGCAACCATATCCTGTGCATCCTGGAACGACCTATGGTGCCAATCACCTCCAGACAAGTGGTGAAAACACATTGGATCTGCCGTTTCCCAGGTAAACTACCTCTTCGGGGCAACCCATTCTACCGAGCAGGATCAGACTTGGACCTGCCCCGATTAGCACCCTATGAATACTAAGCTCACACAGCTTATCAAGTACGGACTTTCTTACCTACCAAATACTCTGCCTCACTCCAAGCCCTTTACCCTTAGCTCACTGTTCTATTCTGACTTGAGCGTGGGAGTGCCTTTGCAGACACCCCACCAGTGTCTCCCTTACTCCAAAGCTCTTCTCTTCTTCCTTGCAATCTTATTAGGCAGAGTATCAGTCCGACCACCATGCGTAGCCATACGTGGTGTTGAGGTTGATTTTCAGCATCAACAGTACTAATTATTTTGTTTATCTCCAGTTATCATGTTATGCAAGCTAAAAAACTTTAGAACCTTAGTTATGGCGATTGACAATGGTTCTGGAAATTATAAGTAAAATAATAGGAAAAAACTTGGTAATGCAAGTATAACAGAAAGCATTGGTCTCGAAACTAAATTAAATTAAAATAACGTGCATTCTAAGTAGCCCTAAGAGATAATCTTAATCGAAAATTCAAAATCAAATATTGAAACTAAAAATATGTTCTAATAGATAAATACAAAATTCAAATTCCTAATCTTATTTTTCGTCACTTAGAAATATTCTTGCTCTGCATCCAGTTGAAATTATTCTTCAAATCTTCTTAGCAAATTCAAAGACGAACTAGTAACTATACAGGCCATAGAAAACAAGAGATAAAGGACTGCATGCATTTTCATCTTTCTGTTTCATCCATAACTCAGCCAGACACTAAGAAAGAAGCAGAAACACATCTCATGCCAACTCTGTTATAAACTCGCAACTGACAAAAATGAAGAATAGATGTAAACTCATTCGACGGAGCCTCAAACTCCACTTAGAATTCATTTAACGGAACCGAAACAAGCTTCCCGACGAGGCTGAGTTGCTGAAACCAGCTTTTGCAGTCTTCCCAGCAACTATTGGAGAAACCACCGTGTTAAACCCGAGATTCAGTGTTGACGGCGATGAGGACAAACGGCCATGATCTGAGTTTCCCAACAATTTCATCGCAAGTTTTTACAATTTTTTTGCCCTATTTGAGTTGGATGTCGTTGCGATTCTCGCCATCACGATTTTCTGCAATTCTCACCATCACGATTTTCCCATGGACTCGTCACTGGTCACGACGGTGATGGAGACAGAAAAGAGAGAGAAGAGACAGGTTTTGGGTGTGAGGGTAATTTTGGTATCAGAATATGTGGGATGAGGGTAAAATGGGAAATTCAAAAAAAATAAATGCTATAATTTTTGACCTTTTTAAAGCCTGCTAGTTTGTTAAATCCCAACCTTAGATAATACTATTTGGCTTATTCTATTTATTTTATTTTATTTTATTTAAATTTCTAAACAAGTATTGCCATTTTATATCTTAATAAAGAAATTCGGGTGCTTAATTTTTTTCCCCCCCTCAAATAATGGGGTATCTCAATGAGATGTTTCAAATATAAAGAAACAAAATTAAGTCTTTGTCCCCGATCAATCGGAAGATTCCATCTCTAGGGTTTTATAAAAAAGAACCTGATAAATGCTCAATTTTCATATGCCAAAATATTTTCCTATTATCAAGCCTTAGACATACATCTTTACCTTACGGGGAATTGATGCAAATGCCACCTTTTGAAAACCTCTTTACCAATTTGACACTACTTTAGTATTTTGGACGCTTTAACTTCTTTGCCACACAAACGTACTAGTCAAAGGTCAACTTAATATGTGTAACCTAAATATCCCCTAAAAAAAACTACTACTAAGATAGCACAAACATTTTACCCGATGTTATCAGAACTAACAATGACCACCGACTCCTATCGCAGTGTTTGATCACCAGAAATAATATGAACAGTTATTAGCATACTCATAGACGAACTAGCAGCTTACATACCATAGAAAGCAAGAGAACAAGGACAGCATGCATTCGTCTTTCTATCTTATCACGGAACAAAAATCCGTAACTTAGACAGACACTAAGAAAGAACCAGAAACACAAAGACAAGGTTTCTATGCAACACACTGTTATAAACCTAAACCCGTAACTGACAAAAATGAAGAACAGATGTATTCTCCCTCGAGGGAGCCTCGACCCTGCATTAGGAACTCATTCAAGGGATCCAAAACCTCCTAAAGACACCAAGATTTCCAAAATAATTCATCCACCCCTTTTCATATTTCATTGAATGACTTAAATAGTGAGATTACATACTTAAAATAAGGAAACATGCCCGACCAAAAGCATAAAACTAGGGATATAGATCTCATAACTCGTATGACTAACTATTCTATTTTAAATGAAGAACATATACACACATAAGTTAAAAATAACACAAGGAACCATAACACACTCCTTGGTTTCTACACCGAAGTATAAGGTTTCTTCTCCAATCGGAAATCACATGCTTCCAAACTTGCTTGATTTCTACACAGCCATCCAGTTTAACTATCACAGTCTTTAGCCAAATATTAGCTAGTTGCACCAATTAACTCGGATAAAACCAAAACTAAACTTTTTTATGGAATCTCTGGCGACCAAACCAAACACAGAATCACTCATCCTATTGCTGCATCAGAAATTCAGAATGTCCCAAACGAATCCTTGTGGTAAAATCCAGCTCACATTCTACATTAAAAGAGGAAAAAGTATTCGAAATGATTAGAGAAGTAACAAGTTCTACACAAGTTCGGTTCCTACATCAATATGTGACGATATCAATAAAATAGGTTACCTTTGTGACCGAAAAGTTTTTTCTCCTCCTACACAGATACCAAACTCTTCACATATGGAAAGACCCAATTGTTGTGTCGAAAATTAGGATCTGTTTCTGCCTCTTGTATTGCAATATTTCTCAGCATATGAGTCTGAATATTGTACGTGATTAATCATTCATCAGTACATTCCATGAGAAGCTCATCATTCTTCCAGAATATCCATGGTCTGTAAATTGCCTCTAGGGGCCCAATGGTTAGTTTCTTAATCCAAGAACATGAACCTCTAACCCCACTAGAGCATTCATCCATCACCCATGCATTTATGGAAATAAAAGTCCCTCCTTTAGAAGAATAAGAAAACAAAGAAACAGAATCATTCCAGAGTGCAATTCTAATATTTTCTTCTTCATTTCGAACATTATCCGGAAGTTGTATGAAAAGAAATAGATCATCAGCCATATCAAAAGAAAGGATCCCAAAGGAACAGCTATTAGGATTCAGCATACTCCAATAAATCACTCCTTTGCAAGATATGGCCGTGTCATAAAACGGAATGTCATCTGATTGCAGATGAATTCCAATCTCTCTCCAAGAATCGGTCTTCGTTCTATATAACTTGGCTCTTAGAAGCCATAACCCATCATCCCGGGACATACCAATCACAATACTAACAACCTTGTAGTCATTAGCTCTCGACTCGTACCCAAATCCAACTCCAACAACTACCAACAATAACCAATTATCATCAACGGAGAACGGGTTCGGAATAGTCCTGAATTTCTTGATTGCTGGATTGCACAAAACCATGTCACCCTTGTGGGAAGCTACACAAATGATGCCATTACAATGGCATATATGGTTAGCACTCATATCCGGCATACCCATCGGAAGAACGGGTGAAATATGACGTCCACAAATGCGCTCATTTGCAACATCATCAATGGATAGGGAAAGCAAGGAGACTAGATCGAAAGCGTACTTCGATAAGGACCGGGAGTAGACACGGCGGGGGAAGAGGAGCAGGGAGAGGAAAAGGGATTAATGTGGAAGTGGAGGAGGTGCTTGTTGACAAAAGCAGAGTCTTTAATGAGAAATCGAATCAGAGACTCTGGAGGAACCCATGACAGAATTTCCTCCAAAACTTCATCTGGCATTTCATCATTTCTCCTCGCCATCACTAAAAGGATCAGTTTAGAATTCGGAGGAAAAAAAAAACACAGAAAGTAAACAAAGCATACAGAAACAGAAACAAAAATAAAAACAAATGCATATTTCCAAATTGAAAGTGAACCTTTTATTGAAGGGGGCAAAAAAAAAACATTTTTGCACAAAAGAGGGAATATGAACAAAAACCTAGCTAACAAATTCTACGAAGAATTTCTACTAGAAAATATCTAAAATCAGAAAATATTTTTTAAAAAAAAGTTCAAAACATCTTTAGAGAGAGGATTTTAGAGGCTTACCTTAATAGTCACGACCAGGAGTAGAAGGATCTTCTTGGGTTGGCAACGCCAACGATGAAGCTTGTTTTTGGCTTCTGTTTGGCTCGCCAGAAAAAAAAAAAAAAAAAAAAAAAAACCCGGATAGAAGGTACACTGCAAATAAGGGTCGGAGTTCAAGGGTGGTTCTAAGTTCTAACAGCGTGAGGTTTCTTGTCGTTTTCAAAAAACGATATGGCTTTTTTTTTTTTTTTTTTCCACTTGTGGAGTTATTTAAGTTCTTATACGTTGCGTTTTTAACATTTATACTTGAATACCATCATATTACGTATAATTTACAAGTTATATCCTTTTTCGGTGGGTACTTAATTTTGATTTCAAAATATCCAAATTATCCTTAAAAATTATACATATACTAAAATGATGTTACCTTTTTATTATTCCTTTAACAGCAATACTTTTTTCTTTTTCCCCGTTTTTTTTTTTTCACTTCTGTTACAGTATTGTACAATAATGTACAGTACTTTTTTACTACAATTGCTACAGTATATACTATACAGTACAGTTGCTATAATGATGTATAGTGTCCAGTCATTTTTGTCCCTCTAAGCGTGTGTGCCGGATATGGGCTGTACAGTGACTTGATCATTTTCCCCTCGAAAGCCTATGATTGCCTTTCTCTTACTATTATTACCGCCTCTCTCTTGCTTTTGTGTTTAGCCTCTCACTATTCATTTTTTTTCCCTCTATTTCTCTCACCGCTCCTCTCTCTCTCGATACCCTTTTTGCTCCCCAAAGTCTAAGTTTGCCTTTCTCTTGACATTGTCGTCACCCCTCTCTTCATTATGTGTTTGTTGTCTCACTGTTTATTTTTCTCTAATTTTTTCTCCCTTCGCTGCTTTCTCTCTCTCTCTTCAGATTTTATGTATTTTTGGGTTTTTAAACTCTAGCTTTGAGTTTTTATTGTTGCATTCGCTGGTCCTTTTTTTTTTTTTTTTTTTTTGCTTCCTTTTTTCGTGTTTTACCCTTTTCTCATTTTGTTTCTTTCTATTGTTCTCTCTCTCTTTTGGTTTTTTTTATTCTTGGTCTTCAAATCCTAGGTTTTGGTTTTTTTTTTTTTTGTGTTTTTTTTGGTTATTTATGTTTTTTTTTTTACTTTCTTCGTCTAATGTTGGTGTTCTCTTTAAATTTTTCCTCATTTTGGGGGTTTTTTTTTCCGGTGTGTATTATTTTTTTTGCTTTTTTGTTGTTGTATGATTTTTGTTTTGGAGGTTTAGATTTTGTTTTGTGTTTTGTTGGGGTAATTTTTTTTGCCTTTTTTTTTTCTCCTCTGTAATTATTTTTGCATTTTTTTCTGGCTTTGGGGAGTTTTTTTTTTTTTTTCCATGCATATGTATAATGGAATAAATATATAATGCAAGTTTTTTTTAATGCTTTCTCTATTTTCTTATTTTTTGGATTTATGGTCTTTGAAATCTAGGGGTTTTTTTTTCCGTCTTCGTTGGTTAACCTTTTGTTCCCATCTTCTTATATTGTTCATGCCAAATTTTTTCTTCCCCCTCTGTTTGTTTGTTTTATCAAAACCCTAAATTTTTATTCGGGGATTTTTTTCCTGATTATTGATAAAATAAATGTAGAGGAAACAAAAAAGGTATGCTTTTGTTTTTACCCTATTTATTTTAGTAAATTTTTTTCCAATTTTTTCCTTCTTACATGTAATATAAATTGATTTTGATTTTTGTTATTTGTTAATTTGTTTTTGTAGATTGTAGTGGTAATACTACTAAGGTGGCTGATTGGGAGTATTAAAGGAAATATTGAAGGCTTTTTCTCTGTGACTTTTGTATTTTTTTTTTTTTTTTGGTTTTTATCCTCCGGGTAATATTTTTTCGATTTTATGGCCGAATTTTGTTCATTTTCTTTTTTCTGTTTATAATTTTCTATTATATTTCATAACTATATTTTATCTTTTAGTTAGATTTGAATGGATTGTTATAGTTTCCTATTATTTACTCTTCTGAATTATTCGAGTAGTTCTTTTTGTGGTAACAGAATTTAGTCTTTTTTGCTACTTTGTCATACACATTTAATGCTTCAAGATTTTTTTTTAAGTTGTAATTATATTATTTGTTATAATTATGTTATTTACAGTGTCATGATTGGTTTGACTGAGGTTTGTAACTTTATAATTAATGCTTCTAATTTGTTTTAATTGTGTAATCTGTTTTGTGTGTAAATGTGTGATGCTTCAGATATTGTCTTTGTTTTTCACCAACTCTTTTTTTTTTTTTAAATTATTATTCTTTTTGCTTGAAATTTTTTCTGCAAATAACTTTTTTCCCTCATTTATTACATTAATCAGGTACTACTATTATTTATATACTTTAATTACAATTGATTGTTGTTTTATTGTATTATGATAAATTGTTGTTTTGATTATTAACGTTTTTCTTTTATAAGAATGATCAGTTTCTCTGTTTATTTTTTATATGTACATCTTCGTTTTTTTTTTTTTTTTCCTGTTTGTTTAATAGTTCTCTACTTTTTATTTTTTTTAGTTATGATTATTGTTATTATTATTGTAATGATATTGTAGAGTATATAATTTTATTACCATATTGATTTTTTTTTCTATTTATATTTTTTCTTCCTTCCCGTGCGTTGCACGGGTAGTTAGTCTAGTAAAGACTAAAATTATGTATTATCTATATTTTTATACCATACCTTTCTCTTTATAATTATAATTTGAATAAAATAAAAGGCTAAGGACACTTTAGTCCTTAAATTGATTCCGTCTTTGGAATTCAATATAATGATAGTAATAATAATAATAATAATAGTTTATGATACAAATTATAATCCTTCACAAAATATGTGTCCTTTATTTTGGGGGAAGATTATTGTTATTATTATTTTTTTAACTTGGGAATATCTGTGTATTATTGTAAATGGCCAATATAAATATATGTGCATTATTTTATTACATATATCTTTTTAGGGAGGATTATAGCTTTTTATTATTATTGTAAAAATAATATATAAAGCAGGGTAGATAAAGTTGAATATGAATGAAGTTATACTTTATTTTTAGAATTTTAAGCTTTTTAATTTAAGTAAATTTTAAACTGAAAAGGTATAAATGTTATTTGATATCTTAAAAAGGAAACTCTGGTAGTTAAGTGATACTTTTTCAAATAACAGGATACCTCAATCATTTTTTCCCAAATATCAAAATACCAAATTAAAAAAGGGTTATTTACATTTTTATACCATGTATTTTTATTTTTATTCAGAAAATATACTTTGCATTTTAAACTTTTACATTTGTATATTATCAAATTATACTTAATATACAAATTTATAACTTTTTACAGGCAACTTATGCAGTATTTATATTTTTATACCATGCATTTTGTTGTTATTTTAAAAAGCATCTAATGGATCTAATCAGATTACATTTTATACATAAATCCATATATTTTCTCGATCGACACTTAATTTTTACATTTAAAATACCCAAAATATCCTTGAATTTAAAATAAAAAATAATCAAAGAAATTTTAACTCACAAGAAGGACAAGAGAAATTTAACTTTATAATTTAAATTACAATTTCTTTTATTGTTTTTAATTTATTTTTTCGGTTTAGTATTACCTTTATCCGAAGTGGAAATTATCAAAAGCAGGAAAAAAAGAAAAAAGAAAGAACGAAAAAAGAAAGAAAGAAATTATCACCATTTTTTAATTCAAGTAAGATTAGGATTGCTAAAAAGTAAGTGGTAGCATATATTTTTGCATGTAGTAGATCACAACGTGGATAAAAGTAGAACCTATTATCCGGGTTATCAAAACAAAAAAAAAAAAAAAAAAAAAAAAGAAATTATCACCTTTTTTTTTTTTAAATTTAAACAGGATTAGGATTACCAAAAAGTTGCTAAAACGGTAGCATCTATTAATTAGGGGTGGCAATACGGGTCACGATACGACGACACGACTCGAAAACGACACGAATCTCGCGGGTTCAGGTTGGGAAAAATAGGGGACGGGTTGTGTTCGGGTTGGGAAAAATTGACACGAAAAAAAAAAAAACGGATCGTGTTCGGGTTGGACCCTTTTTTTTCGTGTCAATTTCAGGTCAATTTCGTGTTATGTGTCAATTTCGGGTCAAGTTTCGTGTCAATTTCGGACCAATTTCGTGTCACGTGTCAATTTCGTGTCAATTTCGGATCAAATTTCGTGTCAATTTCATGTTGCGTGTCAATTTCGTGTCGCGGGTCAATTTAGGTTCGTGTCGTGTCAACCCGTGACGGGTTCGTGTCGTGTTCGTGTCGCGGTTTCGTTTCGTATTTGTGTCGTGGGTCGTGTTCGGGTTGGGGAAGAAAAAAATCGATATGACTCTAACATGACACGAACCCGATACGTGACACGAATTGCCACCTCTATCTATTATGTGCTTATAAATAGAGGCATACCCCTCTTTCAAGTGCATTGCCTAGTTATTCTTCAAATTATTCGTGTGAAAAGGGAATTCATGTACACGAGATAGAAAATTATCAAGTTGGATTGATTCTTCTTTGGGTTTTATTGAGAATGGTTTTTGCTTTCTTTTCCCTCTCTTCACAAGTATTCAAATTATCCTGAAGAAAGGGTAGGGAAAGCAAGAGTGGTTCTCAGCAAACTCAAAAAAGAACGCTAGCAACAATCCAAGCCACAGGAGCCGCGAACTAAGATGATCAAAAACTCAATTTTATTAATTTTATTTATCAAACACTTCACTCCCTCTCCTACTAAATCAACCATGTCGTTTCTTCTTCAAAAGGCAGCCTAGATACGAGGTATTCTCTCAATAAAGTAGTTGGGGTTCTAACTATCCTTTGGTTAGTGAGCATTTGTTTCAGATTTCGGTCTTTGAATTTCTTGTATGTCAAATTTCAGAATTGGCCCTTGTAAATTAGTAAAATTTTTTTAAATGTAATTTTTGTTATGAATAAGATTGGATTAAAAAGGCTTATCATAAGTTGTACCGATTGGTTATCGATAGTCAATTAGTGAATATGTATAGAAAACATATTAAGCGCCCTGAGTACACTTTTAGAGATTAGTAAATTTTTCTAGTACGTACCTGAAATCAATATAAACATATGTACATTTATAGTTTCACACTTGAACATAAACGGTGTTTGGGGGCGCAAGCTTCTAAAGGAAGGAATTAGACAGAAGATCGGAGTGGAAATAATAAATAGGAATTATATTGTTTAGAGGTATGAATTTCTTGAAACCACTTTCTTTGAAGCTGTTTAATTCTGTTTTTTAAGTTCAATTTAAAAAAAAATCAAAACTAATATTAAGTTTTTTTTATAACTATAATTTGAATAGTATAAAAAAAATTTAGGACACTTTAATTCTTAAATTGATTCCATCTTTGAAATTAAATAATAATAATAATACTTTATGATACAAATTATAATCCGTCACAAAATATGTGTCGTTTATTTTAGGGAAAAATATATATATTTACTAATACCCTAATCTAAACATTGGAAATTATCAAAAGCAAAAATGAGAGAGAGAGAGAGAGGAAGTTATCACCATTTTTCAATGCAAGTAAGATTAGGATTAATAAAAAGTAACTATAAAGGTAGTACTATGTTTTTGAAACTTTATCGAGATATAGGTAGAATTAATAATGTAAAAATATGAGTAGGAATAGGATTACTAACGGTAACCTATGATGTGCCTATAAATATGGCATACCCCTCTTTCAAGTGCGTTACCTTATTAGTTAATTATTCAAAGTATTCGTATGATTGGAGGAGTCATGTATAGGAGTTATAGAATATTATCAAGTTGGATTGATTCTTCTTTGGGTTTTATTGAGAACGGTTTTTACTTTCCTTTTCCCTTTCTTCATATTCATTCAAATTATCTTGAAGAAAGGGTAGAGAAAGTAAGAGTGGTTCTCAGCAAATTCAAAAAAGAACTAGCAACTATTCAAGTCACAAGAGCCAAAAACAATACGATCAAAAATCAAATTATTAATTTTATTTATCAAACACTTCACTCCCTCTTCGACTAAATCAACCATGTCGTTTCTTTTTCAAAAGGACTCAATACGAGGTATTCCCTCAATGAATTAGTTGGTGTTCTAACTTTATTTTGGTTAGTGAGCATTTGTTCGGATTTAATTTGAATCTTTTAATTTTTTGCATGTCAAATTTCAGAATTGGCTAGCAAATTAGTTTTTTTTTTTTTTTTTTTACAGAATTAGATTGAAAAGGCCGATCATGAGTTGTACCGATTATTGATTATATTTAATCAATTGATGAATATATATATATATATATATATATATGTATGAAACACATTAAGCTTCTAAGTCATACTTTTAGATATTAGTATATTTCTCTAGTGCGTGAACTCAGTATAAACATATAATTCTATAATTTTACTGGTTTTAAATTTATGCACATGGTTCTCCACTTTAGCATAAACCTTGTTTGGGAGCGCAATTTTCTAGGAATTAGGTGGAGGATCGGAGTGGAAAATAATAAATGAGGAATTTAATATATAGTTTAGAGGTACGAATTTCTTGAAACCACTTTTTTTAAACGGCCTTGATCTGTTTTTTATTTCAATTTTATTTCTTTCAAAAAAATCAAAGCTAATATTAAGTTTTCTCTTTATAATTATAATTTGAATAGAATAAAGATTTAGGACACTTTAATCCTTAAATTGATTCCGTTTTTGGAAATAATAATAATAATTATTATTATTATTATTATTATTTATGATACAAATTATAATCGTTCATAAAATATGTGTCCTTTATTTTAGGGGAAAAGATATTTTTCTTCACAAGTCCTGCAACAGTTCAGTTTCAACAACCCAGTTTCTCCTAACGAGGTAGTTCTTTTATTAGCAATGACTCTTTCTGTGTAATTGGTTTTGTTTCTTGGTGTTTTAGTTTGTGTGGAATAATGACAATGTTTTCATTGTCTTTTCTTTGAGTTTCATTTCTTTTTGTTATTTATAATAACGGAGGTGGTTTCTCTACCTTTCGAATTAGTTGTTTATCCATTATATCTGAGTCTTGACAGTACTTTGGGCTTGCTAGAGTTACTTTTATGTAGAGTTGGTAGTGGTCCTAGTGCTATTGAGTCCTGACTCTCGATTGATATGAAAAATCCATTAATTGCCAATATTTTGTCAAAAAGAGCCTTACATGCGCTCGATTTCAATATACCGAGTTATATATCTGTTATTCGGTCTCAATCATACGTCTTCCCTTTTATGCATCATCAGATTTTACTTATCAATCCGTTCTTATTAATGAGATTTGTCTCCTATAATACTGGATTTCTTATGTGATGTATTTTTTGTATCTCCTTAACGAGTTTAATGAAATTTTCCATTAAAAAAAACACACACCCACACACACTCAAATTTCGAACTCTGAAACGACATTTGAAATCATGTGTGAGACTTTAGCAGCTACTGGCACACACATCTTCAGTCTTCACACGTGAAAACATAGAGAAAATCCCTCAAAAATATTATGTCTATCCATAAAACGTCATGTCGTTTATGTTTAAACGACAAGAAACCTCGCACATTTAAATGCCCCTTACTCCGACTCTTCTTGTTGCACTGTACTTGAAACTTTTCTTCTGGCGAGCGAAACAGTTACCATCGAGAGCTGCTTCGTTGCCAACCCCCTTAAGGTAAGCCTCTAACATCCTCTCTCTCTCGCTCTAGATATTTTGAACTTTATTTATCTTTTTATGATTTTAGAATTTTTCCAGAATTAATTATTCTGTAAATTCGTAGTTCCAGATAAGGATTTACAAACGTACCTTTTCGAATTTGTTCGCTAGGTTTTTGTTCAAATTCCCTTTTTTTTTTTTGCAAAATTTTCGGTTTTTTTTTTTTTTTTTGGGGGGCAGTAAAGGTTCACTTTAATTTGGAAAATATATATTTTTAAAAATTTTTGGTTCTGGAGTAATAAAGTGATTCTTTTTAACATATGTTCTAAAACCAGTAATGGCGAGGAGAAATGATGAAATGCCAGATGAAGTTTTGGAGGAAATCCTGTCATGGGTTCCTCCAGAGTCTCTGATGCGGTTCAAGTGCGTGAGTAAATCATGGAATGCTCTGATCAATTCTCTCATTGAACACACTGCTTTTGTCAACAAGCACCTCCTCCACTTCCACATCAATCCCTTTTCCTCTCCGTGCTCCTCTCTTCTCCTCTTCCCTCGCCGTGTCGGCTCCAGGTCCTTATCGAAATACGCTTTTGATCTAGTCTCGTTGCTTTCCCTATCCATTGATGATGTTGCAAATGATCGCATTTGCGGAAGTCGCATTTCACCCGTTCTTCCGCTGGGTATGCCGACTATGACTGCTAAGCATATATGCCACTGTAATGGCATCATCTGTGTAGTTGCCTACAATGGCGACATGGTTTTGTGCAATCCAGCAATCAAGAAGTTCAGGACTATTCCGAAACCATTCCGTGTTGGTAATTCCGGGTTAACGTTGGAAGAAGTTGGAGTTGGAATTGGGTACGACTCGAGAGCTGATGACTACAAGGTTGTTAGCATTGTGATTGAAAAGTCCAAGGATGATGGGCCATGGGTTGTAGGAGCCAAGTTATATAGTACGAAGACTGATTCTCAGAGAGTGATTGGAATTCATTTGCAATTTGACGATTTTCCAGTATTTGACATGGCCGTATTTTGCAAAGGAGTGATTTATTGGACTATACTGAATCCTAGTTGTTGTTCCTTTCGGATCGTTTCTTTTGATATGGCTGATGATCTATTTCGTATCATACAACTTCCGGATAATGTTAGTAAAGAAGAAGAAAATATTAAAATTGCACCTTGGAACGACTCTCTCTCTTTGTTTTCTTATCCTCGTGGTCGTCAACGGGCTTTCATTTCCATTAATGCATGGGTGATGGATGAATGCTCTAATGGTGTTGGAGGTTCATGTTCTTGGATAAAGAAGCTAACCATTGGACGCCTAGAAGGTGTTTCCAGACCATGGATGTTTTGGAAGAATGATGAGCTACTCATGGAACGTAATGATGAGCGGTTAATCTCATACAATCTTCGGACCCAAATGCTGAGAGATTTTGCTATTCAAGGGGCAGAAAGAGATCATTATCGAGGCAGTCGTTGGATTTTCCCATATGTGAAGAGTTTGGTATCTGTGTAGGAGGAGAACAAACTTTATAGTCATAAAGGTAATATATTTTAGTGATATCATCACATCGTGATGTTGGAGCTGAGCTTGTGTAAAACTAATTATTTCTTTGATTGTTGTGAATAGTGTTCTCTCTTTTATCCTAGTGTGTAAACTGTATTTTACCCCAACAAGATTCGTTGGGGGAAATTCTGATGTAGCAGTTGGATGAATGATTCAGTGTTCGGTTTAGTCGCCGGAGATCCCACATCACCAAAAAAAAAAAAAAAAAGTGTAGTTTTGGTTCTATCCGAGTCGATTGATGGAACTTGTTACGCTTTTTTGTTGGATAATGTTTTCTTATTTTGAAGTTGTAAACTCACTATTAAACTCATTGAATGAGACATGGAAGGGTGTGGATGAATTATTTTGGCATCTTGGTGTCTTTGGGAGGTTTTGTCTCCCTTGAATGAACTCTTAATGGATGTTGAGGCTCCTTCGAATGAGTTGACATCTCTTCTTCATTTTGTTGGTTACGCGTTTATGACAGTGTTGTCTGGGAACTCTGTCTTTGCATTTCTGCTTTTTTCTTTGTGTCAATCTGAGTTATGGTGTAAATTACTGTTCCTTGATGAAACTGGAAGATGTAAATGCATGCAGAACTTGATCTCTTGCTTTCTATGGCATGTGTAGCTACTAGTTCTTTCTAAGAAAATTGTTCTCTCGTCATCTTCATAAAAATAGCAGTTTAAAAACTGCATTTGAAGGCGAAGCGTTGACTTCCAGCAGTAAAAAATTTAATTATTAATCCAAGCCATAGGAGCCAAAAACAAGATGATCAAAAACTCAAATTATTAATTTTATTTATCGAATACTTCACTCCCTCTCTCTGACTAGATCGATCATGTTGTTTATTTTTCAAAAGTGTTTCATATGAGGTATTCTCTCGATGAAGTAGTCGGTGTTCTAACTCTATTTCCTTAACGAGCATTTGTTTCGGATTTAATTTGAGTCTTTGAATTTCTTGTATATCAAATTTCAGAACTGGATCTTGCAAATTGGTAATTTTTTCTACGAATATGATTAGATTGAAAAGGCTAGTCATGAGTTGTATTGGTTATCGTTAGTTGGTGAACATATATATATATATAACACATTAAGCTGCTAAGTGATACTTTTAGAGTTTATTATATTTTTCTGGTACCTAAAATCAGTATTTAAACATATGTACATTTACACTTTTATTTGTTTTAAATTTATGCACAGAGATCTCCACTTGAACATAAACCTTATTTTGGGCGCTAGCGAAGGAATTAGACGGAAGATCAGGGTGGAAATAATAAATATAGGAATTGTATTGTCTAGAGGTATGAATTTCTTGAAACCACTTTCTTTTAATGAGTTTAATCTTTATTTTAATTTTATTTATTTTAAAACAATCAAAACTAATATTAAGTTTACTCTTTGTAATTATGATTTGAATGGAATAAAAGATTTAGGACACTTTAATCCTTGAATTGATTCCGTCTTGGGAATTAAATGTAATGATAATAAAAATAGCAATAATTTATGATACAGATTATAATCCTTGACAAAATATGTGTCCTTTATTTCAGGAGAAGAATGTATATTTTTTTTTTAACTTGGGAAAAACATATCTGTGTATTATTGTAATAAACTAAACTTCTTCTTTTTTTTTTTTTTTCTGTTTTTATAAAGAATAATAAATCAAATTTTCAGATAATGATAAATTTAAACCCAAAGCTCAAATTCTTCACCAAAAAATAAAAAACTCAAAGCTCGAGTACATATAAAGATGTTCTATTATAAGAATCATACATCATCTTCCGAATATTGGTCTCAATATAAGAAATTATCCAAGCCACAGGAGCCAAAAACAAGATGATCAAAAACACTTCACTTCCTCTACCACTAAATCAACGGTGCCATTTCTTCTTCTAAAAGGCTCAATAAAAGGCATCAACGGTGCCATTTCTTCTTCAAAAAGGCTCAATAAAAGGCAATCCCTTAATGAAATAGTTGGGTTTCTAACATGTTACTTTTGGTTAGTAGGTATTTATTTCATATTTAATTTGAGTATTTGAATTTCTTGTACGTCAAATTTTAGAATCGGCTCTTCCTAATTAATTAGATTGAAAAGGACGATCATGAGTTGAATTGATTGATTATTGCTAGTCAATTGTTGTGAAGGTAAATGCAGCTTTTGCATTTAAGGGGAAAATATATATATATATATATATATATATATTAAATTGGAAAGTGGATTATGATAAATAAAGAATCAATTTGTTTTTTTAAAATTATTTTTCAAATTTATTTCTTGTTTTTATTTTTCAAATTTATTTCTTGTTGTTGTTGCTGTAGTTTTTTTTTTTTTTTTTTTTTCTTCCTTTTGGCTTATCCTAACATATCCGAATGTGAGTATGATTCCAAAGAGTACCTAAAGACACCCCCTCCTTAGAGTTTGATTTCTTTTTGCGTATAATCTAATTAGTAAATGCCTTTGCAATTCATTTGCGATTTCAATTTCTTTTTTTAATTTTTTTTATTGTTATTTTTGGTATCTTGTTTGAGCATGTTAATAAGCTAGCCGGATTTCTATAGACAGCAAGCATCCTTAGAAGATAACGTAATTATCAAGTTGGATTGATTCTTCTTTGGGTTTTATTGAGAATGGTGTTTTTACTTTCCTTTTCCCTTTCTTCATATTCATTCAAATTATCTTGAAGAAAGGGTAGATAAAGTAAGAGTGGTTCTCAGCAAATTCAAAAAAGAACTAGCAACTATTCAAGTCACAGAAGCCGAAACAATGTGATCAAAAACTCAAATTATTAAGTTTATTTATCAAACCCTTCATTCCCTCTTTGATTAAATCAACCATGTCATTTCTTTTTTAAAAGGTCTCGATACAACATATTCTTTCAATGAAATAGTTCGTGTTCTAACTTTATTTTGGTTAGTGAGAGCAGTTGTTTCTGATTTAATTTGAGTCTTTCAATTTTTTGCATGTCAAATTTCAGAATTGAATCGCGAATTAGTTTTATTTTTTTGCATGAATAAAATTAGACTGAAAAGGTTGATCATGAGTTGTATCGATTATTGATTATCGTTAATCAATTGGTGAATATATATATATATATATATATATATATATGAAACACATTAAGCTCCTAAGTCTTACTTTTAGATATTAGTATATATATTTCTCTAGTACAAGAACTCAGTATAAACATATAAACATCTATAATTTTACTGGTTTTGAATTTATGCACATAGATCTCCACTTGAACATAAACCTTGTTTGGGAGCGCAATTTTCTAAAGGAAGGAATTAGGTGGAAGATCGGAGTGGAAAATAATAAAATGAGGAATTTTATATATTGTTTAGAGTTATGAATTTCTTGAAACCACTTTTTTTAAACGGCCTTAATTTGTTTTTTATTTCAATTTTATTTCTTTCAAAAAAATCAAAACTAATATTAAGTTTCCTCTTTATAATTATAATTTGAATATAATAAAAGATTTAGGACACTTTAATCCTTAAATTGATTTCGTCTTTGGAAATAATAATAATAATTATTATTATTATTTTTAGTATTATTATTATTATTATTTATGATACAAATTATAATCGTTCACAAGATATGTGTCCTTTATTTTAGGGGAAAAAATATATTTTTTTTGAGGTCCTGTAGCAGTTCGGCTTCGACAATCCAGTTTCTCCCGACAATGTGATTCTTTTATTAGCAATAACTTTTTCTGTGTGATTGGTTTTTTTCGTTTAGTATGTTAGTTTGTGTGTAATAATGATGATGTTTTCATGGTCTTTTCTTTGAGTATTTCATTTCTTTTTTTATTTATCATAATGGAGGTGATTTTTCTACCTTTTGAGTTAGTCGTTTATTCGTTACATCTGAGTCTTAACGGTATTTTAGTTTCGCTAGAGTTACTTTTATGTAGAATTGATAGTGGCCTTAGTGCTATTGAGTTTTGACTCTCGATTGATTGGGAAAATCCATTAATTATCAAGATTTTGTCCAAAAGAGCTTTACATGTACTCGATTTTAATGTGCCAGATTATACACTTGTTATCAAGTCTCAATCATACGTCTTTCCCTTTAACTATCATCAGATTTTATTGATCGATCCGTTCTTAATAAAGGGATTTGTCTCATATAGTACGGGGTTTCTTATGTTTCGTATTTGTGTATCTCCTTAACGAGTTTAATGAAATTTTCCATTAAAAAAAAAAAAAAAACACGCACACACACTCACACTCAAATTTCGAACTCTGAAACGACATTTTATATCATGTGTGAGACTTTAGCAGCTACTAGCACACACGTCTTCAGTCTTCAGTCTTCACACGTGAAAACATAGGGAAAATCCGTCAAAAATATAATGTCTATCCATAAAACGTCATGTCGTTTATGTTTAAACGACAAGAAACCTCGCACATTTAAATGTCCCTCTTACTCTTAACTCTTGTTGCACTTGCACTGTACTTGTGACTTTTCTTCTGGCGAGCCAAACAGATACCATCGAGCGCTTCAACGTTGCCAACCCCCTTAAGGTAAGCCTCTAACATCCTCTCTCTCTCTCTCTCTCTCTCTATAGATATTTTGAACTTTATTTATCTTTTTGTGATTTTAGAATTTTTCCAGAATTAATTCTTTTGTAGATTCATAGTTCCAGATAAGGATTTACAAACGTACCATTTCGAATTTGTTCGCTAGGTTTTTGTTCAAATTCCCTCTTTTTTGCAAAATTTTCGGTTTTTTTTTTTTTTGGCAGTAAAGGTTCACTTTAATAATTTGGAAAATATACTTGTGTTTCTATTTTGTTTTTGTTTTTGTATTTCTTTTTTTCTGTTCTTTGTGTGTATAAATATATATATATATATATATATATATATTTTTTTTTTTCATATGTTTGGTTCTGGAGTAATAAAGTGGTTATTTTTTACATATGTTCTAAAACCAGTAATGGCGAGGAGAAATGATGAAATGCCAGATGAAGTTTTGGAGGAAATCCTGTCATGGGTTCCTCCAGAGTCTCTGATGCGGTTCAAATGCGTGAGTAAATCATGGAATGCTCTGATCAATTCTCTCATTGAACACACTGCTTTTGTCAACAAGCACCTCCTCCACTTCCACATCAATCCCTTTTCCTCTCCCTGCTCCTCTCTTCTCCTCTTCCCTCGCCGTGTCGGCTCCTGGTCCTTATCGAAATACGCTTTTGATCTAGTCTCGTCGCTTTCCCTATCCATTGATGATGTTGCAAATGATCGCATTTGCGGAAGTCGCATTTCACCCGTTCTTCCGCTGGGTATGCCGACTATGACTGCTAAGCATATATGCCACTGTAATGGCATCATCTGTGTAGCTGCCCACAATGGCGACATGGTTTTGTGCAATCCAGCAATCAAGAAGTTCAGGACTATTCCCAAACCATTCCGTGTTGGTAATTCCGGGTTAATGTTGGCAGTAGTTGGAGTTGGAATTGGGTACGACTCGAGAGCTGATGACTACAAGGTTGTTAGCATTGTGATTGAAAAGTCCTGGGATGATGGGTTATGGGTTGTAAGAGCCAAGTTATATAGTACGAAGACTGATTCTCAGAGAGTGATTGGAATTCATTTGCAATTTGACGATTTTCCAGTATTTGACACGGCCGTATTTTGCAAAGGAGTGATTTATTGGACTATACTGAATCCTAGTTGTTGTTCCTTTCGGATCGTTTCTTTTGACATGGCTGATGATCTATTTCATATCACACAACTTCCGGATAATGTTAGTAAAGAAGAAGAAAATATTAAAATTGCACCTTGGAGCGACTCTGTTTCTTTGTTTTCTTATCCTCGTGGTCATGAACAGGCTTTCATTTCCATTAATGCATGGGTGATGGATGAATGCTCTAATGGTTTTGGAGGTTCATGTTCTTGGATAAAGAAGCTATCCATTGGACCCCTAGAAGGTGTTACCAGACCATGGATGTTTTGGAAGAATGATGAGCTACTCATGGAACGTGATGATGAACGGTTAATCTCATACAATCTTCAGACCCAAATGCTGAGAAATATTGCTATTCAAGGGGCAGAAAGAGATCATTATCGAGGCAGCCGTTGGATTTTCCCATATGTGAAGAGTTTGGTATCCGTATAGGAGGAGAACAGACTTATAGTCATAAAGGTAATATATTTTAGTGATATCATCACATCGTGATGTTGGAGCTGAGCTTGTGTAAAACTAGTTATTTCTTTGATTATTGTGAATAGTGTTTTCTCTTTTATCCTAGTGTGTAAATTGGATTTTACCCCATCAAGATTCGTTGGGGAAATTCTGATGTAGCAGTTGGATGAGTGATTCAGTGTTTGGTTTAGTCGCCGAAGATCCAAAAAAAAAAGAAAGTGTAGTTTTGGTTCTATACGAGTCGGTTGATGGTAACTTGTTACGCTTTTAGTTGGATAATGTTTTCTTATTTTGAAGTTGTAAACTCACTATTAAACTGATTGAATGAGACATGGAAAGGTGTGGATGAATTATTTTGGCATCTTGGTGTCTTTGGGAGGTTTTGTCTCCCTTGAATGAACTCTTAATGGATGTTGAGGCTCCTTCGAATGAGTTGACATCTCTTCTTCATTTTGTTGGTTACGCGTTTATGACAGTGTTGCCTGGGAACTCTGTCTTTGCGTTTCTGCTTTTTTCTTTGTGTCAATCTGAGTTATGGTGTAAATTACTGTTCCTTGATGAAACTGGAAGCTGTAAATGCATGCAGAACTTGATCTCTTGCTTTCTATGGCATGTGTAGCTACTAGTTCTGTCTAAGAGAAAGGGAAAAAAAAAAAAAACAACACTCAAAGCTCGAATACATGTAAAGATGTTCTATTGTAAGAATCATACGTCATCGTCCGATTATTGGTCTTAATATAAGAAATTATCCAAGCCACAGGAGCCAAAAACAAGATGATCAAAAACTCAAATTATCAATTTTATTTATCAAACACTTCACTCCCTCTCCGACTAAATCATCGGTGTCATTTTTTCTTTAAAAAGGCTCGATAAAAGGTATTATCTCAATAAAATAGTCAATTTTCTAACGTGTTGTTTTGGTTAGTAGGCATTTGTTTCATATTTAATTTAAGTATTTGAATTTCTTGTACATCAAATTTTAAAACTGACTCTTCCTAATTAGTTATTTGTTACAAATAAGATTAGATTGAAAAGCCTAGTCATGAGTTAAGTCCCTTTTTTTTTTTAATCCCTCTTTTTGTTTTCTTAACTAATTGTGTGCTATGTACTAGTGATTTTGGTTAACTTTAAATGTTGCATATATACGTGGGTAGGAGGCTAGGAGTAGGATTAGAATTATTATAATTCTAGTTTACCTTTCACATTATTTGGTTGGATAACGCTGATATAATATTTAGAAATTAAATAATTTTTATCTTCTATTTTGCAATATACTTAATGAGTGTAAAAGAAATTACAAAATAACATACTAAAGGTGTTATGTTAACTTTTTTCCAAGATTTGAATTCTTTGAAATTGTTTCCTTTTTTTAATTTTGTTTTCTTTAAAGAAAATAACATGTTCTTGATATTCATGTTCTATAGACCACTGAGGCTTGAAATTTATTGAAACCACTTTTCCTTAAACGAACTTAATCTAAAATTTTAAAAAAAATTGTATAGGGTGGGAGATTTAAACTCTAGATAAAATCAATGGTGGTATTACTATTAAACTATCTGTAACCATGCTTAATCTAGGTTTTAATTGTGTTTCTTTCTAAAAATTTCAAAACTAATATTAAGTTTGCTTTTTATAATTATAATTTAAATAGCATGGTTTCGTACCTGATTTGAAGAGTTCCAATCCCACCTCCAAGTTATATATATATCATAAAACATTCAGGAAAATTTACTTCTTGAATTGATTACGTCTTTTGTAATTATGCAAAATGGTAACAATAATTTATGATATCAATTGTATTCCTTCACTAAATTAAATACTTCCTTTATTTCAGGGGGAAAAAAGATATATGTGTGTTAAACTTTATTTTTCTTTTTAAGAGTGTGGGCTAGTTTGTACGTAATATCTATATTATAATATAAAAGTGTGAATAGTTTTGGAACTTTTTGTACTTCAACTTTTGATCTAATGGTCAAATTTTGTACTTTTTACTTATTTGAATCTAATGATATTTGATCTAATGGTTGGTACTTTTAAAAATGGCAAAAAACAATTAGGATACAATTTCGTAATAATTTTAATAAAATAAAAAAAAATCTAACAATAAAAGTATAAATATATAATAAAAAAAAAAAAAAAAAAAAAAAAAAAAAAAAAAAAAAAAAAAAAAAAAAAAAAAATAAAAAAAACTAAAAGTGAAGAATTACTACTACTGTAATGAAATTGTAAAAACCACTACTTGTTTTGAGATGGTGTTATAATAAGTACCCATCACCATTTTACGTTTGCAACCATTCAAACATGAGTTTGTTACCGTTCACAAAGTAACCAACTCCCAAATATTTGACATAGTAGATACCGTTATATGCAAGTTCCAAAAAAACAAAAAACGTTGATTAAAAAAAAAAAGTTCAACAAAAAACAAATTACTGATATATATTAGTATCTAGTGTACATAAAATATATATATATATATTAAAGAACAAGGTATCAGTAAGTTACAAAGTCCAAACAGTTATTTTTTAAAAAAAGAGTCAAACGGTTAATAAAAAAAAAAAAAAAAAAAAAAACTCATTTGCCTTCAAAATTCTCAACAAGATGACTGTTTTTTGTGTATATAGTTTGAATGGCAACAAGATTTTCCAAAGATTGCGTCCATTTGCCTTTCAAAATATAATTTTTATTTGGATTGGCAAGCAAACAAGGGACTGCCAACAATATCCAAAAAAAAAAAACATTTTATTTGAAAAAGAAAGATAGATATATATATATAAAATAGGGTGGACGAGCCGGGTCTAAGGGATGTATATTCGAATGGGCAACGGGTCGGGCGGCCACCCGGTGGGCTTCAAAGCAAAGCCCAACCAGGCCCTAGGCTTGGGCCGGGTATGGAACCAGGCCTTGCAACCACCGGGCCGGCCAGGAGAGCCCACGGGTTAAAAACGTGGGTCATGGGCCGAGCTATTTAACCCGGGCCAAATTTGCAGCACTAAATGCTGTCAAGAAGTTGAGTACCGAAGGGCGTAATTTTTCACTCACAAAGTTCAAATGGGTGATCAGGCTTCGGACCAGTTGGAGCCATGGCTCGACCTGCGTGGCAAGGTGGTGATGGTCACCGGAGCCTCTCGGGCCTCGGCCTCGACTTCTGCTCGACCTCGTCAACGCCGGCTGCCACGTCATCGCCGCCGCTCGCCGCCTCGAACGCATCAACTCCCTATGCGACCAAATCAACCATGTCCTTTCGTCGCCCCAATCGTCTCGTCGTCTCTTCTGAAATCGGAGTAAAAGCACCGTCAGAGCTGTGGCGGTGGAGCTTGACGTCTGCGCCGACGGACCCACCATAGAAAAGTCCGTACAGAAGGCCTGGGAGGCCTTTGGAAGAATTGATGCTTTGGTCAATAACGCCGGAATTAGAGGTTTTTCTCTCTATAATTTCATACTTTTTTCTTTGAAAATTCGTGTTCTTACTTTGTTTTGGATACTGGGTATTTGTATTTTTCGCATGTTAAATTTCTGAGTTTGAGTAAGATTAGATTTATAAAATATATAAGCATGTATCTATGGTTATATAAAGTGATATTCTTAAGGTAAATTTCGACCTCTTTTTACTTTTACTAGATTAGAATCCTTTCTAGTACCTGAAAGAAATCAGTATAAACATGTAGACGATGATTGAATTTATGTCTGTCTTAGGCAATGTGAGATCTCCACTTGATTTGTCCGAGGAGGAATGGAACAGGGTCTTGAGAACAAACTTGACAGGGACCTGGTTGGTGTCGAAATCGGTCTGCAAACGGATGCGTGACGCGGGTCGGGGAGGATCAGTCATCAACATTTCTTCTATTACTGGTGTTAGTCGTGGCCAGTTGCCTGGAGCCGCTGCCTATGCGTCTTCAAAGGCGGGCCTCAACACGTTAACAAAGGTATTGTCCCTGACTTTGCTATAGATTTAAACTTTATTGTTGACTTGCCCTGTCATTTTGGCAACAAATTGATAATTTCGGGGAAGGAATCATTGCTTCGCTGTGTATCTATTTGGCATGGTCGTTGAATCTGTGTAAAGATGAGGAAGATGATAAAATGAGGCCAAAAAAAGAAAAGCTTAAAAGGTCTTCATACGAGGAAAGTGAGAATAAAGAGAGTCTATTCGAAATACAGTAATGAGCTTCTGATCGTTCGGTTTTCAGAGGCTTGTCAACCATGACTAGGTAGCTCTTCCTTTCACCAACAAATAAACTTCATCTTTGAGTTGCTAGATTTAGTATTGGAAATTGCTAATTTTTTTCTTTCTGTATGGGTGCCGTGTTAGATTTCCATATGCCTTTACTGGAAATTTGTTCATCATGAGGAGAAAGGAGCAGAATGTACTATAATAGGGATTACCTAAGAGTTTGTCCGTTCTTTTCCTTCTTTGGGCTTGGGTCGACAGTACCCGTGGTAGTAATGTCCCGGAGCCCAGTACCGACCTCAGGCACCGATCGGGAAAGCCATAAAGGGTCATTAAATGTAATTCTAGAAGGGCATTACTACAAAAAAAAAAAAATAATAATAATAATAAATAAATAAATAAATAAATATAACTGAATCTTAGCAGTTGAAGTGTAAGTTTATCAAACTAGGACCACTAAGATGGCAGTTTAGAACGAAATTTCGAACAGAATAATTAACTGAGCGGAAAGATCATAATTGTCTGGTCTTCCAAGCTAGGAAGAAAAAGCTAGAAGGCCCAGGGTTTAAAACCGTTGAGATCACGCAGTGAAGACCCCCGGAGCTAGGAGTTCACTTTCAATTTTTCAAGTCCTTATAGTAATTTTAATCTGTGTCCTCTTGGACCTCGGGGGAAAGATTACTTACCATCCAAACGTCTTCACCACTTCAAGTTTTAATGCAATTCTATTGGCTGGGAAGCTTGGCTATTTCTTTGGTTAGTTAGAATCTAACTTAGCACAAAATGATGTTCTCATTCGCATTTCTTTGTCTCTTACATTTCATCCTAATCATATACCGTGTGGCTCATATTACTTAACCAATCTCTGCCGCATGACTCTCATTTCTTCCAAAATTTTCTTTCCTCTCGAATGTCCTTTAAGTTCTGCCGGTTACTGCATGCATTATTTTTTGTTCATTTGTGATAAAGAAGACTCCTGTTGAATGGAACCGTACTGATATACCAGAGATAACAGGTAATGGCCGTCGAATTGGGGGAATACAAGATCAGAGTGAATGCGATATCGCCAGGTCTTTTCAAGTCGGAGATAACAGAGAATCTCATGCAAAAAGCTTGGCTCTCCAATGTGGCTGCTAAAATTATCCCTTTAAGGGAACATGGCACCACAGATCCTGCATTGACATCTTTGGTTCGCTATCTGATACATGATTCTTCGGCATATGTTTCAGGAAATGTTTTCATTGTTGACGCCGGTGCTACCTTGCCGGGCGTCCCTATTTTTTCTTCTCTATAGGTTCTTGTGGAATCTTGTCCATTTGTGCTATTGCGGAATTTGAATTTAGAAAGCAAGTATAGGAGCAGGACTTGAGTCTTGGTAAACAGTTGTGAAAATAATTAGCGATTATCATGTAACACGATGTGCAGAAGCCGTGTCTACTTATAAAGATTGCATTTATATACTACTCGGTAGATGACCATCATATATCATCTCGCTTGTTACCGTCTTCTTCCGAAACTCATCATCATATAATCCTCTCTCTAGAACATTCGTTTCTGTCAAGAAGTAGTTTTTGCAGCAATGGTGACGAAACCCGCTCTGAATTCTGATCTACTACTATCTCTGTTCTTTTGTTTATTTCCAGTAGCTTGTTGGATGGGTTTAGATGAGCTTATCATGTTATGTAAGGTTAAAAACTTATGTGTATAATATAATGTAAAAATACACACACACAGCAGCTTTTTTATTGAAAGTTGAAAGTGAGGAGATCCTAACATTTGTACATTTTCTAAATTTTCTCTGAACTTTGATTGGGCATCTCAATGCCCTGTCTTGTGAAGCTGTCCATGTAGATAACTTGTTCCACAATAAAGATATTGATTGCAGAACTAAACACTAACCCGTTTGGCACAACAGTTTAACTCAAGTTAAACTGTATTTTTTTTGTTTTTTCTGAAAAAATTTTTTGTCTTTTCTGAAAAAGTCAACAAAAATTATATTCAAACTTAAATATTTTAACTCAACTCAAACTCAACTCATTCACCAAACACCCCATAAGCTAACATATAGAAACACACACACATATATATATATATATATATATAGGCAAGTGCTAATAGCCTTCGTGAAGGATATTCCTTCATCAACTTGGGTAATTTTTTAATTGAAAATAGAAAGTACGCATGAGAAAAAGCTGTCAAATTTGGTGATGATAATTTATTAATTTATGTAAGCCCTTTATTTACCTGGTAGAGTAGGCAAAAAGCAGTGAATTAATCGATAATTTAGTAAATTAGTCTACTATTGGAGACCGAATTTCACAAGTATTTATCATTTATTTTATAAAGTGAATGTATGTATTCTTGTGTTCCTAGAGGACGACATAATATAAATATATGAATGGAACAACATTTAGGTAGAATAAACGTAACATTAATTAATTCAGAGCAACAAAAAAATAAAATTAGTCAATTTTTCTATGAAACAAGTGGTACATGATTAATGTGAATATATATATATATATATATGTGTATGTATATGTACATGTAAGTTGTGTAATGATACAATTATGTACCAGTTATCTAAAGAAACTGAAGTGGAAAATCTGTTTTTCCCATTTTTTAATAAGAGATAAAAGTTGAACTATGAATATAAATTATTAATTCAATCCATGTACTAACAAGAAATATGTGAGATTTATGTCAAGAAGATATAGAAAATCTGTAATTATTATTTAATTAGTACCAGAAACATTGCTAATAGAAAATGAATCCATATTTAGCAGCAAAATTAAGTAAATATTTTGCAATTAATCCAAGATTATTTTGAATATGTAATATCTTGAAGAGGTGTAATTAATATATTCGTCAAAATTGCTAAGTCGTATTGTGCGGATATGATCTAAGGACATGAAATATGACGTAACACTAGATTTGTAATAGCTATGTACAAGATAGGTTGAATATATATATCAAGAACATGATAAACAATTTGATAAAAAACCGAATTTATTTTTAGAAATATTTTTCTTGTATAACTTTTGACGGGATAAACTCGTTACCTTATTCATATTTTAGTGTTGCCATTTTTTTTTTATTATAATCTATTTTTGAGGAATTGTGGCCATTTATAAAGAATTCAACGGTTAAAAGATTATCATAATAATTAAGTTTAATAAAAAGAGTATTACCGTAACATTAGTAAAATGTAAAGGGAGTGCTAATTTTCATTTGAAAGATTATTGATACACTCTAAAATATATATATATATATATATATAATACTCTGAAAAAAAAAAAAAAAAAAAAAGCGAGAGATTGAGTAAAACCCATAGCAAGAAATGGTATGCTGAAGAAGCCCTTATATATATATATAGACTTGCCCTATATATACTGACACACACAATATCAGCTTGTCTTAAATCGGTACCGGAAAGCAAGTATTACCAACGTGGTCTTCAATTTGTGTCAGACATGCACACGTGTTGGAAGGAGGGTGAATTCGATTGAAGAAGGCAGGATGGAAGTCAGAAAAAGCAGGCTGGAAGTAAGGAATGAAAAGCGTATTTTAATTTAAGACATCTCCGATCATACTCTAAAATAGAGTTTTACACATTTTAAATAAGGACATCTCCAATTTATATTTATATGAATTTCAAATATAAAGTATAAACAATACATTTATATTTAAGTATCACTGTTCATATTCTAAACTATTTTTTTAATTAAATTTTAAAGTAATATTTAGATAAAAATAAAAATTATAAAGTTACCCTTAATTTAAATTTTCTTTCAAAATTACCCATTTTTCTACATGTAAAGAATTTGTATGTTTAAATCTTAAGCTATATTTATTTTTTTATACATTTTTTTATTTTATTACTTTGAATAAATTTTGTAAGATAGTAAATCAACATACAAGTTTTACATAAATTAAAAAGTTGAGAAGATATTCTAATTCATAAACAAATCATAAATAAGCATACATAAAAATACATTAAATAATTACATGTGATAAACCAAAAATAACACAAAATACATAATGTAAAGGCGTAAAAATAAATAACATAGAGATATTATGGTAGAAGAACAATGATCCAATCAAGTTTTGTAATAGTTGCGGGCCCATCACGTTTTTGGCAAAAAAATGTGTTACATGATATAATGACTGCATGCATCATTATGCATAATATGATCGAAGATGATGAACGTGATTTAGATGCACCAATTCAAGATGCAAATGAAGCACCTACTCCACATTTTGAAATGGTTGTTGATGAAAATACTCAATTTCAACAATTTCTAGCTCGACATAGACAGATCAAGGATAAACAAGCTCATATCACGCTTAGAAATGCATTAATCGATCATTTATGAGAAATTATACTAATTTGGAAGCCTAGGGACAAATGTCATGTAATTTTAAGTTTTTTTTTAATATTGAATATCAGTTTGTTTCCTTTTTTTTTTTTTTTGTGGAATTAAGAAAATCATGTACTTTTTTTTCACTCAATATTAAGTTGTTTTTGATAATCACACTAAATTTATAGTGTTTTGGTTATTTGATATAACTTTTTATTTTAAAGATTATTCTAAAAAATAAATACAATCAACGGATTAATATGTTAAAAAGATTATATGGGGGCATAATTTGTAAAATACAAAGATTATAGGAAATAAATATAAAATAATATCTAAATGATTATAAAAAATAATATAAATAGAATATTCCTTTTAGAATATGATATAGAGTAAATGAGTTGGAGATAAAATAGTTTTTGAATTGATAAATATTATATTTTAGAGTTTCTGTACTCTAAAATAGAGTATTTGGGTTGGATATGGTCTTAATAAATGGCGGATTGGTAATTTATGTAGGTATATAGGTGTCAGGGAAGTAATTAAATAAAATAAAATGGAGGTGAATGTGTATTTATAAAATAATCTATATTTGAGGGAAATGTAATGTGAAATTATTATAGACACAATGTCATCACTAAATATAACTAAATATAACAAGATTGTAGTAACAAATGTATATTATGATTACTAATAACAATAAATAATATTTTAAAAAGTTGGTGAAATCTTGCAGGGGTGTCAATGGCCTGGGGGCATTCTTAGAATGGGAAGAACAATTGAAAACGAAAATAGTAACTAGTGTTAATGACGAAAGATACGAATAGTTGGAAGAAAATGGACCAAAATATATATATATATATATATATATATATATATAGATCATATGAATCAGCCCAAATAGATCTAGTGTTGGCCTCAGTATTTCACAGTGAGAACCAGTCCTACAAAACCGTCCAACTATTAATATCATGACAGAATTCGTCATGTGTACAATGACTTTCATATGTTTCAATTAGAGTCATTGTGCAAACTAGCTGATTTTTATATATTTTTTTTATTTTTTCAATTGGCAATCAAGAGATTTTGACCCTAAACGAAAACCACACCACAAAATGCATTAACACAATTTAATTTTGATTTTTTTTCCCCATTTACCAAATTGAGGATTTTAACCCTAAATGAAACTATGGCACAACAAGAGATTTTTATTTCTTTCCAATTTGCACCCAGGGGATTTTAACTCTAATGCTACGTTTTATATGGTGGAAAAGAGAAAGGAAGGAAGTAGGATGAAAGAAAAGTAGATGGAAAATGATTTTGTTGGTTGTTTGGTAAGAAGAAAAAAAGGAAGAAAGGAAAATAGTAGGGATTAAAATCATTGTAGGATCCACTAACTTTTATATTTCTAAAAGTGGGTAGAAAACACAAATCCTCCCAATGATGGTTAAAATTATCTTTTTATCTTATTTTTGAAGTAAAAGAAAATATAAAATAAATAAAATAATAATTATGCAACTTTTTTTTTTTTTGCTTTCTTTTATGATACCAACAATACGAAGGAAAATAAATATTTCATCTCCCTCTTATTTTCTTTTATTTTATTTTTTCTTTCCCTTTGTTTTCTTTCCTTCTTACCAAACGTAGCCTAAAAAAAATCCTTTACCAAACGGGGGATTTTAACCCTAAATAAAACAACGGCACAATAGGGGATTTTTTTTTTTTTTTTTCAAATTTGCAATCAAGAGAGTTTAACACGAAACGAATACAACACCACAAATTACTTGTCAACAAAAAAGTTTTAATTGTTTTCCCATGTACCAAACGGGAGATTTTAACCATAAACGAATCATGGCAAAAATTGCATTAATTCTTAAAATTATTTTCCCTTTCTCCTAATATTCTTTTTCCCTCACATTTTGCATTTTCCTTTTATCAAACAGATCTACTTTTCCATACCTGACATTGTCACCCGGTCTTTCACGACATCTAAAAATAGAGCCACCGAAGCCTATGAGGACAGTTCATCATTCAACATCGCAAAACATTTTGACATTTTGACTTTTTTTTTTTTTTTTTTTCTTCTTCTGTTTCCTTTAGTTTTTAAATTCTTGAAAGTCCAAACCGTTGTCAGATCCAAAAATATCTCCCTCCGCTCCAAGTCTCCCCCTTCATGATCTCTCCCTTTAATCCTCCATGACTGATCTTAGTTTTCCAATTCTTTAGTTTTATTCCTCCATTTTGATGAAAATTTTTTTTAAATCAAAAGTAAAAATTTTTCACAAAACAGAAAAAACAACATAAAAGTTAGATGATTCAAGGATTTTATCTACTAGAAACAGAAAACACAAAATAAGTGGAAAAAAAATATTAACGAGAGGAATTAATATAAAAGAGAGAGAGAAAAAAAAAAAAAAAAACTCCATTTGTTAGATGGGTTTACGACAGCATGAGATTTTATGATGAAAAGTTATTTTTCTTGTAGATTTCGACTTATAGACTTGGAAAACAAAGAGAACATCAAAAATGATGTTGGAGGGAAAAAAAAAAGTGAATATAATATTTCGCCTGCCCCTGCACTGCAAAAAGGAGCCAGCTATAATTTTATGGTGCCCTTACACTCTCCTTATAATCCAGTTGTTCATTCATCATCGAACGTCACTGGATTATGTATCGGAAGAAAGTGATACATTGAGAATGCCTGATTTAAGATCATCCCTATATAATATTACCTATCTGATGTTAATCGCCCCACTAGTGCTAGCTCAATGGGTGAAAGGCAAGAAATTTGAGTAGGAACTCTTCAATTTTTAATCTGAGAGTATTTTTATTTTTTCATTTTTTTCTTTAATAGTTGCGAATAAAAATACTAGAAGGGATTTGGATAAAAGCTTTTATTTTCAAATATGAGAGTGTTTTTCTTTCGATTTAATAATTCAAAATAATACATATTTTTAAAAATAATATTCATATCTATACATATGCAGAAATGTGCACTTTCACTTTCATCCAAAACGGACGAAAAACTTTTTTTATTTTCTTTTTGGTCTTTCAGTTTTTTTTTTCTTTTGGCCCATTTTCTAATTTTGTTTCATTTTAATCTCTTTTTATGTATTGGTGAATTTTTATATTTTAGTTATTTTATCTTTTTAATTGTTTTTTCATGCTTCTTTTTTTCTTTATTAATTTTTATTTTCAAGTACTTTTTTTTTGGGTCTTTTTTTAGCTTATTATTTTATTTTTCCCCTACTCAATAAATTTTGTAATTATATCCAATATATGTGTACATGCTTAAAACTCATGTATATATATATAGAAGAATTTTCAATGATAACATAAAGAAATGTTATCTACCAGAAAAAACAACATAAAAGTTAGATGATTCAAGGATTTTATCTACTAGAAACAGAAAACACAAAATAAGTGGAAAAAAAATATTAACGAGAGGAATTAAATTTAACAGAGAAAAAAAAAAACTCCATTTGTTAGATGGGTTTACGACAGCATAAGATTTTAGGATGAAAAGTTGTTTTTCTTGTAGATTTCGACTTATAGACTTGGAAAACAAAGAGAACATCAAAAATGATGTTGGAGAGAAAAAAAAGATAAAATTATAAAAAGTAATGCATTCTTTAATTAGGTTTTGATGATGTGGCAATTTTTTTGACTTGTTATAATAAGTTAAACAACTAATTTACCTTAAGCATTAACTAAAACATTAATTTTCAATTATAGAAAAATAATATTTTTATTGGAGGTGGATAAATGAATATTTGGGGATCAAAATCCTATGGTGAAATAGAATTTGTTTGTTTTTTTAATTCTAATTTCTTTTTTTAGTTGTTTGTTACAATCTATTTTTCTTTTTTACAAATTTCATGCAAAAAATTTCATCAACGGCCAATGCATCCTATGAAAATTTTTAAACAACCATCGAATTCATGTAGCAAGATTTAATGACTTATGTGTAATAGTAGAAATTAATATTTATCATGAATAGCATGATTAGTGATCTATGGTCCCATTGTAATTTCTCTCTCTAATCACTGTGGGAGGTTTTTTTGTTTTTTGTTTTTTTCAAATAAGAAAGCACTGTAAGAAAGATATCGTACCTCATATACTGACGCTATGTGAATGTTATAATGCAATTTTAAAGGAAACCATTTTACATAAATTTAAAAATTATAATTTTCTCTCTCTCCAACTTTCTTAATTCCAAAATGACCCATGAAACCTATAAAATCTTACTTTCTCCATCCATTAAAAATTATCTCCTTGTGTCTATTAAATAACTTTCTATCCATACAAAACTTCACACTAAATGGAAAAGGGGGGGAAAAGTTAATAAAAAGTGTGAACAATATGTATATATAGTTCTCTGGAAAGAAAAAAAAAAAAGAAAAAAGAAAAAGATGTATATATGTTATTACTTATTCTAATTTTGCTTGAATTGATATTATTTTCATTAAAAAAAAATAATAATGCAAATGTTCTGAAATATGTTCTTCGTTATATGGTTTCTTTTCTACGATAATGATTTGTGCTTAATAGAGGTTGAAGGTTTTTGATAGCTATCTATTTGTTATGTTGATTTGCTCCTTTAATGTTTTATTTGTAGTTTCTAATAGGTTCTCCATAATGGAGTTATTACACCGAAAATAGAAAAAAAAAAATGCAATAAAAATTTGTATATGTAATTTAGATTCTATTTAAATAAAAAAGTCATTTAAAAAAAATATATATCAATAAATTAAGAACAAATTACCTATTCAAAATTGTATTAAATGAGTTTTATATGTTCAATGTTCATTTATTATTATAAATTCTTTGGATCGACTACCTAATTTATCACAACCGTTTGATTTATATTCAACGGATTAGAAAAAGTAACCATGATGAATAAATGTTAAAATAACTATTAAAACTGTAGTCATATATATATATATATATTTACATATATTATATATATGTAAAAGACTTCTTGACGGCTCAAACATTATCCTATTTCAATATCTATCCAACCAACTCTATTCTTTGTCAAGACCGCCTATCCAAAGTTCTAAATTTAAGGATAGCGCGTCATCGGATACAAAATTTCAAGTGCCTAATATTCTGTTCACATATCAAAACAGGCACTATATTTATCTACAAAAAAAAACGTATAAATTATACATCCAGTTTAATTTGCAACTATGTTTTTTCGCTCTGAACTGCAACAGTTTAAGAGAGCAATGGCGGTGTGGATTGCCATAACTTTTTAATTTATTTTTTTTGGTACACAGATGCAATATGCAAAATCCACTGACAATTCGACTACAAAACTAGCAATCGATATTCCTTGCATTTGTTTCTTTTGTTTGAAGTTGTGGGTGGGGTAAGGTGGGGTGAGATACTCAAATTCTTTACTTTTTAATTAAAATTATCATTAAATATACCTGTAATCACTTATATTTTATAATTTTATGATAGAAAAATATGTACTCATAATTAACGTGAAGCCAAAAGAAGCAAATAAGTAAAAGAAAGTGTTGTTTTTCATTAATAAAAGAATTTTATATTTTTTGGGAAATTTGATAAAGCAAGTTAGAAATACCAGAAAAAAATTACTTGTTAAAAAATTAAATAAAAAAAAATGCAATGTTACTCTATCGTTTTAATTCCTATGTAAATTATTATAATAAAAATTAAAAAAGGACTTTGGGTGAGCTGAGCCGATCCGCTCGTGGGCTTGAGCTGTTTTCGTAAGCCAGAGTCTAACGGCCTTTTGGCCCATTAAGAGTTAACTCTATTTAGAGATGTAGGCACTGGCCAAAAAGTCCCACATTGGTTAGCAAATAAAAAATTAAGTCTTTATATACAATCGTCTCGAAACAAGCGTCCCTTCGGGGACATCCGATAAAATTGGAACGATACAGAGAAGATTAGCATGGCCCCTGCGCAAGGATGACACGCACAAATCGAGAAATGGTCCAAATTTTTTTTCGATTTTCTGCTCCTTCCATGTCCGTTCAATCAAGCTTCGATTTTTCCAGGTTTTGGGTCTTCTACATGTTCAGGGTTTGTCATTCTGAAGCTTTATCGTTCATTTTCTGGGTTTCTTTTAATTTCTGCGTTGCTTTTGGATGATTTTGGGTTTTGATTTTTTGGTTTTTGATTTTCGTAATGGTGCGTATTTGAGATTTGATGCACTGGGCTCTGCTAAATTCTGCCAGAATTTCATGTTCATTTGCATTAATGAAGTGGTACTGTGAAATAATAATGGTGGTGGGTTTTTTTTTTTTGGGTCCTTGGGATAACTGTAGTGATTCTGGCTATGTGAGTCATACTTAGAACTCTGTAAAGCATTTGTATGTTTATTTCATGGGTGCCAGGAAAAAAAAATGTTGCATACCATCTGTTTGATGATATTACCACGAGACAATATATAATATGGGTTAGACTTTGATTGGTCTTTGATTCTGAGTTTTTTGCGTCTTCTTTCTTTTTGTAGTGATTCAACCAGAATTGAGAACAAGTAAATAATTCCTTTGAGGAAGTACTCCCCTTTTCTTCCGGGGTATTCGAACCAATGCTATCATCAAAACCCTTGCGTAAACTTTTCAGGTAAATTTTTTGTGGACAAGTTCTTTTAGTTAGATTTTTCAACAAAGCAATGGCCTATGTCAGAAACATCAAATTTTGTTACCATGCTTTTCAGTTTTTGGTTTCCAATACCTACATGAAAAGGAAAAAATTGGTTTCTGACATATGAATTCTCATACAAGTTTGTTCAGTTGTTAGAAAAAAAAATTTTGTCCATCAATTACTTTGCCATGTCGAAGATTGCGTTATTCCGATTTTTCTGTCTCAGGTAGATATCACAAGAAATGGAGGACTTGGAACGCTGGGTAGGAAATTTCGGATAATGGGCTATGAACGTGATGCTGGAAATCACTTTCGTCGTCATTATAGCTCGCAGTTCGATGACAAACACACAGGGAAATTTACAAATAAGGTGCCTCAAATTTTTTGTTTCTTCCCGTTAGTTCTGCACTTTTTTAATGGAAATTTCATTTTCTTTGCATTTTATCGTGTGGGACTTGGCAATTCATTATTGGGATTTCGCACTTCAGGTTTTGGGAAATATACCAGAATACGTAAAGATAGTTGAAGTTGGTCCACGGGATGGATTGCAAAATGAGAAACATATCATCCCTACAGCTATAAAGGTTGAATTGATTAAAAAGCTAGTTTCTTCAGGATTGCCTGTTGTAGAGACTACAAGTTTTGTCTCACCAAAATGGGTTCCACAGGTAAACAACTTGATTATTTATTTACTTTTTGATTCGAAGAATCCTTGGTGGGAACACCTTCAAAGGGATCCTTGTTTCCTCTGCACCTTGATAAGAACGATGCATATCTCCGTTCAGGTCTTTGCTGTGAGCCACCTGTGATCAACCATATCATTCTTGTAATGACCCTAGGGATATAAGATAGATTTTTTCTTTCTTCTTTTGAGAAATCCCAACTCTTTCTATATATTTCCCCGTCATTGTGGTTTTTTTTCTTATATTTCATCGTCTTACAATATCTTTATCTATCATATATTTCTTTGCTATAATTGAAGTTTCTGAACCATTCCATTAACAGTGTTTCTTGGACTTGCAAGTTTCTGTAATCTTGTTTATCTCTATATTTTTCAGCTAGCAGATGCAAAGGATGTGGTGGAAGCAATACGAGATGTTGAAGGCGTTAGGTTTCCCGTATTAACTCCAAATCTTAAAGTACGCATTTTCCAGTGAAATTGTTTAGCTGATATAAAATCAATAATGAATTGTTGAACTTGATGTGCTCTAACCCTTTCTTTAGGGTTTTGAGGCAGCTGTTGCCGCTGGTGCTAAGGAAGTAGCCATATTTGCCTCGGCTTCCGAGTCCTTTTCGAATTCAAATATCAATTGTAGCATCAAGGATAGTCTTGTTCGCTACCGTGTCGTCACCCTTGCTGCTAAAAAACTTACAATTCCAGTTCGTGGGTAAATATTCTAAACCTAGTTTTCCCTTTTTAATATTAACTAAAAGATTAATTTTCAATTACAGAAAAATAATATTTTTATTGGAGGTGGACAAATGAATATTTGGGATCAAAATCCAATAGTGAAATATAATTTGTTTGTTTTTTTAAATTCTAATTTCTTTTTTTTTTTTTTTATTTGTTACATCTATTTTTCTTTTTTACAAATTTCATGCAAAAAATTTCATCAACGGCCAATGCATCCTATGAAAATTTTTAAACAACCATCGAATTCATGTAGCAAGATTTAATGACTTATGTGTAATAGTAAAATTAATATTTATCATGAATAGCATGATTAGTGATCTATGGTCCCATTGTAATTTCTATCTCTAATCACTGTGGGAGGATTTTTTTTTTTTTTTTTTTTAATAAGAAAGCACCGTAAGAAAGATATCGTATCTCATATACTGACGCTATATGTGAATGTTATAATGCAATTTTAAAGGAAACCATTTTACATAAATTTAAAAATTATAATTTTTCTCTCTCCAACTTTCTTAATTCCAAAATGGCCCATGAAACCTATAAAATTTTACTTTCTTCATCCATTAAAAATTATCTCCTTGTGTCTATTAAATAACTTTCTATCCATACAAAACTTCACACAATGGAAAAGGGGGGAAAAAAGGTTAATAAAAAGTGTGAACAATATGTATATATAGTTCTCTGGAAAGAAAAAAAAAAAAGAAAAAAGAAAAAGATGTATATATGTTATTCCTTATTCTAATTTTACTCGAATTGATTTTACTTTCATTAAAAAAATAATAATAATGCAAATGTTCTGAATTATGTTCTTCGTTATATGGTTTCTTTTCTACGATAATGAATCGTGCTTAATAGAGGTTGAAGGTTTTTGATAGCTATCTATTTGTTATGTTGATTTGCTCCTTTAATGTTTTATTTGTAGTTTCTAATAGGTTTCTCCATAATGGAGTTATTACACCGAAAATAGAAAAAAAAAATGCAATAAAAAATGTATATGTAATTTAGATTCTATTTAAATAAAAAAGTCATTTAAAAAAATATATATCAATAAGTTAAGAACAAATTACCTATTCAAAATTGTATTAAATGAGTTTTATAAGTTCAATGTTCATTTATTATCATAAATTCTTTGGACCAACTATTCAATTCATCACAACCATTTGATTTATATCCAATAGATTAGAAAATAGTAATCATCTATGGATAAACATTAAAATAATTATTGAAATTATATTGTATATATATATATTTACATATATTACATCTATGTAAAAACTTCATGACGGCTCAAACATTATCCTATTTCAATAGCTATCCAACCAACTCTATTCTTTGTCAAGACACGCCTATCCAAATTCTAAGAGTCCGTTTGGTAAATGAGTTTGAGTTGAGTTTTAAAGTTGAAATAGTAAATTTGTTGATTTTTGGGAAAAAGACAAAAACTTTGAAGAAAAAGACAAAACTTTGAGGAAAAAGACAAAACTTGAGTTTGAAAAACTAAGTTTGCACTTGGTTCCAAACAAGCTCTAAATTTAAGGATAGCGCCGTCATCGGATACAAAATTTCAAGTGCCTAATATTCTGTTTATATATCAAAACAGGTACTATATTTATCTGAAAAAAAAAAACGCATAAATTATACATCCAGTTTTACACTTTAATTGCAACTATGTTTTTCCGCTTTGAACTGCAACAAGTTTAAGAGAGCAACGGTGGTGTGGATTGGCCATAACTTTTTTAATTTATTTTTTTTGGTACACAGGTGCAACATGCAAAATCCATTAACAGTTCGACTACAAAACTAGCAATCGATATTCCTTGCATTTGTTTCTTTTGTTTGAAGTTGTGGGTGGGGTGAGATACTCAAACTCTTTACTTTTTAATGTAAAATTATTATTAAATTATACCTATAATCACTTATATTTTATAACTTTATGATAAGAAAAATATGTACTCATAATGAACGTGAAGCCAAAAGAAGCAAATAAGTAAAAGAAAGTGTTGCTTTTCATTAACAAAAGAATTTTATATTTTTTGGGAAATTTGATAAAGCAAGTTAGAAATACCAGAAAAAAATTACTTGTTAAAAAATTAAATTAAAAAAATGCAATGTTACTCTATCGCTTTAATTCCTATGTAAATTATTATAATAAAAATTAAAAAAGGACTTTGGGTGAGCTGAGCCGATCCGCTCGTGGGCTTGAGGCTGTTTTCGTAAGCCCAGAGTCTAAGGCCTTTTGGCCCAATAAGAGTTAACTCTATTTAAGAGATGTAGGCAACAGGCGAAAAAGTCCCACATTGGTTAGCTAATAAAAAATTTAAGTCTTTATATACAATCGTCTGGAAGCAACGCAGCGTCCCTTCGGGGACATCCGATAAAATTGGAACGATACAGAGAAGATTAGCATGGCCCCTGCGCAAGGATGACACGCACAAATCGAGAAATGGTCCAAATTTTTTTTCGATTTTCTGCTCCTTCCATGTCCGTTCAATCAAGCTTCGATTTTTCCAGGTTTTGGGTCTTCTACCTGTTCAGGGTTTGTCATTCTGAAGCTTCATCGTTCATTTTCTGGGTTTCTTTTAATTTCTGCGTTGCTTTTGGATGATTTTGGGTTTCGATTTTTTGGTTTTTGATTTTCGTAATGGTGCGTATTTGAGATTTGATGAACTGGGCTCCGCTAAATTCTGCCAGAATTTCATGTTCATTTGCATTAATGAAGTGGTACTGTGAAATAATAATGGTGGTGGGTTATTTTTTTGGGTCCTTGGGATAACAGTAGTGATTCTGGCTATGTGAAAGTCATACTTAGAACTGTGTAAAGCATTTGTATATTTATTTCATTGGTGCCAGAAAAAAAAAAATGTTGCATACCATCTGTTTGATGATATTACCAAGAGACAATATATAATATGGGTTAGACTTTGATTGGTCTTTGATTCTGAGTTTTTTGCGTCTTCTTTCTTTTTGTAGTGATTCAACCAGAATTGAGAACAAGTAAATAATTCCTTTGAGGAAGTACTCCCCTTTTCATCCGGGGTATTCGAACCAATGCTATCATCAAAACCCTTGCGTAAACTTTTCAGGTAAACTTTTTGAGGACTTTTAAGTTCTTTTAGTTAGATTTTTCAACAAAGCAATGGCCAATGTCAGAAAGATCAAATTTTGTTACCATGCTTTTCAGTTTTTGGTTTCTAATACCTACATGAAATGGAAAATTTGGTGTCTGATAGATGAATTCTCATACAAGTTTGGTTTGTTTAGAGTCAGTTGTTAGAAAAAAACTTTTGTCGATCAATTACTTTGCCATGTCAAGGATTGCGTTATTCCGATTTTTCTCGTCTCTCTCTTTACGATATATCTACTGAACGGTATCATGGCTATGTTTTGAACGTTGTAGCTTAGTGCTGTGCTCTGTCTTCCAAGTCTGTTATGTTTTCCTTTAGTGATTTATCTTGTATATGGTGTATAATTGACTAAACACTTTGAAAGTGGAGGAGGTCTCCCACCCTTCAAAGCTCGCTTGCTTGTGGCTTAATAAAAGCCAATTTTCAGAGATATTATAATTAGATGGGGAAAGAAAATTTTGAGCAATCTGTCGCAGATGGCGAGATTTTACTATGGAAGAACACCCCTGTTCGTCACTAGTTAACCAATTTGTTTGCTGTGTGATATGTTGCTTTCTTCACCGAATAATCCATCTAGCTATTTTCTCTGATTTCTCTTTCCTTCCTTTCCAGCAAAGAGTATGCAAGAGAGGTATTCATATGGAGTAGACAATTGAAAAGTATGTCTCAGGTAGATATCACAAGAAATGGAGGACTTGGAACGCTGGGTAGGAAATATCGGATAATGGGCTATGAACGTGATGCTGGAAATCACTTTCGTCGTCATTATAGCTCGCAGTTCGATGACAAACATGCAGGGAAATTTACAAATAAGGTGCCTCAAATTTTTTGTTTCTTCCCCTTAGTTCTGCACTTTTTTACTGGAAATTTCATTTTCTTTGCATTTTATCGTGTGGGACTTGGCAATTCATTATTGGGATTTCGCACTTCAGGTTTTGGGAAATATACCAGAATACGTAAAGATAGTTGAAGTTGGTCCACGGGATGGATTGCAAAATGAGAAACATATCATCCCTACAGCTATAAAGGTTGAATTGATTAAAAAGCTAGTTTCTTCAGGATTGCCTGTTGTAGAGACTACGAGTTTTGTCTCACCAAAATGGGTTCCACAGGTAAACAACTTGGTTATTTATGTACTTTTTTATTCGAAGAATCTTTGGTGGGAACACCTTCAAAGGGATCCTTGTTTCCTCTGCACCTTGATAAGAACGATGCATATCTCCGTTCAGGTCTTTGCTGTGAGCCACCTGTGATCAACCATATCATTCTTGTAATGACCCTAGGGATATAAGATAGATTTTTTCTTTCTTCTTTTGAGAAACCCCGACTCTTTCTCTATATTTCCCCGTCATTGTGGTTGTATTTCTTATATTTCATCGTCTTACAATATCTTATCTATCATATATTTCTTTGCTATAATTGAAGTTTCTGAACCATTCCATTAACAGTGTTTCTTGGACTTACATGTTTCTGTAATCTTGTTTATCTCTATATTTTTCAGCTAGCAGATGCAAAGGATGTAGTGGAAGCAATACGAGATGTTGAAGGTGCTAGGTTTCCCGTATTAACTCCTAATCTTAAAGTACGCATTTTCCAGTGAAATTGTTTAGCTGATATAAAATCAATGATGAATTGTTGAACTTGATGTGCTCTAACCCTTTCTTTAGGGTTTTGAGGCAGCTGTTGCCGCTGGTGCTAAGGAAGTAGCCATATTTGCCTCGGCTTCCGAGTCCTTTTCGAATTCAAATATCAATTGTAGCATCAAGGATAGTCTTGTTCGCTACCGTGATGTCACCCTTGCTGCTAAAAAACTTACAATTCCAGTTCGTGGGTAAATATTCTAAACCTAGTTTTCCCTTTTTAATATACCAGTTATGAGAACTTGTGCTGTTATCGTATTTGTTTTAGGTGAATTAAAAATCAAGAAAAAGAGCATAACCAATTCTTAAACTCGATAGCCATCCTTTTTTCAGCATTTTTGGTTCAAGTATGTTTTATTTCTCGCATCTGCTTCATACTTTCCATTTGGTATAAGCTTCCATTTGTGCGGGTAAAAATAACAGGAGATAGAGAACAGAAGTTCATCCATTTATTAATAATAATATGATTGAATTTTTTTTTTAAAATCATGTTAGATATATATCGTGTGTTGTGGGATGCCCAATGGAAGGAAAGGTACCTCCATCGCAAGTGGCATATGTGGCCAAGGAGCTTTACGAGATGGGTTGCTCAGAAATTTCCCTTGGCGATACGATTGGCGTTGGTACTCCTGGTAAACATAAAGACATGCTTATGTTTCCGCCCCTTTATTCCTTTGCTTTTATGGCTGCCCTTTTTTTTTCATGCTTGATTGCTTGTCTTTTAGTATAGTTCTGAAGCTTTAATTCTAGTCTAACAGTAAGTAATGTTGGCCTCTATTTGAAGTCTGATCCATTTCACAGACACAAATATGAACTTCAATGTGGTTTTTGTTGGATAATTATTTTAGTTAGGGGTGATACACTGGATAGCTAAAAGCATTGATTGGTAAAAAGGGTGAAAGAACAGCAGAAAGGTGAAAGAACTTCTCGCTTTCCCCTTTTTTCCTTATTTGCCGAGTGTGTAATTTTCCCAGATTTTGGCGCTGCCTGATAATTAAGTAGGCTCCGGGTCTCGGATTATCTGACTTCACGTATAATCAAGTCCATAGATGATGATAGATGTAATTATCCTCCACATTATTGGTTGATCACTATTTTACAATTTTTAAGGTATTGCCGGGATCATAGATTATGCATTCGTTTAACAACTTTCCCATTTTAATGTTTAACGTGCCCTGCTGCATTCATTTTCCTAGGTACTGTTATTCCAATGCTTGAAGCGGTAATTGAAGCTGTCCCTAGAGAGAAGCTTGCTGTCCATTTTCATGATACATATGGGCAAGCTCTTTCAAATATACTAGTATCACTCCAGGTAAACCGACTTCTTTGATTGATTAGTTTTAATTTGGTTTTCTACCTCCACGTTAAAGGCGATGAGACTTTTGGAGAAACAAGATCATGTTTGTTTTTACATCTAACCTGAAAATTGATGTGAGATATCTGCTAAGAGTTCTAGATATGCTTCATATCTAAGCCGCTCAACATGCAAACGAAATTTCATATTTTTCCGAGTTTGAATTGTTGTTCTGCATCGGGTTGAACTTTTTTAGCATCATATTCTTCAAAGTAGAGTCAAAGACAAGTTTTATAATCTAAATTAGGTGGCTATATTTGAAAATTCTCTAAAGTTGTTTATCATAAACATCCTCACCAAGAGCCGTATATATGTAATTCTTGTTAATGTTCCCCTTAACTTGTCTTCTCCGTACTTTTCTCTCTCTTCAAATCTTAAAGTTCAAAATATTTTTCTGAAGCCCATATTTCTGTGGAAAAAAGTTTTAAGACATTACATATCGGCTACCGTACAACGAATTTTATTTGTTACATTTTTCCCTCAGATAGGGATTGCTACAGTGGACTCATCAGTCTCGGGGCTAGGGGGCTGCCCATATGCTAAGGGTGCTACTGGAAATGTCGCGACAGAGGATGTCGTTTACATGCTTAACGGACTTGGGGTGAAGACCAACGTGGACCTTGGAAAGCTTATCTTGGCCGGGGAATTCATTTCCAATCACTTGGGCCGGCCATCTGGTTCGAGGGCAGCAATTGCCTTAAGAAAAGTAACTTGTACGTCAAAGCTATGAGGTAATAATGGGACTGCTTTTTCTTGCCTCTTTCCATTCTGTAAATATTGCTCTTAGCTGAGCTAATAAATGCAATAAAGAAATTCATGGAAATATACACTCCAGCTTCTGAGCCTAACTGAATAAAAATGCTACAAAAAAAAAAAAAAAAAAAGCTAGCAGGTTTTTAGATCTGCTTCTACTCTTTTATCTTCTACTGTTAAATTTTTCATAAGATGCTCTCACAAGTCAACACTAATCACTTTGGCTTACACAGAGAAAAAAGTTCGAGAACAATGAACAAAGTGAGTCTGTTTAAACTAGTACTTCAATACTTTTTTCCATCAGAATAGGAAAAGAAAGTCAACCACCCCATATTCGGTAATTTGATGATAAGAACTGTACTCATGATGTTTTTTCTATATCTCAACAAGAAAAAGAAAGTCAACCCCAACCCCATTTTTGAGTAATTGAAGAACAGATCATGGGGGGACCAGTTTTGAAATGGCTAAATGGGGTTTGAGTAAAGCGGCACAAGATTCTGTCATTCATTTTTGTTTTGTTTTTTGGACTGATTGAGGATGCGAAAGCCAAGAAAATAAAACTTGGAAGGGGAAAAAAAAAAAAGGGAAAAAGCTAAAGAAGAAAAATGTTTGGTAATTTGGTTATTTTCTTATGGTGATAGACCTACTCACTGTGGATTCATGGAATGTTTCCTTTCTTGTTATGTTACATTTTTGGTTTGGAATAGTTTGCCCCCTTTTCATTTTTCCTCTTCTCTGTGGCATGCAAGGCCTTTTGCCCTTTTTCAATGAACGAGCGAGGGTAACCGATACAGAGAAGCTTGGCATATCCCAACTAGGTTGGTATCCAGTAGGCAAATCAAAATCTAAACGCAGAAACATGAAGTTCAGCATCTAGTTGTAAAGGCTTAAAAAATATAGAACACAAAAGGCAATACATAAAATAATTCAAAAATATTAAGAAAGACCTCGTTAAAATCTCCGTGAGAAGAAAACTTGACGCACTAAAACATAGTGTATGATCTACTTTCTAAGTTTTTTTAAATAAAAAAGAGTAAATTTTTCTTGTGCAGTGGCACCAAAGGACGTGCTTCAAACTTCTCATTCCACAGAGAACATCACAATTTTGGGTCTTGTGTTTGGATTAACAATTCATCTCTGATATTCAACCCCCCAAAAAAAATAAAAATGAAAAACAAAAATCGTTTCTGATAACATTAAAGGACTCCTGTAAGGGTGCCAGTCCCACGGAAATTAGGGCATCCTACAGAGAGATTTGGTGCTTTTACATTTTTAGTTTTTGGTGCTTTTACTCCCTTGCTATTAGTGAATCGGTAAATTACCTTTTAAACTTTAATTTCAGTAGATTGTAACTTAATTTAATACTGTCGAGTGTCATTAAATTGATGAAAGATGTTAAAACTTGGAAGGAACACACTCATGCATGTAAAATTGTATATTTTATTATATTGAAATTTCAGTCTCTAACTTCAAACGAGCTTACACGATATGTATGGAGAACTTTTCCTTCCTAATTCAAAATGTCAATCGATTTAGGGGTTCTCTGTATGCTTCATTAATTTTAAAAGGTTGACGTTCAACTTGCCAATATAATACGAAGTTCAAGGAGGATAACCTAGGTCATGTCCTAAAATTCCACAATGTCATCTAGGACGTCCTTTTCCCCTTAGAAAATAAAGAAATTTGCCCAATTAGAGGGGAAACTTTTTCTAGGACAAGAAAAACAACGAATTTATCTTTCATTTTGCAAGATGGAAAACATACCAAGTTACTAATTTTAAGCAAGCACTGATCTTGCCATGCACTATATATGGTCACATCTTCACATTTTTTTCCTTCTTTTTCACGTATCTTATTATTTTTTTTGAGATTTATATTATTAAAACCAAGTGTTTTTATTAATTTTCTAGTATAATAAATACCATAAAAGAGTGAGACAGAGACAGAGATAGAGACAGACTATTTTGATGAGGCACCATATTATACAAGTTATGGGTTGTGAATGGCAAGAAGAAAACAAGGCATGGATTTCTCCTTCTACTGGTCAAAACACTTTTTGAGCCAAATTTATGGAACAAAATCAGCTCAACTACGGACCATATCCACAAGTCCTTGCTTCTTTGTCTTTAAACTATGAAACATCTTATCACAGAATTTATAGACAAAACTCACTTTTGTTGTATAGAAAGTTTGTTCTTTTTTTTTTTTTTTTTTTTGCTGAATTATAGAAAGTTTGTTCGTACTCCCTTGTATATGCCTCAAAAAACACAAATAAGTATATATATATATATATATATATATATATGTATGTATGTATGTATCTCAAGCAACGCTATAAGTCATCATCGTCACACTTTTTTATGGGTTAGAAATCCTAGTGGTGCTATGACAGCTAAATGCAAAAGAAATATATGGTTGACGCCAGTGACGAATTCAGAAAGTTTTGTTAGGAGAACTAATAATTACATGAGAAATATTTTGGGGATAGGATTAGATTTTCCCTCCCCAGGCCTTAGTTTTCTCCGTTGTTGGACGCTCCGACAACGAGCTTGAATGAAGAACACAATCCTGCATTGGGGGGAACGAATTTGAAGTTCAGCCGAAATCCTCGTGTGCGTGTGAGCACTCCATTTTTTCGTTTTATGTTACCACAAAAGGGAAGTGCAAGATAATGTTAAACCACTTTTCCTTTTCTCTGTTTTTCATGCGGGACAAAGCACGCACTTTGGAAAGGCTCAAGAAACCTAATACCCACATACGTGTTTTGAAGTTAAGCAAATTATACAACACTTTTAATTAGAAACTCATTTCTATGTTCTAGCAATTTACAAAACCTCAATGACAATGAAATTTTTTTAATGAGATTTGTGAATGAGTTTTGTTCATCTTTTCGCTCTAAATATATAAAAGGAAAAGTAGTCGTCTCTATTGGATAACTCAAAATTTGAGGGGGAGACAACACTCCAATGGTAGCATTAATGCACCATCCCGATGAAACCCGAAATCTAAATGCAACTCAATCCAAATGTGAAGTACTGAGTTTTTATGACTCGTCTGGGTTGAAAACAACATATCTAAATTTTTTTTTTTTTTTTTTTTTGTCTTCTTCTTCGACTCAAACCTATTTTTTCACTATTAACATCTTTAAGTCTCTATAATAAAATCAAACCTAAAAGTTCAAAACTTCATTATTTAATTAAGTCAAAATGAGATGATAGTTTTTTAATTGTACAGAATTTTGAGAGGAACGAAACAAAATCTATATTAATATTTTTTTCTGAATATATTTTAAAATTCTATACTTTTTCACTCCAAATAAATTTTTTTTTTTAACAAACGCAAATTTCCAAAAACTGATATTCAATCCATTTCCAATTGTCCCCAAACGGCCCTAGTGAGGCTTTTGTGGAGTCTTTTTTCACGTGCAAAGGACAGTTTTTGACAAGGTATGCAAAAGAATCTTACATTTATTAATTTTTTTGGTAGTAAGTGGATCTTAAAATTAATGTATGGAAGGGAGTGTCCGTGGGACTCATTTGTAGTTTTCAATTCCAGCTTGTGGGGTTCCTTTTGTTGCCTCGTGAGCATTAAACTGAAATGTCAAGTTTGAGTTTGAGAGACCTTTCAAGGTGCACTGCACGAATTGTATTTTTTCTCTTTTTGAACATTTGCACGATTTGTATTTATGTAGGGATAAATGCCAAATTTTTCTATATATTTTCATCAAAATGTTATGACCATAATTGTTTTAAGGTTTTTTTTTTTTTTTTTTTTTTCACACTCCCTAATTTTTTTTAATTTGAAAATTAATTAGTTACAAAACTTCTTTTCTTTTTTTTTTTTTTTCGTTAACAATTAACTCCCTAACTTATAATTATTAACACCGTTAGTCCTTTTTACTCACTTTCATTAACAGTTGAATGGATATTTGCACGTAAAAGCCCATGAAGAGCAATGCTGAATGTTTATATAATTTCAATATAAATTCCTTTCAAAGCTTAGGTATGACCAACAATTCTCTTCTTAGGCTATCACATGTAATAAAACACCGCCCAATTTTAACGAATGTGAGTTAAAAATAAAAAATAAAAAACTGATGGTGCCAGGAATTATAAATTCAAGAGTTGATTATGAAGAAAAATAACTAAATGTTAAATTACGAAATTCGAAAAGTTCATTGTACAAAATAACCTTGTTTATTTAAAATAGGGAAAGACCAAAAAAATAAACTGAATTTGATTATAGTGTAATTCAATATGATAGTTTCAATGCTAACCAATTAATAACACTGTAATTTTATTAATGAAAGCCTGTAAAGTTTTTAAGTTATTGGAGGCCGAAGAAACGATGACGTTTTATAATGCACTTTCGAAAATTTCTTTTTATATATCCATGAAGCACCAGTTTGTTTGGGGTGGGGATTGGTATGATTTTTTGATTAATTTCTTTCACATATTTCCAGCTTTTTTGGGGTTCATGGTCCGATTATATGCGCAAATGGTCCTAGATCAAAGCATTCAAATACATATATACTTTCGTTTTTCTTTTTATAAGATAAGATATGATATGCTTTCCCTTAAAACTAGGTATAATGTTCCTCCAAAAAAAGAAAAGAAAAGAAAAGAAAAGAAATAAAAAGAAAAGAAAAAGGTATAATGATGTATTAGAAGGAGAAAAAGAAAATATAAATAATAGAAACACAATCTTAAAGAGAATGCCGTGAAGCGCAAGTATCCTTCCTTTGATTTTCTTTTTCGCATACAACACCTATATCCATGGCATATAATTGAGCTATATTCTTGAGTTTTAAATTTAATTTTATTAATTAATTATATATTTTTCTTTTTTAACGTAAATTAAAAAAAAAAGGAAAAAAATGGAATTATGGATGTCATGGGGGCCAAATGGTCATTAAAAAGCCTCATAAATGGATCATGAGAACTATATAATTTTGAGTTATTTATATTTTTGTACTTCGTATTTTGTTTTTATTTAGAAAATTTGAAGTTTAACATTTTAATATTATCATATTAAATTTAAGATACAAATATATGTCTTTTCTTGATCAACACTTAAATTTTGACTTCAAAATACACAAAAAGACTCTTAAAGAGAAAAACTATATCATGTATTTCACATTTATTTAGAAATATACCCTACATTTTAAAATTATATATTTTTATACAATTCTGCTATATTTAATACATAAATATATATATTTTCTCGGTTAATACTTAATTTTGACCTAACATGCTCAAAATACTCTTTAGGTTTGAATTTCTTCCATTATTGTTTAATTTTAATTTCAAAGTTTTTTTAATATTTTATATGAAAATTAAGTGTTGGTTGAGAAAAAAATTTAGTTTGTATTTAATATAATCTACAAATATAAGAATACAAAAATTCAAAAATAGACGATATACTTCTGAATAAAAATTAAATGTAGAGTACAAAAAGGTAAATAACACTTAATTTTAGTTTTTCTTGTTAATGGTATTTTGTGTATTTTAAAGTTAAAATTAAGTATTGCTTGAGAAATATATAAATATATAATAAACGTAATCTAATGATACAAAAATGAAAAAATTAAAAAGAAAACATATGATATATTTTTTAAATAAGAGTAAAATATAGTGTATAACAAGTAAATGCCCCTATAAATTCCTATGGAATCTCTCAAACTAATAATCGTAGAGAAACAAAAAAAAAAAAAAAAAAATTCAACTTTTTCAATTTTTTTTTTTTTTTTGGGTAAAATGAAGGAAGGACAACTAATGTTAGGATAAATTAAGCATCTCAATTAGTTGTTTCAACTCAGGACAGTATCGTCCATTCAGAGGCTAGCAATTTCATAACAAACAAAAGTAAAACACTAAGCATAATCTTCCCAAACGTCCATTTTTTCATTTTATTTCATAATTTTGTTCAATTTTTAATATTGTGGTTTTTTAATTGAATAATTAAGGGGTATTATTGTGGGCATTTTAAAAAACTTTCGTAATGCTAGTTAAGGGTAGATTTTTTTTTTTTTTTTTGATGTGATTAGTAAAATAGAGGGATGTTAACCAGAATGTGAAAACTCATATTTGAGGACCCCTTTGGACTAAACAAAGATATATATATATATTTTTTAAAATGATTTTCCTTTGTTATAACATAAGAAGTTTGAAAAAACTATTAAATCCATAGCAGGCTAGTAGCCCTACGCCTTACAAAAGTAACATTAAATGTCTCTCTTTTCACACTGCAATGTAGTTCCATGCTTGAGCGTGACATTCCTATCATTACAACACGACATTGCGGTTTGTGGGGTTGATACATTTTGCTATTTTAGCAATGAGGATACCCTTATACATACATACATGCATACATGCACATATACACACAAACATACATATATATGTATATAAATATATGTATATATATATATATATGCCTTGCATGGACTGTCACTTTTGAAATAGGAAGCCTACATTTTTTATCCGGATTTTGGCCCATATTCACTCGTGAAACTCAGTGGATGTTGTAAGAGCTATATATATACACATTAAATACGCATTTTAAATTCTCTCAGAAACAAAGATACACTCTGGGTCTGTTTGGTGAATGAATTTAAATTGAAAATTTTAAGTTTCAATAATAAATTTGTATTGACTTTTCAGAAAAGATAAAAACTTTTTGAGAAAGATAAAAAGTTTTTCAAAAAAAATTAAAAAATGATATGAAAATTTTGATTTAAAATGATTTTCAAAAGGTATCCAAAATATATATTGTTTTCCTTTAGTATATAACTTCTTCTTATTTTTTTTTTTTTTTTTAATTTTTGTTTCCAATTTAATATCTATTCTGGACCATTGGACGAGAGACTGGGAACGACACCTCCGTCCCTGCAGAGGATCAGAAATTGGAGTTTAGTGGCAACTTGGGATTCTAGATTTCAGCTAAATTAATTAAATTCATGATGATAACATCAATCACCTTGATGATGTGTTTTCTGGGGTTCAGCGTAAAATTGGAATTTGATAAATTGATTGAATTAAAATACATGGAAAAACATCAAAGTGGGTATTGGGATTTGAGAAAAGCCATGCAAAACATATGAAAGAGAGTGAGAGAGAGTTTGTGTTTTGTCAGGCTGACGTTAAAATAAATCTACTTAAAAATAAATTAAATTTCCAGTTAAAATTTACTTAACTACTGAAAAAGTTAACTAAAGGCATGAAAATATTTGATTAAAAAAAATGAAAAACTAAGGCATGAAAATATGGAGAAATTTCATGGGAAGACTAGAGATTTGAATAAGAATTCTAATATTTAAATTAGTTTTTTTTTAAAAATTTTTGATAAGTGAGGACCATAACCCCATATTGCTTTAAAAACTCTAATAATGACATAAATCTTCCTTCTATTTTTAATAAATTGAAATGCAAGAATTTATTTTTTATTTTAAGCGTACTGAAAGTATTTTATGCGTTTTTTAAACTAAGACAAATTCTCCTATATGTTGTCTATTCATTATTGAACTCCACCAATTAGAGGCAAAATTAAATTTAAAAAAAAAAAAACACAATTACCCTTCATAAAAGAGATGATGGTTCCTTTTGCAGAGAAAGTTAAAGACAATAACTTTGATCTTTTAGTTTCTCTGGCCTTTGAGAAAATGTACTTTATTTACATTATATATGCACATGTCTCTTGATTAATTTTTATACATCAACTAGTAGATTTCAGTATGATATATATTTTTTAATGATGCTTATTATTTACACTTTATTCTAAATAGTAACATGTTAAAGTTTAAATAAAAAATTACATATATATAAATTAATAGTTATAAATTTCTAAATAAAATCTTATAACTTCCGAACTTGTTCGGTTTGACTGAGACATTATATATATATATATATATATATATATATAATCTACATTTTCTTTCTTCGAAACTTGACATATAATCTACATTATCTTCCTTGGAAACTTGACATATAATCTACATTATCTTTCTTGGAAACTTGACAAACTTATCCTTGACACACAGTTTCTTTATATAGGGTAAAAAGTTTTTTCCTAAAGTTAACCTCCGACTAAATTTGACATTAGAGTGATTTTGTGTAATTATAAATACAAAATGATCAGATAAATCTCAGGAAATGTTTGAATACACAATCAAAAATTTAAAATTACAATTCAATTTTTGTCTCTTTCCTTCAGCTTTATTATTCACACAATTTTATAATTCAAATTTTAAAAGTTCATAAGTTTGCATAGATAAGTCCAAATGAGATGATTTTTTTTAAATTGCACAGAATTTCGAGACGAACGAAACAAGCTTCATATATATATATATATATATATTTCAAACATATTTCAAGTTTTTACACTTCTTAACTCTAGCAATTCAAACACATCAATAAACACATAATCAATTCAAACCCAAATTCTATAATCCAAATCTTATCACCAAATGCATGCTCAGTATTTTTTTAGAACACTAGATAGATTCAATTTCCATTAAACAAGAGATTTTTAAAAAATAAAATAAAATTCCATCCGTACTTGTGTATATGAACATTTTTTAACCGTTAGATTGAGCAGGATCAATGTGAGCAGTTCCCCAATCTAACGGCTAGGATTTGGGAATTGTTAAAATCCCCTTCTGTCTCTATATTTATAGGAGAAAGTAAAGAAACAGAGTCGGATGAGAAAGAAAAATAAGTAAAATGGAGCAAATTATTAATCTTTTTATTAATGGTTACCCATTAAAAAAAAAAAATCTTTTCATACCCAATGGAAAATGATAGTGTTGTAAGAAGATGGGGGTGTGGGATAAAATTTTGAAAAAGCTAAATATTACCACTTTTCACAACCAAACAAACAAAAATAAGTAAATTCAAACAATCTTTTCTTGTCTAATTCTCAACCTCTATTTATTATATTGTCTTTTATGTCCATTTCTTTCAAACCAAACCTCTCATGGTCTTAAATCTATCACATTAGATTTTCCATGATTATAACATATACATGTATATAGGCATTCATGTCATGTGTATATATATATATATATATGTTTTTTTTCAAAACCAAAATAGTTGTAAAAATAAAGATGGCATACTCAATAATTTTAAAAGGAGAGAATTCTCCGTGTGATATATGAATCTATCTCGAAATGAATTACCTATTTATCTCGATCATCGTAATAACGACGCTTTGAACCCAAAATATCTAATCGAGAGTAAGTGTCTTATCATCCAATCTACTCATTCGGTGGTTTGTCATGTGTACATATGGTTTATATTAGCACAATGTACATATGGTTTGGAAAATAGAATGCATGATGTGTTAGAGATGGTTCCCTCACATAGTGATAGTGGACATATGGCTGGCAAAGGGCAGAATAAATCAACAATCCTGTGGGGCCTACACTCATAATCATTCTAGACATAGAAATTAAGATGACTGAATGGCCTTAGACAAATTCAATCAATGTCTACTTTCTTCATCATTGTCACTCCCAATATTATATTAATATTCTTAATCTCCTTCCAATTCCATAGCTTATAGATACATTTATATAGATTATGTGTTAATGCCATAGAGTTGATAGTAAGCACTTGTATATACATCATATACGTGTATGTATATATATACATATATGTGTGTGTGTGTGTGTAACACATCCATGCATCCACACACGCAAGTTTTCATAACTCTATTAATGATTTCAGATTTCTTTTTACACTTTACAACAAGTGAAATCATATTCCATAGAAGAGCTTTTTTTTAATTATTATTATTTTTTTAAGTTTTTGATATGTATATGAAAATAATATAATATATATAAATATTTAAACACATTGGGAAACAGCTTCTGTTTTAACACAGGAAGAGCAAGTTCGTATCTGCACAGAACAAAAACACACCAACCAACAAGAGCAAAAAAGCGGACCAACATTCATAACACCAACAACCTCATTAATGGCATCAACAAAATATATCATTAAAAAAAAAAACGTTTTCTTTTTTTTTTTTTTAATTCCTTTAAATTCCTATATATATATATATATATATTTAAACAAAAATATAACTACAATTTCTCAACAAAATCCCAGAGCTAAGACTTTCATATACAAGATTACTTGAACACATTCCTGTGAAACAATACAACCACCATAAAAAGAATGCTCAAGAGAAAAAAATAATAGTACTTAAAAAGATGAAGAAAAATGAAGAGTTTGGATGATATAAAAAGATGGAAAATTTATATATATATATATATCTTGACAATATATATAGAAAAGAAAGCATAATTTTTTTTTTTTTTTTTTTCTGTTGTTGTTCTACTAACTCATCTATTGTGAAGAGGATTTGGGCCAGTGTAGACTTTCCTCTTTTCGACACCAAAAACTTCGTCTCCATCTTTGAACCCAACTTGAGTTTGAGACTTAACATGGCTGAGCTCATGAGATTTTGAAGAAATAGCACTTCTTCTGAATCTTCCAGTGGATTTACCAATATACCCTTCTGCAAAACATGCATTACTCTCCAAGTGTAGTAGTAATATTAGAAGAAGAAGCAAAGATAAACAAACCAACCCTCTCTTCCTACTTATTCCCATCTCCAATTTCTTGATTCTCTTCGTCACCCTAACCATGGCATGGGAAAAGCTCTCTCTCTCTCCTCTCTCTCTCTCTCTCTCTCTCTCTCCCCTCTTTCCCTCTCCTCTTTCTCTCTCCAGAAGGTCAAGATGTGAAGTGGTTTGGAGTGAGAAAGAAAATGAGAAGATGAGGAGTATTATTTTATGGAGAAATCAACTTTCGCAGTGGTTTTGTTTTTGTCTGGTTTAGAAGGAGCTTTGGAGTTTGAAGAAAGATGGAAGTCAATGGTGGGGGGTGAGAGTCAAAATGTTGCATAGGACTTGATGCCTTGTGTTTTTCTCTCTTTTCTTCTTTTAATAGGGGGTGTTATGGGAAATATTTTTTTTTTCCTTTTTTTTATTTTTCTTTTTGGTATTGAATTTCAGAGCCCTATTTTACCTTCTGGTGGATGCTCTAAAAGAGAAAAAGGGACTGCAACAAGAGAGAGAGAGAGAGAGGGAAGAGAGATGGTTTTTATTTTTTATTTTTTCCCCCACAAATTTCTAACTGAAAGCTGCCCAAAGTTTGGCTTCTCAATCTTTATCAATATTGGGCAATGTGATGGGCAATGATACATAAATATATATATATATATATATATTTCTTTGGGCTTTTTGTTTCTGCCTTTCTTTTGCTCTATAGCGAGAATGTCTTTGGTGTGTTTCTCTACTAAAATATATGCATTGTGCCCCCCACAAAGGAAAGGTAGCCTTTTCCCTAAAGATGAAAGAAGAGGGCAGTGTGGGGAATTTCACACTTTTCAAAAGTTATTTTGGGAATTTGGGTACGCATTGTTCGTATGCCAATTTAATGATGTTTTTTGTGGTTCGGACCTAGACTACTTGAATTTATTTTTTATTTTATTTTTATGTTTTAGAGGTGAAGAAAAAACTACAGATACGAGTACTATTTTTCAAGTGTCATACTTGTACTTTTGCATACTATATTTCATATTCTAATGTGATATTTAGACTAAATTTAATATTTAGAAACACCTAAATACGTACTATTGGGTGGTATTTAGCCTTGTTGACTCTAAAAGCCAGCTCAACGGGTAAGATTTTTCCTTACATTTGTAAATTAGGGGTTTTGTAGAATTTCCATTCAAAAAGTATATCTTTGAATTATTACCCTAATTATAATGATTTGTGATGTGTCTATATGTCCTATTATATTTGGTATTGTATTCAAATAAAATGGATATTTTCTAACATGTGTTTGGATGTAACATTTTTAGGCTTGATTGCATGTCAATGGAATGTGCTTTTGGATGTGAATACATTTGGATGCATGTAAAAGTAAAGGTATGTTGAAAAAGGTATATATTAAAATGCTATATTTAAATGGTGAATAATATTTGTCTTGTGGTTTGTTCAAAAAGTTGTGTATTCAAATACAAAAAACTAACAACCAAATATTGTATTGTATATTAGAAAGATATTCCAATTAAACAAATAATTCAAACGGTCTATCAATTTTTTTGACTTCCAATTAGATAAGTGTGAATTGTCAAAAATTCAAATAAGCATTAAATAAATAAAAACATAAACATATATTTTTTCGGAGTTGTGTTTTGATAAATTAAAAAAAAAAAAAAACTGTCCAACAACTCGTTTTATACCTCAACATATACAAAGCTCCTAAACTATTTACAATAAAAAAGCTTTTTTGTGCCAAACAAAAAAAAATTTTGTTTGTAGTTTTATTATTTTTTTGTTAATTTGAAATATTTTATTTTATCGGGCAGCGAGTTGTGTGCAAGAGACTCCTCTGGTTCCACTGCCAGCCTGCCACTGATAAGAATTCACGACGTTAAGGTTGATAAGATGTAAACCAAATAATGAAATAATATGACTACAAAATGACACAATATTTGTTTCATTTAGCAAAATTATTGACATTTTCTTGTAATAATTTAGAGCCCTTTAGCTGTATCTATTAACACCGCTACAGAGAAAAGAGAATTGCAAATCAGAAAAATTAACAAAAAGTCATCATATTAGAACATTTTTAACTGTACCTATTAATGCTAGTTACTGACGTTGTGCACATTAGCAAATGAGATCATCAAAAAGTTTCTGAAAAGTCTGAAAAGCAAATTAAAAGCTGGCTTCTAAAAGAGCTTGTATTAAGGTTATTACATATAATTAAAATTCAGTTTTGCTAACATTAGTGCCGCATATCATTTCAATGCTTTTTCACTGTATTTTAGGCCATTTGAAGCATTTGTTTTGTTTTGTTTTGTTTATTTATTTTATTTGTTTTGTTTTGTTTCTCTAGGAAATCACTAGACAGGCAACTAAATGTATATACATTTCATGTAAACTTTTTGATTTGTTTTTGGGTCATCCATTGGATGTATTAAGAGCATATATTGCCATGATTAACCAATAGTTACTGATTAGTTGGTCAATAAAGGAGGATTAAATTATTTGAGCGAAAAAGAAAGAGGAGTAAATTAAATTAGACTTGATTAACTTTGTTAGCCGGTGCAACAATTATTGAAGAAGTTTGTAGAATTTGAAAACCAATTTATATATTCTTTATATCGGGAATCTTTAGCTATTATGATGGACTTAATATAGTTTATTTGAACTGATTATTAGTCTTAACAAAAAATCATAATAACCTTTCTCCATTAGATTTTCGTAAAGCTAAAAAGTGATGGTTAAAAGGGAGTGGTATAATATTTCAAATATATATGGTTGAAATTTAGTAGTAGTAGTATGTTGATAGAGTTTGTTGGCGCCTTTTATACATAGAATTATTGAAAGAAAGGCTTAAAAAAAAAAACACAAATTCTTCTTGGTAAAATATTATCAATCTAGACATGTGTTAAACATATATATATATATATATATATATATATATAGAGAGAGAGAGAGTACTATCTAGTAATGAAAATTAATGCAGTTTAGAAAAAAAAAATAGAAATATTTTAATTAAGAAGAAGAAAAAAAGAATTTTAGGGTAATTAGTTGACAAAATGGACAGGGGAGCTGGGGTGGGCCAAGAAAAGGTGGGAGGTGAAAATCAGATGTGTATAGTGGTTACTTTCCTAAGGGAAATGATGATGTTGTTGGTCACTTTTTTCAAAAATTTTTTTTTTAAGAGGAAAAAAAGAAGATCAGTATATCAAGGTCATCCACACTCGATGATTTTAGCACCCAGAAACGAAAAAGATGGTCCTAAAATCCTCATAAAACCGTACCTGCTGTAAAAGTATACATGTCTCTCTTTCCCCCATTCCATATATATATATATATATATATATTATATAGAGGGAAGTGTGTGTATATATATAGACTTTGTCTATTATTCTTCTGAAATGACCATATCCTTTTTCCTTAGTATATAATGGGAGAAGTGTAACATTATATTTATTTAACTTGATATATATATTTTTTTGGTTAAAATTACAATCTAGTGGTGATTTTTTTATTTCTTATTTTTTATGTTTGCGTAAGTAAAAACACTCTTCTGAATTGGCATGTACACTTAACATTTTTTATAACTTCAAATGTAACACTAAAAAATAAGTCATCAAGTAACTTTCCAATATCACTGTTATTTTCAATGTTACTATTATTTACGAGAAAAGGCACGTACAAAACAAACCTTAATATAATAATTTAAATAATAATTCTATTTGTTACGGGAAAGATGGTCCTTCAGGAAGGGTCTTATACAATAAAATCCTTAATACATTTACCGTACACAAAATATATATATGTATTTATAGGAATATATATATATATGTATATAACAATATTCTTAACACGTATGAGTTCAAAGCTCGAAATATTTGGGAACAAAGCCTGTGTTCCGCGTTGGATCTGGGTGTGAATAAGAATTCCACTCATAAAAATAGGAAGTTGACGTACCCGGTGGGCTACATGGTTTAGAAACTCTATCAAATCAAAAAGGACTCCTATACCATTTTATAAACTCCATGATGAGACTAGGAAGCTCAAATCCTATCACTCATTTCACATGAGACGCAATATTACAAATCCATGCACATCATTATGAATATATATCCTCTAACTATTCATATATTATATATTATGTATTATATATTATATATGTAGGACAATGATCCATTCATTTTACTCATGATAATACTTATATATATACAATATATATATATATATATATACATATAGTTAATCATTATCCAACTTCTGAGTATCTTAATTGGCGAGACTCACTGGCTTTGTTAAAACTTGAAGATCCATATCAATCTTTTCGAATTTACTGGCCCTTAGTTATGATAATCTTAATCTATATATTAAAAAAATAATAATAATTGCCGAAAGAATTGAGAACAAGTAAAACAAAAAATGAAGATTCCATGGCCTTTCTTTTTTTTATTCAATTTTTAATAGAAAATTAGAGGCATCAATAAGAGAGAGAGACATATAGACCAAAACCCCTGTCCACTATTTTGGATTATGGAAACCATTTTTAGCATTGGAAGCTATTTGAACCATTAAAATATGTGGAGCTCTTTTGGGTCTAATATTGGTCACCTAATTATACTTCATCAAAATCAATTCCAAAGTACTCGAATTCAACAAGCATATTAGTTTTACAAAGAACTTTTTTACTGATGATCATGAAAAATATTTATGAACACACGTGCGTAAATATATATATATATATATTTATATAGATATATATACACACGTATTGTCTTATATCTGATATCTTTATAAAACAACACTTCATATAATTTTTTTTTGTATAATATTGTATTTCAATATAATATTTCTCAGTAATACTTATAATCCATATATACTAACAGTTTTTAATAATGTCATGTTATAAAATTCTAAATAAAGAGTTACATATAAATCCAAAAGTTGTTACAAGTCTCTGAATATAATGTATTACAACTGCTCTGTTAGATTTATATATATATATATATATTTATTGTACTATTATATACAATATCTTCGATCAAGTGAGTATATTATTAGTATATTCTAAATAACTATGGGGACTTAGTGAATTTCATTTTTTTTCAAAAAAGAACTCTTTCTGTAAAATATAGCATGCAGAGTTTCATGTCTAAACACATGACCCAAAACCCTTGGGCACAAAATTGTGCCTGAAAGCATATCAAAATGTTACATATTTCTTAATATCCATATATATATATATATCTATATTAAATGTATGTATGTATGTATGGTAATTCTTTATTGAAGTCATACATGTGATACTTTCATAATCTTCACTTTCGTTTACTATCTTTCAGTGTAGTTTATATAAAGATTGGAGAAGTATAAATATAGACGTCCCACCACCACTTGTGAAGGGTTTAACTATAGGCCATTGTGGATGGCAACAAACAAAAGCTAAGCTCCATCAAATGAATTCATTTGGGCAATGTTGCCATGAATAGAGGCGGCAAGGTATGATTAAGGCAACGACTTTCTTTTTGCCCCAGCAAGCAATTAGGGTTTTTTTTTTTTCGCTTTCATTATATCACGTTTCTCCTTTTTTCATAGCTTTTCCTTTTCCTTTTCTTGTCTCTTCTCTTTTATGCGTATAATTCTCTCTTTCGGTCAAAGTCTTAGTAGTACTATCATCATTGGGACATAACTGCAACATGAAATTTCTAATCACAGAGGCTTCAAATGGCCACCCCTTATTAATGACTAATCATGCTTACTGAGCCCCGTATGACTACTTTTCAACTTAGACTACTGTCCTTTTATCTCTCTCACTAGTTAGAAGTTCGATTTTTTGTATCGATATATAATACCTAATCCGTTAAAATTACAGTGAAATATTTAACGTGTATAGATCTGTAAAAAATATTGACTATATGGCTCTTCTTTTCATTTTACGCCTATTTTATCAATAGATTCTCAAAGTAGTATTGTGTAGGGGCATAAAGCCACCACTATTTTCCTTTTTAATTAAATAGTAAAAAATTTAAAAGGAGGAAAACGCGTAATTCAGTTGGGAAAAAATGTTAAAACGAATCCTTTAGCTAATGATCTATTATTAGTATGAGCCATGTTACGTTTTGACCAAAAATGTACTGAAATTTGACGAGTCATTGGATTGCAGTTGTGTTGATTTTATCAACTGTAAAAGGTAAATCAATTTTCGTTAATAACTGGCATTATATGGTCTTAATATTACAATATAATGGGAAAAGATTATTACATAACTAGAGTGTGTAAGCTTTAGCTGAACTCCTTAAGTGCTACACTAATTAAACAGTGGCATTTATTGGTGCGAAGTCCTCTAACACCAAATTACGAATGTCATTAAAATTGATCGAGAACGTAGCGTGAATAATTTTTTAAACACTAATAACCCTGCCAAAAAAAAAAAAAAAAAAAAAAAAGCTAAAATGGGAGTATCTGTATGGGACAGGCCGTAGCTAATTTGTTAATCATCAAATATTCATTTTACTACGACGAAAATATACAGCTATTTACAAATTATACTACAAAACAAGAATCCAACTTAAATCTCAGATAAATATAAATATTATCAGTAAATTACCAGAAAGAGTTCATTGAACTTGATCTATATAAATGAAAAATTGGTTTTAAGTTTAGATATAGAACTATAAATCACCATAGTGTCACGAGGGTTATTGTTTCCCCTTTTACGGGCGACCTGAGATCTTACTAAAATTAATCAATTTATTTGAGGGTAAATGAGCGATTTAAACAACCTTTGATATAAAATACAAACATAGAATTAATCTAGCGATGAACAAGTAAATAAAATGCTACAAATAAATAATAGGGGTGAGATGTATAGACGCTTGCCGTAATTGGTAGTCTACCACCTCTGTGTGTGTAAGTATATTCGCTATATGGAAATAGAAATGAATATCACAAGTATGATAGAGTTTCAGAAAGGTTTAAATGAACAAAAATGAAGGAAAAAAGTATTGCAGGAATATATATACGAAGTTTATCCTCAACACTACTTAATTACGTGATAAAATATCAAATCCTCCAGGAATATGTAGATTCAAATGAATTGAGTAACTTCCTAAGCAACTTTTCACAAACTTTGGTCAAATTTCGAAATGTCAATACTATATAAAAAATTTTCTCTTAGTTTTCTTTTTGAAGCAGGAATCGCAAATATGGACAAATTTTTTCCCAAGTACTTTGAAGATTTTTGTCCAAATTTCAGAACCTTTTGTGATGCCGAAATATCTTTTGAATGTAAGGAATTTTTTGTTAAAAATTTCAAGAAATATAAATTTTTTTTGGAAACTTACTGGTACAATTGAGTTTATATTGTATTTTCTTGGAAATTTCAGGAAATAAAAATATTAGAAAATATTGGAAAATCAGCTGTTAAAAGTGTTTTTAATATTTTTTTAACTTATCATTTTATAATATTATAAATAAGTAGTTTTTGCTTCTAGTTACAACAGTTTTAGAAAAGAATCTTCTCCTTGAGCCTGAATTAAGATGGAACGCTGCTTATTATGTTTGAGTCGCATAAGACTTATTTTAGTATCAAGATTTCTGCGTAATACGTATGAAGTATATCATTTAAAACTTCTTTTTTTAATAAATGTTGGTGACATAATCAGTAAGTGTACGACGATCCAGACTTATAAGTCGGCACCCTTTTAGCATCCTAGTCATTTGCATGACTCATCAATAACCATTAATTATTATTAAGAGAAAATAAAAGTCATGAAAGAAAGTGAAAGAAAATCCGGAAATTGCAAGCAAACGCAAAAGAAACAAAAGCACAAAGGCTTTGACAAAACAGTAAAGAATATACGCAGATGTTACAACAAAATAAAAAAAACATACAGAACCAAACCATCAGGGAAAAAAAAAAAAAAATTTCAACCAGAAATTGATCCCCAACATTCGAGTCGAAACTCTAGTGGGAAAAATATTAAAAAGAAAAATATAGTGCATAATTACCTGGAAGGTGGATTATCAACGAAAAGATAGTTCGAAAGACTAGATATATTATGACTAACGTAGATTTGGACGCTGAAACCACCAATTAATCACACTAAGATGAATTCCCCAAGAAGCCAGAGAGTCCATCATCTAATTACCCTCCTGCAAAATGTGGAACATACAATAAGAGATTGTATCCAAGTAATTGAACATGTTAACTCATTTAGCTTTAAACTTCTTGAGTAAATTGCGGCTTCTATTCTGTTATCAAATTTGTTCATTTATTTATATCCTATTCTAAAATATCAAAAATATGTTTTAAATAAATTTTTGTGGTTTCCAAAGTTTTTTTTAACTATATTTATCGATATTTTCTCTTAAATTTTTATTAAGTTGGCGATGTTTTTACTGGCACTGACATTCCCTCCTTGGCCGCATAAATGTATGTGAAAATGGTCAGATCACTGGTGGCATGATGAGGATCAACAGAGCCATCCACTGCAAAAAATATGCTTTTTAATGGCAAAATAAATGTGCCGCAAAAAGTAAAACAATTGCCGCAAAAAGTTTTGCCACATTTTTTAAAGCCTACATATGCTAATGTCGTATTTGTCAAATACGGCAAAAAAAAAAAAAAAAATACATCACTTCTTAATTGCCGCTACTCTTTTTCTGTCGCGTAAAAGAATTGATAAAATGATAATGTAAGCATTATTAAACATGTTGAAAGGAAACTTCTTTGTAAAATTTACCAAAAGAATTTGACAAATCCAAATATAAAAATCATTATCTACATCAATATGCAAATCTAAATATAAAAATCATCATCCACTTTAACATGCATATCCAACTAGTAAATAATCTGTGTTTAAAATCAATATTATACATCTAAAATACTCAAATATAGAAACTATTGACCATCAAAAAAAAAAAAAAAAAACATATAGAATCTATAGTTCATATGTAGTGTCGTTTCGCTATGCTTCTGCTTCTCCTCTACAGCTTGAAACACATGCTTTGTATTTCCTGATGCTTCTCCTTAGGTTTTGCCTTGTGTGTCCTGTGAAACATGTAAAGCTAATTAAGAATTGCATATGCTTTAATGAATTTTAATAGGAAAATACAAATGCTAATTTATCTTTCTCATTAACAATTTAGATAACGACATGAGAATAACAAATAAGTTGTTACAATATTACAAATCAAACAAAGTTAATAGAATTATATTACCTTACTCGCTTCACAACCTTTTTCTTCCTTTTCTTCAATTCTTCTTTCTACGTAACAAACCACATATTTGTCAAACTATGATAGAAACAATGATCATGTCCATAAAGCTATTCAGAATCAAATAACAAAATTTGTGCCCTTTTGAGCTATCAGAAACTCATATGTGTCCCGGTCATCAGGTCTGTCCCTTGTTTAGACCTTTTGGCATTCCTATACTCTGGGCAAGATTGTTCGTCCTCTCCTTCATGTCCTGAGAGTTGAAAACTAACAATAAAATTGCTTAATATCAGCGAGGTTAGTTGTTGTTGTTGTTCGCTTTACAATCTAAAAACAAGAACTGACTCTAGTAATCGGTATGAGATATGGTACTAAATAATCTTTCACGTACTTCCACTCCAAGTTCCATGGCAGCATCAGTTATCTCAATTCTCACTGGCTCCTGGTTACCAGAAAGAGTTGGCTGGATTAAAATTCAATCAGAAGGTTATCTGTCTACTAATTCATCAAAGAGTGTCTCACCACAACCCCCCCTCCCCCCCTTATATAGCAACGCCAATCTTAGGTTCCCAAATTATAGCATATGAACAATGCACTATCATAAGGGTTATGACCACCTTTACGGTTATGCAAAATAAGCATTATGATTGAAGAAATAAGCCTAAAAAAACGAGGTAGCCATACCTTATAAGCTCAACTTCACAATTTCCTTCAAAACTATGCTCGGGAAAACAAAAAGAAAATGAAAAAAAAAAAGGTATACTTCATACTAAAATATAGAAAATCAGTATCAGAGTAAAATGGAAGCGAGAACAACGACATACACGACAAACTCTTTCTGCGCGTGTACCGCCTCTACTTGTACCACCATCTGGTCTTTCTTCACAGTTTCATACAGATTTTGCATATTACCCCAATATTCCGGCCTGAATACAAAGGCACATAAGGTAACTGCGGAGGAAAAAACGAAATGCAGTAGTGACACCGTCATTATGTTATCGTCTAGACAGGGTCAGATGCATATGGGTATCTTATCTTTATTTATTAGAACCTCTAGTTAGCATTAGCCAAACCGCTTGAACATACAAACTACAGAGAACAAAATCATAGAATTAGGCTGTTGCATATAGTAAATTTGTTGTCGAAAATGATTAACCAAACTATTAGGAATAAATAGATAAACCTTTAAAGGTTCATCGTCAGTCTTCTCATTGTTTTCGTTCTTCCCACCAAATAAGCCGTATACACGAAGAGATTGTGTTATCTTCCCAGCCTTACAAGTTGGCCAAGAAAGAATCAAGGGATCACCATTACATGAGTTCACTTCACCTGATTTGGATCAAAAATTAATGCCATGAAGCTCACAATTAAAAAATTAGATTCTAATATGACGATTTTGAGTACAAGATAAAAGGATTAAGGATATATAATGAAGTTCAAATTAATTTGTTGAGACTACCTTACACTCAGATTTTCTCTACTCTGTTTGCTTGAGATGGTCAATTTAGTAATCATCCAAGTTTCGAAAATTTAATCACTCTCTACATTTCCTGCATTTTCTAGGCAATCAAACACCGAATGATTGATTAGAAAGTGGCCGCAAAAGATTAAAAATGCGAACATAGGGAATCATGAAAAAAAAATATCGTAAATTACATAAAAGAAAACTCTTCTGTAAAGCAAAACCAGCAAAACCTGTAGAAAAATCCATCAATTTATCCAAAGATATGAATAAATAAATTCATCAACTATACATCCTTTTCGATAATCGAAATTCATCAAATTGAATGAAAAAACCCATAGAAAATCATTAAAAATAAAAAACCTAATTTATCCATATAAATGGTAAAAAGATAGAGAAAATAGACAGAGATTAGGCATAGGACAAATCTCGGCGTCGGAGCTCGGCTGAGAGCCACCGGTGTCAAAGCTTCGTCGGCGTCGGAGCTCCGCGGGGGAGCCGCCGGTGTTGGAGATTCACCGGCGGACGCCAGAGACGGAGAGGGATCTTTTGCGCATATATATATAAGCCAAAAATGAGCCACCATTGCAAATATAACCTCCACTCTTGTTTTTTTTTTATTTTTATTTTTTTAATTCAATTTTTAAACAAAAAGACCAAAAGGTCCTTAAGCTATCTTCAATTAAAAAAAAAAAAAAACATAAAATGATGCCGATAAGGGAGTGTTTGATATGAGGTAATCTTTTGCTAATCCCCCAATTGCCTTCTCCCTCCCTCACCCAAACAAAAAGAAAAGGCCCCCTTGCCTGCTAACGGCTAACCCACTCACTCTCCCTCGCCCAAAAGCCTCCTCAATTCACTCCCTCTCCTATCTCTAAGGGACCCATCCACCCATCTCACCCACACTCTCCTTTGCTAAAGACGACAACAAAGGTGGGGGACCTCACTCACGGACTCTCCCTCTCACCCAACCGGCAAAGGGGACCCAACACCACCCACCCATCTCACTCTCCTCTTATCTCTGTCCTACTTAAAGCCAACAAAAGGAAGGCCCCATCAGTTTCTCTTATAGCCGACAGAGGGACCCAACACAAGATCCCCATAAAAAAAAATTGTAAGCTTTGATTTTTTTGTTTTTAGTACGAGATAATGGACTTCCAGTTATTAGTTGGTACTGCATTATATAATTGGGGGATTAAAATTTAGTAAAATCAATGTTAACTTACGAGTGCTGATCAAGAGTGCAATTTGCAAGGCCATATAGGGCAACCCATGTGACGAAGAACATGGGAACAAAAGAGGATTTGAATATATCATACATAGATATCTATATATATGTATTTGTGTATGTATATATATGGCATGGGAATATTATTGTTGATGGTGGTAGTGCACGTATATCCTAAAGGTGAATATTTAATTTTTACATACATATATATATATATCTTGTTTCAAGTGCAATACAGATAAACATCATCTTTGAAAAAATATCGATATTTTCGAGTCCAGTAATCTGTCCACTACATGCAACCATTTCTCCATGTGATGAGAAATTTACATACCTGATCGAAATCGCCATTTCTTCAAGCTATTTTTTTGTTGTTCTTCTTTTTGCTGCGTCATGTTCTCTTACAAATGTCATCTTCTCGTCACTATTTCTCATCAAAACTTGCATCATGAGATCGTCAAGATTACTATACATTCCCATCATATATATATATATATGTGTGTGTGTGTGTATTAACTTCATAAGAGTGGTTGTCTCTAGTTGGGATATTAGTTATAGCAATGTGCTTTTATTGCTGAATCTTTTATAAATTTTAGTAAAGACGATAAGACTAAAATTAAGCTAGAGCCGTTTCAAGTCATATTACTTTTTATTTTTTTTGAATTTTTGGTGAAAGAATCTGTACGTTGGATATGTGAAGAAATTCGATCCAAGCTCTTTGAACTCACACCATTCTACACTTAAAAAATGAAAAACCGTTTTCATTTTGGTTTTTTTAATACCTGTTTGTTTGCTCAGGCTTTAATCAGTAGTTTCAAACTCTCTGTTTTTCGTTAGTAGTTTGCTCAGGACATTTAGTAAAATCAATGGACCACCATTACCAATATAAAAGAAATTTCCCAAAATTAAACAACCATTCCCAACAAGTTCCCTGATAAACATGTCCTGATCAAGTACTAATTTCAAGAGCAAGTTTTTTAAACTTTTTTTAAAATTCAAAATCCTTGAAATCCATTTATACAAAATACATATATACGAATATGCTCCTTAGTAGTCTTTTTTGGAATCAAGTATTTATATATGAATATGTATACTTAAATTTGTTTTATCATTTTCGTTCTAGCTATGGCATGAAGCCGGAGTTCATCGGCATACTCTCCTCATCCTACCCAACGGCGTCGATATTTAGAACCACCGGAGATGGACTCAGAAAATGACTCTAAAGGAGTAAGTAGGACCAATTCCCAACCGGATGGCAATACATCACCTCAATCGACGTCAGTCACAATACCAAAGGTAAGTTATCAATTAAACTAGCTATTATAGGAGATACCTCTTACAATAGTAATATGGTGAATATATTTTTTAAATTATAACTTACAAGTTTTGAATTTGGATGTCAATAAAAGTAATTTGGATGTGACTTGCATGGTTGTGACTCTTTATTAATCTCCTTCGTATGGGCGTGTGTGTATGTATTTATATGCACACAAATATATATGCCATATTTTATATAGTGACGATGCTCCAAATGCGGTTCATGAACTAACAATAGCAAGTAACATTCTCAACTCAATTCTGCTGCCATATTTGCTGTTGCGTTCTCCAATTTTTAGTGTCATAATAATTCGTAATGGTTGTGGTTCCGATTCCATGATTTCGGATCAATTGTGCTTTCCCATCAATGTTATTGCTTTTAGAGTTTGCAATGGTTCTGGAAATGAGTGCATGTGTGCAGTAATAAATATGAATGTTTTTGTTCATGTGGCTAATATTTGGAAGTTTCGATATAGATTAAAATGTTAGTCTTTACGGTGGTTGGTGGGTTGGCAAGTCATTAAAATGCTAGTCTTTGCGGGTTCATTTAAAGTACAGTCAAGAAGTCACATAACTAGTTTTAAATTTGGATGACTATAAAGTAAGTTGTTATGTTGTCATATTTTTGGAGAAGTATTTAATTATTTAGAATATGAAATTGTATATTTTGTTATATGTTATTAGGTTTTATTATAAAATATATTTTATTTATATGTGATTTTATGTAAATGTAGGTTTTGGATCTCCCATCACCCATTTTGAAATTGAATGTGGATCAAGTCAATTTTAAATGCAAAATTACCATCAAGCACTTATTAAAGGATGTTGTCGATACTGTGACTAATGCCTTACAGGACCACCCTAATGGCATAGAGTGGTTTAAGAAATCTCAATTTGATCACCTATTTGATATTACAGACCACATCAAAATAACTTTAACCCCATTATGGATGTTACTATCCCGAACAGTGGTTACACAAAAGAACTATGAAATGTGATTCGTTTTGAATGGCATCCCCATTAGGTACTCGCTCATGGAGCATGCACTTATAAGTGGACTTAGTTGTTCTGCTTATCCTGAAAATCCTTGTCATACAGGAAACGAATTTGAAGAAAGAGTCTTTCACAGAATGAAAAAGATCTCGTAAAATGATATTAAGAAATACTTGGAAGGTATGGTCATCCCTCCCGAGGAGAATGAGAGCAATAGAAGGAGGCGCAGTAACGAAATCAGAGAAAGAGAAAAAGAGAGATCGACCCTTATAAATGATAAGTTGAAGTTGGATGTCCTATACTTTTTGTATGCGGTCCTCCGTGGTCCAGAAAAATCCGATCAAAAAATTGATTACAACCTCTTTAAAATGATTGAAGACCTGGTTTGGTGTGCCAATTACCTATGGGGAAGAAAGAAATACTAATATTTGATGACTCAGGTCCAGAAATTAGACATAGTTACAAAATATAAAGACACTTTTCAGAAGTTGACAAGATGGAGCTGTCATGCGTTCATACTACCATTGTTGGTATGTAAATTTTGTTCTATTGTTGATTCTTACATTTAATTTATTTTAAAATGTTTGCAATCTAATATTTGTTATTGCTCACTACTATAGCTTATACCATTTGAGTGTATTCCTGCCTTGACCCCAACGTATGCTGAGATTAGAGAATATGTTAATGGATTGGTGCCAAGAATTTATCGATGGAAAACAAAGTTTCATCGACAACAAGCTCTACCTTTAGAGCAAATTCTTCATGCAGTTGGGGATAGCATGGTTAGTCTTTTGTTTTGTTTTATTTTATATTACCTAGATACGTCTTTATTTGTCGATTACTAATTTGAAGTTCATAAATTTCAGAACATATAGAGCATACTTGTTCCAACCTTGGAGGAGCAGAAAGCCAACCATATGAAAAGGTTTGTTCCTTATTATGATGAGCCCGACGCCATTGTGGACAATTGGTCAACCATCCTAGAGTCTGGAATAAGCATATTTTGGGAGGACTTATTACATGCTGATCTAAAAGGCCGACGCAACTTCCTTCATAGTTATGGTGAGAGAGTTCAAGGAAGAGATGGAGAGAATCCTGAAGATATTATACATGAGCAGTATACACGTCAAGAGGGCGCCACTGCAGCCGAACAAACCAGGTATCTACCATCAAACTCTACTGTCAACGAGTCTATACCTCCACAAGCTAGCTCTTATGCTGACAATTCAATGGTGCTACGTGAGATACAAGCTCTAAAGCAAACAGTAGAAAAGATATGCACCGAACATGAATCTCGATTTTTACAATTAAAGAGAGAAATTGATAACCGAGAATGGTAACCGCATTGATATGCTGATAAATATTGTGTCAAGATTTGTTCAGCAGCAATCAGAGACTTGGAAATGTGGAGATCGAGGTGAGAGCAGTGGAGGTGGAGGTGAGGATAATAGAGGTGTTAATGTTAGGATTATTGCCGGTGGTGATATTGAGGCTCAGAATGATATATATGCACCGACAGATGTTTGTTTTAGAATTGAAATCAGTGTAGATAGAGACATGGAAGATTCTCCCTTCAATGAAATCTTTTATCAGACTCCGACTTGTTCGAGTAATAAGGATTGTGAGGAAGATGTTTTAGATGTTGGGCAATAAAAGAGACGACCTCAACGACATCTAAAGAAGTCAAAATATAAGAGAACCCCATACACCGATCCTAGTCCAAAGAAGATGATGTTTCGTAAAGGGTCGATAAAAGAATTCGATCCATTGTGCCTACTGGATAGTATGCAAAAATCCTTTGAAGACTACAAGAATTCAGTTCCGAAGCCCCCATTTACTTCTGGTCTTGGGATAACACGAGCGTGGGATTTCTTTGATCAGATAATAGCTGAGCACTTTTGGCTTTAAGTGATGTAAGTGATTCTCTACTAAATAACGCTATATCTAAGTTTTTTTTTTTTTTTTTTTAAATATGGAAATCTTTTAATGGCTAACATTTTTGACTCATACTACAACTTTTTTTTTTTTTTTTGTAGCACATAAAAAAGGCCATGTATGGAATAAGAAAAAAACAGTCCAAGTTATTGGTGATGAATGCCAATGAAAATGGGATCATAGATGACTGTTTGATGACATACGTGAAAGGTGACATCCCCAAGATGGGAAAATGTTGGAATGGTGCGAAGGCACTTTACTTCATGCATAATTTATATGACATATTGGACACCAACGTCACCGAAAAAGAAAGAGGAAAACGTTGAGTATCGGTGAAGGTTGATTTGATAACTGCAGAGTTGGTGGTTTTTTATTGCAATTGGAAATTCACCAAAAAAGTAAAGCTTGATAGATTTATGGAGCCCGTGCAAAAGATGATTCCATTAATACCTCAAAATCTGGATATTTCGGCCACCTATATCCTTCTCCATGGCCCTATAGGCGTCCAATCAACCATCTGCAGAATGAAAAATAGTAAGTGTACTTCAAATGTTTTAATTTTTTTTGTTTTGTCATTTATAACTACAAATACTAACAAACATTTTGTTTAACACATGGGAGATTGTGTCGTATATACCATCAAATATATCGAGTTCGATATGCAAGGGCAGAATTTTGAGTTAATAAATGATGAGATAATCAAATTTTATAGAGAGAAGATGACAATTAATATTTATCATAACGATTGGGTTCCTTAAACACTTTATATATGTATTTGCTTTTATGAGACATGATCTAATCATTTCACTGAAACTGAATCAAATCATGTTAACTAGGTGTATTTTGGTCTGAACTCCAGAGTTAAGATGGTTGTAAATGAACTAGGAAGAGTTTTGTGTATAAATAAACATTTTTAATTTTTCAAAATTTTTCTGATATACCATTCGTTCATAATATTTCAGCCATTTCATAAAGCATTTTTTAGTCAAGTACACTGTTTGGAAAGTCTTAGTATGGAAAAAAAAAAAAGAAAAAGTATTGAACTATCTAAAATGGTTGGAAACCTAATCTTCCAATTTCTTTATTCATTAATGATTTCGTTCACACGCCATATAAAAATTGATAAATAACAAACAACAAAAAAAAAAAAAACAAAAAAAAGACAAAAAAAACATAGTATTCCTGACTTGCACTCGCTGGATTTCATGATCGGCCTAATCCCGATCAGGCCAGTCCGAAAAACTAACGAGCTGACTTGCACTTGCTGGTTTTCATGACCGGCCTGACCGGTCCCGATCAGGCCGGTTCGAAAAACCAACGAGCTGACTTACACTCGATCTGGAGAATAATTTTTCAGACTGGCCTGATCAGTCAGGTCGATCCGAAAAACCAGAAATGTGTGGTGTGATTAAAAACAAAGGAGAACACCTGGTCCGGAGAAAAATTTTCCAGACCGACTTGACCAGCCTGGCCGGTTATGCTGATCCGAAAAACCAGAAAGGTGTGAAGAACACCTGGTTCGGAGAAAAATTTTCTAGACCGGCTTGACCGACTTAGCCTTTTATATCGGTCCGAAAAATCAGAAAGGTGTGGAGAACACCCGGTCCGGACAAAAATTTTCCAGACCGGCGTGATCGGGCTGGTTATACCGGTCTGAAAAATTAGAAATGTGTGGTGATAAAAAAAACAAAGGAGAACACCCGATCCAGAGAAAAATTTTCCGAACCGGCATGACCGGTCAGGAAAAAAGAAGAAGCAAAGTAATACTTTGGTGTGGTGATCGAAAATACAAAGAATATCACCCCGGTCCTGATAAAAATATGCCTGACCGGTATGACCAATAAGATCGCTTGTCGTTAAGTTAAATTAATCAGTAATTGATAGTAAGTCAATTGTACTTATTGACCATTCAGATAAATGATTAACTATTTTAGAAAACAAATGACATTTTGACTAATTTTTTTAAAATTTCGGTCATTTATTAAAAAACTTGTTAAATTAGTTGTAATTTTTTATTTTTGAAAAATGGTCGTTTGTTTTGTTTTATTGTTGATTGACTAATAATCAATCAGTGATTGACTTTCAAATTAGTGATTGACACCATTTAATATTATTATAATTTTGTAAAGTGATATCAAAAAGTCATGAAGTTATAAGTAATATTTTCAATTTAGGTAAGCGAGAAGATTGGTTTGTTCTTTAACTAAATATAACACATGAGTTAGGAACATACAATCCATATTTTGCTCGTGATAAATTTCATTTATAGATCATACATCCGAGCAGTTTGGCTCCATAATAGCGAGTGGACCAAGAAGAACAGTTAAGTTGACCAAGTATTTTTTTGTTTGTTTGTCTAATTGGCTATCTGTCTTGGCGATATGAAAAATCTTAACGAATATTCAAACGGGCCATACCGACCTGAGCAGTCAGGTTGGTCCAGTATTTATTTGTATAAAATGTTTGTCGGTCTTTTCAGGTCATGACACCAAAGTATTTTTTTTATTCATTATCATAGTTTTCCCAATTATCCAAACCAGATGGTTTTTTTTCTCAGACCAGTTGTCGGTTTTGCCAGTCATGACATTCAAGTGATATAATGATTATTCAAACGGGTCATACCGGCCTGAGCGGCCAGGTCGATCAAGCATTTATTTATATGGAATGTTTGTCGGTCTTTCAGGACATGACACCAAAATATTTTTTTTCATTCTTTATTATAGTTTTCTCAGTTATTCAGACCAGATAATTTTTTTCCCGGACCAGTTGTAGGTTTTGCCAGTCATGACACCCAAGTGATATAACGATTATTCAAATAGGCCATACCGGCCTGAGTGGTCAGACAACCTTGTGCCCTGGTGCAGAAGTAGTATGGCCGGAAACCCAAAATAAAAAAAAACAAAGTGTTTACTTTGGTTTGTTAATCGAAAAAACAAAGAGATTACCCCAGTCCAGAAAAAAATATGCCTGACCGGTATGACATGTCAGGCCAGTCATGCCGGTCAGGAAAACTCGAAAAAAGCAAATTATTTACTTTGGTATGGTGATCGAGAAAACAAAAAAGAACACCCCGGTTTAATGAAAACTTTTCCGGACCTGCATGACTAGCATACTGGTCCGGAAACCGAAAAAGTATTTCTTTGGTATGGTGATCGAAAAAACAAAGAAGGTCACCCCGATCCGAAAAAAATATTCCTGACCAGCATGACCGACAAAAAACATATTGACTTATTTTAATCAAACACCAACACTAAGAACCCTGTAAAAAACAATTAAATTGATTTCAGCCAGTATGATATCCAAAATACAGTTCATCACTACAAATATAATTCAACTACTAATATAAGAGATATAGTCTAAAATCTTTAGTAAAAGTTAAAAATAAAAGCACGATCATATAACATGAAAATTTTCTTCGATTAAATATATTTAAAGGGGGTTGTCAATTCTGAGCTCTCATGAGAAATTGCTTGACATGATCGCTTGTTTTTGCCTTTCTGATGTTCTCCAATAGAAAGAAATCTAGTTTGTTAAAGCCTCCCACGTTTTTTTGTGAAATCAGGAGGCAATACCTTCTCACTCTTTATGTCATCTGGGATAACCCATTATGATAAGCTCGGGACGGGATAAATGGTTTGGACGTAAGCCAATGTCCATACCTCCTTTAGATAGTATTTTGAGCATAAATTATACATTTTATCCTTACCCCTTAGGAACGCTGCAAGGACATGGACACAAGGAATTTAATCAATATCAAATACTTTACATGTGCAGGTTCTCATTTCTAGATCAACCAAGAAACTGTCATTCGATCCTGTGATATAATATTCAAGTGTAGTACTGTTTAGTTCTTTTGCAGTCAAGATTGTGGATTTTTTGTATCTTGTATGCAATGTTTTCTCCACCATTGGAGTTAAGCATTGTGAGGAAGATCCAAGACTCGACTCCTTACGGTGATTGTTGAACCATTCAGAGATTTTCTCTACAATTGAATCAATCAAGGGCAACAAAGGATATGTTTTTACCTTCTTTAACACACTGTTAATACTCTCGGCACCATTGGCAGTCAAGATATTGTAACGTGATCCTATGAAGTGACACCTAGCCCATTTTCTGACATCTACATGATCATCACTATATTCTACGGTGGCAGGATATCTATTCTTTAGGTCATCATCGAGTCGGTTGAACTCATGCTCAGAGTATGCCGTAGCGACTTTCATTCTGAGAGAGGTGCCATGCACAAAATCTATAGTAAGACCTTTTATATATCTTTTCAACTGCATTGCGGATGCTTTGGTGCCTATAAGAAATTATGACCAGCTCTTCGTCATCGGATATGAGCTCCTCAAGTTTCGTCTTAAACCATTTCCATGAGTTGTCATTCTCCGAGTCAGCCACTCCCCAAGCAAGAGGATATTGATGGTAGTTGCCATCTTGGGCGGTGGTGATGATCATTGTTCCCTTGTATTTCATCTTCAAAAACGTTCCATCAACCGCAATTACCTTTTTCATTGCTTTAAATCCCTCGATGCACGTGCCCAATGCAATGAAAAGGTATTTTAACCTTTGATCTTTGTCTACTACCAAAAGTGTGACCGTGCCGGGGTTCATTATCATATGCAAATAGCTAGGAAGAATTTCGAAACTGACCTTTGGTGCACCCCTAACATCACTTGCTGCTTTTCGTTTGCCCCTCCAAGTTTTGAACTAGGATATTGACACGCCACAATTTTTGATCATGTCTATCACTCTCTTCGGGGTAGGTGTCTCAAGCTAGCCTGGAAGCTCCTTTTTTAACATATCTGAAACTAGATCTGCAGTTGTTTGTCCGTTTCTTTTATCCACCGAACTAGCAGAACAGGTATGAGTGTTGAAATACGTTCGGAGAGAGAAACGATTTGAGTTCATGATCCTCACAACTCGTAATGTCCACTTGCAATCTTGGATTGTACAGTTCACCACAAACAACTTTGTGGTTGACTTGACTATTTTATAATCAAAACAAGCTTTCAATAAAGCATCATTATCAAATTCTTCACCTCGTTCTTGCTTTCAAATTCCTGACTAACTGCAATACCCGTACCATCATCGAAACTAAAAGATACAGAACTGTCATCTATTGCTAATAGTTCACAATGATTCATGACCGGGTCTACTTTTATGCATGAATGTTGTCGTTTCGGAGTTGGGACAGATACCGTTGTCTCCTTATTAGGGCGTTCCTCTATTGTAGGCATGTCTAAAACATCACCTTCATGGCCTGGTGCAGAAGCAGCATCATAGACCCTTGGTGGCTCCATGTTAACGTCGAAGTACTCATCTCGAATATTTCCATCATTTTTCATATTACATCCTCTATCTCCTTCAACTTCAAGACCGTCTTTATCATTATTGTCACTACTTTCAACCTTTTTCATAAGCTCAATGTGCAGCATACTTCTACGTTGTGTTGTTTTGTAAAAGTCTAAAAGATAATACTGATAACATCAAAATTATCCCAAATGCTTTTAGGACCTGACGATATTGTACACAAAGGAATGTAATTTTTTTTTTAATTTCGTACTTTTTTTTATCCACATGAAGCCTTTTAAATATGCAATCAATAATTTCAGAATATTACACCTTATCCGGATCATTTAATAGTACTATGTTCTTGATTTCCTTATTCCTTCTACACCATTCATATGACCCGTCATCTTTCTCCTTCTATTCTCCATCATATTGAAAATATATGACAATCTCACTCATTTTCCTTTAAAATAAAAATAATAAAAACAAAAAAGATTGTTATGAAAGAATTAAAAGAAATTAATGAAAAATTGAAGACTAGTTCAAAACTACCAGACCGTCCCCAAAACTACCTGATCGGTCATGCCGGTCAGGAAAACCAAAAAAAAAAAAAAAAAAGAAAAGTACTACTTTGGTGTGGTGATTGAAAAAACAAAGAAGATCACGCTAATCCGGATAAAAATATTCCTGATCGGCATGACCGGCCAGGCCAGTCATGACGGTCAGGAAAACCATAAAAGCTAGAAAAGTGTTTACTTTGATGTGGTCATCAAAAAAACAAATAAGATCACACCGGTCAAGAGAAAAATATTCCTGATCGGCATGACCGGTTAGGCCGGTCATGCCGGTCAAGAATACCAGAAATGTGTATACTTTTGGTGTGGTCATCGGAAAGGCAAAGAACAACACCCCGGTCAGGATAAAAATATTATTGACTGGCATGATAGGTCAGGCTGGTCAAGAAAACCAGATAAGTGTATACTTTTAGTGTGGTCATCGAAAAAACAAAGAACATACCGGTCTGTATAAAAATATTCCTAACCGGCATGACCGGTTAGGCCGGTAAGGAAAACCAGAAAAATGTAGACTTCGGTGTGGTGATCGAAAAAATAAAGAAGAAAATACCGGTCCAGAGAAAAATATTCCTGACCGGCATGACCAGTCAGGTCGGTCCGGCCGGTCAGGTCACTGTACTGTATTTATGACGGGATTTGCAAATTTACAGATTTTAGAAGCCAAAAATTAGTGCAAAATAGGTTGAATCATTGTTGTTTTTCTATATTAAGCTCCCAAACTATGAATGCCCAACCCTTGAACAACTTCGAAAACGATTTCAATAACAAAATTTGAGGGTTTGAGATGAACTTACCAAAATTTTAGAGATTTTACAAATTTTTAGTACTTCATCTCCTCTTCTTGTGGCTGGAAATCTATGCTCGGAATGTGAAAAATGTGTAAGATGTTAAACCGAATATAAGGATGGTCATTTTGAGGGGGATGATGGAGATGAAAAATGATGGTAGTTTTAAGGGGGTGAAGGAGATGAAACCGATGAAAGAAAAAAGTGGGTTTCTTCAGTTTTGTTTTGTTTTGTTTTTTTTTAAGAGAAGATAGTCCTTCAGATCCTCTTTGATCCCATATTTCCTTTATTTTTATTTTTTACTTGTAAAGGGTATTTTGGAGAAAATAAAAGATTCATTAATGAATGAGGTTAGCCTTGAAAAGTTTTCTCTTTGAGGTCTATTGTTGTAATAGGAGACCTATTTTAATCCCATAAGCAAAGCCCCCGACGGAGAGATCATGTTTTGGGGTTGAAATGACTGAAATGATTGGACATATACAATTATTTGGTCCCAAAAAAGGGACATTTCTTTTCATTTCTTTTTTCTGAAAAATAATTTAATTACCAAAAGATCAATTAATTTTAAAAAAATTACAAATTCAATTTAAAAAAAATCTAAATTCAGTTTTTTTTTTTAATTTCTGGAAATAAATTCAGGCTTTCTTACTAAAACGTAATTAAAATAAAAAATTTAAAAAAAGGGACATCACATTTGTTTTCTTTTTTTGACATATTTTTCGATTATAAACATATATATATAACGTAAAGCAACTAACCATTAAATAAATGCAAAAAACTACTTTAAAAATCACATTTTATATTTACTATGATTTTTGGGATATTTATAAAAAATGTCGTAATTTCTAGCGGCCCTTTAAAACTGCCGTCATATTTACGGCAATTTATAGAAAAATGCCGCTGTCTTGCGGCATTTACTGACAAATATTTTAGCCCATTTGATATTCAGGTTTAACTCTAATTAAATTATATTTTTTTATATTAATTTTTATTTTTTTTCGAAAAGTTAATAAAATTTATAACTAATTTTAAAAAAATCAATCAACTCAAACTTAAAAATTTGATCTTATCTTAAACTCAAGTCAAATACCAAACGAATCTTTAATATTAACGGCATTTAAAAAAGTACCACTAATAGGAGCCACAAAAAGTCATATTTCTTGTAGTTAATCCAGTTGTAGGAGTTTAGTTGGCTTTTCTAGCCAAAAAAAAAAAAAAAAAAAAAAGGTTCGGTTTAGGGGTCAATTCAGCCCTAATTAGGCAAAGCTGTCTCAGAATAATTGTTAATGCCCTTTCCCTTTCTTGCATTTTTTCTTGATCAAGGTTTTTTTTTTTTTTTTTTTTTTTTTTTTTTTTTTTTTTTGCTTTTTTTTTTTTGTTTTTTTTGTTTTTTGGTCTCTCAAGAATCGGAACCACCAACAAGATTCTAATCAATTTCCTTCATCGATTTCCAGTGCCCACCTGCTTTGGGGTTTGGTTTTTTCTTTCCAATGAAATTTCTAATTCTAGTTTGATTATGTTGACGACAGAAGCTAAAAGTTTCTATGAAAGTAATCATTTTACGAACCTTTATCAAACAATATGCATCCAAAATTTCTTCTTTGAGACAACAAATTTTTACAAAAAATCTAATATATATATATATATATATATATATATATATTTATGAAGGCTTGTCAAACGTAAGCCGTTGCACTGGCAGATGAAATTCCCTTGTTATTACTTTGTTTACTTTGTTAGGTACAAATAAAAACAATCCCAAAATTAATGCGGATTTGGTAAGTTAAGAATAATATTTCTAAAACTATCTTCAATGCAGGTCTTTGACAATTTAAAAAGAAGAAGAAGAAGAAGAAGAAGAAGAAGAAGAGAAAATAACATATTTGGTATGCTATTTTATTTTTTACTCCAGTATCTATAACCATATTATAAAAGTGTAAGTGATTAACACTATTGAGGCACCTTTTGTCCAAAACAGTTCGTTTTAGACGTAAATGTTTTGTATTTAATTGTTGGTCCTTCAATTTTGTTTGCTATTTTCGGCTATTTTTTTGAATATAGTCCATTCTTTTGTATTGGTCATTTTTTTTTCATGTTAATCCTTTTATCTTGTATATTTTTCTTTCACGTGACACTTTTTTTTTTTTTTTTTCAGGTCCTTTGTTATTTGTTTTGTGGGTCTATTTTTTCAACTTATGATTTTAATTTTCTCCTATTTAGATAACTTTTCTCAAATATATACAATTGGGTGGTAATTCGTGTCACGTGTCGGGTTTGTGTCATGTTAGAACTGTGTCGATTTTTTTCTTCCTCAACCCGAACACGACCCGCGACAAGAAAACGACTTCAAACCGCGACATGAACAACGGGTTGACATGACATGAGCCGAACTTGACCCGCGACACAAAATTGACCTGTGACACGAACTGAACCCGCGACACGAATTTGATCCGAATTGAACTCGCAACTCGAATTAGACCAAAATTAAACCCGTAGTTAATTTGAATTTGACATAAAAATCAATTCAATTTAAGCAAATTATATCCCAAATTCATAAAAACCCTAAAAGAATAATAATTTACCTTCAACAAAAACATATCATTGACAAAACAATAAGTTTTAAGAATTATTTTCAAATAGAAAATCATAAAATTAAATTTAGTATTTTTTCTTGATGGTAAAGACCAAAGGGGAAAGGGCTACTTCTTCATGTTTTTTTTTTTTTATTTTTATTTATTTATTTTTAACATTTCAAACTCATGTTCGGGTTGGACCCGAAATTGATATGAATTTAACACAAAAAAACGGGTCGTGTTCTGGTTATACGGATCAAACCCGAACCCAACCCGTTTTTTCCCGTGTCAATTTCGAGTGACCTGAATTTGACCCGAGGAAATCTTTGCATATTTTTCCTAATCCGAACCAGTAAAATTCATATCGTTTTTGAATCGTGTCATCGTGTCGTGACTCGTATTGCCACCCCTATTATATAACATGTATGTAGTACATGCTTTAGACTAATATATAATAACATTTCAAATGCTATATGTACATATAATTTTTCGTTATTATTAAGCTTTGAAAATTTTTCGTCTTTAAATAACTAATCTAAAATGGCAATGTTATAATTATAACATTAAAAAATCAATAAATCAATTAATATGAATCAAATGTCAAAATTTAGTGACAGTTATATTTATAGTGGCAAATTAATTTGCCACCAAGTATCAAATTTAGTATTAAAGATAACAATGCATTGGAGAGTTCTTGACCTATCTAAATGCTCAAATTTAGCTTTGACACATAAATTTAACATTGCATAGCTGATCTAAAAGTTTGAACAAAAAGGTGGGTCAACAACAATAAAAACTTTTAGGTTTTTTTATTTTTATTTTTTTTTATATGGCGGTTGTAGCATATAAAAATTTTGCAATTCCTAAATTATTTAAAATTATTAGTTGCTATATTTTAACTCTACTCTTAAAATACTGTAATTTAATTTCTCTTTTTCTAGTTACTATTTAATATGATTTATTTTAAAATACTGTTTAAAAGAATCCTTATACCACCATCTAGGATTGTTTGTCCATCAGTTCGGTTGTTGATCGAGACTGGTAGTCTTCGAAGACTGAGACGGATGAATTAGTAGGAAACGACGCCGGTGCGGCACCGATTTCTTCAGTTTTTTGCTGTTGAGAAGATGCATTTTTTGATTCAACCTTTTTTTTTTTTGTTTTTTTCAACCAATACGCCTAATATAAATCTATTGATTTGCGTATAAAAAAGTTGGTTACAAGTGTTCCTATTTGCATCTCTCTATACTTAGAGATGCAAATGATATAAATGCATGTTCATGTTCAACTCAAATTATAAAGGTGAATTAGTATATTTGTTTTATATTTTCTTAGCGAGAAACAACTTAAAAAATAAAATTCTTTACAATGAGACATTATTAATCATACTTGATAATTTGAATCAGAAAACATATAAGATTATATAAATATTCATCATTATTGTTAACTAATAATTAGATAGAGGTACAACTTGTTTGCATAAATTTGGATGATTGCAATGAGAAGTTGGTGAGGAATTAAAATGAATTATTGGTGTATTAATACAGTGATTTCATACTTAAAGGTGGTATAATTTTTTCTCTTAATTTGTTTCTTATATTTTTCGGAAGATTTTTTAGAGAACTTCTGGCAGTGGTTTTCCCACTAAAAACGATTTGAAAAGAACCAGAGATCTCTCTGGCTGTGAAAATGGAGCTTCATGAGATGCTCCTCTTATCGTTGCATATGACAAAATATCACCATACACCTGTGTCCAGCCGCCAACCTAAAAAAAAAAAAGTTTGGAAAGGAAATAATAAGCCATTCAAATAAAGAGTAAAACTGTGGTAGAGTCTCTTCCAAAGTAACTATTGGTAGAGCTATTTTTTGAACCGTTAAGATTTAATCAAACAGTTGATATATTGTTGGTGTATCATAATTATCATACACCTTACCTCATCTTACCCCTTCCCATCCCAATCTTCTCCATCGCTGGTGACCTTTCTGCAGTCGCCGGTGACCACACCCTCTGCCCCCCCCATCACTAGCAACCCCCCGCCCCCCCAATCCCAGGCTCGGCCGGCCCCCCACTGCCCCGACCCCTACTCCCACCCCAAGTCCCCCCCACTCCTTGGCAACCCTCTCCCCCCAGCCCAGCGCCCCCCCCCCCCCCAAGCCTCCCTGGCCTCCACTCTCTCTCTTCTCCTCTCTCCCAACCCCCTGGTGCCGCTCTCTCTCTTCCCCTCTCTTTTTCTCTTCTCCGCTTTCTCTGCCCCCGAAGACCACCCCAACCCCACCCCCGACGGGGATCCCCCTCTCTCTTCTCTTGCGGGGGGGTGTTGGGGGGTGGGGGGGGGGGGGGGGGGCAGTAAGAGAAAGAGAGAAGAAGAGAGAGTGGGGGGGTGGAGGGGTCCCTGTCACTGGGGCACCGGGGGGGTTGGGGGAGGCCGGTGGAGGGGGCTTGGGGGTGGGGGTGCCGGGGGAGTGGGGCCAGGGTTGGGGGCCGGCGGGGGTACCGGGGTGTGGCTGGGCCGGGACTGGGTGGGGGGCAACAGGGGCTGGGGCCTGGGGTTGGGGGGGGGGGAGAATGGGGTGGGTCACGCATTGGGCAATCGCCGGCATCGGTCGCCCGTGGCAGCAGGAAGGTCGTTGGCGATGGAGAAAATTTGGGTGGGAAGGGTAATATGAGGTAAGGTGTATGATAAGTATGGTACACCAATAATATTTTAACCGTTCGATTAAATCTTAATAGTTAAAAAAAAAATTTACCGGTAGTTACTCTGAGAGAGACTCCACCACAGCCTCTCCCTCAAATAAATCTATTAAAGTATTTGGTATATCTACTCCCTGAACTTTCTGTGAATGGTTAGTTACTTCGCGAAGTTCAAATTTTGTAAAAAAACCCATGAATTTACTAAAATGCAACAAAGTGCACACAAGGATGAACATGTCCACGATATCATCAATATTTCCACGACATTATCTATATTTTGAAGTCTCGACATTGATAACCGGGGGAGGAGGGGAGATATTTCTTCTCGGAATATCCATTAAATGTCCACAATATCATGAATATCCGTGAATATCCAGGATATTTTTGGATATTTTCACAAAATGTCTAAAAACTCAAGGAAGTTTTATTTTTTTATTTTATTTTTTTGGTAAATATTTAACTTTATCATCCATTTCATTTTTTAAAAAATATCAATAAAATATGATTGATGAGTGTGTATTTTGCACACTCAAATATCATCATTATTCTTGAATTTCTTTGTTATTCCTCAAGTTTTCGTTGTGTTTTAACGTTTTTGTCTTTAGTGTGTAGCGAAGCAGGTTTATTTCATGATCGATCGCATCAGAGCATATTTTGGGGGCATTCACATATCCAACAATCCCAGAGAAGGCTTTCTAGCTGATCTAGAAGAAAATGTCTAGAAAACACGTTGAAAGCAAACTTCCAACAGCAGGAATCACAGAGCCGACGCGTCGGGAAGTCAATTGGAGCTAAAATGGAGCATTTGGGATGATTGGTGTGAAGATTAAGTTTTGAAGAGTATTGGGCGCCTACGCATCAATTTTATGGCGCCTAGGCGCTTGAATTAAAGTTTTTCAGTACAAAAACCCGAGAGTAAAGCATGTAGGCGTTGTTTCAGTAGCGCCTAGGCGCCAAAAGAGATTTCCGTCGTCCCAGTTTAGGGCCTAGGCGCAGAAAAAAGAGGGCCTAGGCACAAATCGTGAAAACCAGTTTAGGGCCTAGGCGCAGAAAAAGAGGGCCTAGGCGCCAATGCGGGATTACGCAAGATTCGTTTTAATTCTCCAAATTTGAAATTTAAAATTTAAATATTTCGATCCTTTGTTATAAATAGAATCTTTTTAGGGTTCGAAAGCAAGAGAAGAAGGGAGTTTTTTTGGAGAGAACAAACGGAGAACAAACAGAAAAAAAGTCTAGGGTTTATTTTATTTCACAATTTCTTTCATCTTTTCAATTTCAATTTCTAGTTTATTTTCATCTTTCATTAAATTTAATTGCGCATAAACAATGAATATGCGTAGCTAATTTCCTTTTTCTAGGGCTTGATGTAGCCTGAACCGATTTGTTGATCAATTGTTTGGCGTTATTAATTAAAGCTTTTCTTTTCTATTCATTTATTTTGTGTTTAAATTATTTTGCTTATGATTGACTGCAGCGATTACTATAATATTTCTACAAGATTATTGCGAGTTAGTAACTGAGAGGTGAAGATTCAATTAATTGGGAGTTAGACACAAATAGGCTAATTGATTCAATAACGAGAGTTAGGTATCGATTGGTGAGCCATTAGATTCTTAAGGATTTACATCGAGAGATGGGATTTGAAGGAGTTTAATGGGTGTTTATAATGAGGGTTAATTCCTATGATTAAGAAGAGATTCTAGTCGATAGGTTTGACTCAATTTCTGTGATCATCGAGAGAAGAGGCAGAATTATATTTATCCAAGGCTTATGAGTGATTAGATTAGTTTAGGTTGAAACCCATTACAAGCGATCAACAATAAGTGACGGTGAAATCAGTGCCCTAGGTTTTTATCATATTAATTTCTCTAAGTTGTTAGTTGTTTTATGCTTTTATTTATTGTTAATTTAATTTCAGTTATTTATTTAATTTTCTTAGCAATTTAATCTTATTATTCGGTCGTTTGGATAGAATTGATATTCTTGGTACATGGTAATTAGTTCGTTGATTTTAAATCTTAGTCTCTGTGGGAACGATATTTGGACTTAATCATCCACTTTATTACTTGTCGATTTGTGCACTTGCAAGCATTAATTTGTTATAAATAAATCGAGCAACAAGTTTTTGGCGCCGTTGCCGGGGACTTAACGGTTTAGTTTTAGTGAATTGATATTGTGGAAAAGAAAATTAGTTCTAATTCAAACATTTTATTTTTGTTTATTATTATTTTATTTAGTTTTTAATTTGTTTTTATTTCTTTTTGTTTTGTAGTGCATGCGTAGGAGTCAATCGGCGGAGTTAATCCCTCTTGATCTTGAGATCGAACGGACTGTTCGATCACTTAGGAAGCAGCAACGCACGAGACCCGCCGACATGGAAGCGAATAATAATCAACAAGTGGCTAATCAACCCGACAATAATCAGAGGACGCTTCGTGACTACTACAAGCCAACTGTCACAGGGGATTACTCGGGTATTCAGCGCCAAACGATCAACGCCAACAATTTTGAATTGAAACCAGCTCTAATTTCGATGGTGCAACAGAATCAATTTGGGGGTTTGCCACACGAGGATCCACACGCTCACTTGTCTACATTTTCGAAATCAGTGACACGGTTAAGATGAATGGGGTCGATCCTGCGGTTATTCGGACTCGCTTGTTCCCATTTTCTCTGCGAGATAGAGCTCGGTCTTGGCTGCAATCTCAAACTCCGAATAGTATTGCTTCGTGGGAAGAATTGGCTGAAAAATTCTTGATCAAGTATTTTCCTCCTTCGAAGACATCTCAGTTGCGGGCTGAAATCGCTCAATTTCGACAGTTTGACTACGAGCAGTTTATGAGGCTTGGGAGCGCTTCAAGGACCTTCTGCGCAAGTGTCCACAGCATGGGTCTGATGACTGGTTTCAAGTTCAAGTGTTTTATAACGGGCTGAATGCTTCGACTAAGTCAACTATTGATGCGTCGGCAGGGGGGTCGATTCTTGCTAAGACTCCGACACAGTTAATTACTCTCTTCGAGGACATGGCTATGAATAGTTGTCAATGGAGTAATAAGCGAGGTGTAGTGAGGAAGAGCGCTGGAATGATTGATGTGGATCAGACTACTCAGCTCATGGCTCAGCTCTCTATGATCTCCAATCAAATCAAGAACATGAGCAACGCGAGTGGTAAGGTGCCACAAGATTCTGAGATGGCAATGATGGCGCGAAGTGGGAGTTCCTCAGAGACTCAGGATGAGCAGTGCAACTATGTCAATAGGAACTACAATTTTCGCCCCAATAACAATCTCCCTCCGTACTATCATCTCGGGTTGAGAAATCACGAGAACTTCTCCTATAGCAATCCAAAGAACGCATTGAATCCTCCCATGGAACCCAAGCCGGCAGCCGGAATGTCACCTGACTTGGATGGCCTTTTGAAGTCATTTGTTTCCGAGGCCAAGAACAGAATGGATCAACAAGACAATCGGTTGAATGGTTTGGAGACTCACATGACTCACATGGGTGCTACAATGAAGTCTATGGAGAATCAGATTAGTCAGATGGCAAACATGATGAAGGGAGGACCGTCAACTTCGTTTCCAGCGGACACAGAGAAGAACCCACGGGATTGCAATGCGGTCACTTTGAGAAGTGGGAGACAATTGGTAGATGAGAAAAAGAAAGAAGTGGCCGAAGAAGATGTGGTACAAGAAGAGTTGGGGGCTGAAATTCCAAGGCAAGAAGTGGTTGCGCCTAACGAAAGACCAAAAGTGACACCGGGCTCGATCACCTTCCCGGATAATCCTCCTCGCATCTTTCGTCCTCTCCCCTATCCTCAGAGATTTCAAAGAAAGAACTTGGATGAAAAGTTTGAGAAGTTCTTGAACATTTTTAAAAGATACATATCAACATCCCGTTTGCCGAAGCACTTGAGCAAATGCCTAACTACGCTAAGTTCATGAAGGAGATTATGTCAAAAAAGCGTAGATTGGAGGACTATGAAACGGTGAAGTTGACTGAGGAGTGCAGCGCAATAATTCAGAAGAAGCTCCCTGAGAAGCTTAAGGATCCTGGAAGGTTCACGATTCCATGTATCATCGGTGATTTAACCATTAACAGGGCGTTGTGTGATTTGGGTGCGAGTATAAACTTGATGCCGCTGTCCATCTTTCGGAAGTTAAATGTGGGGGAGATAACACCCACGACGATTTCACTTCAGATGGCCGATCGATCTATTTCATATCCCAAGGGCGTTATTGAAGATGTCCTTGTCAAGGTGGATAAATTTATTTTTCCAGTCGATTTCCTTGTCCTTGACATGGAGGAAGATAAGGAAATTCCGATTATTTTGGGACGTCCTTTCTTGGCGACAGGAAAAGCACTTATCGATGTTCATGATGGCAAGCTCTCGTTGAGAGTGAATGGTGAGGAGATTAAGTTCAACATTAGCAGCGCCATGAAGTTTCCCACCGTCAATCCTTCGTGCAATATGGTGGATGTAGTTGCACCATGTACGGAGAAATTTTTTTTCAACACGGTGCGAGAAGATCATTTGGAAAGGAGCCTCAATGCTTCACTTTATACCGCTGATGTGGGAGTTACATTTGAGACCACAGACGAGGGTGTGATTGAGAGTGTTTATGCACTAGACACCACTGAGGTTGAAGAAAATAAAAAGAGGCTGATAGAAGACATCCTCCAAGTACCTTCAGGTGTGGAGACTACTTCCAATGATGGACTAGTGTTGAAGCAATTACCGGACCACCTCAGGTATGCCTTTTTGGGTGCAAATTCCACAAAGCCGGTGATTATTTCATCTTCTCTTTCCGAGGCTGAAAAGGTTGAGTTAGTTGGGGTGTTGACGAAATACAAGTCTGCATTCGCATGGTCGGTCTCTGACATTAAAGGCATTAGTCCAGCTGTATGTATGCATAAGATTTTAATGCAGGATCAATTCAAACCGTCAATTGAACATCAACGCCGGCTGAATCCGGTGATGAAAGAAGTGGTCCGCAAAGAAGTTTTGAAGCTATTGAATGCCGGCATCATCTATGCGATTTCTGACAGTTCTTGGGTAAGTCCGGTGCAGGTTGTGCCTAAAAAGGGCGGAATGACTGTGGTAGTCAATGAGAACAACGAGATAATCCCGACTCGAGTGGCTACGGGGTGGTGTGTGTGTATGGATTACAGAAAGTTAAATGATGCCACTCGCAAGGATCATTTTCCGTTGCCTTTTATCGATCAGATGCTTGACAGGTTGGCCGGACATGAGTACTATTGCTTTCTGGATGGTTACTCCGGGTACAATCAGATTGCCATCGCCCCCGAGGACCAGGAGAAGACAACCTTCACGTGTCCATACGGTACTTTTGCGTTTCGCCGGATGCCTTTCGGGTTGTGTAATGCACCCGCCACGTTTCAAAGGTGTATGATGGCGTTGTTTGCGGACATGGTAGAGGACATCATGGAGATTTTCATGGATGACTTTTCTGTATTTGGGTCTTCTTTTGAGGTGTGTTTGCTTAATTTGACTCGAGTTCTACAGCGGTGTGTCGACACCAATTTAGTCCTCAACTGGGAAAAATGCCACTTCATGGTCCCTCACGGGATCGTTCTGGGACATCGAGTGTCGGCGAGTGGGTTGGAAGTCGACCGTGCAAAGATAGAGACAATAGAGAAATTGCCACCTCCAACGAATGTCAAAGGGATTCGTAGTTTTTTGGGACACGCCGGTTTCTACCGAAGGTTCATTAAAGATTTTTCAAAGATTGCTAAGCCATTATGCAACTTGTTGGAAAAAGAGGCAGCCTTTGACTTCGATGACACATGTTTGAAGGCGTTTATCATTCTTAAGGAAACATTGACGAAAGCACCTATTCTCACCACTCCGGATTGGAGCCTTCCTTTTGAAATCATGTGCGACGCCAGCGATTTTGCCGTGGGGGCTGTTCTTGGGCAGAGAAAGGAGAAAATTTTTTGCGTGATTTACTACTCGAGCCGCACGTTAAATGACGCACAAATGAATTACACCACAACTGAAAAAGAGATGCTAGCGGTGGTGTATTCGTGCGACAAGTTCAGGGCCTACATCATCGGGAGTAAAGTTGTTGTCTACACCGATCACGCAGCGATTCGCTATTTGTTTGACAAAAAGGACGCCAAGCCTCGTCTCATCCGATGAGTCCTATTGCTGCAAGAGTTCGATATGGAGATTCGAGACAAGAAGGGGGTTGAGAACGTAGTCGCCGATCATTTATCCCGCCTTGAAAGTAAAGAAGAAAATAAGAAATTTCCTAACATCGCCGAGTCCTTCCCCGATGAGCAATTGTTTGTAGCGGATATAAAGCTCCCATGGTTTGCCGACATTGTGAATTATTTTGTTGGTGAAGTGATCCCACCGGATGTCAAATATCATCAAAAGAAGAAATTCTTGAGGGACATTCGGACTTATTTGTGGGATGAACCGTTTTTGTTCAAGAGGTGTGCGGATGGGATTATTAGAAGATGCATATCCGATGAAGACTTCTCCGACATCCTCTTTCATTGTCATAACGCCCCCGCCGGTGGTCACTTCGGTGCTCAACGAACCGCAACCAAAGTTTTGCAATGCGGTTTCTATTGGCCCACATTATTCCGGGATGCTCACGAGTACGTCAAGCGCTGCGATCGTTGTCAACGTGTAGGGAACATCTCACGGAAACACGAATTACCGCTGACGTCTATCATGGAGATCGAGATATTCGACGTTTGGGGTATAGACTTCATGGGTCCATTCCCACCATCTTTTGGCAATCTCTACATTCTCTTAGCAGTGGACTATGTCTCGAAGTGGGTCGAAGCGGTGGCAACTACAACGAATGATTCTCGGGTTGTGGTGAAATTCCTCAAGCATAACATTTTATCTCGCTTCGGCACGCCTCGCGCCATCATTAGTGACGAAGGTACGCATTTTTGCAACAAGATTTTTAGTGCATTGATGGCAAAGTATGGTGTTCATCATCGTAAAGCGTTAGCGTATCACCCTCAGACAAATGGGCAAGCGGAGGTGTCTAATCGCGAGATCAAGCTCATTTTGGAGAAAACAGTGCAATCAAATCGCAAGGATTGGTCGAGCAAATTAGATTATGCACTTTGGGCATATCGGACTGCGTTTAAAACGCCAATTGGGATGTCTCCATATCGTATTGTCTATGGGAAACCATGTCACCTTCCGGTAGAGTTGGAATATCGTGCAAAGTGGGCAATCAAAAAGTTAAATTTCGATCTCAAGGCGGCGAGTGAGAAGAGGTTGCTTGACATGAACGAGCTAGAGGAAATCCGTGACGAGGCATACACGAGCGCGCAAATCTATAAAGAAAAGACAAAGAAATGGCATGATCGACGGATTTTGAGACGGGACTTCCAACCGGGCGACAAAGTTCTGCTATTCAATTCACGGTTGAAGTTGTTCCCCGGGAAATTAAAGTCGAGATGGAGTGGGCCGTTTGTGGTTGTCAAAGTCTCTCCATTCGGTGCCATCGACATTCAAAAAGACAATGGAGAATCGTTTCGGGTTAACGGTCAAAGACTCAAGATCTATCACGATGATGAGCCGAAACGGGTTACGAGCCTTGCGCTCGCTCAGGCAACATAATTCATATCCTTTTCATACCCTTTATATATTTATTTATTTATTTATTTATTTATTTATTATTATTATTTTTTTTTTTTTGAAGTTATCCGAGTTGTTTAAGTTTGTTTTGTTTTTATTTAAGTTTTTCTCGTGTTTTTGGTTTGTTTCACCAATTATTCTCGTGTTTTACACCTAGCTGACGCGTCGGGGAGCTTCTTTCACCAGTCCTTCGATTCCATTGTTTTAAATCGATTCAATTGATTTTCCGCCACCTCCGACCGTCGTACTGCACTGACTCTGACCACCGGCTCTCTTTTGCGCTCTATTTTCGGTCTTGAGTTAAGTTAAGCGATGTGTATTCACGTTCCGCGAGTATCTTTTGAATCGAGCCGCTAGCACCATGTGGAGGGTCTGTAAGTTTGCTCATTCCTTTTACTTGTAGTCAACGTGAGGGCACTGTTGATTTTAAGTTTGGGGGTGCGTAGAATTTTTTTCGTTTTGTGTTGTTTTGTGTTAACCTCTGAAATTAAATGTTATTTTTTTTTAGCGAAAGTTTGAATCCAATGATGAATTTTTTGTTTGTGAACGACAATCTTTGGAATGTGAATTTTGTGCTGCAATTTAAATGATTAATCTTCCTGTTGTGTCTCAAGTTGCATTAATTTTTGCTCACATTTTTACGCACATGGTCATGATCAGTTTTGTGTTACTGCTTAGCTAGGAGAGTGTAGGCAATTCTGATTTTTGTTCGGAAAATACCTTGGGGTTTATATGATTCTTGACTGAAATTGGTGTAATTATTAGCTGACTTAGGGAGGACATAGGCCATCTTTGGATCGATTGTGCCTTTCAAGCCACCCAAAATCTTTATATATATCCGTAGTCACCTGTTTTGAGCCTTAAATGCATACATGCACATCCGTTCATTTGGCACCATTTAATTAGCCTCACCACTTAAACACGTTACCTTACCTTAGTCCATTGCATGCATTGTCGTTCGTTATTCTGTTGTTATGGGTTAGGTGTGGGTTTTGTGTAATTGCTTTGCATTACCACTATTTCAATCGTATATTAATGGTTGCGATTCGGTTTTGTAAAGTGATTGAAGTGTATGTTTGTCATAAAAGTTATCCCTCGTTCAATTCCCAAGTGTCAAAAAAAAAAAAACCTAAAATAATAAAATGAAATAAAAAATAATTCAAGGAATAAGTTTGGGGGAGTGTCAAATTTGTGATGTTCGATTGGTGATTTTTGTGTTTTAATTTCAGAAATTTGGGTGAGTGTTGAGAGAGTTTTAAGGGCAATGCACGCTATGGCAATTTGAGTCACTTGTCCTAAATTTACCATACCCAAGCCTAAGCCGACATTACAAGCCATGAAAGTCCTATCGACCTTTGTTAGCGAAGTGAGTACATAAATGTAGGAAGAGATGAAGTATAGATCTCCAAGGGAACCTAGGGGCTCTAATCGTGTGCGTTTGCATAATCCGAATTAAGTAGTGATTCAAAAGTGTTTTTGACCATTCACACACGACACGAGCAAGTTTGGTGTTTTTGAGAGACACACATTTAGATATAAAGTTTAAGTGCACACACAAATTAAGTATTCTTCTGGTTGTCGAGATCATTCTTTGAGGAGAAATTTCAAACGAGTAGTTCAAGATATCATTTGTTTTGAGAGGTTATTTGTTCTTTGTTTTTAAGTTTTAGTCTTCATTTTGTTTTGTTTCTTTGTGAGTGTGCTTCTTTGTTTTATCGCTTGAGGACAAGCAATAATGATAGAATTTTTCAACCTACAATGGTTATACTAAAACAACGCATAAGAAGACATGATATAACTTAAATGAGTCAAACTGATAAGTATTATACTGTCTTGAGTTTTGATTACATTAGCTTAGAAACCGGGTAAAGTTTAAATGGTTATAATCCTTCTTATAGTTCTCAAATAGGGTCTAGTTTAGAATAACAAAATCGAGACAGTTTATATGATATATTAGTATATCATCTACTACAAATTGATATTGAATGTTACATATTCATTAAGACTACTCATAAAGTTAGATAAATCAATAATATCCAATTTATAGGTTAACTTTTGGAAGCTAAAACTAAGAAACAAATATGTGATACAATTATTAATTACTTTCAGAAGTGTTCATGGGTAATATCATGGTAAATGTACTGTTTGGATCAAGACCAACACTTACTTAATGTTTTCCAGCCTGTTAGAAAAATTTTTTGTTATTAAAGACACTTGAAATTTGTACGTAATCTCTTACATTAGATATTTAATTTTTATGTATTGTCTTATATTATTTTATTTTGTTTGTAGCGATTAGTGAGTATGTAAGATTACAATCAACACATTATTATTGTGATTTAAATTAGTTCAGATTGAGTTACATTGATTTTTTTACATTTTATAAAGTTTTGGTAAAATTATAAGCTTTTCTTTGAGTATCTTTTTTTTTCTCAGGATATCTGTCGAGATCGACATTTCTGTTGATATTATCTATAAATCAAAACATTAACAACTCTGTTAATATTGATATTTTCATCATTGAGTGCACGTAAATGGATAATTACTAAAATGTTCAGAAATGGCATCATGCATGCTATGTGTGCACATTTGAAAAAGAGGCTATAACTTCGAATGATGACTAGAGCACGTCACGTTATGTGCATCAGGAGTTCATTTTATTTCAAATTTTAACATCATTGATTGGTTTGGTGGTTTCTTACTGCATTTCATAAAATTCAAAGGTGAATTATCAAAATTAAAATTTCAACAGGCAATTTATCAATTCAGTTAGAGTTCAGGGGACAAAGTCACCAAAAACTCAAATAACAAAGAAAGAAATAAAAATATCACTAACCTGTCTTCCTGCAAACCAGGCTCTGTAAGGCACAGTTGTGTTTAGTCCCAAGTCCTTTGCCAATCCATTTACTAGAGCTCTTGACCCAGTTAGTGGGACAACTGAGTCTTGGTCTCCACTGTAAATTTCCAAACACACTTTTATCATTAAAAAACATATATATATATAAGGAATATTGTCACACATTGTACATATCAGGAAAATAAAATTTAAAACCATTGGTGAATTAAATGGCTCCCCTGATAGAGAAAGAAGTAAATAGTATTTTTACAATAAATAATTAAAATATATAGTCAATTTTGAAAATATTTAGAATAAATAACAGTAAATTATTTATTAGGTAAACAACTTATTTACACAGTACTTACTGAAATTTACTTCAAATATTTTAAAATAATATTATTTACTTCACTTACTTTTGTAAGAAAACGTTATTTACTACAAATTCCGTTACCTGTAAACAAGAACCCTGATTCCAGACTTGACAAGGGCACCAAGGACATTGATGGTGGGTATTTCCAGGTTTTGATAATCATACATGAGGACACTGTAGTAAGAAGAAGAAAAAGTACCCATAGTCAGAACATTGTGAAAAAAACACACACACACATATATATGGACCTAAATTTCAAAGAGTACAAACGCATCAAACAATTCCAACAGGATGGCTCATAGGGACCACTCTTGCACTTTCTTAACAATGCTACTATTTTCTAACATCTTTTATTAAAAAAAAAAAAGAGAGAGAAGGGATTATTGGTGTTGTTTCATCTCCTGTTCCTTTTATTTATAGCAGAAATCTCGAGGGCAACCAATGAACGATAAAGAACCCACCCTATTTTAGTCATATGACGGGCTCAGTTTCACTCATACAATACAAGGCCATTGCTGCACGGTCCATCTATCAAGCAAGGAACTTAAAAGTGGACATGTGGGTACCAAATCTCGAACACATCTTAAAAAAAAAGAAGGAAAGATATTTAGTTGGTTTCAAACTAGTAGTACTTAGAAAAGTTCGGAAATTACTCGCTGCAAATCGTCCATTCAGTAACTCCGATAAGCTCGGCATGAAAAGCCTTCTGTACATCCTTTCGGTTTAAGTACTTCGTTGTTTCATCCTCCACACAGACATCAATCTTTACTGTATCTTGCTGTAAATGTAACTCGAAATTAGTCCAGGCAAAACATGACAAACTACAAGTCTATGGAAAACAGAAAGCTTCAAAGCAAATAGCGATTTTATAAAGAAAAAAAGAAGATTGTGAAACAAAATCCTTACCAGTTGATTAAGCCTACGGGCTTGAGCAAAAACCGATGACAAACAAACATCGAGAGTAATGTCGTATGCATCGATGAATTTACTTATTTCTCTTGAAGCTGTTCTCCATACTTGAGAGCAAACAGGGCTGACACTGCCACTGATTTGAACCTGTCTTCTGTATGTGGAATAATTACACGCCAATGTGGTACTTTCATAAGTTGAATCCGATATCAATCCGTGAGACCAAAAGTACTCGGAGCGCGAATTGAAATCGGTGTTGAATTCCAGAAGAGGATTGCCTATCTGGGTTCACCACAATTGAAGCATACATACTTCAGCTGCTCAATCTTACTTAAATGTAGGGGAAAAAAAAAGAAAAAAGAAAAACGAAATCAAAATCGAAATCGAAAGAGAAAGAGAGAGCAAGTTTTTATCGCTTACTGCTATTCCTTTAAGATTGAAGTTAACTTTTGATTCAACTATAAGTTGTGCAAGCTGTGGAACATAGTGCCCTGGTGAAAAAGGTCACAAAATTTGATAAATGTAACTCATACATCATCCATTTAATATAGAATATAGATCATTTTCAACGGGTCCAACAATTACCTCCATAGCTCTCTCCCGAGATGAAAAAATCCCGGGTTTTGTACTCTGGGAATTCAAGGAACCAGCGCCGGAGGAACTCAAGATTATCTTTTGCTGAAAGCAACAAACCCAAGATCAAAATTTAGGGGGGGGAGAGAAGTCAAAGTCAAAAGGCTCATAAGTCTGCCTATTTAGCACCCTATTGAAGTTCCGATAGGACGAGCAATTATGCTAGTTCAGTTCAGAGGATTAAATCTTAATATAAAACGTAAATTTCCAATCCAAGTTAAGTACACAAATTAGTGTTCAACATAGTAGTTTCAAGTAAATTACCAGTTTTCTCGTCATTCGCTTCGATGTAGTATGATTTATTTTTCGAGTAGGAAAAACCGACTCCTGCAGGTGACTCCAGGTATATCATGTTTGCCCCTGTAAGAAGAAATCTCCTAAACAATTATTTGCTAACTTTAGCATTGACCCAAAAAAAAAAAATTTTTGTTGCAAAAAAATATATAATTAATAATTACCTTTGTTCCAGCTATAATCATTCTTGAGAAGAATGTTACTACTTGGTTTAAAGGGTCCGTGTTCACAGAAAGCCCCAGCTCCAACGGAAGAACAACCAGGCCCTTCAAAAAACCAAAACGAATCCCACTAGAAATTAGTACGAGTTGGTTTAACTGTCCTAACTATGACGGAGAAATTCGCAGATGTTAATGGAACAATATGTACTTTCTATTATCTTTTCATTTAGTCAAAGCGGGATCCGAAGTATCTGCCTGATAAAATCAAATAACAAAAAATTGAAAACTGACCTCCATTTAGCCAGAGAACAAGAGGCTTTGAAGCAGGGTCGGTTTCAGCTTCAACAAAGTAGTAAAAGAGTGATCTCTTTTGGCTTTCATCCACAGTTATATAGCCTGAAAACTGTTGGAAACTGACTTTTGGTTGTCCTGGCAAACTGGTTATTTTAGCAGCTTCTGAAATGGAGTTCCAAGTTATCAGTGTTTGGACAAGAATTATTGCCTGAAATCTCATAATGTGAAAGACAGAAAGAAGAAGAAAAAAGTAGGAATGGCCAGAATATAAGCTCTTTGAGACAAATGAATATATCTTATGACTCGGACAAATACATCATTCTTATATAAATATAAATATATATGTGTAATATATATACAAGTATATATATATATATTTTTCTGGATTCCAGCCTTTTAGTTTGGACGTATTGTGGCAAGGCAATTATTTGATTATTTTAGTAGTGACATGTGATTATGGTCACTTGTGGGGTGGGACTTAATTGGACAGTTTCATCATCAGAGGGAAGACAATTGTGAGGAAGGTTCACATAGAAGTTCACGAATTAATTAGTATTATATAAGTGTCCAAAATTGAATTTTAGCTTCTGTTTTATCCATTTTGAAGACTTTATTAGTAGAAACTCTTATGTGGATTGTGACTTTTATCCTTACATTATGTTATATAGACAAAGACCGACGGTATAATATACCTACTGAATAAAGCTTAAACAAAAAGAGAAGAAAAAAAATTATTACTTACGACAAGATGATGTTTTCCAGCTATGAGACAAAACTTCACCGCAAGTGGGGCACTACGGCATTGGAAAATCCTACCCCAGCATCATAGTCTATTCACATGCATTATTTCAACTTAGGTACTTGGAACAAAAACAAAAAGTTGATTTTTACTATAGGAGATGGGGGGGGGGGGGGGGGGGGTGAGAAATCTATCATTTAAGTTTTGTTTTCCGCCTGATAAATTTATATAAGATATATTTTTTACATTTCTTAATTTTTAATGTGATCTTATCATATTTAATATGATTATATTAGATTTAATTATCTAAATCATGCGGATTAGAAACATATAATATTGATATAAGATTTTACAGTAAAATGGACTCCAAACTATCCACCGTTTGTCTGTGCTTTAGTTCTTGGACATTTCAACCTTTATTCTCAAGTTCTTTGGGATCAGAATATTTTTATGACTTTTTCGAACCCTGTGATGAATATAATTAATTGTTTTTTTTTTTTTTTTTTGGAATTGCAGCTTTTTCTTTTGGACTGGTGTAGTATGTCAATAATTTGATTACTTTAATTAGTCGTGACACGTGATTATGTCACCATCACCTGTAGGTGATTTTGTTAAGTGGACTTATTTTCATTATATAGGGGAACAGCCTGTGAACAAAACACATTTTCAGAAAAATAAAAAAATTAAAACAAAAAATAAAAAAGTCACATAGATGTTTGCAAATTCCTATTATATAATTATGATCAACGGCTCTTTGCATATATTCTTATAGTATCTCTATTAACCAAAAAAAAAAAAAAAGGAAGTCATATGAATATTTGTTTTATTTATTGAATAATGCTTGTTTTCCACAAATGTGAGATAACTTGCTTAATTTGTTTGAATTGTTTCCAAGGCCAGTGAGAAATTCTGATTCTTCCACAGTGTTCGCCAAAAATATGTGTGTAAAAATATTAAGTAAGTGCATGTAATCGAATAAGTAATACAATAGTGAGTTGAATATCGTATCCACATGAATTATATTATCAAAAATCTAATTACAGAAAACAATTGCTCTAAAACAAAAATTTAGAATAATCTGTAAACAAAAATTATAGAAAATGAATGTAAACAAATGGGTGTAATTGAAAATGCAAGCAAAAGATAAAATATGACAATTTCAGATGTTTAGGCTGTGAATCAATGATAGGTAATGGTTAGAATTACTGATTTTCCCTCAGTTGCAAATCTGACCGCAAATACTGTAGGAAATTTTATCCAGTCAACTAAAAATTCTACACAATCATTTTTCGAAAGATTTATGCCTACAGTTGTTTAAACCAAAATCAACATATTTCTATGCATCTCAGTTTTCCAAACATAAGATTAAGCATTGTACAAGGTATTAATATATTCATATATCATATATTTATATTATTGAAGCTAAATTCATCCCAAACACAAAATTATTCTGGCATTATGGGCCTCCACCTCTTGTCCAGTGGGCCTCCACCTTTTTGGCATTATGGACTCCAGCGGTAAGTCAAAACACAAAATTAAACTTAAAAACATGTAAAAATGATATACAATTAAAACTATCTAGTATTATATAAAATACTAAAAATTAAGATATATTATCTTGAAATAATAACAATTAATAATCTTAAGAACACCTTCAATAACTCTATTTCATAGAGTTATTACACAGTTAATTGGTTGAAATTTTTATGATTCACATGTTAAAGAATAGTATGATTTGACTTATGAAAATTTTTTGCATGAGTTTTAACCGGAAAAAAAAAAAAGATCAAAACAAATAGCTGGATTTTCTTATACTTTTTGGATAACGATAAAATTGACCGATGGACTAAGGCTTAATTTTAAAAAAGAAAAAAGAAAAATATTACTAATGGATGCAACAATGAGTTTCATGCTTTATCTCGCTACCTCATAATCGTAATTGGAATTCAAGTTTGTGTGATCAGTCTATTTTTCAAATAAAAAATTGAAAAAATTATCTAAATAATTATATTTTTTCATCTATTCATCAATAAAATACAAACTTTTTCATCTTTACTAATATTACATAAATTTTAATTTATTTTAATTTAATTTTGTGTCTTATTAGTCTAATATTATTTTCTTTTGTCTTATATTAGTACAATGTTTTTTATATTTATGTTATTCGGTTACTTTCCTAAATAAAATTAAATTTGATCTTTTTTTTTTTCTTTGTTTATTAGTGGCTTTGAAAATTTTCAAGGTAATGAAACAAAAGTGAGATAACACTAGCCAGTGTTTAGTAAGGAGGAAAGAAAACAAGATGAAAAGGAAAAATAGAAGGGAGGGAAAATAAAAAGAAGAGAAAATATTTTGATTTTCTCTTTTGTTGTTTGGTATTATAGGGAGGAAAAACCTTCTATTGCTTGGAATTGCAAATGAAAATAGAAGGAAAGAAAAAATAAATAAATCATACAATTTCTATTTCACCCATAATTTTAAGGGAAGATCAGTAGTAAAGCTCTTCTGAGAGGAACTATAATGGAGCCCTTTTCTTAGACCGGTAGATAATAAATCCAATGATAGAGATGTAAAAGATGCACAAAAATCCACTGCACGTGACCATAGCCTATTATCCATTAAAAATCCATAAATGGCTTTGAAGCCTTCTTCGATGTCAAGTTGAGGTCGTCGTCCCATTTCTGCCGCCGCCTCCCGTTGCTGTCCCCATAACCAGTGTCGTCCCGTCGTCATCACCATCGATGTCGACATGTGTATGCTCTCTCTCATCGGTGCTGCTCGTCGCTGGTTGTCGTTGTCACCGGCTTCCCTCTAAAGATGGCCAATCGCAACGGCAAGAAACAAGAAGCCGAGAACTCTTGCGACGATGAGAATGGGTGGATCGACGGAGAGACAAGGCGCTAACCCAACTTCACTCTCTCTCCTCTTCCCTCCCTCTCCCTCTCTCTCCCAAACTCTCCTCCAAACTCCATTAACCGAGGAAGCCCCATCTCTCTCCTAGAGACTATGTAATGCTTTTCCAACTTCGGTACTGCGATTAGCAGTCATCTCGGACTCTAACTCCAACGTCACGATTTCACCGGGTTCTTCGATTCCCGCTCCGGCTCCACTTATCTGTTTAGGAGATGGAACAAATTTTTTTTTTTTTAATTTTATTTGGGCAATATCTTAGAAAAAGTTAATTGTGTATGCTTAAGTGTATAATAAGACTAGTACGTCTTATTCCACAACTGTCCACTTTATTGCCCCTTCATTATTGACCCTTAGATTAGTCACTATAGCAGTGCCTCTAAAAGGGGATATACCATTATTGCTGCTTAATTTTAATTGTCTTTAAGGATTTTTATTAATACATAAGGGTAATTCAGTAATTTTATTTGTTTTACTTTTAACAAAGTTTTCTCTCCACTTTTTTCTCTAATTTTGAAGGGATAAAAAATGTGGGTTCTACGTACTTTTTAATCCATTATATTTTCCTTTCCTTTCCATCACTTCTATCAAATACCATGGTTTTTGAATTTCCATCCTAAAATCCTTCAACATTCTTACTTCCTCCACTTTTCATCCCTAGCAAACATAGCATAATTATCTTCATTTCTCGTGAGAGAAAATAGGATAAATTTCACTTTTCCGTTATGAATTTTAGGCCTTATCATAAAATACTTCCGATATTTTAATTTGTATTAGTTTCCCCCTGAGTTTTGATGGAATTAAACACGTGACAGCATGAATAGGGGTAATAAATGTAAAATTACAAACTGTTTGGTAACATACATGACACTTGTTATCCTTAATAGTTGTGAAAATACGAAGTTATCTTTAAGAGATAGATATGGGAAAAAAATGATGATCGGCTCTAAATATTTACTCTTTTAACCTAATTATAAAAGTAATTTCATAATTTCATGTGTAATACTCCCAACTTGTACTGTCAATGAGTTCAATGTCTATTTTTCCGTTAAAAAAAATTAAACTGAAAGGGAAAGTTTATAAATTAAAATTTATAGGATATTTTATAACAAGATTTAAAGATGGATGAAGGGAGAAAGTGAAATTTGTCCAAATAATAATGACGATGATGATGATGGTACGAAGAAAAGTTGACTTCGGATGATATGGTTTTCAGGCTATAAGACAACTTTACCGCAAGTGGGGCACTCTATATGGCATTGGAAAATCCTACCCCCAAGGACATATTCCATTCACATTCATTTCTTCAACTTTAAGGTTAGAATAAAAACAAACCTTGTGACCCAAAAATAACAACCAATTGCGTTAGCTATTTCAAAATGATGTATTTACATTGTAAATACCATACGAAATTGTATGTGCCCACTTCTCTATTTGATCTCAGATGGTTGTGATTCGTGAGCAAAATAATTAAAAAGGTGATACTCTCACTTTTTTTTTTTTTTTTTGATACAAGATTCGATTATAGGTTCTTGACTTTAGTTCCTCCTTAGCATCTATAAATTATTAAAAAAAAAAAAAAAAGACGCCAAAAGCCTTGATAAAATCATAGATATTTTCATAGTTAACATCATTATTCAAAGAAAAATGAAAAGAAAATTTGAAATTTTCGTAGCAATCTGTCACTTAGGAATTAGAGTCTATCCATATGCCTAGATCCCAAAATTATGGTGCACATACGTGGAGAGAGAAATAAATTAAAGAAATCCTCTAACAAATCAGTAATCCAGTTTGGAAAAAGGAATTAAATTCTTGATTTTAAATTTCAGTGTTAACTTTTGTACTTGAGAATTAAATAATATGAATCTAATCTAAAAATAAGGAAATAAGTTTCTTGACAAGGGAGAACTTGTTTCATACATACTACCTACATAATTAAATTCCTTCTAAAAAATAGGAACCAACTAATTTTTATACCAAATATATCCTTATTTTTAATTAATTATTTTTTTCAGTAAATGATAATTTTGTAATTACGGCAATTATATTCCCAATCATTTTAAATTTTTAGAAAGTAAATACTATAATAGAAATGTAATTCTTCAAGTAACTTGATTACTTGATAGATTAATAAACTCTCCAATTTAATTCTACGTAATTTAATTCTTATTTTTATGGAATTAATTTCTTATTCCTAAAAGTCCCGATTAGTAAACACTCACTTAAATATTGCATATTTAGATTATTCAAATAGAGTTTTTTTTTTTTTACTTCATCAATTATATATCAAGAAATTTAAGTGCGTATACAATTACAATTTTAAATCAATCACTTTTTTCTTTTAACTTACATTTTATGATAAAAAAAAAAAAAAAACCGGGTGTAAAATGACCTACAAATTATACTTGTAGTCATTAATAAAACATTTTAACTACAACAATAACAGTAAATTGCCCGACAAGAGTAGAAAAAAGGGGGAAATTTTTGTTATCCCAAAAATATAGAAAGAAACAAAGCAAAATATAGACTTAGAGTGGGCTTTTCCTAAAAACTCTTTGTGGTTAGGATTATTTACATAAATATCTAAATTAAAGATTATGAATTAAAAAATGTCAATTTTTTCTTTTATTTATATGAATGTCTAAATTAATACTTATAAAGATCATATTACCCTTTCATCAAAAATTTGAACTAAAAAAAAATAAAGAATTGACTAGGAAAGGAAAGAAAAAATCTCTAATAAAATGTAAAACTAAACAAATATTTTAAAGGAAAAAAGACCATTTTATTTGCTTTATTATAAAGAAAAAAGGACCATAACTGATATTAATTATATGATACATGAAAAACAATCATTATAATAAATAATTTGTCATTAAAATAAAATTCACAACAAACATTTTAAAAAAATTAAATAGATATTGTAAATAAATATGAAATACTTTAGAATCTAAAATTAAAAAAAAAGAACATCATAATGATACAGTAATTATCATGAAGAAAAAAAAGCATAACACATTTTAAAAAACATCTATAGTAATTATTATAAAGAAATAAATAATTTAATCACACATTTAAAATTTAGAAACTAACTATTAAAATAATACGAATAATAATAAATAAATAAATAAATTATTATAATAATGTTACAATTATCATAAAAAACATAAGTCATACTAAAAAAATAAATTTATAAGAAATATAAATCATACTTAAGAAATATGTTTATAAAAAATCTTAACTATATTAATAAGTCATTACTGTAATAAATAACTAGTTTTTAATATAAATATACAATAATGATGAATAAATAAGGGAAAAAAAGAATTATAACGAAGGAAAATAATGTTAAATATAATAAAATGATAAAATAGATACTATAAGTATTTTGTTTTTTTTTAATCGATATTTACATAATATTATTAAAAAATAAACATATTTTAAAATGAGACTCTAAAATAGATTTTTTTTTTTTTTTTTTTTGTGTAATTATTTCTTGCGAATATTGAGTATTCTCTCTCCGGCAAGAGTCACATTAGCTGCCCCTGGCCCAATGGGCTCCTTTTCTTTTATATCCCATCTCAACACTTTTTGGGCTCCTTTTCTTTTATGTCCCATCTCAACAATTTTTTCACTTAAGTTCCCTAATTTACCCCCACCTTCATCACAACAATTGGGCCCGAGGGAGACACATTGGGCCCGGGGACAACTGCTCCCTGCCCAATGGGCTCATTTTCTTTTATACCTCCCACCCCCCTCCCCCCAAAAAAAAGAGCCAATTACACTATTTAAATTCATATTTTTGGTTTTTTTAAGTGGTTTAAATTAGATTACAAAGTTTACACGAGAGGAAAAGAAGAATATAAAGTTGAATTATTTTTTAGTTTAAAATTAGTTTAATTAACACCCCCTAAAAAAATTTTGCTCCATCATTGACGCTCTTTTTATTTTATTTTTTATTTTATTTTTTTTTATTTTAATGAAGAGAACTTTTATAGGGCTTAAAGGGGCCAATGACTGTAAGTCTGAAAATTAATTTAGAGATAAATATTGGAATAAATCTGATTAAACTCCTAACTGTTATAAAAATTACTAATCATGCATTTATTCCTATTAATCTAAAGGTATATCAGAATAATCCTGGAATAATCAACATATGACATTAATTTAACAAGATAATAACCTAATTAAAAAAAACTATAAAGGGAAAATAACATAATCCTCTACATATACTAGTTTTGGGAAGTGCCTACCAGTAAGTAAAGTAAGAATAAAGGAGAAGCTTTCCAGGAAAAAAAAAAAGAAAAAAGAATACAGAAACATAGATACAAAAAATACAGTTCATCGAGATACAAAAACATAGATACAAAAAATAGCTCGTTTTGTGTATGGTTTGTGGTAATACAAGCCACATTTTTAATACATGCACATAATGAGTCAAGACATTTTGATAGTTAATTAATATAAAAAGCGAGTAAATGGTTTGTCCCATGTTTGATCAGAAAGTTTGATTTGAGAACTTGTAAGCTCGTATTCATCACTGGCATCGGAAATATGCTTATCTGATACAGTTGAAGTGGATTAATTTAAAAAATGAGCTGATCTTAGTTGGAGCATCATAAAAGATGGAGTAAATAGCGAATATAGCTTTAGGTGCACCTTATTTTTAATACTTTGTGCTTTTGATGAATACTATGTAATCTTTGTTGGTTGAGAGGGTATCTTGAGCATTCTTGATTACCTAGCATATAAAAGAACAAGGATCATTAGTTTAATCGCATATGATGGGCCTTTTCCTCTATAACTATTTGTGGACATGCGCCATGCACGTGTTTAATCAATTTATTAAATAAAAAATTAATTATGAGGTATCAATAGAAAATAGTTATTCATAGAATATTGAGGAGAAAATAATTAAGTAGCAACAATTTGGAGAGGAGTTAGCAAATCATATAAAAAGTTAATTGGGTAGTGTTCTGAGAAAATAATATATAAGATTATAAAAAATTGATCAAGTAAGGACACTTACAAAAAATTTACTTCAGTATGGACAAAACAGAATGAAAAATTAAAAATTAAAAATGATGAAAGAAAGCAAACATAGAATAGATCAGCACGTGTATGAAAATAAACAATAATTTTAAAGAGTAAAAAGAAAAAATGTCTATAATTATTAAAATTTTAATAGAATTTGGGTCAGTATTCAACTAAGGTCAATTATTACGAAAAATAGTGGTTGAGAATCTGAGATGGTCATGAAAAAATTAATAATAATATGCGTTTATGTGTGATAATTTTTTAAATAAAGTAAAGTAGAAAATAAAAATTAGCATCTAAGGGGGGAAAAAAAAAAGAAGAAAGAGAGAAAAAGAAAAGGAAAAGAATGAAAGAGAATTAAAAAAAAAAAGAAAAGAAAAGAAGGGAATGACATTTGTCAAAAAAATGAGAAGTTTTTGGCTCTTATATATGTTAAGATTACGGTACAATTTATTTAATTTTACCAAATTTAAAACCGTAATCAGCTAAGTTTGAAGAGCATTATAAAGGGACATATTACCACAAAAACAAAAGTTAATACAGAATAGTTTGTTTGTTTGTTTGTTTTTTTTTTTTTTTGGGAAGCGAAGATAGGTAAAGTTTTTTGAGTTCATGTTGTAAAAGACCAGCTAAAAGAATGTTTAACAAAAACACTAAAGACTATAATTAACGAATCATGACTTCAGTTTTGAACAAAAAGACAGTTTGATTGTGATATAATCGTCTTAGTTTTGAGATATAATCCTCAGGTTAGATGCTATATGATAAAGAATACGGAAAGCTGAAACCTCATTAGCTCATTTGCTGAACAACAAAGTAGTTTTTCTGCAGTGTCACCAAGTAAATTTGCTGGTAATGAGCCTGAATTGTCTATTAGTTGGACTTGAAGACGACATCTGTGAGTTTTCAAAAGAAATAGTTAAGTGATAAGTACAATGATAAATTAAAAATTAAAATAAAAATTGTGTTTTTTACTTTCCAATTGCCTCCTTTTCGTTGCAGAAGTTAAAAGCTAGAAAAACTAAATTGATTCATATTTAGTTATTTAACAAGAGGAAAGTTATACAATGTTTGCTCAAATGCGCATTTAACTATCACTCTTCATTAAGCCCGTCATTTTCATCAAAGTTACAACAAGGACATTCTTATCATTCACTGCCTCTATGAAATAAGTTTTCATTACAAAAAGACAATCTTTATTTTATAAACTAATCTATTAAAACTAAGGGCAGGCCGTGAAAAAAAAAAAAAAAAAAAGGTACTAATTTATCACATTTACACCACAAGAGAATTATTCCAAAAAAAAAAAAAAAAGGAAAAAGCATGTGAATTTATATAGTTTTCCAAGTAGTTCTCTGTATATTGTCAAAGGAAATTTTTCTTGAATTTTTTTTTTTTTTCATTCTAGCTAGGACCTAGGATATACCTGAAGCAAAGACATCGTTGTGATAACGAAACAAGACCGCAAATACACCAAAAATACTAACTTAAGTTCAAAAAAGTTGTTATATGTATACACTTCATCATAGTTTTCTATTGTCCTTAACTGTTCCTCTTCACATCTTGCAACATTCTATCTAGAAGAAAAGAGAGAAACAAAGTAAGAAACAATCAAAGAAAACTTGTCAAAAATTTGTCTACAATGTTTGGAAAAGTGAGTTGAAAATGTAAAGTGAAATGTAAAAATGGCACACGATTAAACAAAAAAATGAAGAAAGCAAAGTAGACACAATCCACTGAGCAGGTCATCCGGTTGATCGGATCTATTAGGAGGTTGACCGGACAGAGCTATAATTTTATGACAGTCCCATGCAATTTAACAATACGATAAAGTAAAAAACAATTTTCATCACATTTTAGAAAAATGTATCAATAAAGATTTGAAGTAATTTAAAAATGTCAAAGATTTTCTAAAATGTGTATGCGCACAAGCCAACTTCAGTCCACACAAAAACTCTTTGCAAGACTAAAAAAAAATAAACCTAGTCGATACGTTGTTGACCAGTCTTCTTATCTTGAAGCTCCAATCCATCTTCAAATGAATTTGATCCAAGAGCTTGATCCTTCTTGAATGCTAACACCACTTCTTGAGTTTAATAATTAATCACTCAAATTAAGCTTAAAAGAAAACTCACGAGAAGCATTCGTTCTTCGTTCTTCTTCTCCTTCTCCTACTCAGTACTCGATTCGAATTTTACATGAAATTTGATTCTTTCTATCTCATGTGAAATCTGAAAAGATTTGTTTATTTTTGTTTAGTTTTGAGTTTTAATTAGGTTTTATGAAGAATTATTTCATTATTTATTATGTTTTGGTTGGTTCAATTTCTCTTTGTGGTGTTTTTGGTAGTTCCCTGATTTTTCGTTCTTTAATTTTGAAAAAAACATGTAATTGATCCGTTTTTTCACATTTTTTAATTTGTTTTTGTATTTCTGGTCTGAATAGTAGTCAATCACTGATTAACATGTATTCAATTAATGATTGACTCTAGTCAATCACTAATCAACTCATAGTCAATCATTGATTGACCTTTTTTTTTTTTTGGTTTTGTTAGTGGTCAGTCAATGATTAACTTTAGTTTATCACTGATTAACTCTAAACTTTATTTTCTCAAACTCTATCTATATAACAATAAAGAGTAGTCAATCATTGATTAACTTCTAGTTAATCATTGACTAATTTATAGTCAATCACTAATTGATTTCCAACTTAATTTTCTCAGTTTCCAACAAAAACAACAACAAATTTTGATTAACCTACAATGATTGGAGATTCACACTAGTGGATCCATATACAAAAACTAGGAATTCAACTGTAACAAATGGTGATTTTGTTCCAAATTGGAAGCATCTCAAGAAGGTGTTGGCAGAGCATTTTGGGATAGACTACAGGTTTGTTAGCGAGGATGAAGAGTGACTAAGATTGATCACTAGTACAGAATGTGGATACCACGATAGTTTTTAACCATTGTGATAACATTTCCATGATGGTTTTCTAACCGACGTGGAATCCAGGATCGTGGAATCTTTTAAGATTCCACGATGGTTTTTTACCCGTCGTGGAATAGGTAAAAAATAGACCTCAATGTGGACATTTAAGAACATATCACGATGGTTCTACGGAAAAAACCGTCGTGATAGGCGACCTACCACGACGGTTTTTCAAGAAAACCGTCGTGGTAGGTCCACCTATCACGAACATTTTTCGGAAAAAACCGTCGTGGTAGGGTCCGCAAAAAAAATTTGCAAATTCATTTCATTTCCACGGATGGTAAATCCGGAAAATTTAACTCACAAAATCAACATTTTTTCTGAAAAATTCCCAAATTTGTGTCTTACCCAATCAATTTTAAAGTAATCTAAATCACAACGCAGTAACAATCACCGAAAGGACGGATTTTTGACATTTTTCTATGGAAAATTCCCAAATCAACAATCAACCAAATCAACATTTTGGAAGGAACATTGTGGATTTTTGACATTTTGGACGGAATTTTACAATCAATAACTACAATCAATAAAATCAATATTTTAGCAGAAAATTCCCAAATTCGTGTCTTACCTAAGGAAGATACATTTCAACTTACCGGATTATCGAGTGTGGGTAGGGCGGAATGATAGAGAATGTAGGGGAGGAGGAATGGCGGTAGAGGGAGAGGAAAAAGGCTCAGAGTTAGAGAGAGAAAGAGAGGAATGCGGCGAGAATGTAGAGAGGGAGCAGAGAGAGATAAATGGAGGGAGGATAAGGGGCTTTGGTTTGGAGTAGAGTTGTATTAGAGAGTGAAAAGGCTCGGAATGTAATGGGTGGAAAGATGATATTTTTTGGGTTTAATACACGCTCCAAAAGTTGAACATTTCAAAAATTTTCAAAATTACCGCCTTCATACCTACCACGATGGTTTTTGAAAAAAAAAAAAAAAAACCATCGTAATAGGGTGAAAAATTCAAAAAAAAAATTTTTGTCCTAACACGACGGATTTTGGGAAAAACCGTCGTGGTAGGTTGAAAATTTCAAAAAAAAAATATTTTTTAATTAATTTTTTTTTTTCAAAATTTTAGTTGAGATACAAAAGTTTTTTTTTTAATCGTGTTATTTCCTACCACGACGGATTTTGGAAAAAATCGTGCAGATTGAAAATTTCAAAAAAAAAATTTTTTTTAATTAAAATTTTTTTTTCAAAATTTTAGTTGAGATACCAATATAGTTTTTTTAACCGTCGTGGTATTTCTAGCTTCCACGATGGTTTTTTTTTTCCAAAATTTTAGATGAAATATCACGACAGTTTTTTTAACCGTCGTGGTATCTCTAGCTTCCACGACGGTTATTAAAAACCGTCGTGGAAGCATGGAGCTTCCACAACAGTTATTCCAAACCGTCGTGGAAGCGCCCTGCTTCTACGATGGTTTTTACATAAGAAAGTTGTGAGAGGAGTTAAGATTAAGTGAGGTAAAGGGTATTTGTGCATTTTAATCATATTAATAAGAAAAAAAATTTTAACTAATCATTATAAGTTTAGGCCATATACTTGAAATTAGACATAGCACTGGGCCATTTACCTCCAAATCCATTAAATTATGCTACAATATCTCAGAAGATTAATGCATAAAAGTTAGTTATAAAAGTATTTGATAATTATTTTAATAATATATCAATGATTAATGATGAATTAATCTCTAATTAATCATGTATTATAATTATGTAGTTACTCGACAAAATAATCTTACTTTCACAGCTAATTATTACCTACTAACTCTTATAATTAATTAGTTATTTACTTTATTAACTACTAATTAACTTTCTTAGCATAATTATATTTTATCATATCTTTAATAGTTTGTTTATTTATTTATTTATTTCTTAATTAATTAATCACTCAAGGTGAAAATGAGTCACATAAGTGTATACCTTTCATCTAATATTGGGCTTGTAAGGTCCAATCCCATTAGTTATGATCCTTTAGTTGGGCTAAGATAGTCTCTTGATATATGTCCAATGATTCTCTAGAGTACTTTATTTTAGTCCATTTAAAACTTGTAATTCAATTTTATAAAGTTATGATTTTTTACATTATTTGATCATACATTTAGTACCAACTCATTTCATAAATAAATATGTTCATATGTTATGGCTTACCCTTATATCACATTTTAATATTTAAATTATTTTGTCGGTATGAGATTTTAACTTGTAAGATTTATTTAAATTGAGTATAATCCCATTTTGAACACTTGATAACTCGTTGGAAAGCTTAAATATTTAGTTTCTGTCTTTTTATTTATTTGCCAAGATCCAAGCATTTCAAACATTAATGTAGACGTTTTTCTAAGTGTCTTATGGTGAAATATCAGTTTACCAGATTACAATACAATATTGTGATTTATTAAAATTTATGTACTTATCTGTTTTAAACTCATGAAACTCATTTCGAAACTTGAGATGTCTACTTTATAGTCATAAAGTTCTTTCCTTTAGTGTTTGAGTGTTTTATACCGTAAACTTATGTTTTGTTACTGTTGGTCCCACGTATGTATCATATGTCAAATTTATGGATAAAATTAGAAAAATCATAATAATTCATTTACAAGTCCAAATAAGACAAAAGATATGCAATTGAAAAGCTTACAGTATCTAGTTCATAACTAACGACATGTTTACTTATCAGGAATAGGGAATGATAGTCAATCCCTTATTTAATTGCTCTTTTTTTTTTCCCCTGAAATAGGAGTAAGAATTGTGGGTCCCATACTAATTTGGAATTGAGGAATGAGATTGGCAATCCCATGCTCCCCTTCAAATTGTGATTCTCATTCATACTATTAACATTAAATTACTATTTTATTCTTAATTTATTTGCAAAAAATTATATTAAAAAATAATAACAGACTATAGTAATGATTTTTATTAACTAAATATAATATATTTTTATTAACTTAATACTATATAATTATTCTAATTACTATTAACGTTATTATACAAATAAAGAATTTTTTTTATCATAATATATATTATGTTTCTATTTTTTTATATTATTTATATTTACTTATTTTAATTATTTTTTTCTCTTTTTAATTTTTTAAACAAAAAATTACACAATTTAATTTTATTATCTTAATATCATAATAATTATTTTACTTTTGATTAATAGTATGATAATAAATAAAAAAAATTAATTATTTTTATAATGTTTGAAAACACAATAAATAAAGGGGAATACAATTAAATTTACAATAATTTATTTTGATTCTGGGCTCAAGTAAACACATGAATAGGATTCTTCGTGACTCCGATTCCAAATCCTAAAACAAAGTAAACAACTTATTCGGATTCCGAATCCTCACTCTGAATCATGTCCACTCCGAATCTTACTCACTCCAATCCCATGCACACTCTGATTACGTGTAAGTAAATATACCCTAAGAATAGTTTTATAAAATATTGTAGCTTACTAACCCAAAATATACAAAACCCGTGGCTGGTACATGGTTCTAGTAAAAACTCTCGGTTCGTGGTCAAAATTTATAAAATTCACAAAAAACTGCACATTTATCCGTTTGAGGCGATAATAGCTTGTTGGAAAGCTTAAAGAATTAGGTTTCAGATATATAAATTATAATCCAAAATTTTAAGACTAAGGGGTTCGGAGTGTATAAAATTCGTGGCTAGACTATACCCTAGAGGTTCTTTTTCTCTCTAGTTTTGTGTTATAACTTCAAATGCATATAACTTTAGAATGCAAACAAAGTAATTCCAAAGCCTAAAATGAAGTTTATCCTCTGCAGAATCCTATCATATAATTTATTTTTTCATACTAAAGTTTCTAATGTATGCCATATTACCACAACAACTACAAGGTCTAACAAAGTTTGTAGATCTTACCGAAATACTCCGTGGATCTTTGAAGATCTCGGACCTCCAAAGTTCTTCTCAAAACCTTTTCTAAGTAAAAAGAAGTCAACATTAAGATTCTAACTAAATATTATGCTTTGTTTCTAAAAATGACTAAAACACAAAGAATACCACTAGGTTACCTCTAGTAACACGTCCTCTAACTCCACTTCATATTTCTTTGAACTTAGTAACGGGGTTGCTTGGAGCTTGAAAATGGAGGGAAGTAGGTGCTAGAGGGGTGTTGGAGATGGAGAATAGAGTTGATGGCTTCTTTTTTTATTTATTTATTTTTTTTTTTGCAAGCTTGGTTGTGGCTAAAGAAGCTAGGGTTTTTTTAGCTTAACTTGTGTGAGAATAAAATGAGATGTTGGGGGCTTGTTTTTAGTAAACATTTGCTTTAAAGAAGCTATATTTTGAGGGATAAAAATGGAAAATTTTTGGCTAATTCTCCCCTTGCATTGGCGCCACTTAGGGGAGGGGGTTGGTGTGAAAATTTTGTTCAACAAAGTGGAGACAATAGGTCACTTTCACTTGTTTCTTCTTTATGTCATATTGCCAAAACAAGGCATGCCATCTCTTACATGAGGTTGCATACATACATCACTTTTTTTTTTTCTCATTTGTTCAAATTTCTTCTTGCTTTTGACCACAAAATTCGGATCTCCTTTTGGTTTTCTCATTTTTATTTTGTTTTCTTTCTTCCAATTTTTCCACCAATGATCGAAGGTTATCATCCTTATTCTCATCCAATATATCTTCCATCACACCAATCATTACCTTAAGCTCTCATTGGTCACTTATCATCCAAAGCTTAGCCATTGATTTGCCTAGGATCCTTTAACATAAAATATGCACAATTGATTTTAAATTTAAGCATAATTCTTGATCAATCTTCCACCTTTGGATTTTCAAAAAGTAAATCCTAATTATTCATCTTCTATTTATGTGACACATTAATTTTCCCAATCATACACTCAAAACTTAAATATTGATATGATCAAAATAAATACCAAGGTCATCAAATTGACCTACTAATTAAAATCAAGGATTTTTTTTCCCAAAAATTAATATTTATCTCTCTATACGACGTAATTAAGTTTTTGTATAAATTTATATGTCGTTCAACTCATCTTCTATGTATCTAAAATTTTTCATTTAAATAGAGAAACTCAATATTGTTAGACTAATGATACATATACAATTATTCATGATCTGGAAATTTGATATTCATCAAAGTAATTCATTAGAAGTATATTAATGAAAGAAATCCATGATAATAATTCATGAATCAAGTTTATGAATTTCTAGAGTGTCAAAGGTAAAAATAGAAACAATCCCAAAATTAATGCGGATTTGGTAAGTTAAATATAAGATTTCTAAAACCATCTTCAATGCACGTCTTTGACAATTAAAAAAAATGAAAAAAGAAGAGAAAATAAACTATTTGATATGCTATTTTATTTTTTACTCGAGTATCTATAACAGTATTATAAAAGTGTCAATAATTGACACTGTTGAGGCACCTTTCGTCCAAAATAGTTCGTTTTGGACGAAAATGTTTTGTATTTAATTGTTGATCCTTCAATTTTGTTTTCTGTTTTGGGCTCCCCTGTTTTTTTATTATTACAATTTCGTCCTTTCTTTTGCATTGGTCAATTTTTTTTCCATGTTAATCCTTTTATCTTTCTTGCATTTTTTTTTTTCATGTGACACTTTTTTTAATTTTCAGGTCCTTTGTTATTTGTTATTTGTTTTGTGGGTCTACTTTTTCAACTTATGATTTAAATTTCCCCTATTTAGATAAATTTTCTCAAATATATACAACATGTGTGTAGCACATACTTTAGACCAATATATAATAAAATTTCAAATGCTATTTGTACATATATTGTTTCGTTATTATTAAGCTTTGAAAATTTTTCGACTTTAAATAAATAATCTAAAAATAGCAATGTTGTAATTATGACATTAAAAAATCAATACATCAATTAATGTGAATCAAATATCAAAATTTAGTGACAGTTATATTTATAGTGGCAAATTTGCCATCAAGTATCAAATTTAATATTAAAGATAGCAATGCAATGGAGAGTTCTTCACCTATCCAAATGCTAAAATTTAGCTTTCACACGTAAATTTAACATTGCATAGCTAATCTAAAAGTTTGAACAAAAAGGTGGGTCAACAACAATAAAAACTTTAAGGTTTTTTTTTATTTTTATTTTTTTTATATGGCGGTTGTAGCATTTAAAAATTCGCAATTCCTAATTTTTAAAATTAGTAGTTGCTATATTTTAACTCTACTCTAAAATACTGTCATTTAATTTCTCTTTTCTTGTTACTATTTAATATAATTTATTTTAAAGTACTGTTTAAAGAATCCTTATACTCCATCTAGGATTGTTTGTCGATCAGTAGGAGGAAACGACGTCGGTTGGGTACCGATTTCTTCGGTTGTTTGCTGTTGAGAAGATGCATTTTTTAATTCAACTTTTTTGTTTTTTTGTTTTTGGTTCAACCAATACGCATAATATAAATCTATTGATTTGTGTATAAAAAAGTTGGTTACAAGTGTTCCTATTTGCATCTCTGTACTTAGAGATGCAAATGCTATAAATGCATGTTCATGTTCAACTAAAATTATAAAGGTGAATTAGTATTGTTTTATATTTTCTTAGCGAGAAACAACTTAAAAAATAAAATTCTTTACAATGAGACTTTATTAATCATACTTCATAATTTAAATCAGAAAACATATAAGATTATATAAATATTGATCATTATTATTAACTAATAATTAGATAGAGGCACAACTTGTTTGCATAATTTGGATGATTGCAATGACAAGTTGGTGAGGAATTTAGAATGAATTATTAGTCTATTAATACAGTGATTTCATACTTAAAGGTGGTATAATTTTTTCTCTTAATTTGTTTCTTATATTTTTCGGAAGATTTTTTAGAGAACTTCTGGCAGTGGTTTTCCCGCTAAAAACGATTTGAAAAGAACCAGAGATCTCTCTGGCTGTGAAAATGGAGCTTCATGAGCTGCTCCTCTTATCGTTGCATATGACAAAATATCACCATACACCTGTGTCCAACCACCAACCTACAAAACAAAAACAAAAACAAAAAGAAAAAAAAAGTTTGGAAAGGAAATAATAAGCCATTCAAATAAATCTATTAAGGTATTTGGTATATATGCACCCTGAACTTTATGTGAATGGTTAGTTATTCCGTGAACTTCAAATTTTGTAAAACAAAACCCATGAATTTACTAAAATGCAACAAAATGCATGCAAGGATAAAAATGTCTACGACATCGTCGACATTTCCACGACATTATCCATATTTTGAAGTCTCGATATGGAAAATCAGGATAGAGGAGCGAGGAAAGATATTTCTTCTCAAAATATCCATCAAATGTCCACAATATCTAAAATATCTGTAATATTTATGAGTATCCGTGAATATCTAGATATTTTTGGATATTTCCACAAAATGTCTAAAAACTCGGGGAAGGTTTTTTTTTTTTGGGGTAAAAATTTTAATTTTATTGTCCATTTCATTTTTCAAAAAATGTCAATAAAATGTGATAGAATTTTTCAACCTACAACGGTCATACCAAAACAGCATATAAGAAGACATGATATAACTTAAATGAGTCAAACAGATAAGTATTCTATCATCTAGAGTTTTGATTACATTAGCTTAAGAATTGAGTAAAGTTTAAATGGTTATAATCCTTCTTATAGTTCTCAAATAAGATTTAGTTTAAAAGAACAAATCGAGACGGTTTATTTGATATATTGGCATATCATCTACTAGTAATTGATATTGAATGTAATTACATATCCATTAAGACTACAAAGTTAGATAAATCAATAATATCCAATTTATAGGTTAACTTTTGGAAGCTAAGACTATGAAACATATATGTGATACAATTATTAATTACTTTCAAAAGTCTTCAAGAGTAATATCTTAGTAAATGTATTGTTTAGATCAAGACTAACACTTACTTAATGTTTTCTAGCCTACTAGAAACTTTTTTTTATTATTAAAGACACTCAAAATTTGTTCGTAATATCTTATTTTATTTTATTTTATTTGTAGTAATTAGTGAGTATGTAATATTACAATGAATGCATAATTAGTGTGATTTCCTATTACATTATGGGATATAAATTTCATATTTGATAACAAATGGATTGTTTTTATTAAAAATTAGTTCAGATTGAGTAATATTGATTCTTTTTACATTTTATAAAGTTTTGGCAAAATTATAAGCTTTTCTTTGAGTATGTTTTTTTCCCCCCAAGATATATGTCGACATCGATATTTCTGTTGACATTATCCATATATCAAAACATCGACAACTCTGTCAACATCGATATTTTCATTATTGAGTGCCCGTAAATAGATAACTGCTAAAATGTTCAAAAACGCCATCATGCACGCTATGTGTGCACATTTGAAAAAGAGGCTATAACTTCGAATGACAACTATAGCACTTCACATTATGTGCATCATGAGTTCATTTTATTTCAAATTTTAATGTTATTGATTGGTTTGGTAGTTTCTTACTGCATTTTATAAATTTTAAAGGTGAATTATCAAAATTAAAAGTTTAGCAGGTAATTTGTCAATTCAGTTAGAGTTCAGGGGACAAAGTCACCAAATACTCAAATAATAAAGAAAGAAATAAAAATATCACTAACCTGTCTTCCTTCAAACCAGGCTCTGTAAGGCACAGTTGTGTTTAGTCCCAAGTCCTTTGCCAATCCATTTACTAGAGCTCTTGACCCAGTTAGTGGGATAACTGAGTCTTGGTCTCCACTGTAAATTTCCAAATACACTTTTATCGTTAAAAAAAGAAAAAAGAAAAGGAATATTGTCACACATTGTACATGTCAGGAAAATAAAATATAAAACAATTGGTGAATTATATGGTTCTCCTAACGGAGAAAGAAGTAAATAACATTTTTACAATAAATAATTAAAATACATAGTAAGTTTTGAAAATATTTAGAATAAAAAACAGTAAATTATTTATTAGGTAAACAACTTATTTACACAGTAAATTTGTTATTTACTAATATTTATTTCAAATATTTTAAAATCATATTGTTTACTTCACTTACTTTTGTAAGAAAATGTTATTTACTACTAGGGTGTTTGGTGTTTAAGTTTGAGTTAAGATTTGTAAGTTTAAATAGTGATTTTGGTTGACTTTTTCAGAAAAGACAAAAAACTTTTGGAGAAAAAGACAAAAATTAAGTTGATGGTGGTGAGTTTAAACTCACCACCCAAACACGACCTACTCCGTTACCTGTAAACAAGAACCCTGATTCCCGACTTGACAAGGGCACCAAGGACATTGATGGTGGGTATTTCCAGGTTTTGATAATCATACTTGAGGACACTGTAGTAAGAAGAAGAAAAAGTACCCATAGTCAGAACATTGTGAAAAAAACACACACACACATATATATGGACCTAAATTTCAAAGAGGACAAACATATCAAACAATTCCCACAGGATGGCTCATAGGGACCACTCTTGCACTTTCTTAACAATGCTACTATTTTCTAATAACATCTTTTATTAAAAAAAAAAAAAAAAAAAAACAAGAGAGAAAGGATTATTGTTGTTGTTTCATCTTCTGTCCCCTTCATTTATAGTAAAAATCTGAAGGGCAACCAACGAACGAAAAAGAACCCACCCTATTTTAGTCATATGATGAGCTCAGTTCCCTCACACCACTACAAGGCCATTGCTGCACAATCCATCAATCAAGCAAGGACCTTAAAAGTGGATATGTGGGTACCAAATCTCGAACACATATTAAAAAAAGAAAAAAATGTATCTTTACTGTTGCACCACCCCATCGTGGTCAAAAACCCTATTTAGTTGGTTTCAAACTAGTAGTTCTTAAAAAAGTTAGGAAATTACTCGCTGCAAATCGTCCATTCAGCAACTCCAATAAGCTCGGCATGAAAAGCCTTCTGCACATCCTTTCGGTTTAAGTACTTCGTTGTTTCATCCTCCACACAGACATCAATCTTTACTGTATCTTGCTGTAAATGTAACTCGAAATCAGTCCGGGGAAAACATGACATACTACAAGTCTATAGAAAACAGAAAGCTTCAAAGCATATAGCGATTTTATAAAGAAAAAAAGAAGATCGTGAAACAAAATCCTTACCAGTTGATTAAGCCTACGGGCTTGAGCAAAAACCGATGACAAACAAACATCGAGGGTAACGTCGTATGCATCGATGAATTTACCTATTTCTCTTGAAGCTGTTCTCCATACTTGAGAGCAAACAGGGCTGACACTGCCACTGATTTGAACCTGTCTTCTGTATGTGGAATAATTACACGCCAATATGGTACTTTCATAAGTTGAATCCGATATCAATCCGTGAGACCAAAAGTACTCAGAGCGCGAATTGAAATCGGTGTTGAATTCCAGAAGAGGATTGCCTATCTGGGTTCACCACAATTGAAGCATACATACTTCAGCTGCTCAATCTTACTTAAATGTAGGGGGAAAAAAAAGAAAAAAGAAAAACGAAATCAAAATCGAAATTGAAAGAGAAAGAGAGAGCAAGTTTTTATCGCTTACTGCTATTCCTTTAAGATTGAAGTTGACTTTTGATTCAACTATAAGTTGTGCAAGCTGTGGAACATAGTGCCCTGGTGAAAAAGGTCACAAAATTTGATAAATGTAACTCATACATCATCCATTTAATATAGAATATAGATAATTTTCAACGGGTCCAACAATTACCTCCATAGCTCTCTCCCGAGATGAAAAAATCCCGGGTTTTGTACTCTGGGAATTCAAGGAACCAGCGCCGGAGGAACTCAAGATTATCTTTTGCTGAAAGCAACAAACCCAAGATCAAAATTTAGGGGGGGGGGGGGGGGAGAGAAGTCAAAGTCAAAAGGCTCATAAGTCTGCCTATTTAGCACCCTATTGAAGTTCCGATAGGACGAGCAATTATGCTAGTTCAGTTCAGAGGATTAAATCTTAATATAAAACGTAAATTTCCAATCCAAGTTAAGTACACAAATTAGTGTTCAACATAGTAGTTTCAAGTAAATTACCAGTTTTCTCGTCATTCACTTCGATGTAGTATGATTTATTTTTCGAGTAGGAAAAACCGACTCCTGCAGGTGACTCCAGGTATATCATGTTTGCCCCTGTAAGAAGAAATCTCCTAAACAATTATTTGCTAACTTTAGCATTGACCCGAAAAAAAAAAAATTTTGTTGCAAAAAAATATATAATTAATAATTACCTTTATTCCAGCTATAATCATTCTTGAGAAGAATGTTACCACTTGGTTTAAAGGGTCCATGTTCACAGAAAGCCCCAGCTCCAACGGAAGAACAACCAGGCCCTTTAAAAAACCAAAATGAATCATCACAATAATCCCATTAGAAATTAGTACGAGTTGGTTTAACTGTCCTAACTATGACAGAGAAATTCGCAGCTGTTAATGGAACAATATGTACTTCTATTTATCTTTACATTTTGTCAAAGCGGGATCCGAAGTATCTGCCTGATAAAATCAAATTACAAAAAATTAAAAACTGACCTCCATTTAGCCAGAGAACAAGAGGCTTTGAAGCAGGGTCGGTTTCGGCTTCAACAAAGTAGTAAAAGAGTGATCTCTTTTGGCTTTCATCCACAGTTATATAGCCTGAAAACTGTTGGAAACTGACTTTTGGTTGTCCTGGCAAACTGGTTATTTTAGCAGCTTCTGAAATGGAGTTCCATGTTATCAATATTTGGATAAGAATTACTGCCTGAAATCTCATAATGTGAAAGACAGAAAGAACAAGCAAAAAGTTGGAATGGCCAGAATATACGCTCTTTGAGACAATTGAATATATCTTATGATTCTCGGACAAATACATCATTCTTATATATATAAAAAAATATATGTAATATATATACAAATATATGTATATATATATATTTCTGGATTCCAGCCTTTTATTTTGGACGTATTCTGGCAAGGCGATTATTGGGAAGACTAAATTGTGAGGAAGTTTCACATAGAAGTTCACGAATTAGTATTATACAAGTGTCTTAATTTGAATTTTAGCTTCTGTTTTATCCATTTTGAAGACTTTTATTAGTGGAAACTCTTATGTGGAATGTGATTTTTATCGTTATATTAGGGTAAGATGTTGTTTTCCAGCTATGAGACAAAACTTCACCGCAAGTGGGGCACTATGGCATTGGAAAATCCTACCCCAGCATCACAGTCTAGATCACATGCATTATTTCAACTTAGGTACTTGGAACAAAAACAAAAAGTTGATTTTTACTATAGGATATGGAAAAAAAATGAAAAAACAAAAAAGAAAAAAAGAAATCTATCATCTAAGTTTTGTTTTCCGCCTGTTAAATTTATATCAGATATGTTTTTTACACTTCTTAATTTTTATTGTGATTTTATCAGATTTAATATAATAATATGATATTTAATGATCTAAAACATGCCAATAAGAAACATACATTATTGACATGTGATTTTACCCTAAAATGGATTCCAAACTATCCACCATTGTGTCTGTGCTTGAGTTCTTGCACATTTCAACCTTTTTTCTTAAGTTCTTTGAGATCATAATATTTTTATGACTTTTTCGAACTCTGAGATGAATATATTTAATTGTTATTTTTTCTTTTTTGGGAATTGTAGATTTTTCTTTTGGACTGCTGTAGTATGTCAATTATTTGATTACTTTAGTCATGACACGTGATTATGTTCACCAATCACCTGTAGGTGATTTTATTAAGTGGACTGTTTTCTTTATATAAGGGAACAACTTGTGATCAAGTCACATTTTCAGAAAATAATAAAAACAAAAAATTAAAAAGTCACATAGATGTTTGCAAATTATTATTATATCCATTTCTTAATTTGACTTTTAAGATTCTACTTTACCCCTTTTTTAAAGATCAACGGCTCTTTGCATATATTCTTATAGTATCTCTATAACCAAAAAAAAAAAAAAGAAAAAGAAAAAGAAAAATACCAAGTCATATGAATATTTTTTTTAATTAATTGAATAATGCTTGTTCTCCACAAATGTGAGATAACTTGCTTAATTTGATTCCAAGGCTGGTGAGAAATTCTGATTCTTCCACAGTTAATTGCTTGAACTTTTATGATTCACGTGGTAAAGAATGGTAGGATTTAACTTATGAAAATTTTTTGCATGACTTTTTAACGGAAAAAAAAAAAAAAAAGATCATCACAAATTGCTGGATTTCTTATACTTTTTGATAACGGTATAATATACCGATGGACTAAAGCTTAAAAAAAAAAAAAAAAAAAAAATTACTAATGGATGCAACAGTGAGAATGTCTTTGTTCCTTTGCTCCTTTGTTCTTTAATGATGTGTCAGTTTCACGCTTTATCTCGCTATTTTGTAATCGTAATTGGACTTGAAGCTTGTTTGATCAGTCTATTTTTCAAATTAAAAAAATTAAGAAAATTATCTAAATAATCACATTTTTTTTCATCTATTAACCAACATAATACAAATTCCCTCATCTTTACCAACATAACACAAATTTTAATTATTTTAGTTTAATTTTATGTCTTATTGATATAATATTATGTTTTTATATTATGTTGATACAATGGTATTTAAATTTGTATTATTTAGATATTTTTCCAAATAAAAGTATTTATTTATTTTTTGTTTTTATCCGTGGCTATGAAAATTTTCAAGGTAATGAAACAAGTAAGATAACACTAGCCTGTGTTTAGTAAGGAGGAAAGAAAACAAGATGAAAAGGAAAAATAGAAGGGAGAGAAAATAAAAGGGAAAAGTAACAAAATAATACAAATTTAGATACCACTTTACAAATATAACATCAAATTTTATCACTTTACCAATATAACACAAAAATAGTTCTAGTCAAAGATCAACCTACAAAATCAAAGGTAAACCAAACATGTTTGACCCAAATTGCCCTTATTATTTAAAAAATCTATTATAATAACACATATATTATTTTGGATATTCTACTAATTATTTTCAATTTTCATTATGGATGGCCAGATACCTCTGGCTTCAGTCGCCGGCACCGATATACTCTAGTAAAGTATAATGCATACTCCACTAGAATATTTCGGATATTATATTGGAATAAGTTTTCAACATGATAGTCAGATGTCTCCAGCTATCACTGCCGGTGTCGGACTTCGACGCCGACTGCCAATGTCAGTCACTGGCATACTTTAGTAAAGTATGATGCATACTTGAATATTTTAGATATTTACTAGAATATTTTCAATTATCAACATGGATAACTAGATGTCTCCGGCACCGACCGTCAGTGCCGATTGCTTGCATGCCCTAGGTTGTCAGCATACTCTAGTAAAGTAATAAGTGAGCTTTTACTCACTTATTTATTGTCTTAAAATGAGATAATTTATAAAATCTTCTAGTTTTTAGATTGGTTACTATATTTGTGAGTGTTTCAAATAAACAAGGAAAAAAAATTGAATTTTAGAAGAATTGGGATGAAAATCAAGTTTTAGCCCGTAGCGGAGGCGCGGGAGCGCCCAACCAGCGCGCGCCCACTAGCACGCGCCCAGCACCCGCGCGCCCCAACAGCACGCGCCCACCAGCGCGCGCCCTGTCTCCTTGTGCCCAGCCAGAGCGCGCGGCCGCGCACTCTAGGCGACCTCTCGCATGCTGCCACGCGCCTTTTCTCCACTTATAGCGCCCACGTATAAAAAAGGGGAGTCAAGAGGAGTGATGGGGGGAGAGCGAGAAGGACTGAAGGAGAGTGGAGAAAAAGGAAAAAAAAAACCCTAAATTTCAGAAAAAAAACCCTAAAAAACTTCAGGAGGATTTTGAGAGGAAGCTGCTGGATGATTTGGGGCTGCACTACATTGGAGTTTTATTTTTCTTCATCTTTTCTCCTCTTGTTCTTATATCTAGTAGTTGTTTATTTTTCTGGATTCTTGATGTATTTTCAGATTTATTCAAGCTTGAATATGTTTGAGTTTACATTGATGTCTAGCTAAACTTTCTGTGCTATGGGGTATGATGCAGTTTGATGATGACTTTGTTATGATAAATTTAATGCTTGTTGATTGAATCTCATTTTAAATTGTTTGTGTTTCACTTTGCTTTGTTTTCCTAATTTTATTTACCATTAAATTAGAGTTGTAAGATCTGTGAAATTGGGCTTGGAAGAGTTTATGAATGGGATTTGAGAAATGCAACCCATTGTAATATTAAGTTCGGGAGACTAATATGACTTGGGTAATCACTAGAGTAGGTTGGGTAATGAATGCTTAATTGGTTGAGTTAATAGGGATATTAATTTGATTAAATTTTACATATTATTTTACTCAGCACTCGGGAGAGGGAGTGAAATTAAAATTTGTCACATACGATTAATGATTTGAATGAATTCGATTAACAAGCTTAGAATTGGATTGGCAAAGTTAAGTCAAGTGAAATCAAAACCCCCTAGCCTAACATACTATCGAGTTCCCTTCAATCCACAATTTCGATTACTTTTAGTTTGTCTTATCTTAATTTAATTTAAGTGCTTAATTTAGTTGCTTTTTTCAACTCCATTTAATTTTGATAGCTTAGATAAAATTGAGTCATTTTAACTGTAGTACTTAGTTAGTTTTCTTAATTTCAATCTCTGTAGGACGATACTCGACTTTGTCACTTTATTACTTATAGCGATTCGTTCACTTGCGAGCACACACGAAGAAAAAAACGCAACAAGTTTTTGGCGCCGTTGCCGGAGATTGAAAATTTTATTAATTCTAGCTAATATTACAACCAAGTGATTCGGTTTTAATTTAGGCATTTATTTTATTTTAATTGTTTTGAGCTTGTCAATTGTTGTTTGTGACAGTTCATGCGAAGAGCTGAAAACCCTAATCTAGTGAGTGTTCGGGTTGAAATTTCACCGAGGGCACCATCAGGTTGAAATTGTTTCCATTTTCTCTTCGGGACAAGGCTCGAAAGTGGTTGATGTCTTTGCCAACAGGGAGTATTGGTACTTAGGAAGAGATGAGTGACATGTTTCTTGCAAAGTTTTTCCCACCATCTAAGGCATCCCAGTTGCGGAGTGAGATTGGACAAGTGAGTGTTCGGCATCCCAGTTGCTGGTGGGCGTACGCTGCTGTGGCGCGCGGGCATTTGGGGCGCACTGGTAGGCGCGCACTGGTTGGGCGCACCCGCGCTCCGCTGCAGGCTAAAAATTGATTTTCATCCTCAATTATTCTAAAATCCAATTTTTTTCCTTGTTTATCTGAAACACTCACAAACACATTAAACCAATCTAAAAACTAGAAGATTTTGTAAATTATCTCATTTTAAGACAATAAATAAGTGAGTAAAAGCTCACTTATTAAATACCCCCAAACTTAGAATTTTGCTAGTTCTCAGGCAAAAACAAAACAAATAAAAACAGTGTGAAGCTGAGCAACAAAATTGACAACCATGAATTTTACTTCAAAATCTACAAATGTCTTAAGCTCGAAAGGAAAATCAACCATTGTGATTATCTAGAATTTCAACACTTGACACTAGCACAAATCCACTCAAGACTCGTGTGTGTGTGAAGGTCAAAACCACCGAAACGTCAAACACTGGATTGATTTATGCATTAAGGAAGTTCATGGACTTATCGCTACATGATGCACTTAAGAACAACCATAGGCCCAATTTTGTGTTGCTCTCCATTAATGTAGGTTAGTGTGACACAGGAGATCAATAGGACTTGGAACGGCTTGTAACATAAGGCTAAGGTAAAGGGTAGGTGAAAGAAAATTTTTAAGCTCAAATCACCCTAAGCACGCCTTGCACCTTCAATATCTGATGGACTTTACAAGCATTCAATGGAAAACCCCAAAATCCCCGATTTTGCATTAACTCAATCAATCATCCGTTCATTCCATAAAACGATATACAAGCAAACAATCCAACTACTAACTTTTTTTTTTTTTTTTTACGAAAAAAGAGATACAATACAACCAGCAAAGAATGATCCAAACCCCAATCCCAAGCTCATGCTAACCACCATGCACTCGAATACAATAAAGAATGCAATTCGTGCCTAAAGTGATGGGTTAAGTGTTTGGTGATTTATATATATATATATATATATATATTTTATATTTTTATTTTATTTATTTATTATTTTTATTTATTTATTTATTTATTTTGTTATACTAGTGTAGGCGAAGAAGAAATTGGCTTACAGGCTCAAAAGGGGACAACAAAGGATAATTTCCGAAAGGTTGGTTAGAACGGCTCAAACGGTCCAAAAAATGCCTAAATCATTTCTCCATGTTACCTAACTTAGGATTTCGCCTTGAGTTTCACTAAATTGGGTTCTAGAGCTCTTGATAGACCATGAACTTAGTAACTTGCATAAATGTTCTCTAGTTATTTGAATGAGCAAGTGGCTAAGATTTTGGTGCTCAAGTGATTAAGAGTCAAAAGTGTCTCCAGCTAGCGTGAGTGTCAAGCACACAGAAACCTTAATTGAAAGACGTTATGAACGACCTCAGAATAACAATTCGTAGTCGTCACTATCATCGATTCATGGTCATCTTTGGCCAACAAAAATTCACAATTTTTTTTTTCAACAAAAAGTGACTACGCAAGAAAACACTAAACTAGAATTTAACTATTCCTAAAAATGAGATGATTAGAGAAAACATATGAAAGAGCCAAAAAAAAAAAAAAAATTGTTCATTCCCCCCAAACTTGTAGACAACATTGTCCTCAATGTTGGACTGAATAAAAGCACAAGGACACATACCTCGGGGATGAAGTTACATCCCCTCATTGTCATCACTCCCCTCTTGAGTTTCTGGTGGTGGAGGTGGAGGATTGTAGGGCCGGAGGAGGTAATCGGGATAGGCGGGAGGCATCGCGGTGGAAGAGTTAGGAAGACCTCGAGAAGCCAAATACTGATGGAACGGCAACTCATAACGGCTCCTCATGATGTCACGCTGTTGCATATCCTTAACTCGATCTAGGACCTCCTGGAGGACACGATCCTGTTGATTGAGTCTGCCCTACAGTTCCATTAGATTTTGGCCCTGTTGGATCGCCATCCTATAAATATCCTCGATAGGGGGGACAACATGGGTCGTATCTGGCGCGGATGATGGACCAGCTTCTTCACGGCGTGTGCGGGGGCGAGATGGTTGGCGATGGCGGTTCTCCTCAATTATTCGCTCACACTCCTGTATAGCACTTGTTTGTTGGGTTGAAACTCCTCGAATCTAATTCTTCCCTCCCAAAACGTGAAGTCGCGAGAGTAGGTTGGGAGGTCGAGGCGCATCATGGTAGTTATAGAGTTCAAAACCCAAGCCGGATTCAATGTGCCTGCCCCCAGGCCATTTAACAAATTTATCCATCGAGGATTTGTCAATTAACATACCACATGGTCTCAAAGGCTCGGTTGGCTCAATTGTCACACCAGCATTTTGACATAGTCCAGTGATAAGACATGGATGAGTATGAGCACCTGTCGTCTTCGCCTCAAGGGACTTCACCAAATCGTCCCGAATAACCACACCAATATCAATGCTCCAGCTTTTGCAGATTGCATACAGTAGGGCAGCTCGGTTAGTGTACACTTGGTGCTCGTGTTTGGTGGGCATAATGGAGGCGCAAATGAATTTATTCCATGCCTTGGTGTAAATGTTCAGGCAATTTTCTGGGAAGAAGTGTGCGACATCACTATCGTGTCAAGTGGAAGTTTCTAACCGGGAGGTCAAGCTTATTTTGGAGAAGACAGTGAATACTAACTGTAAGGATTGGTCAACAAAGCTTGACGATGCTTTATAGGCGCATAGGACAACTTTCAAAACACCAATCGGAATGTCACCCTATCGGTTGGTGTTCGGGAAGCCTTGCCATCTACTGGTGGAGCATGAGCACAAAGCATTTTGGGCCATCAAGAAGTTGAATTTTGACTTGAACGCTTCCGGTGAGTAGTGCCTACTACAACTGAATGAACTTGAGGAATTTCAGAATTAAGCCTATAAGAATGCACGACTCTACAAGGTACGCACGAAGAAGTGGCACGATCAGAAAATCTTAAGGAGAGAATTTCTTCCGGGGCAAAAAGTATTACTTTTCAACTCTTGGTTGAAGCTTTTCCCGGGAAAATTGAGATCGAGGTGGTCCGGACCATTTCAAATCAAGCAAGTATTCTCCTTCAGTGTAGTTGAACTTCTAGGAAGAGATGGGCAAACTTTCCATGTGAACGGGCAAAGATTGAAGCATTACCATGGAGAAGAAGAGCGGAAAGTTGTTAGCATTTCTCTTGCAAACCTAAATTGAGTGGAAGCATCACCACGTCCAGCTGGAGACGTTAAACCAAGCGCTTCTTGGGAGGCACTCCAAGCTCTATCACCTTAATCTCTTTTAAACTTTTCTTTTAGTTTGTTTTCCTCTATTTATCTATAAATTTTTGTGTGTTATTTGAGAGATCTCTTAGAAGATTTCTTAGAATACAATTATTTTTGTTCTTTTTAGGTATTGATGGGCAATTGGAATCATGGAAAGTATTTGGAAGTATTTCGAGAAGTTTGGGAGAAATTGGAAAAGTTTGAAGGCAATTTTGTGGGTCATCTTGGTGTTCAAGCAAGGAGAAGGCACGCCACATTTGTGCTACAGGGCGCCACCGGGCGTCAAGCAGGCCAGCCAAGCAGAGGCAGGCGTGCGCCCGCTCGACCCAGGTGCGAGCCCGCGCGCTCCCTCAGGCCGAGCCAGTCGCGCGCTCGGGCGGCCTGTGCACGCACCCGCGCGCCCCCTGGCCAAGGAAGGGCGGCGCTCCCTCAGCCAGAAGCAGGCGCGCGCCCACGCGACTCCAGGTGCACGCCCGAGCGTTTCCCCAGCTAAAGAGGGCCGCGTGCTTCCCCAGCCAAAGAGCCCTTAAAAACCTCCTTATTTTCTCTAGTTCTTCACCAAACCTTCATTTCTCCCAACCCAAAAATTCAACCCCCACTTCACCAATATTTTCAAATTCTCCATACCTTTCATACACTCAAAATCTCAAACTTCACAATCTATTCTTTCATCAAGGATCTCACCATCTCTTAGCAAAGGCAATTACGACACTTCGCATTTGGGGGCTTGGAGTTGGAATGAGGTAATTATTTGAAAGCTGCTTGAACTTGAGTTGTTTGAAATTGTGGTTTGTTGTGGAGCATCATATTTGATTGGGCTTGCATTTGGGAACTAGTGGTTGGATTCAATTTCTTTTATAGTCAACATGTTGGGGTTGCACACCAAGTGTTTGTTGAATTGTCCAAGTTAAAAAAAAAAGGGTGCACACCAAGTGTTCGACAATTTGTCAAGCCCACTATAACTGTAGCATCATGCCTCAGAAGCGCGGGAAAGCAAAAGCATTGTCTTTTGGCTCCTCTAGCCTCCATCTTGTTGATAAAAAATTTGTGAATGAGGCAGCCAAGGCCAAATTCGGGAAATTCATGGAGAAAAATAAGTCCATAATTGTGGAGAGGGGTTCAAGGCCTCCCGAATTTGACATCGAAGGCGACATCGCAAACAACATCGTACAGCGACAATGGAAAAACTTCACCGACATACAAGAACCAGCAGTCACAACAGTTGTGAGGGAATTCTATGCCAATAGGTATTATCAGCAAGACAACAATGAAGTTTGTGTGCGTGGAACGATGGTATCCTTTGTCCCGGAAGTAATAAACAGGTACTTTGACATAGGGCCGGTCGAAGATGATGAATACACTGCATTTCTTGAAGAAGGAAGGGATTATGACCCTATTATCAGCGAGATGTGTATTCGAGGCACCGAATGGACCTCAAGGGAGCACGATAGTGATGTCGCACACTTCTTCCCAGAAAATTACCTGAACATTTACGCCAAGGCATGGAATAAATTCATTTGCGCCTCCATTATGCCCACCAAACACGAGCACCAAGTGTACACTAACCGAGCTGCCCTGCTGTATGCAATTTGCAAAGGCTGGAGCATTGATATTGGTGTGGTTATTCGAGACGATTTGGTGAAGTCCCTCGAGGCAAAGATGACAGGTGCTCATACTCATCCATGTCTTATCACTGGGCTATGTCGAAATGCTGGTGTGACAATTGAGCCAACCGAGCCTTTGAGACCATGTGGTATGTTAATTGACAAATCTTCGATGGTTAAATTTGTTAAATAGCCTGGGGACAGGCACATCGAATCCAACTTGGGTTTTGAACTCTATGACTACTATGATGCGCCCCGACCTCCCAACCTACTCCCGCGACTTCGCGTTTTGGGAGGGAGGAATCAGATTCGAGGAGTTTCAGCCCAACAAACAAGTGCTATACAGGAGCGTGAGTGAATAATTGAGGAGAACCGCCATCACCAACCATCTCGCCCCCGCACACGCCGCGAAGAAGCTGGTCCATCATCCACGCTAGATACGACCCATGTTGTCCCCCCTATCAAGAATGTTTATAGGATGGCGATCCAACAGGGCCAAAATCTAACGGAACTGCAGGGCATACTCAATCAGCAGGACCGTGTCCTCCATGATGTCCTAGATCGAGTTAAGGATATGCAACAGCATGACATCATAAGGAGCCGTTATGAATTGCAGTTCTATCAGTATTTGGCTTCTCGAGGTCTTCCTAACTCTTCCACCGTGATGCCTCCCGCCTATCCCGATTACCTCCTCCGGCCCTACAATCCTCCACCACCACCACCAGAAACTCAAGAGGGGAGTGATGACAATGAGGGAATGTAACTTTATCCCCAAGGTATATGTCCTTGTGCTTTTATTCGGTCCAACATTGAGGACAATGTTGTCTACAAGTTTGGGGGGAATGAACATTTGTTTTTTTTTTTTCGGCTCTTTCATATGCTTTCTCTAATCATCTCATTTTTAGAAATAGTTAAATTCTAGTTTAGTGTTTTCTTGCGTAGTCACTTTTTGTTGAAAAAAAAAATTGTGAATTTTTGTTGGCAAAAGATGACCATGAATCGATGATAGTGACAACTACGAATTGTTATCTTGAGGTCGTTTGTAATTTTTTTCAATTGTGGTTTCTGTGTGCTTGACACCCACGCTAGCTGGAGACACTTTTGACTCTTAATCACTTGAGCACCAAAATCTTAGCCACTCACTCTTTCAAATAACTAGAGAACATTTATGTAATTTACTAAGTTTATGGTCTATCAAAAGCTCTAGAACCCAATTTAGTGAAACTCAAGGCGAAATCCTAAGTTAGGTAACATGGAGAAATGATTTAGGCATTTTTTGGACCGTATGAGCTGTTCTAGCCAACCTTTCGGAAATTATCCTTTGTTGTCCCCTTTTGAGCCTGTAAGCCAATTTCTTCTTCACCCATACTAGTATAACAAAAAAATATATATAAACAAATAAATAAAATAAATAAAAATATAAAATATATATATATATATATATCACCAAACACTTAACCCATCACTTTAGGCACAAATTGCATTCTTCATTGTATTCGAGTGCATGGTGGTTAGCATGAGCTTGGGATTGGGGTTTGGATCGTTCTTTGCTGGTTGTATTGTATCTCTTTTTTCGTAAAAAAAAAAGAAAAGAAAAAAAAAAGAAAAGAAAAAAAAAGAAAAAGTAGTAGTTGGGTTGTTTGCTTGTATATCGTTTTATGTAATAAACGGATGATTGATTGAGTTAATGCAAAATCGGGGATTTTGAGGTTTTCCATTGAATGCTTGTAAAGTCCATCCGATATTGAAGGTGCAAGGCGTGCTTAGGGTGATTTGAGCTTAAAAATTTCTTTCACCTACCCTTTACCTTAGCCTTATGTTACAAGCCGTTCCAAGTCCTATTGATCTCCTGTGTCACACTAACCTACATTAGTGAAGAGCAACACTAAATTGGGCCTATGGTTGTTCTTAAGTGCATCATGTAGCGATAAGTCCATGAACTTCCTTAATGCATAAATCAATCCGGTGTTTGACGTTTAGGTGGTTTTGACCTTCACACACACACGAGTCTTGAGTGGATTTGTGCTAGTGTCAAGTGTTGAAATTCTAGATAATCACAATGATTGATTTTCCTTTCGAGCTTAAGACATTTGTAGATTTTGAGGTAAAATTCATGGTTGTCAATTTTGTTGCTCAGCTTCACACTGTTTTTATTTGTTTTGTTTTTACTCGAGGACTATTAAAATTCTAAGTTTGGAGGTATTTGATAAGTGAGCTTTTACTCACTTATTTATTGTCTTAAAATGAGATAATTTAAAAAATCCTATAGTTTTTAGATTAGTTTAATGTGTTTGTGAGTGTTTCAGATAAACAAGGAAAAAAATTGGATTTTAGAAGAATTGGGGATGAAAATCAAGTTTTAGCCCACAGCGGAGGCGCGGGCGCGCCCAACCAGTGCGCGCCCTGTCTCCTTGTGCCCAGCCAGAGCGCGCGGCCGCGCACTCTCAAACGCGCTCTCGCATGCTGCCGCGCGCCTTTTCTCCACTTGTAGCGCCCACGTATAAAAGAGGGGAATCAAGAGAGAGATGAAGTGGAGAGCGAGAAGGACTGAAGGAGAGTGGAGAGAAAGAAAGAAAAAAAAACTCTAAATTTCAGAAAAAACCCTAAAACTTCAGGAGGATTTTGAGAGGAAGCTGCTGGATGATTTGGGGCTGCACTACATTGGAGTTTTATTTTTCTTCATCTTTTCTCCTCTTGTTCTTATATCTAGTAGTTGTTTATTTTTCTGGATTCTTCATGTATTTTCATATTTATTCAAGCTTGAATATACTTGAGTTTACATTGATGTCTAGCTAAACTTTCTGTGCTAGGGGGTATGATGTAGTTTGATGATGATTTTGTTATGATAAATTTAATGTTTGTTGATTGAATCTCATTTTAAATTGTTTATGTTTCATTGTGCTTTGTTTTCCTAATTTTATTTACTATTAAATTAGAGTTGTTAGATATGTGAAATTGGGCTCGGGAAAGTTAATTTCATATATTGGGATTTAGGAATTGCAATCCATTGTAATATTAAGTTCGGGAGACTAATATGACTTGGGTAATCACTAGAGTAGGTTGGGTAATGAATGCTTAATTGGTTGAGTTAATAGGGATATTAATTTGATTAAATTTTGCATATTATTTTACTCGGTACTCGGGAGAGGGAGTGAAATTAAAATTTGTCACCTACGATTAATGATTTGAATGAATTCGATTAACAAGCTTAGAATTGGATTGGCAAAGTTAAGTCAAGTGAAATCAAAACCCCCTAGCCTAACACACTATCGAGTTCCCTTCAATCCACAATTTCGATTACTTTTAGTTTGTTTTATCTTAGCTTAATTTAAGTGCTTAATTTAGTTGCTTTTTTCAACTCCATTTAATTTTGATAGCTTAGATAAAATTGAGTCATTTTAATTGTAGTACTTAGATAGCTTTCTTAATTTCAATTTCTATGGGACGATACTCAACTTTGTCACTTTATTACTTGTAGCGATTCGTTCACTTACAAGCACACACGAAGAAAAAAACGCAACATAAAGTATAGTTCATACTCTAGTAGAATTTTGTACATACCCTATTAGAATATTTTAAGTTTTCAATATGAATGGCCGGATGTCTCTCCGGCAGCCGGTGCAGGTCATTAGAGTATATACTCTAGTAAAGTATAGTGTATACTCTACTATAATCTTTTAAATTTTTTAACATGGATGACCAAAAGTCTCCTGCTCCGACTGTCAACGCCAATTGCTGGAATACTCTAGTAGAGTATAGTGCATACTCTACTAGAATATTTTAAGTTTTCAACATTAATGGCTAGATGTATCCTGCTATAGCTGCCAACATCGGCCACTGGAATACTTTAGTAGTGGCCATCGGAATACTCTAATAGAGTATAGTCTATATTCTAGTAGAGTATAGTGCATACTTTACTAGAATATTTTAAGTTTTCAACATACATGGCTAGATGTCTTCGGCTTCAGTAGGCGACATTGGTCACCGAAATACTCTAGTAGAATATGACTATAATATTTTAAGTTTTCAACATGAATGATCTCTACTAGAATATTTTAAGTTTTCAACATCGATGTTTTCAAGAATCCATGTTATGCTCTACTAGAATTTTGCATGAGTAAACTACTTATTCTACAAGAATCTCAATTATACTCTATCAGAATTCTGCAAGAATCCTTATTATACTCTATCAGAATTCTGCAAGAATCCTTGTTGTACTCTACTAGAATTCTGTAAGAGTAAACTACTTATTCTACAAGAATCCTAGTTATACTCTAATAGAATTCAATATATATTATGCAAGAACTCAATCAAAAATCAAAATATACAAGAATCCAAGTTACAGTGAAAATAACTTGGTTTGTAATAACATGAATAGATATCAAATAACTTGGTCTGAAATAACTGTAATAGAGGTCACCGGAATGCTCTAGTAAAATATATTTCATATTCTAGAAGAGTATAATGCATACTCTATTATAATATTTTAAATTTTCAACATAGATGGCTGGATGTCTCATGCTCTGGCCACCGGAATACTTTAGTAGAGTATAATCATATTCTAATAGAGTATAGTTCATATTTTAGTACCTACATAACACAAACTTGAACATCATTTTACCAACATAGCACAAAATTTTCTCAAATAGGGAAAAACACTTAAATAACACAAACTTGAACACCACCTTATCAACAGAAACGAACACCATTTTATCAACAGAAACGAATAAAAAAAACTGAAACTCTGAAACTCACAATCAACAAACAAAGATACTTATGCATTTTCACAAACAGTTAGCATATATTATCCTCAAGAGGTCGATGTAATTTACAACTTTCCATGGATTTTCAAACTCAAATATTTCACAAATTCTTAACAATTGGACAAAAACGGATTGATGTAACCATGAAAATATTAATCAATTAGAATCCAAAACGAAATCCTGATCAACAACAGCCCCAATTGGTCATCCTTCTCATGAATTCCCGATCAACCAGACAGAAACTTCCAAACGGAGAATCCGAAAACGATAAATCCGGATTATATATACAAAGTTAACTTTTCAGTCAAAATCATGGGAATGTACTAGATTCGATATTATATGAACAAGTTCGAACTCCTATTACTTCGACTCAAATCTCCCCAAAGGCATACCTGAACCACTAATTAAAGAAGAAGAATATATTACCTTTACAAAATCATATCTGTCGAGTTAAAAGAAGAGCGAAGATGGATCTGTCGGCACGAAGAAGTTCGTCTCAGTCCCATACGGCAACATCTTCCACCTCTCGACCGGCATTGTCGCACCACGTGGATCCGTCGCCGCTGGGTCTCTAGAGGCGTCTCACTCATCCAGACAACCAACCGCCAAATCGGCTCCCCTGACTCCCATGTCAATCTATCGTCCTCCGCTGTCCGATCTCGGCTAGATAGCGCCAGAACAAATCTCGAACGACTCGGCGCCTGGTTCTTCTCGTCGCCGTCTTACTCAGGAGCTCGCCGAAGACGTGAAGATTCGTGACGAAGCCAATAAAGCAAAACCTCATACCGAGACCAGATCCACCGCCGGCGTCGCTGCGAGATCTGTGCAAAGACGCCGAGGATCTCTTTGGGGAGATCTGTCCGACTCCAGCACCGGACATCAACGCCATGGATCTCCTCGCGAGATCCTCCACGACTCAACTCATCGACGTCCACCTGAATCTTTGCTCGAACCAACTCCGACCCGATCTATGACCGGAGCCGTCGCAAGCTTCGCGTTCTTGGCTGCCTTCGCGCGAGTTCTGGCAGATGGGAGAGAGTGGGGGAGAGAGAAATCGAAGAGAGCGCATATGAGAGTGAGAATAAGGGTTTATTTGGTTTATATATCATTTAAAATTAAATTGTACTTTTTTTCATCATATTTTTTATTTTTCTGAAAATTTTTTTTATTTTTTCTGAAAAAGTCAACAAAAATTACTATTTAAATTTAAAAATCTCAACATAATTCAAACTCAACTCATTCACCAAACACCCCTTAAGAAAAATCTGATGAAGAACATCCCATCAAGGGTAAAAAAAAATCACAATATCAGAAAATATAAAATGATCCAAAAAAAAAAAAAAAGAAGTTTGTGTTATGTTAGTATAGAGGGAAAATTTTTGTGTTATATTGATGGGAGATTTTGTGTCATGTTGATGGATGAATAAAAAAATTTTATTGTTTAGGTAATTTTCTCTATAAAAAAAAGAAAATATTTTGTTTTTTTTTTTTTTTTTGGTAACGGAGGAAAGACCTTCTATTGTTTGGTATTGCAAGTTAAAATAGAAGGAAAGAAAAAAAAATGTACAATTTCTATTTTAACCATAATTTTGATTGTCTTTTAATAATATTCTATATATACTAATAGATATTAAATATTTATATATAAATATTGGTTATTAGTTTAATCAACTCAAGAGTTCCTCAATGAATTTGTTGATTCGAAATTTTGAGATGGGTAAATGTCACTGTCACAAAGGATGAATTGATTTCTTACCTATGTTATTCTATTTTTGTTAGGACTACCGTCTCTAATTATAAATTATAATAATAATTATAATAAGTAATAATTATAATAAGTGATGAATCAAAAATTTTAACTTTCAATTGAACTTATCCTTTAAGGATTTTTATTAACACCAAAGGGTGCTTAAGTAATTTTATTAGTCTTACTTTTAACAAAGTTTTCTCTCCACTTTTTTCTCCATTTTCGAAGAGATAAAAAATGTGATCCTACATACTTTTTAATCGTTTATATTTTCCTTTTCTTTCCTTCCAAAAATCAATGCTACCAAACACCATCATTTTTTAATTTTCATCTTAAAATCCCTCCACCTTCTTCCTTCCATCCACTTTTCATCCCTATCATACATAGCATAATTATCCTCATTTCTCATAAGAGAAAATAAGATAAATTTTAATTTTTCCTTATGAATTTTAGGCTTTATCATAAAATACTTCATATATTTCAATTTATAATAGTTTTCGACTTGAACTTTGATGAAATTATACACGTGGCATCATGAGTTGGGGGTAACAAATATAAAATTACAAATTAGTTAGTACACATATGACACTTGTTATCCTTCATAGTTGTGAAATTACGAAGTTATTCTTAAGAGATAGATATGGGAAAAAAATGATAACCAACTCTAAATATGTACTCTTTTAATCTAATTATAAATGGTAACTGTCATTAAGAAAAAAAAATTTAACTGAAGGGGAAAGTTGTTGGGATCTATATGTGCCCTAAGGATAAAAATCAATATTAGGGATTTTCTGTAAATATGACATTTTGATATTAATAAGAGGAGGTTATTCATGTTTAATAAGTTGTGTCCTATTTACTTTCATTTGTTGATTGTATGGTTGAGCAAACATAAAATACTCCTTGACTTTTGGAAATATATCGGATTACCATATGTATACGGGGTATACATAGAAGACATGGTAATTTGATAACAGTCAAAATAAATAGTCCGCAATCGATGGAATAAGATTTGGGGATCTTATTCATGATAAGATTGTACAAGTTGTCTACTTCCTTGGAGGGATGGTTTGTCTTGACATCGGATTGGTTCCGAGTGGAAACTTTAATGTATACCAGTATTGAGGTATGACATTGGATTGGACCTAAAGTGTTAATTGATTCGGTTTAATAATTCCGTTTATAAGAATCAATGAAGCTTTGATTATCATTCTGTATTAATCTTAATCCTGAAATGATTACTTGAGTTCGTATCCATGACTTATGTACTTTAATGCACTACAGGTGAGACACTGTTAATTTATGGTCAATATACTTGTGTTTTGGGTGCATGACTTATGGATAGAGAAATCAAGATTCATAGATATGGAATCCATAGCTATCTTAACGATAGTACATGTTATCTACTTAAAGGCATTATTCGGGATTGAAAGATAGTATAACAAGATCTTGGCCATCGGTTTACTTTGTGTTCTCTGATGGTTTACCAATTGTATGGTTTTACAATTGGTGGTTCTTTCAATGGAGAATAATGGAACTTTAAGTTAAAATGATTGAAAAGGTAAAACGGAAAAAATCCTTAATTCAATCATGGATAACATATGGGGATTAAACAAGCGATGAATAAATCATGGAAGAAGCACTGCGTGAGAGAGCTTTCGTAATATGGTATGTAAACAGGAGTTCAGCTTCAAACTTTTAGTGGAATAGTTTTGAAGTTGATAATTGATGAATAATTAGTCTGGGATTAATTTTTCACAATTATAGGAGCCTCTTTACATATTTCCATCGGGTCCCTCTACTAGCTCATATAGTTCTAAATAGCGTCTCGGGATTTATTCCTAAAGAGATCGGTAAATTTAAATGGAATTTTGTAATGTCTATTAAGATATGGTACTCTCTAACATGCAATCCGAAAAAAGGATTGGACATGTAGGATTTGTGTAGACAAATAATATGATTTGTCAACACGTGATTGGTTAACTTGAATTTTGGAAATAAGATTGTGTTTGAATTATTTAATTTTGAAAAACAAAATTTTTCTCTCCTAATCTAAAAGAGGTGCACGGTTTTAGATAGGTGGAGAGAAGAAAATTTTGTTTCAAAATTGTTCAAATATATTCCTAACATTAAATTATTAATTGATTTAAATAATGGAGATTATTTGATGAAAATTTTTTTTCTTTAAATATGGTGCACGGATTTTTGAGGAAGAAAAAATTCAAATATTCCATTTATTTAAATTAATTAATATGGTTGATGTTTGTGGAAAATATTAATTCAAATGAGTGAATCTTATTTAAATTCAAAAAGGGTTTAAAAGAAATTTGAATCTAGATAGGACTAGGATCTTTTCACTAGTCTAGATTCTTGATTTAAAATTTGAACCACCAATCTAGATTTATCCTAAAGTGGCCGAATTTTTTGGAGGAGATTTCCTCTTGAAAAAACGTTTCTAGGTTCAATGAATCTAGCCCTAAAGTTGTATGATCTTTTGGTTCAAAATTTATCCAGAAAAATAATTATTAATTATTTTTCAAGAAGGAATTAAATTTTGAAAAGGATTAGACTTCTATATAAAGGCTAGGAATTCTTGAGAAACCAATTTTTGATAATTTTCAAAGGGGAAAACGTTTTTGTGAGTGAAAGAAAAAATAATTTGGGTTTCTTCTACTTCACAAAAATTCGGCTATCTTGTGAGAAAGAAAAAGAGAGAAAATTCCATTGATTCAAAATTGTGAGGAAGGTTAAACCGAGTGATAATTTTCATAGGAGGTTAACCGGTTCCTGTTTTGTAGTTTTGAAGAAAGAAGTTGGATCGTATTCTCAACGAGGAACATCGGAATTGAGAAGGAGGGATCTAGACTTCGGAAAGTATTACCGATCAATTGGATTCATAGAACGTGTGCCCACACACACTCTGAGACGTGGAACTCGAGAATATTAGAGAAGACACGTTGGTCAAACGCTCTAGTGATTCCGGAATCCGAGAAATAAGGTACGCTTGATCATGAATTTAATTTATTGTTATATGCATCATGAGATTCTTTTCGAAACGGCATAAAAAAATTTTAAAACTTCCGCTGCGCCGTAACTCCGATATCGGATCCATTTTTTCCAACAAAAGTTTATAAATTAAAATTCATAGGATATTTTATGACAAGATTTAAAGATTGAGGGAGTGGGAAAGTGAAATTTGTCCAAATAATAATAATAAAAATAAAATGATGATGATGATGATTAGAGCTGGCAAATCGTGTTTGCGGGCCGTGTTCGGGCCAGCCCGATTACGGCACACACGATTAGCTTGAACACGAATACGACACGATTAATAAACGGACCACGAACCCAAACATGAACACGGCACGATTAATAAACGGATAGCACGACACGACACGCGAACACGATTATTAAACGGGCCAAGACAGGTTGACATGAAAACAAACACGTTTATGACCCATTTAACACGAAAAGCCCGTTTACGGCCTATTTAACATGAAAAGCCTGTTTATGGCCCATTTAACACGAAACGGCTTCCCGACCCATTTAACACAAAAATTATCGAAAAAAGATCACTTAAAATTCTAAATTCACTAACATATAAGTTTAAATTCACTAATACAAATTCTAAATTATGAATTCACTAACACTTAAAATTCTAAATTGTCACATAATCAATATCCAAATATTAATAGAAACATCAAAAGACAATAAAATATTAATACAAAAGGAAATGCTTTCTTACTTGATACAAAATATTAATACAAAATATTATTATTTTATGTCAGAAGCAACATCTCCATAACTTCTTATTTATATTGTCTCAATAGTGAAAATTCTTCAATAGTTGTTTTCTGGTCTTATATCAAACACACAAATTGGCCTATACTTGTTATAAAAAGAGCTTTAGAATAGTTTGAAAATTCTAACATAAATGTGTTAAACGTGTTAATCGTGTTAGCCCGTATCTGGCCCATTTATTTTCGTGTTAAATGTGTCGACCCAATTTCGACCCAATTATTAAACGTGCGGTCTAAACCCATTTATTACGTGTCGTGTCACCGTGTCGTGTTCGGAATTGCCGGCCCTAATGATGATAAGAAGAAAAGTTGACTTGGGATGGTATGGTTTTCAGGCTATAAGACAACTTTACCACAAGTGGGGCACTCTATATGGCATTGGAAAATCCTACCCCCAAGGACATATTCCATTCACATGCATTTCTTCAACTTTAAGGTTAGAATAAAATAAAACGTAGTGTCCCAAAAATAACAACCAATTGCGTTTGTTATATCAAAATGATGTATTTACATTGAAAATACCATAAGCTAATGTATATGCCCACTTCTAGAAGTTTGACTTGTCAAACTTTTTCTCTTATTGATCTCAGATAGTCGTGATTCGTGAACAAAATAATTAAAAAGGTCATACTCACGCTTTTTCTTGTTTTTGTTTGATTTGATGATACAAGATTCGATTATAGGTTCTTGACTTTAGTTCCTTCTCAGCATTTATAAATTATTAAAAATAAAAACAAAAAACAAAAAACAAAAAGACGCCAAAAGCCTTGATAAAATCATAGATATTTTCATAGTTAACATCATTATTAAATGAAAAATTGAAATTTACGTAGCAATCTGTCACTCAGGATTAGAGTCATCCAAATGCCTAGATCCCAAAATTAAGGTGCACATATGTGGAGAGAGAAATAAATTAAAAAAATCCTCTTGCAAATCAATAATTCAATTTGAAAAAAGGAATTGAATTCTCGATTTTAAATTTCAGCGTTACTTTTGTATTTGAGAATTAAATGATATGTATCTAACATGAAAATAGGAAATTAAGTCATTTACTAAGGGGGAACTTGCCTCCCACCTACTACTTACAAAATTAAAGTCCTTCTAAACAATAGGAACCACTACTACAGAATGTGGATTCCACGACGGTTTTTAAGCGTCGTGGAAGAAATCCACGACGGTTCTCCAACCGTCGTGGAATCCAGAGTCGTGGAATCTTTTAATATTCCACGACGGTCTTTTTCCCGCCGTGGAATATGTAAAATAGGGCCAAAAAATGGATAATTTAGAACCATACCACTACGTTTTTGATGGAAAAAACCGTCGTGGAATTGAATGTACCACGACGGTTCTTAGGAGCCACCGTCGTGGTTGATTGGTCTACGACGATGGGTTTTATCAAGTCACCGTCGTGGTATGCAGTATACCACGACGGTTATTTCATGTCACCGTCGTGGTATACTACATACCACGACGGTGATTTGTTAGAAACCGTCTTGGTAGACCAATCTACCACGACGGTTTATGTGATCCATCGTCGTGGTAGTTCTCCTTACAACGACAGTAGCTATATGGTATGTTGAAACCGTCGTGGTATATTGCTCTACCACGACAGTTTATATATTTCATCGTCGTGGTATGTATTATACCACAACGGTTATTTTATGCCACCACGACGGTGATTTGTTTGAAACCAATTTGGTCTACCAATCTACCACGACGGTTTATATGATTCACCGTCGTGGTAGTTCTCCTTACAACGACGGTGGCTTTATTGTATAACAAAACCGTCGTGGTATATTGATCTACCATGACGGTTTATATATTTAACCGTCGTGGTAGGTTATATACCACGACAGTGCTTTTCTAAACCGTCGTGTTATTTATAATTCCACGACGGTTTCTGTTGAAAACCGTCGTGGTATGTTGTCAAGTGAACAAAACAAATTACAAATCGTTCATTTTGAATACCAGTTCATTCATTCATCCCACGGATTAATTACACAGCCAAGAAAAAAAAATAACAAAACTGATATCTTAAATAAAATGTCACAATGTACAAAAAAATTAAATATAGCGCCTATACAAAATTCAACAGCATGCTAATGTGCTCAATATTGTATGAAGCACATGACATATTTAGTCCACTCCTGCCTAACCAAATTCAAATCAGCTTCGGTATAAGACGTCTTCTTTTGAAGTAGGACAAGGCCATCGACGGTCAAGCATATTTCTCGCATGAACCCCAATACAAAATAGCCGTATTGCACATTTCCTTGTTGTATTGGACAGCGAGTAGTCTGAATCAACGTCTGTAAGTTGCGTCGCTTTGTTATTCCTCGTCCCACCAGCAACTTCCAATCGTTTAGTGCCCTAACAATTTAACAAATATCAATACATCCAGAACTACAACAACAAGAATATCAATGAGCCCGTAAACATAATGGAGACAATCGTAGCCGAATATCAAAAATATTTCGTATACTTACTATTGTGTCACCAATAATTTTAACCGACGGATTCTTGTACTCTCCATCGGGTTTGAGACGCGTGTCCCGCCAAATAAAATGTCGTGGAGCATATTCCCCCGTCTTCTCGAACTGCAGTTTAGCAATTAAAGTTAAGAAACATACATAAAACACGTAATGTCAATTAACCAATTATTGACTTGAAGCTGTTTGGCAAAGTAATTAACGTACGATTTCTTGATCGCGTTTCCTATATCCGTCACGGCCTGTCGTAGATCCGTATTTGCTCTTTTTCCGGATCTCAGTTCCTTGTTGGGAAAGCCGCTTGAAATCAGCCGTCTGTCGATACGTAATAAACATTTCCCAATCATCCTGGCTGATGGTTGGGTAATTTCGAACCACTTTGGCCGGTCGTTGCCAAACGGTTTCTTCGTGGATATGATCCCTAACAAAGGCTTCGTACAGATCATATCTGAAACCTTTCGCCGACTCCCCACATGACTTCAAAACCTGTTTTTTGTGCGATTCGTCAACAGTGAATGAAGTGACTACTTCCAACCACACTCGTTCTTTCCTTGGTTCCAAATCAGCACTTCTGAAGTCAGCAATCCAAATAGAAATGTGCTCCCGAGCAAGCACTCCAACCTAACTCTGTAATTCATCACCTCCCTTGCCTAATGGTTACCCTTTCGCGTCAAATGAAACCGGAATTCGTTCTCTCCTCGTCCTAACAACGTGCACTCTTTTAAGGAGAGTTGCTCATCTTTTTCCATCTTCATCAGCATTGAATCTTGGTGCGTTGGTTCGTCGTGGTTTTACAGCTTGAGTTTGGGTTGAGCAATCCTCCTCGTGAGAGTTTGACATTGTTAATCAATCTGAAAAAAAAACTGCAACACGAACCGTTATAAACAAAGCATCATTGACATTAAATCATTACAAAGGCCGTGGTTCTAAAACACATTACTATCCAAACATATAACGAACAAAAACATATAACTTACAAAATCATGACCTTTTAACCTGAAAATGCCCAAAGCCGAGCCAAACACATACAATTTACGGAACTCTAAAATTAAATATCAAACAGATTAAGAGGCATTTAATCAAACGTGTTATCAACCTAAGCCTTACCCAACTATTTAAAATAAACCCAAATGACTGAGACAATCAACAGCAAGAAATGTATATTTTCGCAAACCACATTCAACCGCTTTATGCTGTAACAAACAGAAATTTCCCAAACTTGAAATTTAGACGAGCAATATAGAGTTCAACTTACCGGCGTGTAGAGAGTAGGCACGGGCAGATTGGTATCTAGTCTGGGCCAACACGGGTAAAATGGCGGCGAGAGATACTTGGAAATGACCGAAAAACCTTGGCGTTGGTGGAGGATGACCTCATGGATTTTGAGCGAAGAATGGAGTGGCAGATGATTGTAAAAGACCGTCGATGGAGTACGATGAGGAAATTTTTTTTGGGCAAACTTGAGATTTGAGCAGTGAGTGAAAAGATGAGCAGAGGTTTCGAATGAAATGAGTTGGGGAAAAATGATGTTGTTTGGGTTTTATTAAATGCGGGAAAAATTTCACCTATTCCCAAAAATTTTAAAAGAGCCGCCTTAAGCATACCACGATGGTCTTTAAAAAACCGTCGTGTGAAGAATTCAAATTTCAAGGTCTACCACGACGGTCTTTTGGTTCGACCGTCGTGGTAGACTTCATGGACGGATTCCACGACGGCCATAAAAAAAACCGTCATGGAATCGGAGAATGAAATAAAATAATACCACGACGGTATTTGTATTGACCGTCGTGGTATATCAATCTATCACGACGGTCATAATGAAAACCGTCGTGTTATATGAGATACCACGACGGTCTTTGAAAAAGACCGTCGTGGTATCTTAGGAACATGAAAAATCATATTTCAACTTTATACCGTAATCCAGATAAGCGGCCAATCCTGATAGTTGTGCAATTATTCAACACTGTTGTTATATGCTTCCATACACTACAGAATGTATAAATAATCAATGATACATATTTCTTGTGTAAATAAAAACCCGTATCGAAATGTTTACAACGTAAGAAACGTGAATTTGTATCTTAAGCATTTTTTCCCTTCTTTTTTTGGGCTTCTCGACACATGTCCACTCGACATCCGATCGAAGTAAGTGTGAAACGTCGTCGTCAAAATCATCAATCTCATCCACCGGTGGCAAACCCTTTGTAAAAGGTGGAATGTCGGTGCAATCTTCAATATCTTCTTGGCCATCCCGGATTGATCTTGGCTTCATTGGCACAACCAAAGATAACTTTAAATTTGCAGGATCCGTTGTATAAAATACTTGTACCGCTTGTGACACCATGATGAAAGGATCATTTTTGTAGCCCAATCGCCTAAAGTCCACTACTGTCACGCCGTCACTATCAACCTTAACATAATTATTGTCAGCCCACTTGCATTTAAATAGGGCTATTCGCAAGCCACAATAATCAAGTTCCCAAATATCTTCAATGAATCCAAAGTAATTCATGGAACTATATACCGGATTCTTATCCTTTGCGGATGAAATATGCATAGACTCGGCCCGAAGTGTGACACCACTATTCTGTACGGGATGCTTCTCATCTCTTGCCCGAGTGTAGAAGGAGTGGTCATTCACCAAATATGATGTATATCTTGTGACTATCGATGATGGACCTCTGGATAGCTTCATTACGTCCTGTGAAACGCCTTGCTTCATATGCAAGTATTTTCTTATCCACTCCCGAAATGACCGATTCTGCTCTTCTTGAAACCACTTCTCACTTCTTCCTTTTCTTGGATTCGCAACTCTTAATTCCGCCATATGGACTTGAAAGAAAGGCTCCATTTCCTTAGCATTGTGCAGAACATACAAACATGCTTTTTCCCATTCATCTTGATTTACCGGTGAATGAACGGCCACAGAGAGTCCTTTCGATATAAATGGCCCGCTCGTTGGCAACCCTATTGGGTCCGCGTTGGACAAATACTCAGAACAAAATTCAACAGCTTCCTCGGATATGTAGTTTTCCACTATACAACCCTCCGGCCTATTTCGGTTCTTCACATATCCTTTCAAAACCTTCATGTACCTTTCAAAAGGATACATCCACCTCAAATACACCGGGCCACATAACTTAACTTCCCGAACTAAGTGCACACAAAGATGGATCATTATATCAAAAAAGGATGGTGGAAAATACTTCTCAAGTAGGCACAAGGTCATAACCAATTCCGATTGTAGCAAATCTAATATCATTGGATCAATTACCTTGGAGCATATCGAATTGAAGAATGAGCATAACTTTGTAATTGCGTATCTCACATCTTTTGTTAGAACTCCCCGCAAAGCAAGTGGTAATAATTGTTGCATCAAGATATGACAATCATGTGATTTCATTCCAACGAGCCGCAAATCTTTCATCGAAACCAACCTTTTGAAGTTAGAAGAGTACCCACTTGGCACTTTCACGGAAGCAAGCCACTCACAAAGCTTTCTCTTTTCGTGCCTAGATAATGTGTGCTTCGCCGGTGGTAAGTAAGTGTCGTTCGATCTTTTATCGGGGAGCAAATTCGGTCTAATCTTCATCTCTTTAAGGTCCAACCGTGCCTTTTCACCATCTTTAGTCTTATTTGGAATGTCAAGCAACGTGCCCACTATTGACTCACAGACGTTTTTCTCAATATGCATAACGTCTAAGCAATGCCGAATGTAAAGTGACTTCCAATATGGAAGTTCATAGAAAATTGACTTCTTCTTCCAAGGGCCATCGACAGCTGGATCCTTATGTTTTCTCTTTCCCAAAACTACCTTGACATCTTTAACCATCTCAAAAACATCTTCGCCAGTCAAAATCCGAGGAGCGATTCTTTCTTCGGTATTAACATCAAAAGCCTTCTTCTGTTTGCGATAGCGATGATTTTTCGGCAAGAACCTCCGATGACCAAGGTAAACGGTTTTCCTACCGTATTTCAACCTGATGGAAGATGTTTCCTTCATACAAACGGGACAACCTATAGAACTCTTCACAGGATAATCAGAGAGGTTGCCAAGTGCAGGAAAGTTATTAATTGACCAAATCAACATTGCGTGAAGATTGAACGTATCTTGACGGTAAGAATCTCTTACTTGTAAACCATCATCCCACAACCTGTTTAGGTCATCGATTAATGGTGCCAAGTAAACATCAATATCATTCCCTGGTTGTTGAGGGCCTGATATCAATAATGTCAACATCAAGAACTTCCGCTTCATGCAAACGTCTGGAGGGAGATTGTAGTTGACAAGTATGACTGGCCAGGTACTATGCCGACTACTCATGTTACTGTGCGGGTTTATTCCATCCGTCGACAAACCGAGATGTAAATTCCTTGGTTCTGCACTAAAGTCTGGATGATTGTCATCAAAGGTCTTCTATTGCGGTGCATCGGCCGGATGCCTAAGCTTGCCATCGTCTACACGTGTATCGTGATGCCATGTCAAACTCTTAGCATGTTTTGCATTACGGAATAAACGGCGGAAACGTGGAGCTGGTGGAATGTACCATAACACCTTCACCGGCACTCCTTTACTACCATTCGATGGAATCTTGTCCTTCTTCCATCTTGACTCATTACAAACCGGACATTCATCTAAATCTTCATTTTCTTTCCGATAAAGTACGCAATCGTTTGGACAAGCATGTATCTTTTGTATTCCATTCCCAACGTGCTCAAAGTCTTTTTCGCCTCGTACATACTAGGTGGCACTTTGTTATCCGCCGGTAGAACATCTTTTAGAAAAGCTAAAAGAGTCGTGAAACTAGAATTCGTCCACCCTCCCGACGCTTTCATATTCCATAATTTAACCAATGCCCCTAATTTTGTATATTTTGTACACCCGACATACAAGGGCGTTTCGGCATCATTAATCATTTCTCAAATAACTCCGGACGGTGCACAAAGTTTTCTTCCAAATCATTTATCATATTGTACATAGATTCACCACCGTCTTCCTCCACAATCGGCTCCTTATCTTTAGTACTAGTCTTACTATACTTAAAACCGAGGAAATCTTCACCATGTAAATACCATGTTTGGTAAGAACAAATAATCCCATAAGCAAGCAAATGCCCTCTAACATCATCAATTGAATGTGATCTATGATTACCACAAACTTGACACGGACACCGAATCTTATCGTCTTGCGTATGAGCTTTAGCAAATGACAAAAATTCTTCGACACCATCTTCATATACTTTAGACAATCTATCAAACCACATCCATTTCCTATCCATGATTAGCGCGCAAATCCTAAATCAATCAATAAAAGTTCTCGATAAGTCAATATAAGGTGTGCATCTTTTTTAATTTTTGGCATGAATATCATTAATTGCATGCACTTAATTCATAGCTAGTTATATATAAAGACCCCGGCTCATGCATTAATTAAATCAACAATATATTTACTAAATTAAAACTCCAAAAAACATAACAAAACTAAAAGTACCATTATAAATTAAAAACCGGCCCGGGTTATTTAGCTTAAAAAAACAAACTATAAATACATCGTAATATATAGGATTTATATATAAATAAATTTTTTTAATTATTTAATTAAAAAATCCAAACTAATTTAAATAAAACCAAATTAAAAATACATTGATCGTCATGAGATCACTTAATTAATTAAACACTTCGCAGTATATAACGTATCAAAAGCAATCCAACAAATTTCAAATTAAAATTTACATAATCTGGCCGGGTTCGTAAATAAAAATATAATACAGAGGAAAACAACTTCCTTGTTTAGTTAATTTGTGTCATCATCACTTACAAAAACGACGGGAGAGCAGTAGATGCGGTGGTTAGAATCCTTTGTGGTGTATGGAACTGTTGAAGGAGCGATCTGATATGATTTTGGTTCACGGCAGCAGCTCTACCAATGTGGATGGTAACTTAACGTTATCAAAGCATATCAAGGGTTCGAATCCTCGCGAACTCCTTGATATGAACAACCTCTGAGGTTTCCATGGGCCTCAGGATGGGTTGGGGTCGCTGGTCTGCAGGCCTGATAAAGCAGTGGGCCATGCCCGGCCATGTCTTGGCCATGCCCTGGATTGGGCTCCTGAGCCTGTAAGGACCTCTGAGCCGTAGGGCCTCTGAGCTTCGCTGCATCAAAAATTGTGTTTTTTACTTTCCAATTGCCTCCTTTTCGTTGCAGAAGCTAAAAGTTAGAAAAACTAAATTGATTCATATTTAGTTATTTAACAAGAGGAAAACTATACAATGTTTGCTCAAATAAGCATTTAACTATCACTCTTCATTAATTATCAATAACACTCCAACAAGCGACATTCACAAAGAATAGTCATTTCCTTTTCATCTATCATTCACTGCCTCTATGAAATAAGCTTTCACAACAAAAAGAAACTCTTTCTTTTCTTCTTTTTTTTTTAATTATAAATTAATCTACAAAAACTAAGGGCAAGCCGTGATTAAAAAATTAAAAAATAATAATAAAAAAAAGCATGTGAATTTATACAGTTTTCCAAGTAGTTCTCTCTATAATGTCATAGGAAATTTTTCTTGAATATTTTTTTCCTTCTAGGTAGGACCTAGGATATACCCAACGCAAAGACACTGTTGTGATAACGAAACAAGACCGCAAATGCACCAACAATACTAACTTACGTTAAAAAAAGTTGTTATATATAGACTCTTTCAATCATAGTTTTCTATTGTCCTTAACCGTTCCTTTTCACATCTTGCAACATTCTATATCTAGAAGAAGAAGAAGAAAGACAGAAATAAAGAAATAATAAAGAAACTTGTCAAAAATTTATCTACAACGTCTGGAAAAGTGAGTTAAAAATGCAAAGTGAAATATAAAAATGGCACAAAAATGATGCACACAAAGCAGACACAACCCACTGGGTAGGTCATCCAGTTGATCGGATCTATTGGGAGGTTGACCTGACAGAGACTGGATTCCCATGTAATTTGAGAGTATGATAAAGTCAAAAATAATTTTCATCACACTTTAGAAAAATGTATCAATATATATTTGAACTAATTGAAAAGTGCCAAAGATTTTCTAAAATATGTGTATGCACAAGCCAACTTCAGTTCACACATTCAAAGAATACACACAAAAACTCTTTGCAAGACTAAAAGATATAAACCTAGTCAACACGGTATTGACCAGTCTTCTTGGTTCCAATCCATCTTCAAATGAATTTGATCCAAGAGCTTGATCCTTCTTGAATGTTAACACCACTTCTTGAGTTTAATAATTAATCATGCAAATTAAGTTTAAATAAAACTCAAGAGAAGCATTAGAACTTTCCAATCAATTGTTTGTTATCATCAAAATTAAAATGAATGAACCTTTTTGGACCAACATTTTTTACAAGAGTTTTTTTGTTGTGACAAATATCAATCCACCCCTCATTTTTGTGGCAGGGCCCCTAATTAACCCCTAAATTCTGACCACCAATAGTGACTGCTATTTGACTGCAAAATTAGGGTGTGGGTGGCGGTTTGGCCACCCAATCTTTAATATATGGCCTATATTTATCTAATTTAGCTAAATGACCTAGTTAATCAATTTAAGACATTAATTCATTATTTTTGCTCTTCAGGTTTCTTCTTCTTCTTCTTCTTCACGCTCTTCATCTTTTTTCTTCGTTCTTCTTCTCTTGGTTCGAATTTTATATGAAATTTGATTCTTTGTATCTCTTGTGAAATTTGAAAAGATTTGTTTATTTTTGTTTAGTTTTGAGTTTTAATTAGGTTTTATGAAGAATTATTTAATTATTTATTATGTTTTGGTTGTTTCAATTTCTCTTTGTGGTGTTTTTGGTGATTCCCTAAGTTTTCGTTCTTTAATTTTGAACGAAGCAAGTAATTGATCCTTTTTTTCACATTTTTTTAGTTGTTTTTGTGTTTCTGTTTTGAACAGTAGTCAATCACTGATTAACTCATAGTCAATCCCTAATTGACCATTCCTTTGTTTTTTTACTTTTTTTTGTTCTTTTGTTTTGTTGGTGGTCAAACAATAATTAGCTTTAGTTTATCACTGAATAACTCTAACCTTTATTTTCTAGGACTCCATCCAAGTAACAAAAAATAGTAGTCAATCATGAATTAACTTGTCGTCAATCACTGATCAATTTGTAGTCAATCACTGATTGACTCCCAACTTAATTTTCTCAGTTTCCAACAAAAACAACAATAAATTTTGATTAATCTACAATGATCGGAGATTCACGGTAGTGGATCCATATGCAAAAACCAGGAATTCAACTACAACAAATGACGATTTTTTTTTTCCCAAAATGAAAGCATCTCTAGAAGGTGTTGGCAGAGCATTTTGGGATAGAGTACGGGTTTGTTGACAAGGAAGAAGAGAGATTGAGATTGATGGAGATGGTGAGGGAGAAAAGGGCATTTTGACAGTGACGAGAGATAGAGGTTGAGGTTGATAGAGATGATAAACGTGAGTGTGACAATCAAAAACGATGGACAACACAATAATGAATGGCGGTAAAATAGGATCAACATTCCATGCTCTTGTGCTTACCATATCCTCATCAGGAAGAATGGTGGTGGTGGCTATTGAAAGGAAGATGAAGAAGGTGGCTTTGGTATTGTATTTTTGCAGAGAAAGTTATGGGAGGAGTTAGGGTTAAGTGAGGTAAAGGCGCTTTTGTGTCATTTTAATTATATTAATAAAAAAAAGAGTGGCCCAAATAGTTCTCGAACTATTTCAAAGGTAACAGTTTGGTCTCTGTTCTTTTATTTTGTACCGTGATGACCCTAAACTCTTATTTTTTGGCCATTATGATCCTTTCCGTCCAAAACTGTTAAATTTATCATGAAATCTTGCATAAGTCATAATTTTTTATAGTAAAAGGACTAAAGTACCTCTTGATTTTCTATATTCTCACTCATTTACCCTCTCCCTCATTTTTTTCTTTCTTTTTTTTTTAAAAAAAAAACTCAAACCACCAAAAAAAAAAAAAAGGAAAAAAACAAAACAAAAGCAAAAGCAAAAAATTAACCCAAACCTAGAACCCATTGTCCCCCCTCCTTCGCCGTTGCCAAGCTTAGCCCCCTCTGCCCAACCACCAACCCCCCCCCCACCCCCCCCCCCCCCCCCCCCCCCCGCGTCCCACCGAACTTAACCCAGCCCAAGACCCCTTCCTCTGCCGTCGCCAAGCCCGAACCTGCCTCCTTTAAGATACAAATTGAATAGAATTAAGCCTTTCTTTTCTTTTCTTTTTTTTTTTTTTTCCGTCTCTGAATGTTAAGCTTATATGTTTGACAGAATAAGAAAAGGAGGAAGAATGAAATAATAAGAGAGATATTAAAGAGGTAAAGGAAATCTTTAGATTTTTTTATAAACAGAGAATTGAGAATGAAACAAGTTATAAATCTGAGAGGTCCACTAATTTTTAATGTCGTCGAACCTTGAAAAGAAGAATAGAAGGAAAAACTCTGACAAAACAAATAATGTGCAAAACAACTATTATTAATTTAGTCTTCATTTGGTGTTACGGTTAGAGTTGAAATTTTTAAATTGAAATTGGTTGATTTTTTAAAAATTAATTATAATTTTTGTTGATTTTTCAAAAAAAAAAATAAAGTTAAGATAAAAAATTTAAATTTGAGTTGAATTAAATGTAGCCTTAATTATTGTTAATCTTCTTATTTACATATATTAGAAAACAGAAAGACAATACTTTGGAAAGAACTTCTCAACTTCACAATTGATGAATGACTCTCAGGAGTCTATAAATACACAAGCTACACAGTTTTAGCCGTGGGACTAACTGTACAACTAATTACAAAAGCAACCACCAAATCACTGACAGCTGTATTAACCTAACAAACTCTAAACAGCCTACTAACTACTAAAACAGAAACTTCATAGCTTTTAACCTTCTCCCTTAATTATGATTATAAAATAAATAATCGAGAACTCTCTCGTACGGCACCACCAAACTGCGAGACGGGAGAGTTCTTTCTAACTCTCTCTAGCTCTCTTTCTTTCTCTCTCTAGCAGATTGTACTGCACTCTTTCCTGAGTTATACTGATTTCCTGCACGGGTTATACCATCAAACAACCGTTTCACTGGACGGAAGAATACTCATTAAACATTTTATTTTCCATCAAATACTATTAAAAAAATATTAACTTAATTTTCTACACCAATCTCGTTTCCGTTTTATTTTTCATCCACTCTAACCGAACGTATAATAAGAATTTTTTTTTAATATATCATAAGAATCTTAAGATATCCTTGCATAGATCAAATTCCAAAAAAAAGCAAAAAGAAAAAAAAAGAAAGGGTAAAGCTGTGGTAAAGCCTTTTTTATATACACTATCGATAGAGCTCATGTTTAAACCGTTCAGATATAATCAAATCATTGAGATATTATTTGTGTATGGTAATTATCATTCACTTTACCTTACAGTAGTATTTGACTAAGAAATTAAAAAATAATTAAAACAAAGAATTTTAAAAAAATCCACCTTCCTCGATGGAAGGTTGGGGGGAGAGGTGGATGGGAGGTTTCCGTCGCAACGGTCGGGAAGGAGGGAGGGACTCAGTTGGTCGGCATTAGGAGTTGGGGGGATAGATCTGGTCGGGGGGAGTGGGAGTCTGTCGCTGACGTTGGGGGGGGGGGGGGGAGGGGAGCATATCTGGTTAGGGGGAAGTGGGGATTGTCACCGGTGATGGGGGGGTGGGGTTAGGGAATAAGGATTGGGTCAATGCGACGTGTGGGGCCAGGCGGGGTAGATCTGGCTCTGGGGTAAGGAATCCGTTGCCGGCATTAGGGAAGGGATTGGTCTCTTTTTGGGGGGGTAGGGTTAGGGAGGAAGGATTGGGTCAATGCCGACACGTGGGGGTAGGCGGGACATATCTGACTCTGGGGTAAGGGATCCGTTGCCAGTATTAGGGAAGGGGCTGATCTCTTTTTAAAGTTTTTTTATTTATTAATCTATATAATATAAAAAAAGATATATTATAATTATTATATAAAAGTAATATTTTAACTGTATGATTATATATTAATAATTTAAAAATAAATTCTATTAACAGGAGATAAAAAAAGAACCCAACCTCAGTCATTTCTTAAAAGAAAAGAATAAATTCAAAGACTTTTTCTTCTATGTCAAATGTCCATCGCGTAAAATTGGCGGCACCCCCCGATATCTCCCGAGTACTCTCTCTCTCTCTCTCTCTAATATATACACACACACACACACGCATACACATTCATACATATATATCTGCTAGAGCTCTCCGTCTCTCTTCTCCGTCTCTTCCGGTTCCACGCCAACTTTTCTCTGGGTAATATTTCTCTCTTTCCTCTTTTTCTTTTTTCTTTTATTTTTTTTTTCCTATCTCGTTTTCTTCGGAAAGAATCAATTTGCAAAAATCTGCAAAAAGTCTTATGTTTCTTTTGGTGATCGTTTCTTTGTGGGTTTCTTTTGCATGTTCTAATTTTTTATTGTGTGTAAAGAATCTGCTTAAGATTTCTCGTTAGAGAATATTGATAAATTGTCACACATTTTCTGGATACTACTCTTGGCATTTCTTTGTTTTTCATTTCTTTAATTTCTTTTCATTAATTTATCTCACTTAGTTTGGGATTTTCTGAAAAGGGGTTTCATGTTTATCTTTGTTATCTGAACTCACAAGATTTCAGAGAGTTCTGTTCGGATTATTCGAAATGTTTTGTTTTTTTATTCTTTCCTGGACTTTGGATGAATTATATTTTGTTCGAATCATGAAGTTGGTATTTTCTTCATTTTAAATCCTTTTGATCTTTAATATATATTTTTTAATTGTTGATATGCGTTCCAAATGTTTGTAGATTTGTCTAACCGATGCGTAAAGCTGAAGCTTGCATGATAACTCTCATGGCAATCCCCTTTTTCTTTTTCTTTTTAAATATTATTTTAGTTCTTTATGGTTAAATATATTGAGTGCCATCGATTTCATTCAATTTTATGGTTGTGTCTGATTTTTTTTTTTTTAATTCACAAATGGAATGATTTTCTCTGATGATTTTAGAGGCTTATATTAATATTTTTGTGGATTACATGGTTCTCTTATTGTTTGGATTTAACTTGTACAATCCTTAACTTATTTATTTATTTCTTGTTTTTCTTCATTTTCTTTGTGCTCTAAATTGTTCTTTTTATTCCCTAAAAAATATGTTCTGTTGCTTATTGCAGCTCCAATGTTGATAAATTAAAAAAAGCTCAAATGGAGTATATCTGGTTTTTCCCAGACATGGCACTTGTTCTGCCTTGCTTCACGCATCTCTACTCATTTGTTTACAACTAAAAGGATCTTTCACCTTTTTTTTTTTCCCCCTGCAGAAGGAAGTTTAATTTTTTGAATCCGATAGATTGAAGAGCATATTCATCGGCTTTGTTGCGACACTACTTGTTCTCTAGACAATGTTTAAGGTACCGGATCATCAGGTTGCTGGCCACCGAGCCTCTCAAGGAGTGGTTGGTCCACTCATAGACGATTCTGGGCGCTTCTACAAGCCTCTCCAAAGTGATGAACGTGGGTCCAAAGAGGTGGTGTTCTATACACAGTTCTCTTCGAATAATGAAATTCCAAATCACATACGCAAATTTTTTCCCATTTGCTATGGCACTCAACTTATAGAGGCATCGGATGGATCTGGTCTCCTTCCTCATCTTGTCTTGGAAGATGTCGTATCAAGTCGTACCAATCCGTCCATAATGGACGTTAAAATTGGTGCTAGAACATGGTATCCCCAAGCTTCCGAAGATTACATCACGAAGTGTGTATTGAAAGATAGAGCAACGACAAGCTTGTCATTAGGGTTTAGGATATCTGGACTGCAGGTTTATGGAAGTGAACAATCTGGATATTGGAAACCCAACAAGAAGCGAGTTAAAGGGTTTACTGCAGACGATGTTAGGTTAATTCTCAGGAAGTTTGTTTCTTCTAATCCATCTGATGATTTTGGTATGGAACCGGATTGTGCGTTTGCAGCTGCTGTTTATGGTGGTTCTACTGGGATCTTGGCACAACTGTTAACGCTTAAGGCATGGTTTGAAGATCAAACCTTTTACCATTTCTATTCTTGTTCGGTCTTAATCCTATACGAAAAGGAGCCGATTCTAAATGGGAAAAGTCCATGTGCTACAGTCAAATTGGTTGACTTTGCGCATGTTTTGGATGGCCAAGGTGTTATTGATCATAACTTCTTGGGCGGGCTCTGCTCTTTGATAAAGTTCATTGCGGAGATTCTGAATAATCTGCCTGACCCAAGAACTCTGAGAAAGACTAACTGTGATCATCACAGCAACGATATATAACCGGAATTCTTTGTGGACGCCTTGCTTCTTGGTACTTTTGTGCCCTGTGTACACTGTTCCACTCGAACATATCGATCAAACACTCGAGTTTTCTGGTATCTAACTCCTGGTTTGAGTTGAAACATTTTGATTTCGTTTCTTAGAATTTGCGTGGCTTCTTCAAGACATTTCACTTTCATATTAATTGGCGAATTGATAACCGCCTGTTGACTTGAATAATTGAAGTTTTGTACTGTAACTGTACCTTTTACTTGAAACTGTGTTTCCATGTGGTTGCTTGGTAAGAAACAATCATTCATATAGGACTTGTTTTCAGGCTTGTTCATCTTTTGTTAAGAAAAAGTTGCAAATCACCGAATCATTCAAATGTCAGCCGAATTTTTAGTGATATTATATGTCAACATGTCAATGATATATGTTTGTCTATGCGGCGCTATTTCGATTTGAGGTGCCATGAAAGCATCCTTAAACCATCTTCTCTGTTTTGTGCTCTAGCTGGAGGGGTTCGTTTTTGTGATATCGGCTGGGATCTTTGTTTCTTCCGCTCCTGGTGTTGTTTCCGGGGCCTTGGTGGTTCTTGTTTTCTTTGTTTGCGTTATGTGCTCGATTAGCCTTGTGCTTCTGACTGAATTCTCATTGTGAAATACCGTTACAGGGCTGTATTTCTTTTTGTGCCTTACATCCCCACATCGCATCTGTGATACACAGCCTGTGTCACACAGGCAGAGTGCACATTGAATGTTAGACAGATTATGAACACAAATGCCGTAACATATAGATTTATGTTCATAGACATAAAAGGGGCTCTTGCAGAACATGCAACACCAAGCAGGCTAATGGTGGTAACCCACAAGCGACCTTCGCGCAGGGGTAGTCCACCAGGCTACTGGGTGTATCCATTCTTGATACTCATGCTTCTACAAGTTTCGATGTGTTATCGACAGTAGCCTACTGCGCTACTTCCTTTTCCTTATTGCTTAATGTAGTCGGGCAAGGGCTGCACGGAGGTTCCACCACATGGACGAGACGGCGTCGCAGTGGCCCACTCAGGGGGATCTCTTTGCGGTGCCTTTGGTGGGTCAGACCGTGACTCAACGCCACCCTGCGGGGCTACATGTATCCGCATAATGATGTAAACAAGAATAGATTGTAAGAATTTTCAAGTGACGGCAAAAATTCTTAAGAATTAGATCCATAATTTGATATGACTGAGAGCAATAAAATCAAAGAAGAAAATAAATACTCACAAAACAGTAACTTTTATATATGTTCTTCTCAATGTTAGATTACATCATATTTTAACTATTATAATAGGAGTTTACAAGATAAATTTATACCCCCATACTTTATGTGTTTTTATCCAACCACTCAAAATAATCCATAATGACAGCGCCTCTAATTCATAAAGAAAATCTAGAACAATTGAAATTACAAGCAAAATTCCTAAAATACCCTTAAGGAAACAACTCTCAAATACTATAGACCTTTCGGAGGCTCCGTCCACAATCCCCAAGAAGGGGGCTTCCCGCTCCCCTTCCCGATCTGTATGGTATCTTTATGCAAAATATGTTTTTTTGTTTGGTTTTAATTAGGCTCTACAACTTAACAAAAATAATAGAAAACTTGTTTTTAGTTTTTAGTTTTTTTAAATTTTTTTTTTTTTGGCTTTTGTCTAATTATCTCGAAATAGTGAGTAGAAAGCTGTCTTGTCCCACGCCGTCCCACCCTTCCCTATCCCGCCAACCCCAAAAAAGAAAGAGAGAGAAAAAAAAAAAAAAAAGCTGTAGTGGACAGTGAAACAGTGAAAGGATGTGCCATGTTACATGGCCCATGTACACTTTTTTTTTTTAGACCTTTTTCCATAAAATTTATATAAAATAATTATATGAGAAAATTACTTAAATTATTATTATTTTTTTATTTATTAATTAGTATGACATAAATTTTTTATTTATGACTAACATAACATAAATATTAGTTAATTTTAATTTAATTTTCTATTATATTAGTCTAGTATTAATTTTTTTGTATAATATTGATGCAATAATCTCTAAATATGTATAATTTAAGTGTTTTCTCATAAAAACATATATTTTATACACATATTTTTGCTTTAAAAGCGCTATTTTAAGGTTCCACATGGACCGCATATGGCACCATGAAATGGAAAGAGATCGAGGCCCTAACAATTGACATTACATCTTACTACGTAGTGCTAGTTATCATTGCATATCGATGAAATGTCATGTCCCTTTGGGTACCATAACCATTATTTCTCTTTCACATTGCTTCCCATGGTTATTATACACAAGCCTAAGATAAATGGGAAAAGCCAGTGTATTTTGCTTTCCTGTAATAGTAAGGGATGTATGTGTTGCGTGGTCACCTTATATTTTATATTAATACATATAAGAATTATCTCGGATACGTTATCATATATTATACAGTTGTTATAATTTTTTATTTAGAAATTTAATAATATTTAATTGATTTACCTTTAATTTTATATTCAGATATTAATACAAAGGGTACATATATTAAAAAATGTTATATTCGAATAATTTCATTGGCATAATATAATACCAAACCACGTTATAAATGAACAGGAGAGGAGTGTGGTGCATAAGTCCTCTCCCACATATACACATACAGGCGGAGGTATTACTGGCACAACCCCCCACTGATATATATATTTTTAATTTTGCTTTAAATTTTTTTTGTATTTGACTACTTTGCCCACAGTCAAAGTGAAATAGTCTTTGTAAGCCCCCCACTTATGGTTGTGCAGTATGGACTTTACCCATTATCTCAAAACGTGGAAAGGCAAAAAGTCATATAAAAACTGTCAATGCCTGAGAGAGAGGAAAGGAGAGGTGGGTCCATCAGCCCGTGAGAACAGGCGGTGCAATTATTTACCACAAAAAAAAAAAAAAAAAACACTCATCAAAAGGCAACAAAAAAAAAAGGGAAAAAAAAGAGACCAGAATATGAAAAGTTGCGGTGGTAAAGACAAAAAAAAAAAAAAAAAAAAAAAAAAAAAAAAAAAAAAAAAAAAAAAAAAAACTAGAATATGAAAAGTTGCAGTAGTAAAGAAAAATCACAAGTGGTGGGTGGTATGAGAATTTTTGCATAAAATATGTTGAAAATTTTGTTTTGTTAATTGCCATTCTTATTAGGAGTGTTGATTTAGGCTGAATTTTGTTTCACAACTTCTATATTTCAAATTTTCTTTATTGTATTTTCAGTAAAAAAGAAAAAAGCAAACAAAAAGATCTTTCTTGTTGTCTAATTTATGAAGTTTCAATCAATCATTTAATTACTTGTATAGAACCTTTATAATTTATAAACTTATAGAAAAAACGGAGTCTAAGCCTAAAATATATACATATATATATAAGAGTAATATTAAAGCACCTTAAAAGCGGTAAATGTACCAATTTAAAAACTAAAATAATAATAATAATAATAAACTACAAATATATATTGTGTCGATGAAAGAAACATTTTTATCATTTATCCTGGAAGATTAATTTTTCTAGTTTTTAGTTTACTAGAACTGCAAATACATTGTAACATGTTATCTAGGTTTTATTTATTATTATTATTATTATTATTATTATTATTATTATTATTATTATTATTATTATATTATTATTATTATTTTTACATAAACATGTATTTGGGGTCCTTGAAAGATATTGTGAAACAATTTTTTGGTATATTTTTTATGTTATTTATTATTTTTTTGGTATTTGGGGTTCTTGAAAAATAAAGTAAAAGGTTGGCTATATTTAATTTTATTATAAATTTGATCTAGGAACGATAAAAAGATGAGAGCAGTCTGTCATGGTCTTCGAACCTTTGGGCCAAATTGCTTAGATAATCTTTCTTTTAAGCAATGCGCTTCTTAAATTGAAATCCATTTCAAATCCAGCAGTGAACTCCAAGCCTTAGGAATTACTTCAGTTTCGTGCAACCTCAAAATAGTATATATATGCTCTATATCTAAAAACACTTCCATAAAACCTAAAATTAAGACCAACCCAAGATGGATTCACCCAATTCCTTTCTGATCATTTTCTCGCTCACATGCGTGTTTACAATCAAAATCTGCTTGGCGGATTTTGATACTCTGCAGGACACTTGCCCTGCAGCGTCGTCGGAGAAGCAAGCGATCTTCATCAATGGCCTTCCTTGTAAGAATCCATCAACAATTAGTGCTCCTGATTTTAAGACCACTAAACTTAGTCAGCCAGGGAATACAGACAACTTTCTGCGCTCGTCGACGAAAGTAGTAACTGCTTCGGATTTCGCAGGCCTTAATACGTTAGGCCTTTCGATTGCCAGAACAGACATTGAGATAGATGGCTTGGTGACGCTTCATTCCCACCCAAGAGCCTCTGAGATGTTGTTTGTGGTGAAAGGAACCGTGTTGGCAGGTTTTATCGACACAAAAAGCAATGTTTTTCAAAATGTTCTCAAAGAAGGAGATGTTACTGTGATCCCTAGGGGCTTGCTTCACTATTGCTTTAATCTGGGTTTCGATGATGCTACTGCTTTCTCCGTGCTCAATAGCCAGAATCCCGGGGTGGTCAGCATCGGTGGTGCTCTGTTCGATCCCGATCGTGACATTGACACGATGGGAAAATTAGTGAAAAGCCTAATTTCGCTCTCGAAACGTGACATGCTGGAGAATCACAACTACTATCAAAATGTGACACTCCTCAAGTTTCCTGGTCGTTTTCAAGGCTAGCAATGATTGGGTGAACTTGTTTTGGTTGAGGTATGAAAATGTATGTTATATTGCATAAGTCATATTAAAATGGTAAATATTTATAAATTACATAAAGCAAATAAGCTTTCGCAGCAACTTATTATGTTATTAAATTATGATGCATAGTATTTTTCGCGTGATAGTCAAAATGGTCCCTTCCCAAATACAAACTTGTCAAAAGCACTTTTGTTCCATGGTAATTATTATAGGTTATTTTTCACGGTAACCTCTTATTTTACATTACTAGTATTACATTACTAGTAAGAACTGCCGTTTTAAACAGTGAAATGCCAAGCACAATGAATTCGTTATATATAATTAGCAATCCATTCATTTGTTAGAAATGCAATATAAGTAGTACGTTGAAATGAAAGTTGAAAAGTATGTCCAAATCACCATGCCATTTAACAAACATGGTTTTTTAATTCACATACACACAAAATTTAATGGACATGTTGACAAATTTAAAGTTAAAAAATCCTTTTTTATTGCTAGATATTCGAACTTCATACAAAATTTAATTTTTATTGATGCTTAGAAAATAATGGGAAAGTTTTTGTAATATCTAAATTTTTGGTAAGGAATTTGAGTGAATTAATTATATAATTCACCTAAATTTCTCATGTAAATTAAAGTTTTTATTATAATTTTAACTTTTATGAAATGCAGCGTTTTGTTGATGTGCTAATTAAATTTTATGTCACAAAAATAAGGTTGCAATGTTATAGTATAACTTGATCAAATTATATGGAATCTGATAGGATTAAAAATATGAAGTAGCTTTATAATATAAGATATCTTGTGATTGAAAACTGTGCACATGATGTGACAACTAAATAATTTGTCACATATTTTAAAGTCACTTACTTTATTCAAAAGGTAAGAATAGTAAAAGTGATCAATTTATAAAAATCGTAACATGTTCTCAAATCACTAAATACATAGTACAACAATCTGAGTAGTGTAACAAGTGGGAATTAACAGTTTTAAGATCAACAAAGATAGGATAACCTTGCTTATAAAAATGCAGTAATAATGAAACTTGGACATCAACTTTCTAGACGGATCAAGATTAGACTATATCTTGTTACTATATAAAAATTAAAGCGGCTACCTTTAGCAGTAATAAACTTGGAGATTAGGTTTGATCACATATTCGATTTTACTAAGCTACTTCATCAGTAGCAAATCTTGGAGGCCAAGTTTTCAGTGCAGTAAATTTAATCCTACCTACCTTTTTAACAGTGTATAGGAACTAGGGATTTGAACTAGTAGTAGACAAGGGAAAAACAATGTTTTTATCAAGTAGAACAGATAAAAAAATTTATCTGTTAAGTATAATATCAAGGAAAAATCTCCTTTTATCTTAATTTAAAGAAAATTGGAATTGTTGATCCAATGACTAGGGGACAATTAGTACATAGATCAACGGATGAGATTGAACAAAAAATTTTGGTCTTATCTTCCTTCTGTTTCATGCCTATGCCAAGTTTAGGACGAGGGAAAATTCCGTCAAATCTTATCCTTAAAAGACAACCTAAATAAAAGTGACAACCTAGGATTTGATTTAATGTCTTGACCGATTGACCTTTTGACTTATATTTTAATTTTTATTAAGCTTAATTAAGCTTGTTGGTGAAGTTAAACCCCATTACAGTTAGCCAAGGCCTATAAATAGGTCACATTCGCCACACATTTTATCACCAATCTGTTTCTGCCAAGAAGAAAATTCTCTCTATCTTTCCTGACATTTTCTCTCATTTTTCCTCTTTCCAAACACCACCTTAGCCTGCCAAAACTCAAGAATTGCTTCAAACTCTCTTCACAAATACAATCTCCAAGGCATGATAAACATAGATCCAGTCTTAGAATGATTTTTATTGTAGTGTTTTTAATAGAAATATTGTAATATTCTTCTCTACTACCCACAGATTTTCTTGATTAAAAAAAATGGTGTTTTATGTTCTAGTTTCTGGTGACATTTTGGAACCCGATCCGTAACCGTATTAGGTAAATTTCTAGAACTCAGTGTTATTGGATACAAAAGGTGATTGATATGATTTTTAGCTTGTGATTTGACTGTGTTTTCGTTATGATGGTTTTGAGATTATGAATGTTGTTAATGTTGTCGTTATTGACCAAATCTATTTAGCGATGATGTTTTGCCATGGCCAAAACCCATTAGCAATGAAGTACTTAGACGAATTTCTATCCTTTAGCGACTACTTTTGTCATCGGTAAACGTGTTGATTCTTGTAGTGTTATGCCAGATTTTAAGGACAAATGTGCAGATTTTGTGCCAAGGACGTTAATTTAAAATTTGGACACATTGTCTTAATTTGTCATCTATGACTTAAAACTTACTCTAAACTAATCAAAGTTACAAATCGGTAGTTTTAATGGGGTGGATCGAGCAAGATATTTTACAATCCAAAACAACTGGCACATAGAGGAATAGTAAATTGGGGGATTTAGTCCAGTGGTAGGATGCTCGCTTAGGGAGCGAAAGGTCCCGAGTTCAATTCTCGGAATCCCCATTGCTTCTTTTTATTTTTCATCTCTTTTTATTTTTTATTTTTTCATAATACACCACTGCAATAAGAAACAAGTACAAAAGAGAAAAACATGAATAAAAACAAAAACAATAATGTAATTTTTGCTGCAAAGCAGTAAAAGTATGAGAGGATAAGAGCCATGGTTAATGTGTGGATGTTGACAAGGCTATGGTACTGTTACCAAATATTGACAAATAAAAAACCAGCCATATCTGACAAAATAATTGACATAATTAAGAACATGAAGAATAGTAAAGCAACTGCCTGACGAGTTTATTTGTTGCTTATATTAGCTTGTATTTGGTAGGAATTGAGAGAAAATACTATAGAAGGAAACATGGAAGTGATGGAAAATAAGTATGATAGAAATTTCATTTATGTTGTTTGGTATGAGAAAAAGAAACGAAAAAGAATCTACCCCCACTTGTTGTTATTAAAAAACTGGAAGTGAGAGTAAAGATATAAAATCTAATTTTTAAGGAAATGAAGATTGTAGCTATAGGCGTGTCGCGTGGCTTGGGTTTGGCTTAACGGTTGATGAATCTGCAAACCAACCTAAAACCTTCGGATTTGGAAATTGTCCTAAATCCGTTTATTAATCATAAGGTTAAGTATCGACTTTGGGAGGGAAAAACCTAGATGGGTTGCCTCTCTAACTCACTTAGGAAGTCATTTGGCATGAAGCCTACGAAAATGGAATGAGGATAATAAAATCGATGCTTCCTTGCAATAACCAGATGACCTTATTTTGAATGCGATGTGGAATTCTTCTTTCCTATATGCTTTTTTTAGCCAAAATTCAGCCAAAACTAGTTATTGCCGCTTATGATTTTTGTTTATCCTAGTTCTAAGCATGTTCTAACCATATGCATTCAGTTTGTTAATTTTTTTGATACTGGGATGTAAAATTTTCTTCAAAGTCTAATTTCTTTTCTTAATTTATTTTCCTCTTGTATAGTTTCAGGGGAAAAAATATATTTACTTAAATAGAGCACCTTTTACAACAAAAAAAAAACAAGAGAGTGGGAGAGAGGGGGGAGGGCCGGGTGTGGTGGGATGTGGTGGTGTAACATTTGAAAGGGTTGAATATAGACGTGTATATATATGTATATTTGTAGGGCACCTTCGATTAAAAATATTTCAGTAGGAAAAGAGTAGAAAAAAATGAGTAATAATTACATTAGTGAAATTAACATAATTAAGTTTAGTAAACACTAAAAGAGAATGGGGTTGTATCTGAGATTGCATGTTTTTACCATGTCACTCGTCTTCGTAGGTGACGTCTATATACACCACCTTAGACATTCCCAAGCCTCAAGCAGTGTCTATAAGGCGACGTCTAAAGCTGTTTTCGTACTAGTGTTCTCATTTTTTTACTTTACTTTACAATCTCTTTACCTTTTCTATTACATTCATTTACGGCTTGGTAAACATACCCTGAAGCTCAATTATCAATCCTTTTTTTTCACAAGATTAGAAAGATTCAGCTTCAATAAGGCTCGTTTCCCAGCCCACCTTGTCCGTTAAGTCAACGTTTTTGTCAAGTTTCTAAGATTTTTGTGTAATCTTTGGTCCAGCAATTAAATTTTTGTTAAGAACATATATTATTTTCCTTTCCATCTATTTACCTTCGTTATTATAATATATTAGTGAAGCATTGCTTTTCCGGAGAAAAGTCGTATTCGAAGAAAAGTCGTATTCGGAGCAGATCTGTAAATCAAATGAAAAACACAAATTTGCCAACAAAAAAAAAAGAAAGAAAGAAAGAAAGAAAAGTAGCTCTATGCGATTTTCGATTTATGCCATTTCTATATTGCGATTTTCATTTATGCTATTTCTCAGAATTTTCTCCACTTCAGACGAATTAGTCCTTGCATTACAGATAACTATTTTGACTGACAACTTGTTGATTTTGATCTTCAATCAAAGGAACGTTTACAAGAGCTAGTTTAGGTTGCTGGATATAGAAATTATGCTATCTATTCTAAATACTCAAGTAATCAAGTACTCACCTTACATTTGCATATTAACAAGAATTCAACTTTGATGTTTCTATGTGGTACTAACTCCATATTTTTAGAATCCAAAATAAAGTTGAACGCTGAGGAATAGAAAATTTGGGGATTTAGTCCAGTGGTAGGATGCTCGCTTAGGGAGCGAAAGGTCCCGAGTTCAATTTTCGGAATCCCCATTGGTTATTTTTCGTTTATGATACAAAGGCAAAAGCAAGAAAGGAACAAGTAAAAAGACAAAAATTGCAGAGCAGAAAAGGATTGACAGGATAAAAGCCTACAGGTTAACGCATGGTGGCTCACGAAGCCATGGTATTGGAAAAATAACAACCAAGTCTGATTTGACAAACTTATTGTTTGAAAATATCTTACGTCAAGAGGATGAAAATAAGATATAGTAGTTTCACTGCGCCAGAGTTCGTTCTTCAGTTCAGTTGGTCAATAAGGATATGTCTCCACTCTCTTTTTTACATATCCCCTAGACGATGAGTGTTTGGGGATTTATTATAATCTTCCTAGAAGTTTTTTTTTTTTATATTTTTTTTTTATGCTTAAACTTGTGTTGGCACTCTTTTTTCCTTACTAGTTTTTTCCTTAGGGTTTTATTAAAGGTTTTTAATGAGATCTATTATAGAAACTGATTTTCAAAGATATAGTTTCGACTTAACCTTCTGTCGTCAGTTTCTAGTAGTTAAGTAGTTTTAGAGTAGTTAAGTAGTTTTTAGTCTTGGTGTGATTTTTTACTCAGATTATAATATTTTGGTCTTCTCTGCTTTAAACTTTTGCATTTTAGTTCTTATATCTTAATAAATTCAGTTAGGGGCTTGGTGATGAGTAAAGGTTTTGGGTACCAACTTTTAGATTAGAATGCTTAATCTTGCCATGATATCAGTTGTCCATTTTTTTCATTAAAAAAAAAAAAAAAGGATAGTAGCTTCACTGTTTTGTTCGTTGCTTGAATTGGGATTGGTATTAGATGCCATAGTTTGATGAATTTTTTGGGGGATACAAGAGTATGCCTCCTAGTACTTCGGTTTCTTAATAGATATGCTGTCTTTTTTTTTTTTTTTTTGGTTCGTTTCCCCTCCATAAATAAAATTAAACAACCAATTAGTAATTGAGTAATTTATTTGTTTAGTTTCTGAATTACGTACATTCCGTCATTTTAATCAATAAACTTTTAATTTTGGGAAATTAGTCACTGAACATCTAATTCTTGACGGTTTTGGTCCTTGACGTTGATATTTATGAAATATATATATTTTCGATAATTTAGTGTGAATAATCATGTTTCAATTCCATATTAATATGAAAATTTACAAAAATAATTACACAAAGTATAAAAATTTCCTCGTTAATTCTTATTAGAAAACCTTAAAATTTAAACTTTTTGCACTAAATATAATAATTTAACATATTTATTATGCAACAGGGATATGATTATTTACGTTAAATTTTATAAATCGTCCGTCAATTTTAGTTTGAGGGATCAAAACTGCTAAAAAAATTCAGGGATTAATTTATTAAAATTAAAAGTTCAAGAATCATAATAACAGAATATGCATAATTTAGGAACTAAATGAATAAAGTACCCTTAATAATTTAATAAGAAGAAGAGATAAGGGTATTAAAGAAGTGCCGACCTTATCGAGACCTATTAATTTTTGTCATCACTATTTAGCTAAAAAGAAAAAAAAAAAAAAAAAAAAAAAAAAAAGATGAAGGGCATCTAACAAAATTCTTGGAACCTAGACAATATCCAGCTGAACAGACCTTACATTTCAGGTCTTCAAACAGTTAACTAAGCCCAAACTACGACCCTTGTACAAATTGTTGATTAACAAGGTAAATGTTTTGTTGATTATGCAAATTAAAATCTTAATTTTGCATAAACTATATTATCAGATATTTTAGGACATTATATATTAAAATTAGGATCCTTAAGGACTCATTCACTTATAATAATACGTTAACTCCAAATCTCAATTCCTAAATCAAGCCAATAGTAAACTAAAATGAGAAAAAAAAAAAAAAAAAAAAACCAGCCAATATGCAACTATAATTTGGATCATAATGGTACATCAACGATGTATCAGCAAGAGCTTCTTCAGCAGTCAGATATCCTTGAACCAAAACAAATTTGTTATCAGAAATTGACATATATCATTCTATTATATTGTATTTCTTCTAGTGATGGGACAAATCAAAATCACAAGGAAGAAAGATAATTACTTGAACAAAAATATAGCTGCCAGACAGTATTTTAAGTGCCTGCAGCTCCACGAATTGCATATAGAGTTAATGTCGATCGACTTAAATGAGTTGAAATGAATCCATCAACAAACTACTTTAGAGATACCGTTATTTGAAAAACAATGAAACAATATTATCACCTCATGAGCTTTGTTTACTAAAAATAATCTTAGCGATAATCTGTCTTTCAATTTTATATTAAAATGGACAACCAACTGCTTCAGAGATGCTGTTATTTGAAAACAATGGAACAATATCATCACCACAGGAGCTTTGTTTAATAAAAATAATCATAGCGACGACCTGTCTTTCAATTTTAAATTAAAATGGACAACTAACTGTAAGCGTCGATTTTAGAGATAGGGACAATTATAAATTCCTTGAATCATGGGTAATGGCATGGAAATGCTTATAGAGAACTCAATTAACGTGCTAACAAGATGGAGAACTTAGAGATAACATGGAAAAGCTTTATAAATGCTGACTTCGTCGGCCAGTATCCATAAATATCATGATTCCTATTGTTTTTTTATTATGAAAAAATCAGCTTTCGTATGACTTAGGTGATATCAAATCAAGAACTTATACTAGAAAGTTATAGTATGATCTCATTTATGATTATAAATTATCATGAACAAAGTATTAAATTTTTCAGCCTTATCAAAACGCAATCTTACAACATTTATATTCAACAAATAAAGAAATGATGTGCTGTACACTCAAAATTATCACCACTTGAGATCTGTGAGAGAAAAATAAAAAATTAAAATTTCTTGAATAATGTTTGGCAAGGAAAAAGCTTATAAATACTTGTAATCATAGAGAACTAAACGTATCAAAAAGATAGGAGAACTTACATAGAGATAAAATGGAGGCAGAAACCAAGGTCGAAATTATCTCAAGAAATATCATCAAACCTTCCACCCCAACTTCTCAACAAAATAGAATCCTCAAACTCTCTGTTTTGGACCAAGTCATTCCTCCCGTTTACGTACCCTTGGTTGTGTTCTACCCGTCCAAAACAATCAACAATGGCAATTCATCTTTCGAGATTTCAGAGATCTCCAGAATCTTACAGAAATCATTATCGCAAACCTTGGTAAACTTCTACCCATTTGCAGGCCGACTGAAAGAAGATTTCTCTATTGACTGCAACGATGAAGGAGCTTGTTTTGCCGAAGCACAAGTCAACTGCAAGCTTTCAGATTTTCTCCAAAAACCTGACTTCAAATTGCTTCTTGATTTCCTCCACACTCCATTTGTTCCCCTTACATTCGAGGTAAGCACAACTGATATTGCTATTTTGAATGTTCAACTCACATTCTTTTCCTGTGGAGGAATAGCTATTGCCGTTTCCATTTCACATAAGATTGTAGACGCTTCTTCTCTTTGCTCCTTTATGCAAAATTGGGCGGCCATAACTCGAGGATCTCACGACATAGTGCCACCAACATTCATCGGTGAATCCGTACAGCCAGCGGTAAATCATTTTCCAAGTACATGGACATGGAAATTCAACCTAGAAACAACGACCACAAGGAGGTTCGTTTTTCATGTCCCCAAACTAGAAAGTCTCAAGTCAAAAATTGAGGTCATCACTGCAGTTCCACCTACAAAGGTTGAACTAGTCACTTCAATTCTCTTCAAATCTTTTCTTGCTGCTGCTCAATCCGCATCAGGGTCCTTTCTACCTTCGGTGCTGTACCAAGCAGTGAACTTGCGCCGCAGAATGATTCCGCCTCTGCCCCAAAACACTATAGGAAATGTCATCTGGACTTTCCCGGTGTTAGTTGAAGAGAGTAACACTAAATTGGAAGAAATTTTGATCAAGATGAGGAAAGAATTTGAAGAGTTCTGCAGTGAGAAGGCAAACAGATTTAATAGTGATGGCTATTTTTCATTGCTATGTGAGGAATTCAAGGAGAATGCTAAACTTGCTAGCAGAGATGTGAGCATGTATACTTCTACAAGTTTTTGCAACTTTCCATTTTATGAAGTACTGGATTTTGGTTGGGGAGAACCTACGTGGATGACTAGTCCTATGCATGGACTGCCCGCAATGGTCTTGACAGATGCAAAATTGAAGGACGGAATTGAGGTTTGGGTGACCTTAGAAGAGCAAGTTATGGCGGAAATGGAAGCCGACGAGGAACTTCTTCAATTTGCTTCATTAAACCCTAGCATTATGGCCACTTAATCATGCTTCCGCATGTGATTAGAGGCCTAAAAACTATAAACTATTTAATGCTTATTTTGTGTTTCTCTTGTTTCTTGCTTGGATGTTTCCATTACGTGTGATTTTTGAATTGCTACTTGTGTTAAAAAATGATAATAATAAGGAGCTACCATCATGACACTAGTCACACCACTGGTGTTAAATGTTTAATTTGTGCTGGGTTTCTTTCTTGTTTATTGCTTTCGCTATGGTCTTTATTATAAACTTCTTCGGACACACGAGACTTTACATGGGTTGGTGTAATAACCAACCTTTATACAAATTACGATTTCTGTTATTTGAAATCAAAGTTTGTATTATGTATGTTTATATGAAATGCCTAATCTGATTTTATCAGAATTAGAATTTATGTATGATTTTGTTCCGGTCAACGTTTGACATGGAAAAATCTAAGATATAATTGAGACGGTACTGCAGTATAGTAAACAGTATGAAATTATACTGTAAAAAAACATCATTATAAGTACAAAAGTAAGAATAAGGCATGGAACCATTGTAAAAAAATCAAGCTCAATATTTAGAGTAATAAGGCCACGAGGCTTCAAGTCCAAAGAGAAAATTTTAATGCAGTCCAGTTATGTGTAGATAAATTCTGGACTGCAGTTCAACATAACAGTACTGTTATTAGTTATAAACAGTATTGATAATATCTATATCAGTATAAAAATGGACTATACTTTAGGAAACAAATTAAGGGGGACCTAAGGAGGCGACACCTCACCTAAAGGATAATTAAGTGAATTTTGGATTTTTGGGAAAATATGGAAAGTATTTAAAAAGTTGATCATTGAAATTTGCTTGGCCACCAAGTAAGCTCTTCATGGCCAGCCACCTCTCATGGGTTTTGGGGCAATTACTTTTCTTTTGGGGGATTGTTATGCAATTTTTAAAGAAAACAAAGTCACCTATAAATAGGTAATGTGTGAGGAATTTTGGACCATTTAGTTCCACCCTAAAGCTTTAGTTCTCTAGTCTCACACTCCCCTTAAGTGCCGAACAAAAGAGAAGGAAAAAAAAAAAAAAAAAAAGAAGAGAAGAAGTGGTCGGAAATTTGGAGAAGAAAGCAAGAAGAAATTGTCGGATCCAAGCTTGAGAATCATATTCCAAAACCTAGAGGTAAACCTTCTCAATCTCTTAAGTCTTTTACAAAGTTTTGGTGCAAGATCTTTAAATATATTTCAAGCATTGGATGTAAGAGCATAAGCTCATCTTCTCTCCTTTTCATGTAATGATTTAAGTAAGCTTAGTATGTGCTTGTATAGAGTTTAGTGAGCTTGATTTATGTGGTTGTGTATGTTTTTGATTTTATGCTCTAAAAATTATAAGCTAATGGTGTATTCTCACCATATGCTTGTTATATGTCCCCACATACCCAAGAAGGATATTGGATGTATGGAAATGAGATTGGTATGTGTAAGGGTTTTGAATAACCCGAAAAATCCCAACTTTGGTAGAAATTACCATTTGGGTGCATGTAAGTTGTTAGATGCGAATTGAATGTATGATAAGGAAAATGATAGCAAATACGCTGCATGCTTGTTGTAGGCTCATGGTTTTAACCGTTCGAGGTAGTGTGCATGTAATTTTGCGTAAGAACCAACTGAAAGGGAAGCTGCCAGTTTCAGACCAAAACAGGGCAGCAATTTGGAATTAGAATTTTGAGACCTTTAGAGGCCGAATTTGAAGAAAGTTAAAACATGAAAGTTGTAGAAAAAGGAAAATTCTAGGGGACTACAATGAATGTTTTAAAAAATAAGGCTCTAACTGCCTCAGTTTTCATCAAAACCCGAGCCTAGCTTGATCAGACAAGTATTCACGACTAGGCAGATTCAACAAGGTAAATGAGTAGGTTAAATACTGATCTGGGTCTTGAGAAAAACACGAAAGTTGTAGAAATTACTGAGTTCTACAACTTTCATGAAGAAGACTGTAACGACCCGACTTTTCAAACCGTTAACTAGCTTACTTATTCTTACTTAAGTTAATCTTAAACACTCATTTATGTTTGATTCCGAAAACACAGAAATTTTTTTTTAATTCAGACTACGAAAGTTAGGATTACTAAAATTTCAACAGAGGAAATTGAAAACCTCGATCAACTAATTATCCAATTTAAAATCGTACCTAGATGATATTTAAAAAGTTATAACTTCATATAATTTATAAAAAGAGAGTCTAAAGTCTTTTCTTGTAAAATACTACTACTAGTTTAGTAGTACCAAAACATTAGAACATAATTATAAACATAGTCGATACAACATAGTTTACGAAATCTAAATGCGAAAATTTAATTCGTGGTGGTATCCCACTCCTGTCCTTCATCACCTCCGCACAGTTTTACTAATCCATAACATCTAAGTAACGGGCTGCTTACCCGCGTTACCTACAGCATGAACACACAATGATGAGCTTTCGCTCAGCAAGCACAAACAATATCTCACAAATCATTTTTATAAAATCATTTCATCACATGTAATATCAAAAATGTTCAAAAATGTATATGAACTAGTATATTCCATTATGCTTTATTATTTACATATCTTGTCTACTTAAAGGGCCCCTATGTCGTACTCATATGCACGCAACCAATGGGGAGTTAAGGGAGCGACCCTCCAACAACCACCAAGTTCATATTTTATAACTTTCGTTCTTATCATATACTCTCACTAATTGGAGGTTGGTACAATATATACTTAATCCTATCTTTATTTTCCTCATTCTTATTAATTGTGATAATATGTAGATTTACATGTCACTATATATCTATCATTATGGCATAAATATATGTGAGTCATGTCGATCATGTCAGTGCAAGAGGAATTTATGCACATCAAATACTTAATCAAAGTAATACGTATAACTCATATACTCATCACATCATTAAGTCAAGTCATGGCAAACATAGAGCATCAACAAAGAAAAACATTTTATTCCATGCTGTAGGTGAGGTTTATACTTACTTGTTTTATGTACTTAAACTTCCGGAGTTGTATCTCCTACTATGCCGATTTGAGAAATTGTCCTAATTTAAATAATATCTCATTATTAGAAATAATTATAGTAATAGTACTTTATTCATTTTATAAACTTAATTTACTTATATTATAATTAACCTTAACAATTATTTGTTTATTAATTATTAAGTGTTAAAATAAATTTCTATTAATTATTATTTAATTAATTATTTTGATTAATTAATTAATCAATTGATTAATTAATTGATTAACTAATTAATTAAGTAATAGTTAATTATTATTTTATATAATTGACTAATTATAATTAAATTATATAATTTTAATTGACTTATTAATAATTTAATTTTGTTACTTAAATATGCTTTCTCATATAATAATTATTTATTATTAATTCTACTAGTAATAATTAATAATTTGATTAATCTAATAATTAATGTTTGGTTAATCTCTAGTTAATCACCCATTATTATTTTTGATAATTACATCAATGGTTAATGATTAATTAATCTATAATTAATCATGTATTATAATTATGTAGTAATGCAACATAAAAATCTTGATTATTATATGCTAACTCTTATAATTAATTAATTAGTTATTAATTAATTAATTAATTAATTAATTATATTTAGTTATGTATTAAATAAATAAATAAATAATTAATTAATTAATTAATCAATCAAAATGACAAGGAGTCACCTATGGGTATACCTCTATTTTATTATCGGGCTAGCCCAATCCCCAAGTTATGCTCATCTAGTTGGGCTAAGGTAATTTCTTAGTATATGCTCGGTAATCATCTAGTATACTTTATCTTGACCCATTTAAAACTTGTGATTTAATTTTATAAAGTTAGGGTTTCCACATTATTTGATCATACACTTAAAAATCAACTCATTTCATAACTAAATATGTTCATATGTTATGAGTTTCCCTTATGTCATATTTTAAGGTTTAATCAGTGTAGGATTTTAACTTGTAAGATTTATTTAGACTTGAGTATAATCCTGTTTTAGACACTTGATAACTAGTTGGAAAGCTTGAAACATCTAGTTTCTGTCTTTTTAACTTGTTTTCTAAGGTTTTAAGTATTTCAAATATTAATGTGGACATTTTTTTAAGTGTCTTATGGTAAAATCCCATATTACCAAATTATACTTCATTTTAAGGGATTTGTTAAAATTAATGTACATATCCGTTTTAAACGCATAATATCTCATTTTGAAGCTTAAGATGTCTACTTTACAGTGTTAAAGTTATTTCCTTTATTAATTGAGTGACTCATGCCATCAACTTAGGTTTTGTTACTGTTGGTTTCATATTTAAACCATAAATCCAGATTTATAGGTAAGATTAGAAAATCATAACAATTTACTTACAAGTCCAAATAAAACAAAAGATATGTCATTGGAAAGCTTATGATGTCTATTTTGTATGATAAGAACAGTTTTATAAGACGTTAAGGTTTACTAACTCAAAAATTTCAAAACCCGTGGCCTGTGCAGCGTTCCAGCAAGGATTTTCAGTTCGTAGCCTAAATTTTTAAAATTCGTCAAATATTACACATTTATCTGTATAAGGCGTAAGATACCTTGTTGGAAAGCTTGAAGAATATAGTTTTTAGATATATAACTTATAATCCAAAATTTTAAGTCTAAAGGGTTCCGAGAATAGAAAACCCGTGGCTGGTCTGCACCCAGAGATCCATTCTCTCCCTAGTTTTACGACACAACTTCAAACGCACATAACTTTAGACATATAAAAGTAAATCAAATGATTCCAAAGCCTAAAATGAAGCTTATCTTCTGTAGAATAATAACATATAATTTATATTTCATACCAAAGTTTCTAATGTATGTCATATCACCATAACTACCACAAACTCAAACAAGGTTCTTAGAACTTACCGAAATGCTCCGGGAATCCTTTAAGATCTCGAACCTTCCAAGTTCTTCACAAAACTTTTCCTAGGTAAGAAGAAGTCTAATATTAAGATTATAATTAAACATCATACTTTAGTTCTCTAAAAATGACTAAAACATAATGAATACCACTAGGTTACCTCTAGTAAAACGTCCTCTAACTCCGTCTTACACTTCTTCGATCTTAGATACGGGGTTTCTTAGAGCTTGAAAATGGATGGAGGAGGATGTTAGAGATGTGTTGGAGCTGGAGAATAGTGTTGGTAGTTCTTCTTTTGTTTTGAACTTGGTGGTGGTTAGAGAGCTAGGGTTTGTGAGTTTAATTTGTGTGAGAATAAAATGAGGTATTATGGGTTTATTTTCAGCTAACTTTTACCCTAAGAGGAGCTGTATTTTGAGGGGCAAAATTGGAAATTTTTGGCTGAAACAGCCCTTACATGGACGCCACTTTTGGGAGGGGTTTTTGGGGTGAAATTTGGTTCAACAAAGTGGAGATAAATGGTCATTTTCACTTGTCATTTCCTAAGGTCAACTTGCCTAAATAAACCATGCCATTTCTTACACATGGTTGCATGCATGCAATTCTTTTCTCATTTGTTCACATTTCCCTTTGCTTTGTAACCCACAAAACCGATTCCCTCTAGTCCTAGTCAAATTTTATTTTGTTTTTCTTTCTTTCAATTTCCACCATTGATCCAAGGTTGTCATCTTCATTCTCATCCATTAGATCTTCCAACACACTAATCCTTACCCTAAGTTCTTATTGGTCACTTAACATCCAAAGTTTGGCCATTGATTTGCCTAGGATTCTCTAACATTAAATCTACACCATTGATTTCAAATCAAGCATAATTTTTGATCAATTTTTCACCTTTGGATTTCCTAAGAGTGAGTATTAATCAATCATCTTCTATCTATGTGACACATTAATTCCCAAACATGCTCTCAAAGCTTGACTATTGATATGATCAAACTAAATACTAAGATCATTAAATCGACCGTTTAATAAAATCGGGGTTCTTCCCAAAATTATCGTTATACCTCCAATACGACATAATAAAATTTTCACACAAATTTATATGTCATTCAACTCATCTTTTATGTATTTAAAATTTCTCATTTAAATAGAGAAATTTAACATCGTTAAGTCATCGACATCATCACACCGATAGTATATGTGCAGTCGTTCATGATCTTGAAATTTGATATTCATCAAAATAATTTATTGGAAGCATATTAATGAAGGAATCCATAACAATAATCAATGAATCAAGCTTATGAATTTCTAGGGCATCACAAGGACTTTTTCAAATTTAAAACTAATTTTAAAGTAAAACTGAATCTTAAAAAATGGGCAGGAAAACACGAAATTCCTGCATAGGAATTTCCAAAGCAGTACAAGATTAGGCAATTCCTACACATACACTGATAACTGAGATTATGGGACTGTTCCCAGATATGGTCTTCATAATTTTATAAGTTTTACTATCTTTTGTAAAAAGAATTAAATAAGGACTAAGCTATAAGGTAATCATACTAAGACACTTAGTAATCGGAAAGGTTACTAAAAAATTTAATTGGACTAAGTTTATAAAAAGGATACTTATAGTAACCACAAGAGTTAATAATTTTTATATGATAAGTTTTGGACCCAAGGTTACTCATATAACTACAAGAATTTTCACTTTCGGAGACCAAAAAATTGGTCCCAGAAGGTCTATTTTTTGGTCGCCGTTGCCTTCCGCGATCAAAATTTTTTGGTCGCCATTTGGTCCCCGAAAGTTGGTCGCACTAGGTATCGGTGACCAAAAAAATTTGGTCTCCATAGGTTAAGGCACCTACAGAGACCAAAAAAAATTGGTCCCCATAGGTATCGGATCTACGGAGACCAAAAAAATTTTGGTCGCCGTAGGTATCGGGACCAACGGAGACCAAAAAAATTTGGTCCCAAAATGTATCAGAACCTACGGAGACCAAAAAAATTTGGTCTCCGAAGGTATCAGCAACCAAAAAAATTTTGGTCTCCATAGGTATCGATACCTACGGAGACCAAAAAAACTTGGTCTCTGAAGGTATCCGTGACCAAAAAAATTTGGTCTCCGTAGGTATCTTCGAATTTTGCAAATTTCAAAATTGGCGAATTTTTCAAAATTTTTCAAAGACCAAAAAACGTATTTTGCAAATCTTTTTAGCTAGTAAATGTTTTGTTTACCGAAATTTTGAGCGACCAAAATTTTTTGATAACAGTAATATTCATGGCCTGTTGAGAATAGTTACATATTTTTCAATCTATAAATATACAATTATAAAAAATGATAATATAAGAAAAATATGTTATATTAGCTAAAGAGACTCCAAATCTCTAAACACATTAAACAATTCATAGTAAATGTTTAATTATAATAGGTATCAAACGAAGGTAAACTATAATTGAAACAAAAGGTAGCTTAGGATATAGTGGCTGATGGTGGCGGTGGCGGCGGCAGCGGCGGTGGCGGTCCATTTTGCCTCTGGGAGAAAAGTCCCGGATGATCTAAAGGCGGATTAAGATGTTGAAGAAGTTGTTGAATTAGCTCATCTTGTTTTTGCAACCTCTCATCCTGCATTTTCATCCTGCCCTCCATATCTATCACACGCTATTTATGTTCCGCAACTTCGGTTCTAAGGTTCTTGACCAACAATCGTTGTGTAGGTCTTCCAGAGATGCTCAATTGTCTCTTTTTAATCACAGGACCTGTTCCACGCTTAAACCCATATTTTTCATACCTTTCATTAATCAACACTTGAGAGTAGATATCTTCTTCATCATCAGAATCGAGTTGCGAACCCTCTGGTAGTTGGCGTAATCTTTCATTACATACTTCTATCATACGTCGCTGCAAGATTCAAAGTGTTATGAATATATATAAATAAAAATAATATAGTTGATGAAGTCTAACAATTAAGATTGATCTTACATAATCCGCCTCAGCTCGGTCAGTTTGCCAACCATGCTTTTCACTCCAATGAGTTAATTTAAAGAGATCTAAATACTTTCCCGAGCTTGTTGAATCTGAACTTGATTGGGTGTTCTATATTCAAATCATTAATCAATAACAACATCATTTATTATCTCTTATTTTAGGAAAATATATGATTCAAATCGTAACAGTATTTAAAGTAAAGTCACCTACCGGATGTTCGTTCAAATGTTGAATTAGAGATTTCGAGCTACCCATATAAGCACCTGACTTTTCACGATTAGATGTACCAGCAACTAACTTTTTCTAAAAATGAGAATGAAAAAACAATTAATTCACTTACATATGTCAACTTAATATTCTACAAAAATTTTGACAACACCTCCCTTATAATTGGGCCCATCCTAAAATTTAAACCTGTAAACAATAAACACTTTCCAGAAAACACATTTCTCATATTAAACTCATATCAAACTCCATATAAATGTAAAAGTTTACCTTCCATGATTCAGATTCAAAGCATTCTGTGCACATCCACTTCCAATCGTCATCCTTCACATAAGGATACGGATTGTACACCCAGGTAGAGCTCCTTCCCAGCTTCAGCAAACAAATCAACAAAATCCGGGGACTCTTCTTCATAAGCATTACCTTCATTTCCATCTCCACCATCGTCGACTGCTTGTGATCTATTGTGTGGAAGTGCATCATTTAGCGTATTCATCATCTCGTCTTCGTCGTCAAAATCATTAGTCTCTTGTTCATCTACACATTCTCCATCCCGTACATTATGACTAGCATTATCATCCTGTGCATTATGACTAGTACTTTCTTAGTCTTCACCATGTTGTGCCCACTTCATGTAACTCGTGCGAAAACCGTAGATATGTAAATGACGCTCTACCAAGTCTATGTGGTGGAAATTAAAATTCATGCATTTCTTACAAGGACATCGACACTTCCCATCCTTATCTAGGTGATTACGTGCTAGTTCAATAAACATTTTCACTCCATCCTTATACTCCTTCAAGAGACGATTCTTAATGTAAATCCAACTCTTGTCCATCTTTACCCCCTATTATGTAAAAAGTTTTTTATATCTTTAAGATCCAATTTAAAGTATAAATTGGATCTAGCAATACAATGGCAAGATCAGAAAAATAAGAGAACAACAAAAACAAAAACACAATTGATCTTTAGTGAGGGAATTACCAAGCTGGATATCTGCTTCTCCTTCTATTCCTATGACAATCTCCCAAAGTGATTTTTGGCTCTCCTCCCTACAATATAGATTGCAAAAACAGACACCAAAAACATTATAACAAAATTAAATAATAAAAAAAAAGCATTTTAGTCCAACATCCATGGCCAAAGGCTTCAAAGTCGTTATTGTGCACCCATACAAATTGGACAGCCTTGTGCCTGAACATGATTTTTAGATTACCAAACACAAACCAAAACCGAAAAAAGCAGAAACCTGAAAACAAGCTTTGATTCTGAAATGGCTTAAACAATCTGAACAATTACGTAATTGATTCTGAAAATAATTACGAAAACAAGGTGAACATATCAAGTCTCATATCCACTCTGACCTCAACTATTGAACACAAAAAGGCTTAAACAATCAACAAATCGGATTCTCTCTCATACCAACCAAAAACCCTGACTAAATCTTCAACAAATATCAAAATTACGTAACAAAACAAAATCTTTTCAAGATATTCAAACGAAATTCAATACAACTTAAAGCAAAAATTACACACCAATAAGATTTAAAAAAAAACCCCATAAAACAATTCTAGAGAGAACCCTAAAAAAAAAAAAATTTCACGAGACTAGAACGCAAACATAACCAAAAAAAAAAAAAAAAAAAGACTAAGGAGGACTCACCAGAGAGTAGAAGAAAAAACCAAGGAGATTTTTTCTCTTAATCTAAACTTATCAGAATACAAAACAAAACAAAACCAACTCTTTGATTTCTCCGTCAGTTACAGTTTTCTTTTTTCGAATCTCTAACAACAAATACCAAAGTTGAGCTCCACGGTTACTGAGCTGTATTCTTTTTGTGAGTACACGGGCTTGTAACCTTGCTGAATCAGAGAGACAAGAGAGCGAAAGAGGAGAAACGTTTTAGAGAGAGGAGAGATCGAGAGAGACTGAGAGAGAGACTGAGTGTGGAAATGTTTTAGAGAGAGGAGAGATAGAGATAGAGACTGAGAGAGAGACTAAGTGTGGGTGTCCTTGTGGATGTCAAAATTATTTTCAATCTGATTGAATTTGCTTCATCCCTCCTTATTTTTTGGAGGGAGACTCCCAAAATAGTTTGGAGGGAATAACAAACACGCGGGCGCGCGCGAGTTTTTCTTACCTTCAAAGTTGGTCCCAAGCGCACGGGCGCGCGCCTGGCTCGGGCAGGAATAAGGCAGGATGCGCACCGAGTTCGCGTGGGCGCGGGCGCGCGCCTGGTCCCTGCGGAGGCGCTCCTGGTTCGGGCAGGAATGAGGCAGGGGGTGCACCGAGGTCTCTCGGGTGCGCGCCTGCGCGCTTCTTTGACATTTTTCCACGACGGTCAAAAGACCGTCGTGGTAGGTCCTCCTCGAGGTCCTACCACAACGGTCTCAATAGACCGTCATGGTAACTTTTTATACCACGACGGTTTTTAAAAAACCCGTCGTCGTATCCGTTCCGTGAACTTTTAAAAATAACCCGGGAAGGGTGCACACTTAAATGTTGTCCAAATTTTGCGTCCTACATATATAAAATCAAATGAAAGACCTTATTTCATACACTTTCTCTCTTTAATTTTCGGTACATCTCTCCCTTCTCTCCTTCTTTGCTTGCCTTGCATCCTTCATTTACAACGGAATTTTCGGCCTCGCATACTCCATTCTCTCTCAAATTTTCGGCAACTCCACTTTCTCCCTCTTTGTTTAAGAATCATCGTGGTAGCATGGCTACCAAGACGGTTTAAGAACTGTCGTGAAAGCATGGCTACCATGACAGTTACAAAACCATCGTGTAATCCGATATACCATGACGGTTCTAAAACCGTCGTGGAATCCATATATTTACCACGATTGTGGATTCCATGACAGTTTTTAAACCGTCGTGGAAGTGTTACCACGACGGTTTCTAACCGTCGTGGAATCTGGTTTCTGTAGTAGTGTTATCACCAAAGAACTCCTCCACAAAATCACAAATAAGCCCTTAAATAGTAATTCGAATCCTAATCATACTCGTACTCAAATTTGAAATAGTAAAAGATAACTCCTAGAATTTGACAATTTTGGGGAAAGTGATAGAGTGAGTGAGAGACTGAGAATGAACACATTATATTTCATTGAGCTGCGTTGTTAGAGACTGAGAATTGCTCATTTTTTTGCTACAAAAATTTGACAGCAAATGATATTATTGAAATATTTATTTATAAAAATCTAAATAATATTTTTTGATTATTAATACGGAGATATGATATTATAAGTCTAGAAGGAGACTTACCGGGACCAAATTTTTTGTCCCCATAAGTCTCCTACCGTGACCAAAAAAATTTTGGTCGCCGATAGTTTTGTTCATGATCGATTTTGAGAGACCAAATAATTTTGGTCCCTGAAGATAACCTACGGGGACCAAATTTTTGGTCCCCGTAATTCTTAATCACGGATTTTTAGGGACCAAATAAATTTGGTCCCTGAAGATAACTTACGGGGACCAAATTTTTGGTCCCCGTAATTCACCTACCATGACCAAATACGTTTTGGTTGCCGTTTGGTTTAGTCATTAGGGATTTTCAGCGACCAAAATTTTTTGGTCCCCGAAGTAGACTTTTGGGGACCAAATATTTGGTCCCCGTAAGTCACCTACGGTGACCAAAAAATTTTGGTCGCCGTTAGGTTTGTTCAGAATCGATTTTCAGAGACCAAATAAATTTGGTCCCTGAAGATAACCTACGAGGACCAAATTTTTGGTCCCCGTAATTCTTAATCACGGATTTTCAGGGACCAAATAAATTTGGTCCCTGAAGATAACCTACAAGGACCAAATTTTTGGTCCCCGTAAGTCACCTACCGTGACCAAATACGTTTTGGTCGCCGTTTGGTTTAGTCATTAGGGATTTTCAGCGGCCAAAATTTTTTGATCCCCGAAGGAGACTTTCGGGGACCAAATTTTTGGTCCCCGTAAGTCACCTACAGGGACCAAAAAATTTTGGTCGCCGTTAGGTTTGTTCATGATCGATTTTCAGAGACCAAATAAATTTGGTCCCTGAAGATAAGCTACGGAGACCAAATTTTTGGTCCCTGTAAGTTATCTACCGCAATCAAAAATATTTTGGTCGCAGTTTGGTTCGTTAATCACGGATGTTTAGGGACTAAATTCATTTGGTCCCCGAAGTTGACTTACCGGGACCAAATTTTTAGTCCTGGTAAATCACCTATGGCGACCAAAAAAATTTTGGATGCCGTTTGGTTCGTTCATAAGGGATTTTCAGGGACCAAATTTTTGGTCCCCGTAAGTCACCTACGGGGACCAAAAAATTTTGGTCGCCATTAGGTTTGTTCATGATTGATTTTCAGAGACCAAATAAATTTGGTCCCTGAAGATAAGCTACGGAGACCAAATTTTTGGTCCCTGTAAGTTATCTACCGCGACCAAAAATATTTTGGTCACGGTTTGGTTTGTTAATCACGGATGTTTAGGGACCAAATTCATTTGGTCCCAGAAGTTGACTTCCCGGGACCAAATTTTTGGTCCCGGTAAATCACCTACGGCGACCAAAAAGATTTTGGTCGCCGTTTGGTTCGTTCATAAGGGATTTTCAGGAACCTAAATTTTTTAGTCCCCGAACGAGACTTACGGGGACCAAAAATTTGGTCTCCGTAAGTCTCCTATGGCGACCAAAAATTTTTGGTCGCCGTTTGGTTTGTTCTTCAGGGACCAAATAAATTTGGTCCCGGAAGATGACCTACGGGGACCAAATTTTTGGTCCCCGTAAGTCACCTACCGCGATCAAATTTATTTTGGTCGCCGTTTGTCTTTGGCGGGAATGAAATTTTATTTTGGCGGTCAGCCATTAGCGACCAAAAATAATTTGGTCTCTAAATGTCACCTACGGGGACCAAAATTTGGTCGCTGAAGGCTCTGGCTTTTGGGGACCAAAAATTTAGTCGCGGAAACTACTCTTCAGGGACCAAATTTTTTTTGGTCGCAGAAGATTTGGTCGCTGAAAGTTCAATTTCTTGTAGTGATAGTAACCTAATAAGCTATTATTAGTCCTTGTAACTAAAATTTATTTTAAGTAATCAAACAAGATATTATTTGATTAATGACTGGATCATGAGCTCTAAGGTTACCATTAGTAACCGAATTAAATATCGATTTTTGGTACGTGGTGGGACATATAACTAGGATTATGGGTAAATGTTGGCTAGGATACCAACATTGAATGTAATAAGTTATGGTAAGATAGATGATTCTTATCTTACGTCTTTTTGAAAACAGGTAAATAAACTGTGTTGTAATCTGTTGAAGCATCAAACTCAAATCTAGTAAAACCATTAAGTACAACTCCGCCTACAGCATAGGCATATTGTTTTATTAATTGCATGTTTTCAAAACCATACATTTATGTATAAATGTGTATGATTTATGATTCACATTGTGACATCATGAAGCATGTTCACTAATGATAATTTACATGGTAAGAATGAGATCCAGTTTCAAGTAAGGAACTATTTTAAGAATATGTTGTTTATGAAAGATGATAAATAAGTTTGGTGTTGTACGACCTGCATTAGGTCAGGTTTGGTCCATGGTTTGAGTTGGACTGGGCTGGTCACCCCAACTACTCCATGGCAGCGCGCTACGGTACGTACACTTCTGTTATGTAAGGGCTCAAAGATAAGCTAACTTAAGAGAGCATAATCAAAGCATAATTGGCTCATGCATGGTTTTATTATGAAATTTTTTGCGGATTAATAGTTGTACTTGCTGAGTGAAACCTCACGACTTATGTCTATGTTGTAGGTAAGCTTACTACTGGCAGTGCTTGTTACAAGACGGTAGAGTTAGGCAGGGCTATCTATGAGATTACGGGCTGGGAACCACTACGCGTTTTGTTATAATACATGTATGCAGTTCTATTGTATAATAAGCTTCAGACTCAAGCGCTTGATTAAGTACTTATAAATATGTATATAAGTAGGTTTGTATGTGAGTGTATGAATTAAGTTGTAAAAGAAAAAAACTCTATATAAATAAATATATATATATATATATATAGAGTCCGAATTTCCGCTATTTAAGTAAGTCCAGAAATCATGTAAGTTATGTACGGTAACGGCCTACGTAAGGTGGATCGTTACAGTTGGTCTCCTATCCGGTACTGATGGAATCCAACAATGTGAATTTCTGTTATCGTAAATGTGAACTTCAGTTACTAGAAATGTAAATTCATGCAGAAGCAAATGTAAAATAAGGGAAATTTACATTCACTTTAGCTACATTTCATTCTGCATGAATTCACATTCCTGGTAACTAAAGTTCACATTCACAATAACTAGAGTTCACATACCGAATACCATATGGTACTGAATGCAAAACTTTATGTACGTTATATATACACTACTATAGAATTTGGATTGCACAACGGAGCTTCCACGACTGTCTTTTAAAAATGGATGTGGAAATTTAGACAAAAACATGGAGCAGAATACAGTTTTCGAAAACCATCGTGGAAGCTGTAGCTTCCACGACGGTTTTGAAAGACCGTCATGGAAGACCGTCGTGGAAGGGCCGTGCTTCCACGACGGTCTTTCAAAACTGTCTTGGAAGCCACCGTGCTTCGACGAAGGTCTAAAAAGACCGTCATGGAAGCATGGCCCTTCCACGATGGTCTTTGGAGACCATCATGGAAGCACGGCCCTTCCATGACGGTCTAAAAAAACCGTCGTGAAAGCACGGTGGCTTCCACGACAGTTTCTAATTAACCGTACTGGAATCACGGATTCCAGGATCGTTTTTTTAGAAACCGTCGTGGAAAATTCGCGATATATTTTCCCATCACCGATTGTTGCTATGATATTTCTACATCAATACAGCAACTGTAGAGAACTAAAATCATTCCAGATATCTCCGAAAACAGTCGGTACACCACTGTGTGACGCCACCACCATCATCTACCATCGATCATCAATCTCTCTTATAAGTCATGATCACAAAACTTAGCTTTATGTTGTTTTCATCTGTATTTTTTATTTACGATTTTATAGTAATTTTGTATGTTTTGGGATTGCTTTTGATACATTAAAAACTGCAATGGGCCGGGTGTTTAACATACGAACTTATCATGATCAAATTGTTATTTTTCCCCAGTAATGTTTATTCGATTTTTTTGTTAATTGTTCAATTAATTAATATGCCGGTAGTAGTGTTTAATTATAGCTAAATGAAAAGGATATGCATGCAATTTAAAATTATGCACACTTTGACTTTGAAAGCTTTGATTTCTTGATTTAGGATTTGCAAATCATGGATAGAAAATGGATGTGGTTTGATAGATTGTCTAAAGCATATGAAGATGGTATTGAAGAATTTTTGTCATTTGCCAAAGCTCACATACAAGATGATAAGATTCCGTGTCTGTGTCAAATTTGTGGTAATCATAGATCTCATTCCATTAATGATGTTGGAGGGCATTTACGTGCTTATGGGATTATTTAATCTTACCAAACATGGTATTTACATGGTGAAGATTTTTTCGATATTAAATATACATCAACGAGTACTAAAGGTAAAGAGCCTATTATTGAGGAAGACATTGGTGATAATATGTGTAATATGATAAATGATTTGGAAGAAAACTTTGTGCACCATCCGGAGTTATTTGGGGCAATAATTATTGATGCTGAAACGCCCTTATATGTCGGGTGTACAAAATATACGAAATTAGGGGCATTTGTTAAATTATGGAATATGAAAGTGTCGGGAGGGGTAGACGAATTCTAGTTTCATAACTCTTTTAGAATTTCTGAAAGATGTTCTACCGGATGATAACAAAGTGCCACCTAGTATGTACGAGGCGAAGAAGACGTTAAGCACTTTGGGAATGGAATATGAAAAGATACATGCTTGTCCAAATGATTGCGTCCTTTACCGGAAAGAATATGAAGATTTAGATGAATGTCTAGTTTGTAACGAGTCAAGATTGAAGAAGGGCAAGATGCCATCGAATGGTAGAAAAGGAGTGCCGGTGAAGGTGTTATGGTACATTCCACCAGCACCACGTTTGCATCGTTTATTTCATAATGCTGAGCATGCTAAGAACTTGACATGGCACGACGATAAACGTGTTGACGATGGCAAACTTAGGCATCCGGCCAATGCACTACAATGGAAGACCTTTGATGACAATCATCCAGATTTTAGTGCAAAAACAAGGAATTTTCGTCTCAGTTTGTCGACGGATGGAATGAACCCACATAGTAACATGAGTAGTCGGCATAGTATCTGGCCAGTCATACTTGTCAACTACAATCTCCCTCCAGAATTGTGCATGAAGCAGAAGTTCTTGATGTTGACATTATTGATCTCAGACCCTCAATAACCGGGGAATGACATTGACGTGTACTTAGTACCATTAATCGATGACCTAAAAAGCTTATGTGAAGATGGTTTACAAGTTAGAGATTCTTACCATCAATATACGTTCAATCTTCGTGCCATGTTGATTTGGTCAATTAATGACTTTCCTGCACTTGGCAACTTATCTGGTTATCCTGTGAAGAGTTCTATATGTTGTCCCATTTGTATGAAGGAAATATCTTCCATCTGGTTGAAAAATGGTAAAAAAACCGTTTACCTTGGTCACAGGAGATTATTGCCAAAAAAACATGGATACCACAAACAAAAGAAGGCTTTTCATGTGACAATATATTTACTTAAATATAGCACCTTTTACAACAACAAAAAAAACAAGAGAGTGGGAGAGAGGGGGGAGGGCGGGGTGTGGTGGGATGTGGTGGTGTAACATTTGAAAGGGTTGAATATAGACGTGTATATATACGTATATTTGTAGGGCACCTTCGATTAAAAATATTTCAGTAGGAAAAGAGTAGAAAAAAATGAGTAATAATTACATTAGTGAAATTAACATAATTAAGTTTAGTAAACACTAAAAGAGAATGGGGTTGTATATGAGATTGCATGTTTTTACCATGTCATTCGTCTTCGTAGGTGACGTCTATATACACCACCTTGACATTCCCAAGCCTCAAGCAGTGTCTATAAGGCGACGTCTAAAGCTGTTTTTGTACTAGTGTTCTCATTTTTTTACTTTACTTTACAATCTCTTTACCTTTTCTATTACATTCATTTACGGCTTGGTAAACACACCCTGAAGCTCAATCAATCCTTTTTTTCACAAGATTAGAAAGATTCAGCTTCAATAAGGCTCGTTTCCCAGCCCGAAATTAACATAATTAAGTTTAGTAAACACTAAAAGAGAATGGGGTTGTATATGAGATTGCATGTTTTTACCATGTCATTCGTCTTCGTAGGTGACGTCTATATACACCACCTTGACATTCCCAAGCCTCAAGCAGTGTCTATAAGGCGACGTCTAAAGCTGTTTTTGTACTAGTGTTCTCATTTTTTTACTTTACTTTACAATCTCTTTACCTTTTCTATTACATTCATTTACGGCTTGGTAAACACACCCTGAAGCTCAATCAATCCTTTTTTTCACAAGATTAGAAAGATTCAGCTTCAATAAGGCTCGTTTCCCAGCCCACCTTGTCCGTTAAGTCAACGTTTTTGTCAAGTTTCTAAGATTTTTGTGTAATCTTTGGTCCAGCAATTAAATTTTTGTTAAGAACATATATTATTTTCCTTTCCATCTATTTACCTTCGTTATTATAATATATTAGTGAAGCATTGCTTTTCCAGAGAAAAGTCATTTTCGGAGCAGATGTAACGACCGCCTAGCACAGGTCGCTACCATACATACATATCGTACATACATAACTTACACAGCGGAAATTTTTTTTTTTTTTTTATACTGTACTTACATACGAAATATAAATGTATATCGAACATTAATTACGTTGTTTGGGTGTAAATAAAACTTATTTCATAATTACATAATATAACGAAACGCGTAGCGGTTTATTCCCACATTTCACAGTCCGCCAATCCATGCCCTCCATCTTGCATCAAGAATTATTTCCAGGCTGCTTACCTACAGCACAGACGTAAGACAGTGAGCTTTCGCTCAGCAAGTACAACTATTCTATACCGCAATTTACTTTAAATAAAACACATCACACATACCACACTAATCATAACTTAAGCATAACATAATATAACTTATCTTAACTTATGCATGAGCCATTTATGCTTCATTATGCTTGCTTAATTAATCGTAACTTGCTTTCTTAACTTATCATAACTTATCTTGTCTTATCTTGTGGGCCCCATAACGTAAGTGTTCGTACCAGGCGCGCAACTATGAATTGGTTGGGGCGGCCAAACCATTTCCAATTCAATCCATAGTTCAACCCGACCTAACGCGGGTCGGTACGACACAGGCAAATTATTTGCCATCATAACTTTCATTATCTCATACTTAATTGTATTAATTAGTGAGCATACATCGTGATATGTCACACAATTAATTTATAATCTTATCATCATAACCTATTCCATGGCATTCTAAATCATAGCATTTCAACTTTTTATAACACATAACATACCATAGCATATAACATAGCATATCATCATAGCATTTTATAACATACTCTTAACACATAATCATAGCATACTACAAAGCATGACATTTTCTATAACATTTCCTATAACTTAAAACTATCTACAACACATAAGAGGTAACATTTACACTACATAGCATTTTCATCATACTTTGGCAAGTATACACAACAAAGCCCATGCTGTAGGCGGAGTTGTACTTACCTCGTTCGTAAAAGCTGTGTCCAGAAGTCGAGTTAAATCCCGTTGGGACACTTCGGCGTGCGACGTTCTGAGATTAATAAAAGTAAGGGTTAGAACTGTTGGTATATAACCAACAGTTCTAACCCTTACTTTTATTAATCTCAGAACGTCGCACGCCGAAGTGTCCCAACGGGATTTAACTCGACTTTGGACACAGCTTTTACGAACGAGGTAAGTACAACTCCGCCTACAGCATGGGCTTTGTTGTGTATACTTGCCAAAGTATGATGAAAATGCTATGTAGTGTAAATGTTACCTCTTATGTGTTGTAGATAGTTTTAAGTTATAGGAAATGTTATAGAAAATGTCATGCTTTGTAGTATGCTATGATTATGTGTTAAGAGTATGTTATAAAATGCTATGATGATATGCTATGTTATATGCTATGGTATGTTATGTGTTATAAAAAGTTGAAATGCTATGATTTAGAATGCCATGGAATAGGTTATGATGATAAGATTATAAATTAATTGTGTGACATATCACGATGTATGCTCACTAATTAATACAATTAAGTATGAGATAATGAAAGTTATGATGGCAAATAATTTGCCTGTGTCGTACCGACCCGCGTTAGGTCGGGTTGAACTATGGATTGAATTGGAAATGGTTTGGCCGCCCCAACCAATTCATAGTTGCGCGCCCGGTACGAACACTTACGTTATGGGGCCCACAAGATAAGACAAGATAATTATGATAAGTTAATAAGATAAGTTATAAGAGCTTAGTATCAAGCATAATGAAGCATAAATGCTCATGCATAAGTTAAGATAAGTTATATTATGTTATGCTTAAGTTATGATTAGTGTGGTATGCTAGTTAGGATATGTGTGATGTGTTTTATTTAAAGTAAATTGCGGTATAGAATAGTTGTACTTGCTGAGCGAAAGCTCACTGTCTTACGTCTGTGCTGTAGGTAAGCAGCCTAGAAATAATTCTTGATGCAAGATGGAGGGCATGGATTGGCGGACTGTGAAATGTGGGAATAAACCGCTACGCGTTTCGTTATATTATGTAATTATGAAATAAGTTTTATTTACACCCAAACAACGTAATTAATGTTCGATATACATTTATATTTCGTATGTAAGTACAGTATAAAAAAAAAAAAAAAAAATTTCCGCTGTGTAAGTTATGTATGTACGATATGTATGTATGGTAACGACCTGTGCTAGGCGGGACGTTACAGAGTTGGTATCAGAGCGGTTGCCTGCGATCAAATTTCACAGTCAGCCTGCCATCGCCGCCATCATTGTAAGTTAAAAATTTTATTTTCGTATATTAATAATTATTATGCGCCTATATTATGATAGACTTGACGATATGGACCCGGACCAAGTCGACGCGGACCGAGAGGCGACGAGGTCATTCTTTCAGTAGTGTCCGCTTATGTTTGACGGCACGAGACGTACGGTACCAGTGGCAGCATGGTTGTATGATATGGAGTTGATCTTCCATACCTGCCACATCGAGGCCCGGCTACAGGTTTCCTTGGCTAGCCGATGTTTCGCTATTGACGCTAGGATATGGTGGATCATCCTTGGAGAGCGTCAGTTGTCGAGCCGCACGTGGCCGCATTTTCGCACGGCAGTGATGACTCGTTACGGGCCGATGATAGGCGAGGGAGCGGGCGATGTACTCCGCGATGCTGAGATCTATGAGGACATGCACCACACTCGTTACCTCAGCTACGTAGCTGATTGGCACGCGTATCCTCAGGAGACGATGGCCCATTATTGTCGACGATTCCAGGAGTCGATGCTGCCATACATTCCTCAGTATCTACAGAGTCCCGAGCTGCAGGCCTTAGTTATTCTGAGGAACGGATTGCCTATTCAGATCCGGCAGTACATTCCTGAACCCATGCTCGATTTGTCAGTTGGACACATGATTGAGGCTATTTTGGGAGTCGAGGCTAACATTCACGATATGCCAGCCCCGGATTTGGCAGAGGCTCAGCAGGCGCCAGTAGAGGACGCCGAGATACCAGAGCCGGTGTATGAGCCAGATCCAGCCTACCAGGAGGACCCGATGGCTGCCGACCCGATGCCAGAGGTACCTGCTCATGAGGTCGACTTTGAGGTCGAGGCTGATGACTATGACGGGGATGATGAGATGGACGTTCCCGAGGACCCGATTCCTCCTATTATCGTATTATCCAGCGATGATGAGGAGGAGGAGCCCGAGCACGAGCCTGGGTTTGGAGGGTGGCCGGAGGAGGGAGATGACTTCGAGGAGGATCCGGAGGAGATCTTCGATGAGGACGGAGAGGCCGACTCCGACGTCTCAGTAGTCACAGTTGTAGAGTTAGATTAGGATTAGATCGATCGATTATGTATATATTTTTGCTTTTAAGACTGTTTGTACTAGCTTATTATTTTTTGAGATAGGCTTGTACTTATGTACGATGGTAAAGTGGTAGACACTTCCATCATATTTTTGACCCTGTGTATACAGTATGACGAACATATATGTACGTATATTATTGTAAATATGATGTACTTTTTGTAAATGTACAAAAGATAAGTTCAAAGTATGGTATGAATGACAAATGTTATGTTATGAGATACAATGTCTGTATTATGACTATGAATGCTATGATAAGTATGTAATGTTAAGTATTACATTATGATAAGATAAATGATGAATGAAAGAAAGGATATTAATAGTATGATAATATCTTTTCTAAATGGTATGATAGGATGGTACGCCCACGTCGAACAATGCCAGTAAATCCGCCCGAGCCGGATTTCGCGACAATTGTTGCAAATTTGCAAAGACAGCTGCTCGAACAGCAGCAAGAAACTAACAGATTGCGAGAACAGATAGCGCAATTGAATCAGAGGCCCCAAGTGAACGAAGTTCCACCCCCAGTACAACAGGTACCGCCAGTGGTACCTCAAGTTCCAGAGGTCCAACCAGAGATTCCTCGGAATGCTGAGATTCCGATGGCACAAGCAGGAGGACAGGACAATGTACAGCCAGTGCGGGAGGATCTGCTGTACGAGAGATTCAGGCGGATGAAGGCGCCTGAATTTGAAGGGGTAACTGACCCAGTCGCCGCCGATAATTGGTTGATCGATATCCAGGTTATCTTGGATTTCATGCGGCTTACAGAACAGGAGAAGGTTCTCTGTGCTTCATTTGCCTTGAAGAAAGATGCACGGCACTGGTGGATGACCGTTCAAATGCGGCGGGATGTCATGGCCATGAACTGGCAGGATTTTGTAACCGAATTCCGTGCCATGTACTACAACGCGGAGATACTGGCGACTCAGCAAGATGAGTTCACCAGTTTACGACAGGGATCGATGACGGTTATGGAGGCCGTAAAGAAATTTGAGCAGCTAGCCCGTCTGTGCCCGGAACTGGTTCCGAATGAAAAGGAAAAGGTCAGAAGGATGATGAAGATGTTCCGCACAGACATCTCCAAGCAGGTCAGTGCAGGCAGTAGCCCACCTACCCTGGTATCTGATTGTGTCAGTAGAGCGATAAGAGCGAGTACTGGATCAACCAGGACAAGGAAGCTAGGGCTCAGATTTTTAAAGCCAGAAAGGAGGAAAAGGCCGTGGTAAAGCAGACACAGCCTCGTCAAAACGCTGAGACCAACCAGAAGGGCCAGACCAGTAGCCCTGCCCAGAATTCCAAGCAGTTTGGAAAGAATAAGAGAAAGGGTAATTTCACGGGCCAGGGACAACAGAAGAACTTCCCACAGAAGAGTAATAATCGGGGAAGGGATGGTAACAGCGTTGAGTATCCGCAGTGTGCCAAATGCGGAAAGAAGCATCCAGGGGTATGCAGAATGGGGACAAATGTTTGTTACCTATGTGGCAAGGAGGGGCATTTTGCCAGAAGCTGCAACCAGAACCCCCAAAACCAGAACCCTCCACCATCTAACCGAAACGCACCCGGTCAATTACATGCAGTCCAAGCCAGACTCGAAGGACCCTCGATCACGCAAGGCAGATTGGAGGCTCCTGAACCTCAAGCCAGGATCTATGCTTACACGAGAGGAGATGCTGAAGCAGGAACTTCTCACGTGGTGACAGGTCAGATCTCTATCACCACTCATGAAGCTATTGCCTTGTTTGATTCTAGAGCCACTCACTCGTTTATATCCTTAGAGTTCGCCCAGAAGTTAGGAAGAGGTGTTGATAAGTTAGAGCAGCCTTTCAAAACTTCTCTGCCATCCGGAGAAATTTTATGGTCCGATTTCTGGATACAGAATATTCCCGTAATTATTTGTGGTAGAGAATTGTATGTAGATCTCATCGCGATCCGACTTCAGGATTTCGATGTGATCTTAGGGATGGACTTCTTGGGCAAGTACAACGCCAAGATCGACTGCAGGAAGCGTTGTGTGGCTTTCAATCCCTACGATGAAAGGAGTTTAATTTCCATGGACAGTCTCGGAACTCAACAACCAGATTGGTCACGGCAATGAAAGCTTGGAAAATGTTAGCTAGTGGCTGTCAGGGGTACTTAGCTAACATGGTGGACAAGGATCGGGAAATGGAATTAATGCCGGAAGATGTCCCCATTATTAAGGAATATGTGGATATCTTTCCGAAGGATTTGCCAGGGCTTCCGCCAGAACGTGAAATTTCGTTCGAGATCGAGTTGCTACCTGGAGCTGCTCCGATATCGAAAGCACCTTACCGCATGGCACCAGCTGAGCTTAGAGAACTGTAAGTGCAATTACAAGAGTTGCTCGACAAGGGATTCATCCGACAGAGTTACTCTCCGTGGGGAGCGCCTGTTTTGTTCGTTAAGAAAAAGGATGGATCGTTGCGTATGTGTATCGACTATCGCGAGCTGAATAAGATCACAATCAAGAACAAGTATCCCCTCCCGAGGATAGACGATCTGTTTGATCAGCTTAGAGGAGCAGTGGTATTTTCAAAGGTCGATCTGCGATCAGGTTATCATCAGCTCAAGATCAAGGAGTCAGATATCTCCAAGACGGCTTTTCGTACGCGCTATGGACACTACGAATTCTTGGTTATGCCGTTTGGACTGACCAACGCCCCAGCTGCTTTCATGGATCTTATGAACAGAGTGTTCAAAGAATATTTGGATAAGTTCGTTATCGTCTTTATTGACGATATTTTGATTTATTCAAGGTCCCAGGAAGAACATAAGCAGCATTTGAGAGTAGTGATGGAGACGTTGAGACGACATCAGCTATATGCCAAGTTCACAAAATGTGAATTTTGGCTAGAAAAGGTGCATTTCTTGGGGCATGTGGTGTCCAAAGAAGGGATTTCTGTGGATCCTGCTAAGGTAGAGGCAGTTAGTTTATGGCCCAGACCTAAGAATGTTACGGAAATCAGGAGTTTCTTTGGATTGGCTGGTTATTATCGGCGATTCGTAGAGGGATTTTCTAAGATCGCAACCCCTCTTTCTGCTCTTACCCGGAAAGGAAGGAATTTCGAGTGGACATCGAAATGTGAAGAGAACTTTCAGGAGCTAAAAAAGAAGCTTACTAGCGCCCCAGTGTTAGTAATTCCTGACGTAGATGCGGGAAATTTCGTTATTTACAGTGATGCTTCCAAAATAGGACTTGGAGCGGTCCTGATGCAACATGGAAAGGTGGTCGCCTATGCCTCACGACAATTGAAGGAGCACGAAAAGAACTACCCTACGCACGATCTGGAGTTAGCAGCGGTAGTTTTTGCACTCAAGATCTGGAGGCACTACTTATACGGGAATAAATGCGAAATTTACACAGACCACCAGAGCCTCAAGTACATTTTTACTCAAAAAGAGCTCAACATGAGACAACGTAGATGGCTAGAACTTGTGAAGGATTATGATTGTGAAATCCTTTACCATCCTGGAAAGGCAAACCGGGTGGCAGATGCTTTAAGTCGGAAATCGGTAGGATGCTGATGTCTATTGAGATTTTTCCGAAGCCACTACAAAGAGAAATTTCTGAGTTCAACTTGGAGCTGTTGACGGGAAGATTGTCCTCTCTGACCCTCCAGTCCAATCTTTTGGAAGTTATCAAGACGCATCAAGGAAAAGACCCATCTTTGATGAAGGCGCAACTTTTCAATGAAAAGAACAAGGAGTTTAAGACCTCTGTCGATGGTATTATCTACTTCAAAGAAAGGATTTGTGTTCCCGACTTTAAGTTTTTGAAGGATCAGATACTATCAGAGGCACATAAGACGCCGTATTCAGTGCATCCAGGAGCTTCCAAGATGTACAAAGATCTCCGAGAGAATTATTGGTGGCCAAGCATGAAGAATGAGATAGCAAAGTATGTGTCAAAATGCCTAACTTGCCAGAGAGTGAAGGCCGAACATCGACATCCAGGCGGAGAATTGCAGAAGATAGAACTTCCCGAATGGAAATGGGAGCAAATCACTATGGATTTTGTCGTAGGACTGCCCAGAACTTCAAATGGGAATGACACAATCTGGGTGGTTGTTGATCGACTAACCAAATCCGCCCACTTCATCGCTATCAAAGCCACTTATTCGGTAGAAAAATTGGCTGAAGTCTACGTATCCCAGATCGTCAGATACCATGGAGTACCGAAATCGATCATCTCGGACCGTGATGGACGTTTCACTTCTCGATTTTGGACAAGTGTGCACAATGCTATGGGGTCGAAACTGAAGTTTAGTACGGCTTTCCATCCCCAAACTAACGGTCAATCAGAACGAACCATCCAGACGCTAGAAGATATGTTGAGAGCATGTGTTCTGGATTTCATGGGAAACTGGGATCAGAAGCTGCAAATGATCGAATTTGCATATAACAATAGCTATCATGCTTCGATTGGTATGGCTCCCTTTGAAGCATTGTATGGAAGGAAATGTCGATCCCCCATTCATTGGCAGGAGGTGGGTCAGAAGCAGCTTCAAACCACGGATTTTATCCGAAAGACTTCAGAGGATATTAAAAAGATTAAACAAAGGCTAGATGTGGCTTTCAGTCGTCAGAAAAGCTATGCTGACAAGCGTAGAAGGCCTTTGGAATTCCAAGTCGGAGATGCGGTATTCATAAAGATAGCTCCAATGAAGGGAGTAATGCGCTTTGGCAAGAAAGGGAAGCTTAGTCCAAGGTATACTGGACCATTTGAAATCCTTGAAAGAGTTGGGAAAGTAGCCTATAAGCTTGCCCTACCGCCAGAACTTGCGTCAATGCACAATGTATTCCACGTCTCGATGCTCAAAAAGTATGTGTCAGACCCTTCTCATGTGCTTAACCAGGAACCAGTGGAAGTTCAAACGGACTTAACTTATGAAGAAAAGCCCGTACGAATATTAGATCGGGAAGAGAAGGTCTTAAGGAATAAGACGATTCCCATGGTTAAAGTGTTGTGGCGAAACCACAAGGTTGAAGAAGCAACCTGGGAATTAGAAGATAGTATGAGGAAGAACTACCCCGGTTTGTTCTAATTTTCGAGGACGAAAATTTTTAAGGGGGGTAGATTGTAATACCTAGTTATTTAACGATTATGATTCTTTGTACAAAAAAATTCAAATTGTACCTTAAGAATATTAATGAAAAAGCCCGGTTAAGGGTTTTTATAATGTTTTGTGAGTCTTTATGACTTTAAAAGACTCAAAAATAATTTCTAGGACAAGAAAACGTCCTTTTAGGTAAAAAGGAATGAAAATGGCCAAAAATGTATGTTGGTCAAAGTTTGACCAAAAACGTCGACGGTTGACCAAAAAGTCAACTGTTGACCACGGGAGTCAAAATCTCGGCAAGAAAGTCACCTGTCGACAAGAAAGTCAATGGTGGACGAGAAAGCCAAAGATTGACCCCAAAAAGTTAAAGAAAAGATGGTACGAGTAAAATCGCCGCAGTATAGAATTATACTGTATAGGCCGTTTTTACTGATAAAATGATATGTTTAGAACTTAAAACCACCATAGAAAGACAAGCACATTAAGTAGAATTAAAGGGCAAAAAGGGTTTTAAGAAATAAGGAAATTTTTATACAGTTTGTTTTCACACAGACAAATTTTGGACTGCCGTTCGGTAAACTAATACTGTGCATAAGTGAATCCAGTATTAGAAATACCTGTGTTAAAACAATAATGGACTGCATAACAAGGTAAAGAGCCAAACAAACCTTAGAATGGCTTACCTCATTCACCTTTTGGATTATGACATCATTATGTCATTTAAAAAAAAAATTGGAAAGTATTTGGTTGGCATTAGCCATGCAATGGCCGGCCACATGCCCCCCCCCTAAGTCCAATTTCTGATTTTTTGAGGACTAAAGTGTGCAATTTCAAGAAGTTTCAACCTCTATAAATAGGGGTGCCATAATTCAAAGAAAAATTAGAGAAAAGCAACCAAACTTTGGCCAAATTTTCCTCCACCAAATCCGAACTTCAACAAGAGTGAAAGGAAGGAAATTTTGCAAAAACCAAATGTGTTTTAAGCCTAGGGATAGTCGGTTTTACCTTAGAGAGCAAGCAAGGAAGTTTGAAAAAAAATTGGAACCCAATTCTAGGCCAAGGGCCGGTTGTGTGGGGCAAGAGAAAAGCAAGAGAAAAAAAGTTGAATCCAAAGGGGGATTTAGAGTTTTGAGTGTTGGTTTCCACTTAGAACATCATTTAAGAGCACTTGAGCATTTGGTGCACAAGTTGGCCAAAGGACCGGCTGTTGGAGAGGGAAAAAGGGGAGCCAAGAGCCAATCCAAAAATTCGGATCCAAGGTGAGGTAAAATTCCAAGTTCTTAAGCTTTCATTTAAATTTCAATTGGAGAAATTTAAATGTATTTAAGTATGTGTTGTAATGAGCATAAGCTCACTTTAATTTTCTGCCCTAAATTAAGATTATAGGCTATGTGCTTGTTATGGTTAGGATTTATGGTTTGGTGGTTATGATTTTTGCATGCTAGATGTTTGTGAATTGGTTAGGGTTTATGTACATTATGTTTGATGCTAAATTTGAATTGCATGTTGAATATTGGACGTTAGAAAACGCTGCATGTCCACTTTCTAGGCTCCCGCTGAGTTCGGTTGAGGTAGGATGAACGTTTTAGGACGTAAACAAAATTTTAAACCGAAAACTACCAACTCGGGTAGAAATTGGCCAGTTTCGGGAAAAACAGTTTTTGAGGCTTCTAGAGGCCGAATCAGGGGAAACTCAAAACATGAAAGTTTTTAAGTAGAGTTTTTCCTAGAGGACAACGGGACAGTTTTGTAAAATGAGGCTCCAATGGCCTCGGTTTTTACCAAAACCCGTGCCTAAAGTGCCCAGGACCCGAGCACGGCCAGGACAAGTTCCTCAGGGGTTTTGACCACGAAAACGCCAGAACTGGGTTTTACCCAAAACATAAAAGTTGTAGAGTTTTTAAGTGTTTACAACTTTCATGAAGACAAGTTTTACAGATTCAGTCTGGATTTTTAAGATGAAAATGAATTTCGGAGAACTGTACAGGAATTATGGAAATCCTGTACAGGATTTACAAAGTTAACACAGAAAATGCATATTTTTGTAATTACACTGCAAAATTGACATTGAGAAACTGTTCCAAAGGCAGTCTCCAATAGTCAATAATTTTATACGACTCCTTTTAAGGTTTTCAGTTTTTTTAAAAAGATTGAACAAAAGGATTTTTAAACCAAAACCTAAGAATTCTTTTCTAAGGAAATAAGTTTGTTTTTAAAACCTAAGTTAAAGATTTAACCGGTTAGGGTTACTTAGGTAACCAATTAAGACAAGGTAAAGATAAGTAAGGTTATATAAGAATGTTGGTTATATTACCAACAGTTCTAACCCTTACTTTTATTAATCTCAGAACGTCGCACGCCGAAGTGTCCCAACGGGATTTAACTCGACTTCTGGACACAGCTTTTACGAACGAGGTAAGTACAACTCCGCCTACAGCATGGGCTTTGTTGTGTATACTTGCCAAAGTATGATGAAAATGCTATGTAGTGTAAATGTTATCTCTTATGTGTTGTAGATAGTTTTAAGTTATAGGAAATGTTATAGAAAATGTCATGCTTTGTAGTATGCTATGATTATGTGTTAAGAGTATGTTATAAAATGCTATGATGATATGCTATGTTATATGCTATGGTATGCTATGTGTTATAAAAAGTTGAAATGCTATGATTTAGAATGCCATGGAATAGGTTATGATGATAAGATTATAAATTAATTGTGTGACATATCACGATGTATGCTCACTAATTAATATAATTAAGTATGAGATAATGAAAGTTATGATGGCAAATAATTTGCCTGTGTCGTACCGACCCGCGTTAGGTCGGGTTGAACTATGGATTGAATTGGAAATGGTTTGGCCGCCCCAACCAATTCATAGTTGCGCGCCCGGTACGAACACTTACGTTATGGGGCCCACAAGATAAGACAAGATAAGTTATGATAAGTTAAGAAAGCAAGTTACGATTAATTAAGCAAGCATAATGAAGCATAAATGGCTCATGCATAAGTTAAGATAAGTTATATTATGTAATGCTTAAGTTATGATTATTGTGGTATGCTAGTTAGGATATGTGTGATGTGTTTTATTTAAAGTAAATTGCGGTATAGAATAGTTGTACTTGCTGAGCGAAAGCTCACTGTCTTACGTCTGTGCTGTAGGTAAGCAGCCTGGAAATAATTCTTGATGCAAGATGGAGGGCATGGATTGGCGGACTGTGAAATGTGGGAATAAACCGCTACGCGTTTCGTTATATTATGTAATTATGAAATAAGTTTTATTTACACCCAAACAACGAAATTAATGTTCGATATACATTTATATTTCGTATGTAAGTACAGTATAAAAAAAAAAAAAAATTTCCGCTGTGTAAGTTATGTATGTACGATATGTATGTATGGTAACGACCTGTGCTAGGCGGGTCGTTACAGTACTTGCTGAGCGAAAGCTCACAACTTACATTTACGCTGTAGATAAGTTTTCTATTGGCAGTATTTGATGCAAGGCGGTGAGGCATTGGCAGGGCTATCTGTGAAACGTGGGATGAAAACCGCTATGCGTTTTGAAATAAATGTTTATGTCATTAACTGAGTACAAGTTAATTTACGTTACGACGATTTTGAAAAGTATATATGGATTAAGTACGTATGTGTATTGTAAATATGTAAATAGTAAAGTTTAACTTTAAGTTTTTTTAAAAAGAAAGAAAAAAATATATATATACGTTATTTCCGCATGTTTTAAGTAAGTATGTTAAATAAGTATGTTAAATAAGTATGTAGGATAAGTATGGTAACGGCCTACGTAAGGGCGGGTCGTTACACAATAAACTCAGGACGTACATAAGAGGTAAGTATAAACCTCACCTACAGTATGGAAAATAGTAAATACTTTTTTCAAGTATGATATGTGTTCATGTATGCTATAATGAGCCATGTTATGCCATGTCTATATTTCACATGTATCATGATTGATAAGATCACACTTAAAGATTCTTAGTCTTGGAAAATACAAGACTAAGACCAAACCCAGAAAAGTTAAGTGTCGTAACCTCCTGTTGATGCGGGAGGATCATATATGTTCAAGAAAATTCTCAAATCTTTTGTTGATGCAGAAAGGCTGTATTTCATGATTCCCAGAATTGTTAGGGACCTTGCAAACCTTAACCTTCTGTGGAATACGCACAATCGGCACTTACACAAGGGGCCCATATGTTAAGCAAGATAATCAGTTCATAATTGATCATAAATGGATAATGCATAAGTTATATGATGCTTGACATGTTTTGTGAGATACGTTTGTACTTGCTGAGCGTTAGCTCATTAGATATTTCATACTGTAGGTAAAAAGCCTGCAGATTAATTGGTGGGCGATGCGGACGATGCGACAAGTGAAGGGCGGTGTGGGATACCACTATGCAAATCTTTCCGCAAGTTCTTTGGAACAAAAATATATGTATATGTCCATATATTAGAATAAATTGTGTTATAATATATATATATATATGAAGTTTAAAGACTCAAGTTAAATATTATGTTTGACTTCTTATTATGATGAACAAGTATATGTATGCACAGAAAGTCTTTTTATATTGACTAGTCTATTTATGTATGTTTTCAAAAATATATATATATATATATATATATATATTACTCTAAATTTCAAATAAGTTAAAGTTATCAAAACCGAGATTTAGTTTATGAAAGTATGGTAATGGTCCTCCGTAGGTCGGGGCGTTATATAGATCCCAACAACCCCGCCTACAGTATGGACACAAATATTTTTGTTGCTTTGCATGTTTTCCAAAATTCATACTTTGATTTACATGAGGTATATATGTTTTATGTTTTACTATTGTGGCATCATGAAAGCATGCTCACTAATAATAAATCACATAATAAGAACAAGATCAAGTTTTCAAGTAAGAAACAATTAAGATTCAAGTTTTCAAGTATGATCAAAGCAAGAAGAAATTTTTATGTAATAAGATAAGACAATCAAGATTTCTCGTGTCGTACGTAGTAAATTGGAAACGGTGTTTTGAGGCCTTTAGAGGCCTAATTTGAGAAAACTCAAAACTATAAAGTTGTAGGAAATTGAAAATGCTATGGGACAGCATGGATAGTTTTTGAAAATAAGGCTCCAAAGGCCTTCATTTTTACAAAAACCCGTGCCTGGACCGCCCAGACCTATGTGCACGGCCAGGCAATTTCTACAAGGAAAAAGTATAAGTTAAAAGCAGAACTGGGTTTTGAGCAAAACACGAAAAGTTGTAGGGTTTTTCAATATCTAAAACTTTCGTGAAGAAAATGTTTTCAAAATCCAAACAGATTTCAAAGTAAAATTGAATCAGTATAGTAAGCTCTGATTCAGGAATTTCAAAACAGTACATGCACAGGAAATTCCTGCACATGCACTGACGATTTGACTGTTTTATGCAAATATCTTCAAAACTTCGACAGTTTTATTTAAAAACAGTTTTACATGGTTAATCAAACCCAGTTTAGTTAGAAAAGAAATAAGTAAGCAAATTAAGGAAAGTAAGCCAATTGGTAACCTAAGTAGTCATATAGGTTACCTAATTTTAATTGGGCCTAGTTAATTAAGAACAAATGTTGTATATTGGGCCTTGGGTCCAAGATTACTTAAGGTAACCATAATAGATACCACTTTAAATTTGTTGGGCCTTAGTAGCCTAATAGGCTTTTTAAATGTTCACCCAAGTTGGGCCCATACCTAAGGTTACTCATAGTAACCTAATAGGATGCTAAGGTCATTGGGCCTTGAGCCCAAAGTTCATTAGGTGATCAAACAGGATACTGTTTGATTACCATTAGGGCCTATACCCTAGGGTTACACTTAGTAACCAACAAGGATATTTTAAGGTAAGATAGGATGATTCTTATCTTACCTCCTTTTTTGGAAAACAGGAAGGTAACCTATTGAGGTAACCTGTCGGAACGACAAACTCCAGGACTTAGCATAACCGGTAAGTACAATTCCACCTATAGCATAGACGAAAAATGTTTTTACCGCTTGTATGATTTTAAACTCATACATGTATGACATATGATTTATGCCTTGATGATATGTTGCATATGATTTATGCCTTGATGATATGATGCATATGAATTATGCCTTGATGCTGTGGTACGTATGATTTATGTTTTATCATTGTGATATCATGAAGTATGCTCACTAAAGATAAGTCACTTGGTAAGAATGAGAACCCAGTTTCAAGAAAGAAGCTGTTGTAAAAGATATGTTGTATGAAAAATGACATTTCATTACTGAAGTACATTAGTATGTATGTATACATATGTAAGTATGTTATGAAACAGATATTAATTTCAAGCTGTAAAAAAAATAATAATAAGTCCATATTTCCGCCAAGATTAAATAAGTTATGTATGTTATGTAACTGTAACGGCCTACGTTAGGCAGGTCATTACACTTGTTTACTTGAAAATGTAAATTAAATATTTTTTACCATAATACTTGAAATTACCTTTTTGAAACCATTTTCATAAAATCTCAGTCTCTTTTTAAAGAGATCATAAACCTTAAAAACTGCTTTTAAAGCATCCTTTTAATTAACTGGAATGCATGTGCATGAAATTTCATATACCATGCACAGTTTTGAAAATCCTGTGTTGGAATTTCCTATACCCTATACAGTTTTGGAAATCCCATTTTATCTTTAAATTGATTTAGAATTTGGGTAAACTTTCTTCACAGAAGTTGTAGATCTCATCGAAACCTACAACTTTTATTTTTAAATAAAAACTTAAATCTGCATTTATCTTACTCGTTTCTCCTTTTGAAAAATTCTGGCCATGTACACTATCTATGCAGGCCAGTCTTGGATTTTGATAAAAACAGAGGCCTTTGGGGCTTATTTTCAAAAACCTCCATGTTAACTCTTAGGATTTCTAATTTTCTACAACTTTATAGTTTTGAGTTTTCCCAAATTCGACATCTAAAGGCCTCAAAATTCAGTTTCTAGAAAACTGCCCAGTTAAATACAAAAATTGGCAGTTTTCATTTTTTTTGGTTTTTGCTTAAAAATCCGTGCACAATACCTCAAACGGTCTTAGCCGTGAGCCTACGTCAACATGCAGCATGTTGAATTCATCCTTAACATTCCATACTCACTTATTCATCTTCATGAAAAACACAACATTTGATAACTTTCGAGTTTATCAAATTGTGTTTTTAGGTTAAATTCCATAATCATCATACTTAGATTATCCACATAACCATCATTCACAAACCATCCATATTTAAACATGTGAAAGCATATTCACAAATACTTGGTGAGCAATCATAAACTCATTCTAGAGCAAAATTCAAGTCTATGCTTAGATCTATCAACCAAATCAACCCAAGCATAGATCTAGCATAACCAATCATCAAAAACCATAACATAGGAAGCATGAGCTTATGCTCTTACAATCCATTGCTTGAAATACACATAAATATCATAAACCAACTTAATGAAATTCTTAGTTAGAGGGTTAAGATTATACCTCTAAAGCTTTTGCAAGAGTGGTTCTAGATCCTTGCATGAGAAAAAATTCTTGCTCCACTCTCCACCATAGGAACCGGCCATCCCCCTCTCTCTTTCTCTCTCTCATTTTTCAGTTCCTAATAGTTAGAGGAAGGTTAGGAGAAAACTAAAAACTTTGAGGCTCAACTAAATTGTCCACATGCAAACACACATTACCTATTTATAGGTGAAATCTTGAATTTCTAACAATTATTTTTATCCTTAAAATTGCATATTAGCCCCTAAAAACAAAATATTTACTCATAAATCCCCCTTAGGTGGTTGGCCATAAGGAACCCTTGGAGGCCAAGAAATCTCTTCAAAGTTATCCACTAAATTATTCAATCAAAATCTTCCATATAATTCCTTCCAATTTCTAAAAATCCCAAAAATTCACATAATTATCTTTACTTACTTGGCCTCCAAGTAATGCCATGTTTGGCATTCCCTCCTAATATGCAGTCCATTTTCTTACTGATACAGATATTACAAATATTATTTTAACTATAAACAGTACAGTCCTACTGAACTATAATCTAGAATTCATCTGCAATTAACTAGACCACGTATGGATTTTTCTTAGGACTTGAAACTACTTAGTCCTCCTTGCTCCAAATACTATTCCTGATTTTTCTAAAGCAATCCCATACCTTATTCTCAACTCTACATCCGTAATAACGGTCGACTGTAGTATAATTTCAATACTGCTTATTATACTGCAGTACCATCTTATATAAGTCATGAGTTATTCTGGTCATACTTAAGCCAGAATAAAAACATAAATCATGATTCTGCCTTTTTAACACAAGGCCTCGTTCTTGAGATAATAAACTTATTGTTGAGTCTCATAGCTAATTAAACGAGAACTCAAACATATACTGATAATAAAATTATGAATTTCACATTGATATTCATAATTTTCATGAAGCATCACATAAACATATAGTACGAACTTAAATTCCTTTACATATAAAGAAATCATGAGTCCGTAAAAATTTCGGTTATTATACTATGTTTTCTATGAATTGCCTTAATGAAGTGACAAGTATATGAGTCATACGTATTGCGTTGATTTAACATTTGACATGCATATTTTCTCTTACACTAATATGATTGACAAGCCTCACAGATATGTATGTCGTAATGATAAATTCATAGTGATATGTAAATCTACACTTTGTCACAAATAATAAGGATGAGGCTAACAAAAGATCGAATTAAGTATCGTACCGACCCTCCAATTAGTGAGAGGATAAGATAAGAACGAAAATTATAAGTTATGACCTTAGAGGTTGTTGGAGGTCGCTCCCCCAACTCCCCATTAGTTGTACGTATATGGGTATGACAATGGGGCCCTTAAGTAGACAAGACATATATATAATGAAGTATAAATGAACACACATGATCACATGTATTTTTGAACATTCTTGATGATACATGTGATGATATGATTTTATGAAAATGTTTTGTGAGCTATTGTTTGTACTTGCTAAGCAAAAGCTCATACATGTGTGTTCATGTTGTATGTAATGCGGGTAAGCAGCCTGCTATTTAGATGTTTCATGGACTGGCGAAGCTGTGTGGAGGCGATGAAAGAAGAGAGTGAGATACCACCATGAATTTAATTTCCGTATTTAGACTTCTTAAATTAATTTGTATCGACTATATTTACAATTATTTTCAAATGTTTTGGTACTACAATACTAGTAGGAGTACTTTACGTGAAAAAGGCTTAAGACTCTTTCTTGTTAAGTTACATGAAGTTATAGTTTGTTAATACTATCTAAGTATGAATTTGAACCATATTTAGGCTAGGTTGTTACATAGTAATTATATATTTTAACTCCTATTTTGAATGATATTTTCACCAAGTTAAAATTTTAAAATAAATAATAGCAATCGGGTCATTATCTTCGGATTGGTCCTCCAGTTGACTCGTGGAGTCAACCTGATATTGATATCAGGGAGTCGATCTGGGTCTCAAGTCGACTTACTTGATAAGTTTATCCAATTCTTTGAGTTTCATAGTTTGTGTTAATACATATACGGTGAGAGATAAGATACCAATTTGACCTCTATATATACCATCCATGAGAAAGAGAATAAAAGTACTAGATGGTTTAAGCTCTTAATACTTGTGTATTCTCTAAACGAAACTTTTGTCAGAAATAGTAATTTAATATTCAAAGATACGTAAATCATATAAATATTATATTGTTTATAGCATTATGAGAATGATTCTTTATTTTACTTTTTTAAAAAACTGAATTTTGTTATGTTACTTTATAAATTGTTTTTGAGAATTAGAGCAAGTATGTCATTTTTTAAAAACGTTTAAATGTAATTAACTTATTTTAAAATTGTTGGAAGTAAATAACATATTTGTAGTAAATTGTTTATTTACAAAAGTTTTTTAAGATAATTTTATCGTCTATGTATTTCGTAAAATAAATAATTTATCATAAATGTAATATTTACTGTAAATATTTTATTTACGAGATAATTTTTGTCGCGATATACTCTGTAAATCCATTATTTATCATACATCTACTATTTATGCTATTAAAATTAAAAGTTTGATGCTATTTATTTTTATAATTTTTTTCTAACAAAGTATTGATTGTTGGCCTGATGTTAATCTTTTTAAACTAACTTGGACACTGACATTTCTCCTTACCTCAGTATACTTACAACTGGCTAAACATGGTGCTCTGAAATTTCTTGTCCGTTTGCTGGTCAGATTGGCCAGTAATTACGTATAATTTTATGTAAAACAAATACTATAATTATACTAAATTACATATATTACTGAATAATATATAAGACATTAAAATCAAATGATTATTATAATAACGTAAAAAGAAAAATTACTAAAATGACAGATTTGTATGTACAACTTGCCAAGCAAATAAAACTCCTTCCCAGAAATGGGCGTTATTTTTCGAGGATTTGCGTCTATTAGTATCATGTACTTATTAAGAATTGTGAAAATGGTCAAAACTCTAATTTCTCTTCTTTTTTTTTTTTTTTTTTCAATTAATCATATTTGGACCCACTTGTCAAAACTAGGATCCTACTAGAATTTATTATTATTAAAACCAGAAGAGAATTCATGAGGGTTGGTTTCACGTAATCTTTCACACTATACTAGGAAAACCGTGTTTGGACTGCGAGAAAATTTGGACCAAGTTTAGCAGCCTTCAAATCATGAGAATGGTTAAAATTTTCACACACATTGGATTCCACAATTTTGGTGGGTTGACTGAGCTGTTTCCTGGTCAAAAAAATTCTATATAATATTAGTTCTTACCCTGATCACTTTAAAATAAAAACGGAAGGTATTATACATATATATATATATATACACACACACATATATTATAAATGGGGCATCCAGAAACCACATAAGGAATCTAAGATAAAAAGACGATTAAAAGTAAAAAAAAAAAAAATTTGATAAGTACAAATTTTGCCAGCCAATAAAACATGTTAACATGGAAATCACATGGTATTTCTCAGTAAACGAGCCCAAATGTTTTGTGGAATGAAACTAAAGAAATGGCACAACAAACATCCGTCTCTTTTGTATTGGTTACATTGGTCGGTTTGGGAGGCCAACTTGCTTATTTTTGTATTGTTTGGTTTCTGAGGCTTCTATTCAAGAAGGAATCCACGTACTAGACATGCACTTTCTTCACCAATTTCAAGGGCTTTTATTTAATTTATTTAATTTTTCCTTTTTTGGTCCTTTTTTTTTTTTTTTTTTTCTTTCAATGCATATGTACAACTTCGACATGCATGGAAAAACTTAAAAACTGTGAACTCAAGAAGTAACTCATATGAGTAATCTTCTTCTGGCAAGCATATTATATGTGAAATATTTGTATTTATATGACATGGAAAGATTATTCATATTTTTAGTATTTAATGAACAGTTAACTGCAAAAACAACTTGCAATCAATTCCTGACTAGTGTCCATTATAAATGACACTATAAATCTCGTGAATGAAGTAATTAAATTGTTAGCAATTTATTTTTATTTTAATTTTTATTGTTTCTTTTTTGTGACTGAAAAATCAGCACAAAGTGTTAATATATATTCAGTACATACAATTCTCTTCTATATTGAAAACTTTAAAAGATTTAGAAATCTACTACGGTATTATATCGTAGTGTTGAGTTCAAAACTCTGCTATATTGTACTATTTTCACAAAAAAGGGGAACTATTTAAAACAAAAACTATTTAAAATAACACAGTAAAGAAAACGTAGTAGTGTACCTTAATTAATCTATTACTATATGGAGGTGCCACTGGGATGTGATATAGCAAATCCGCTTTAACAATAATCTAATAGAAAAAAAAAGTTACCTTTATTAAATGCAATTAATTTAGTCGAAGAATTACTCCTTAACATAATGCCTGTAATTTAACTCATGTCATCATAATTCAATTCCTTTATAGGAAAAATTAGAGAGTTTTCTTTAACTTCTTATTAATGGACAAAGAATATGGAACTGAACCAAGAATTAGTGCAATCTCTCCAGGTCTCATTGTCAAATTTTCATTAAATTGTATTTATTATCTATTTACGAAATCTCTTGATTTTTGAGATAGCATTAACTGGGTATAACTTATCAGTGTAGTTTGTAGCTTTATGGAGCTTATTAATAATACTCCTTAATATTGAATCTTCTCTTTTCTCCTAGTTCGTAAATGTAGGCATATTATAGAATTATGTTAAATCTTTGTTTTTCTTTTTCTTTCTTATTTTTTCTTAAATTTTTTTTTTATACGGTATCAGAGCTATTAATATTCTAATGGGTCCCTTATCCTCCATGATGATTGACGCCTCTACTTTCTTCTCTATGCTTAATATTATAGCCAAGCTTTATCATACAAAACATTGAGCTCGTGGTCTCATGACCTCCAATAGGGACGCTTGTCGCTGCACCTCTGTGCCTTTCCTCGACAATTGTCTTTCTTGTGCCTTTGTGTCCTCCCTCAACGATTTTGGCCCTACTCCTCTGCACTCTCCCTCAACGTTGTCATCCGTGCTCTTGTGCTCTCCTTCGACGATCCTTGTACCCTTGTACGCTACCTTGATATATGATCTATCACTGTATCCTTCCACCCTTACTCAACGATTGTTGTCCATGTATGTTTGCACCCTATGCCCATCGATCGTCCATATTGTCTCCTATTAGGGTTTGAGATTGGAAACTTCGTTCAATGCTTCATCTTATGAGGGCATATTTGAGAAAGTTAACTTTTATACTGTTTAATTGTATTTATTTTCACTTTAATGAATCTTTTAATTTAATTAAGATCATCTCTTAGCATTCGACAATTCTAATTTGTATTTGTCTGCTACTCATACATGGTGATTCTTATTAATGAATCTTCTTTGTTTTACTAACCTGTGAATGCATACAAATTGCTGAAACACATTAAATCTTTATATTCTCTTCTTTCTTTTTTAATACTGATCCTATAGTTAGATCTTCCTAACTACAAGGATCCTGAACTAAAATAGGATTCCAACATACCACAGTCCAAGATTTTGAGAAGAGTTGCTATTGCTATGTGAAAACAAAGGTACTATATATGTATGTACAGACAGATAGATAGAGATACTCATGATGTTGATGCAAAATCTGACAAAACCAATAATATGTTGGAATACTTTGGTGATTTCTTAGGTGCCTTAGATCGGGATCAATTTTTAACGGTAACGTGTATTAGTGTCTAGCCACACATATAATGGATAGTATATTAAGTTTAGTAATTAAAAAAAAAAAAACATTGGTAGCTACAAAGTAAGTAGGCAAAAGCAAAAGAGAGAAAGAAAGAAAGACATTTTAATGCAAGATTAATGACACTGCAAATAAGCAATAATATGCCTTATGTATAGATCTTATCTCTAATAATCACACACATATGTATATATATCTATATATATATATATATATATATAGTTGCACTCTCAATATTTATATGTCCTTGAAACCCCATAGAAAAGAGAATAGAAGAGAAGCTAGAAGGAAAAAGAAAAAGAAATAAAGAAATCAATAGTGAAATATGTAGGGGAAAAGCTTCCATTGGTAGCAAGCAAGCTAGGTGCCGCTTTAGTTATTACTTAAGGTTGGTCTTGGAACCTGTAACAAAATGTTAGTATTTCTCAATCAGCTTAATACAACAATTACACCAAACATCAATAAGTTATATATATATATATATATATATATATATATTCCACATCATATTATGTAAAGATACTCAAAACCACTCTAGAGTAGAAAGCTCAAAACTTGGTAAAAATGCCTCTATAGTTGAACTAAAATATTCACCATATATGGTTGCAGGCAGAGCCTTGCGAGAATACCACACCGAATCCCATTACAAGGTACTGAGGTCAAATCTCCCATCCCATGTTTGTCATATGCATACATGCAATAAGAAAATAATTTCCACACACTGATTTTTCCACACACTGATTAATAATAATATTAATCTCATAATCACAAAGGTGCTTACCAGGAAATAGCTTTCACCAGGCTGCAAGCTCTGCAGTAGAATGCCAAATTCATTAGTTGGAAGAGGAACTCCGGAGGAATGCACCAATATCACATCTTGACCAAACATCGGTTTCAAGTCGATTAGACCTTTCGGAACTTCTGTTGGAACCCCATTGATGAACACCGTCATGAATCCTGGAAAATGAATTTCAATTACAGCATTATAATTTAGATCAGCTCAAGCTTTAGGTTTTAACTAATATATATATGTACATATATTGATAATTGAGCCGCCCATTTTTCCTTCATTTTTTTATTTCACAGGGGGAAAAAAAAAAAAAAGAAGAAAAGCTTGGCAAAAAGCCTGAATCTCAGCTGAAGAACGAAGTACTGATCATGATACTTGAGCGAATATTCCATTTATATAACAAGTTAAAATGGGTATCTAAGTTATATTTGTTAAAGTAAAAAATAAATAAAATAAATCTAATATTATAGAAATTATCATTCAAGTTTCTTGGCTTATGATCGATAAAGGGAAGACAAAAGACTTGCTTTCCAATTAGAGTTAGGTTTTCATGTGAAAATTTTCGTAGAAGCAGAATAAAATAAGTATAAAAAAGGCTGTTACAGAACAGAATCTTCATGATTTCAGGGGATAAAGTTGAACTTTTTCTTACTATTCAAACTACACGAGGACTGTAACATCATCAAAAAGTTACCTACTTTAATCAGTCTGACTCACTTTTAGCCTAACAAAACTGCTACAAGCATATTGTTGTCTTCTTTGATCAATAAATTAATTAAGTGTGAATTCATGGTGCAGAAAATCCTACAAAATTACAATGATATAAGTAATATAAGATATCTTGATTAAAATTTAGCATTAAAAAAAAAGTTAATTTACATCACATCACTAGAAGAAAAAACTACTTAAAATTAAACAAGGTAATTCAAATGATTATCACATCATAAACAAATTTTTGGATCGAGAAGGAAAAAAAAAAATACCAAGTTAGATTAAAAAAATAACATAGGAAATTAGAGATGAGTTAGCCATGCATATATAATATTTACATATATGTGTGTGTGTGTTTGTGTGTGTGTGTATATACCAGATTGGAAGTGCATGTTTGAGCTATCTGGAGGATACAAAACAGACGTTACGGGAGAGCTTTGCTCAATTTGCGGGAAACCCATTTGACCAGAGACTTGAACGAAATTAGTATTGTAGTCCACAACATGATGATGATCAGCCAAAACTCCACATGAAGATGATGATGATGAAGAGGAACCCAAAAGATTATTGTAATTGGAAGAAGGAGAACAAACAAAAGAAGCCGAACCGGCTGCAAAACCTGCGACGGCCTGAGTATTGCTGTTGTAACTGCTTTCATAATGAATTGCACCACCAACAGCTTGTGCCTGCTGGTTTCGCTGCTGGACCTCAAGGCTGGCCTGCATCTGCCGCTGGCGACGGCGGGACCTCGAGCGACGGTTCTGGAACCAGTAGAAGACGTTGGCGTCACCGACGGCGCCGAATTTCTCGAGCAGCTTCCTTATCCTCACGGTCTCGTCCTTGGGAGGGTTCACCATTCCGCTGTTGAAGATGGACTCCAGGATGAGGATTTGCTCCGGCTTTGGAGTCCATCTTGACCTTACCGCTGGTTCGGTAGAACTACTACTTTTATCTGAGCCGTTGGTTGGACTGTTAGGGTCTTGGATTTGGTGATGGTGATGGTGATGGTGATGATCTTCCATTTGCAGTGGTGGAGATAGAGAAAAATTAAGAAATTATAAATGTTCTTGAAGCTAAAACCTAGGTGAGGACTAATATTTAAGTATTAAAAAGTACACAAACACACATGAGCTGATGAAAGTGCTTCTAGGGGATGCAGCCTCTACATGTATATCTATTTATATCTGGATGACAAGAATGTTGTTGATTTGTGAAGTTACATTAGTGCCCTTCTAACCGGTAACAAATCCAGAAATTTATCATTGTAAGGGTACATTTGGGGATAATTTTTCAAATTAATAACTTTATATGAATAAAAATTTTAATAATAATAATAATAATTTATTCTTATATATTAACTATTTTTCATTAATATATTAAAAAGATTTAGCTCATTTTATTTAAATCAAAGATAGGGGAATCCAAACTCTACACTATTAGGTACTTTCAAACAAAAAAAAAAACTCTAAATTTTTAGATGAAGTTAAATGTAATATTACCACTAGACTAATGCCTGCAATCATTGTAAATTGTTTGTAATTTTTTAATCGAATTTTTTTTTGAATCGATAATTAATAATTTATTTTACACCATCATTTTGCCTTTAAAGGTGAGTCTTTCTACTATTAAATAAACATTTATAAGCACCAATATTCTAAGTATTGATAACCTTGAAGACAACAATGTTTTTTCCAAACAAAAATAGTTTAAATAAAAAATTAGAAAGAAAAGTAAAAAAAGAAATTAGGAGGAAAATGATTTGGAAATGTTATTAAAACATAAGAGCAATCTAAGTTTTTTGTGGAGCACATTTAAGAAAAATTATTTGAATGGGCTAGTTATAAATTTTTAAAGAAAATGAGGCAAAATTTAGAATTCAAAAAATTGAGGGGGAAACGTGCCCCCTGACTTCGTGGCTGATTCTAACTTTTTTGTTGTTGCTTGCACAACCTCTTTTATCTTAAAAAATAAAAAATAAAAATAAAAATAAATGTACACACCGATTGAAAGGCTTTGACGCGAGCTCGTATGTTCTTGGTGAAAAGTCATCTTAATTTAACAGTAGATAATTAGTTTCCACTCGATAGTCAAATTTTACCTACACGTGAAACATCAATACAGAGTAGTACTAGTATTATTCGTGTGACAATTGGTTAATAAATTGTAATTTTTACACCCTCTTTCATTTCACATTTTTAGGTACTAGTATTATTTGTGTGAATTTTAAATATATATATATATATATATATATATATTTCAACTAAAGCCACGCACGGATCTACGAACGCTCACAAAATAAGAAGTTGCAGAGTTGACAACTCTTTCGGCGAAGGAAAAGCTTCTTTGACACAGGAAGATGTTATCCAATAAATTTTCATGGTTCATATAATAATTTTTGTGATGACCTTGATTGTAGATAATAGTAGAATAATTTTATTGAATAGATCCTGTGGTTCAAATTTATTACTCATAAGTATGGATTCGCGCAAAAGTATAGGAGTTAGATATATAATTCATCTAGCAAATAATTCCAAGTACATTAAAATCGCTTAGAAATAATTAATTGGGATTTTCAACTTCCTAGATTTGATAAGTGGAACAAAGTGAAGGATTGAGCCAAATGAGAAAGAAGCACTCAAACTATATATATTTGTTAGCAAAAGTGAAAAAAAAAAAAAAAAAAAGGAAAAGAAAAAAGAAAAAAGAAGTAAAGTTCTCTTCTGTACGGGTAAGCAACAGTCAATTTGAAAAAAATTATACATTTTAATTCCCTCAGTGACGTGGACTTTAACCAATGTTTTGGCATGTCAAATGAGTTAGATCGAACTCGGATCTAAAATAAAAGGGGAAAAATCGAAAGTAAATTAAGCATAAGTAAGAAAAGAATAGAAAAGAAGCACTCCAAAAGCAAATTTTATCTTAAAATCATTCATGCTAAGTGTACTAAGTTGGTAATTAGATGGATTTTTCTTCTGGGGATATTTGTTTAATTGTTCTCTTAAAATATCAAATTTCACTAATTTGTTCTATTACCTTGAAGCGAAATTAATTTTTGTCTTTTTTCCTGAACAATTATATTCATGTTAAACTCTTATAATTATGAGAAAATTTTAGTTCATTAAAATAAAAATGACACACATTTATAAAGCTCTCAACATGCACCAAGTCCCAACTCAAATTATTAAGATAATAAAAAAAAAAAAAAAAAAAAAAAAAAAAGGAAGAGCAAAAAGGTGAAGTATTCCGAAGTACAACAGGAATTACATACCGAAATGGTTTACAAACTCAATCTCGAAATAGAAGAAGAGAGTAATATAGACTGACTGAAACTTCTCAGTAACTCTACATTTGAAATTGGCAACTTATATTGGATAAATTGCCTAGATGAACTATAAGTTATTTCATTAATCTTTGAAGAAAGAAAATCAAGCTACCAGCAAATTAGCTTATTTGCTTTAAAGCATCAGCTTCTTTGTTGGTGGTCCTGCGCACCCAGTTTTGATAGCACATTTAATGGTAATGGGGCGAAGTGCTTCTCATCAAGTAGTAAGGCCCGCTGGTAGAGCTTTCAGTAAACATTCATGTTAATATCTAGGAAGTCCCTTTGGTAACACCCAATGAGAGTATGCTAAAACCAGTCGCCTCCTTTCCGGACCTTTCTTTACTAAAATGAAATGTGTAGTTTGATCCTTTCCACCATTTTTAAAGATTGATGTCTTTCACATCAATCTAATTTATGGCATGTTATATTGCAGTTCCTTTATCTGGATCATCCACACTTTTTTCTTGCTAAGATTTTTTCTCCTCTAGATTGTTTTCCTTTGCAAGTTTTAAAATAAGATCTCTCCATTTTAGGTTTTGTATATACTTGAATGATGCTATTGGGTTCCGTCTTTTAATTTTGGTTCGGTTTGTCTCTTTATCTGTAATTATTTCAAACTAACAAAGGATAGTTGAGAATGGAATAGGATGATTGCTTGCTGTCAATTTAGTCGGATTTCAACTTTTTTTTTTTTCCTTATAATTAGTTCCTACTCAACTTGTTAAACATTGTACATAATTATTGTCACTATATTTTGAGATTAGCCATGGAAATTCTTCATAATCTTATTTGAAAACATATTGGAAAATATAGTTTTGTAAATTTAGCCAATAACCATCAAGAAATTATTAGATCCTTTTAACTAACAAAGACATACAAACAATTATTTTTCTTATTCTCTTTCCATTTTTATCTCAAATTCTGACAACTGTTTCCACGGGAGTGAAACCAAATGGCAGCAGGTTAGCGTACTTGTATATTAGGAGCATGACTTAGAAATTATGGAACGTGATTCATAGATTTCGAATCAATAGTTCTTTTATGATAAGTTAATGTTGTTTATTTATATGGATCCCGATCATTAGGTCATTTGTTAGCCAAGTAATTTGTAATTTTATGCATTTACTAATAGGGTTATTCCAACTGTGCAATACTTGAAGTATAGAATAAAATGATCAAAAGGTGAAACATAATTTTGTTGGGATCTATATGTGCCCTAAGGGTAGAAAATCAATATTAGGGATTTTCTGTAAATATGATATTTTGATATTAATAAGAGGAGGTTATTCATATTTAATAAGTTGCGTCCTATTTACTTTCATTTGTTGATTGTATGGTTATTTGAGCAAACATAAAATACTCCTTGGCTGTTGGTAATATATCGGATTACCATATGTATACGGGGTATACATAGAAGACATGGTAATTTGATAACAGGCGAAATAAATAGTCCGCAATCGATGGAATAAGATTTGGGGATCTTATTTATGATAAGATTGTAAAGGTTGTCTACTTCCATGGAGGGATGGTTTTTCTTGACCATTGGATAAGTTCCGAGTGGAAACTTTAATGTATACCAGTATTGAGATATGACATTGGACTGGACCTAAAGTGTTAATTGATTCGGTTTAATAATTCCGTTTATAAGAATCAATGACGCTTTGATTATCATCCTATATTAATCTTAATCCTGAAATGATTACTTGAGTTCGTATCCATGACTTATGTACTTTAATGCACTACAGGTGAGACTGTTAATTCATGGTCAATATAATTGTGTTTTGGGTGCATGACTTATGGATGGAGAAATCAAGATTCATAGATATGGAATCCATAGCTATCTTCATGATAGTACATGTTATCTACTTGAAGGCATTATTCGGGGATTGAAAGATAGTATAACAAGATCTTGGCCATCGGTTTACTTTGTGTTCTCTGATGGTTTACCAATTGTATGGTTTTACAATTGGTGGTTCTTTCAATGGAGAATAGTGGAACTTTAAGTTAAAATGATTGAAAAGGTAAAACGGAAAAAGTCCTTAATTCAATCATGGATAACATATGGGGATTACGCAAGTGATGAATAAATCATGGAAGAAGCACTACATGAGAGAGCTTTCGTAATACGGTATGTAAACAGGAGTTCAGCTTCAAACTTTTAGTGTAATAGTTTTGAAGTTGATAATTGATGAATAATTAATCTTGGATTAATTTTTCACAATTATAGGAGCCTCTTTACATATTTCTATCGGGTCCCTCTATTAGCTCATATAGCTCCATATAGCATCTCGGGATTTATTCCTAATGAGATCGGTAAATTTAAATGGAATTTTGTAATGTCTATTAAGACATGGTACTCTCTAACATGCAATCCGGAAAAGGATTAGACAAGTAGGATTTGTGTAGACAAATAATATGATTTGTCAACATGTGATTGGTTAACTTGAATTTTGAAAATAAGATTGTGTTTGAATTATTTAATTTTGGAAAACAAATTTTTTTTTCTCCTAATCTAAAAAGGGTGCATGGTTTTAGATAGGTTGAGAGAAGAAAATTTTGTTTCAAAATTGTTCAAATATATTCCTAACATTAAATTATTAATTGATTTAAATAATAGAGATTATTTGATGAATTTTTTTCTTGTAGTGCACGGTTTTTATGAGGAGAAAAGAATTCAAATATTCTATTTATTTAAATTAATAAATATGGTTGATGTTTGAGGAAAAATATTTAATTCAAATAAGTGAATCTTATTTAAATTTAAAAAGGTTTAAAAGTAATTTGAATCTAGATAAGACTAGGATCTTTTCACTAGTCTAGATTCTTGATTTAAAATTTAAACCACCAATCTAGATATATCCTTAAGTGGCCGAATTTTTTAGAGGAGATTCTCTCCTAGGAAAAACGTTTTTAGGTTCAATGAATCTAGTCCTAAAGTTGTATGATCTTTTGGTTCAAAATTTATCCAGAAAATAATTATTAATTATTTTTCAAGTAGGAATTAAATTTTGAAAAGGATTAGACTTCTATATAAAGGCTAGGAATTCTTGAGAAACTAAGATTGAGTATTTTTCTTTGTGAAAAACATTTTTGGGAGAGAAGAGAAAAATAATTTGGTTTTCTTCTGCTTAAAAAATTCGGCTATCTTGTGAAAAGAAAAAGAGAGAAAATTCTATTGAATCAAAACTGAGAAGAAGGTTAAACCGAGTGATAATTTTCATAGGAGGTTAACCGGTCCCTGTTTTGCAGTTTTGAAGAAAGAAGTTGGATCATATTCTCAACGAGGAACATCGGAATTGAGAATGAAGGATCTAGACTTCGGATAGTATTACCGGTCTCTTGGATTCATAGAACGTGTGCCCACACACACTCTGAGACGTGGAACTCGAGAATAGTAGAGAAGACACGTTGGTCAAACGCTCTAGTGATTCCGGAATCCGAGAAATAAGGTACGCTTGATCATGAATTTAATTTATTATTATATGCATCATGAGATTCTTTTCGAAACGGCATAAAAATTTTAAAACTTCCGCTGTGCCGTTACTCCGATATCGGATCTGTTTTTTCCAACACGAGGAACATCGAAATTGAGAAGGAGGGATCTAGACTTCGGAAAGCATTACCGGTCGCTTGGATTCATAGAACATGTGCCCACACACACTCTGAGACGTGGAACTCGAGAATAGTAGAGAAGATACGTTGGTCAAACGTTCTAGTGATTTCGGAATCCGAGAAATAAGGTACGCTTGATCATGAATTTAATTTATTGTTATATGCATCATGAGATTCTTTTCGGAAATGGCATAAAAATTTTAAAACTTCCGTTGCACCGTAACTCTGATATCGGATCCGTTTTTTCCAATAATTGGTATCAGAATCAACTCATGATTATGCATATAATATAAATTATTTGATCGAATAAATTTCTCTCTATGCATTAATGAAATATTTTAGAGAGTTGGCACTCTAGGTTTTATTTTGTGTATGTTAAATATATTATGAATGGATGTATGGATGAATGCTTTATATTATTTTTATAATATATGATGCTTGTTCAATTTTGTCGGTCATGATTCTATAAAGGTTATAATTTGTATCTAGGTTTTTCAAGTGTAATAGATGCGGTCTATTATCACCGCTAGATCGTTCTTTCAATTCCTAGAATGTTTTGTAAGCCAAAAACGGCATAGGAATTTTTTTTTTTTTTTTTTTTTTGTAAAATTCGGGCTACAATGGATTCGAGAAGATTGAAGATGAACGAAGGTATGAAAATTTTCAAAGGATGTGATTTTTTGTTTTTCTTTTTGGAATTAAAAAAAACATTTTTTTTAATAAAAAAAATCACAGAATCTTTTTGAAAATTTAATTTTCCAATGATATGTGATCTTGATAATTTGGAAATCAAAATTGAAAACTTAAATTTAAATTTAATGGATATTATTATGAATTTTAAAATTTTGAGATTTAAATTTGAAATTTGAAATTTGAAATTTTTGAATTTTGAAATTTAAATAATCGGATTTTTTTATTTAAATTTTGATATTTTGTAATTTTGATTAAAATTAAAAATCACATATAGTCTTTTTTGAAATTTGAATTTTAAATTTAAATTAAAAAAGATGTGGCATTGGAAACGGAAGAAACATTGAAGAAGGATACAAGGCATGAATCTACAAATGAAGGCCGATATATGTTTCAGTTAATTTTTGTAAATTTTGCAATTTTCTTTTCTCTAGAATGGAATCATGATCCACGGCTATTTACATATTTTGCAAACCATGGATGATGTGTTGCTAGATGAATATGATATATTATTTCGTGATGTATTGATAACATGCCATATAGACTAGGGAGCGCCACTCAATAAATATTGTTTATGCATGAAAAACAAAAACCCTAATTTAAAAGATTGAATGGGAGGAGGTTTTATACACTAAGACCTACGGCCTCCATCATTGGTCCAATAGTTACGCATGGTAGTGCCTACTACTCGGTTTTGACCCGGGAATTCCCTTCGGATAGGTATCTTACCTAGAGCGCACACTGATTTGGATTTCCGAAAGGATAATAATTTTGGACATATTTTATGTTTAGATCACCCCTCGGTAGCGGATGTAAAATATGGATTCAAAATTGGAAATAATGGTTATACACTCAAGCTACTTTATTTATTAATCCTCCCTCGAAGCTCTGATATGTAAAGTAGTGGCCAAATAAACGATAGTTAATATATATTTATTGGAGTTTGCTCCATGGACGAATATGTATTAATCGGAAGGGATCCGTGTTCTTAGCTAGTTATTTTATGACTATCCCTCGGTAGCTTAGAAAGCAGAAGCTAGGAATTATCGTTGTAAGGTATGTATTTTAAGGATTTTACACATGAACATTTAGATTGTATATAGATCTTTTTGTTTCATTACAAAATCATATTTATAAACTGATAGGATGTTTGCTCGTACTTATTACATGTTTTCTTATTATAGATCAAAATGTCGAGCTCTTTATCTGTGATACTTACGCAAAACAAATTAACTAGTGAGAATTTTAATGACTGGAAAAGGAACTTGCTTATCGTCCTAAACTTTGAGAAACACATTTCATCCTAACCCAACCTCGACCACCTACGCCTGCGATTGATGCTCCTGATAGGGGAATTTACAGCGCTTGAGTATTGGGGCAATTCCAACCTAAGTGCCATGTGCTATATTCGGGCGAGCATGTCTAACGTGCTCCAAAAATAGCATGAGGAACATCAAACTGCTAGGCAGATCATGGATAACTTGGAGGAGATGTTTGGTGAACAAACTATCAAAGGTCTCATGAACTGCAGGTAGAAGGTTGGAACTCCCATCAAAGAGCACATGATGAAAGTCATGGCTTATTTGTCTGAGGCTCAGACAAATGGGGCTGAGATCAATGCTGCAACTCAATTGGTGATGGTTTTCCAAACCTTATCTAAGGATTTCGATTTGTTTCAGGCATCCTATAACCTTAACCGGAAGAAGATGTCTTTAACGGAATTGATGAAAGAGTTGCAAGCCTTTGAGAACATTTTTAAAGGTTCTGGATCTAAGGTTGAGGCAAATGTGACTGAACCTAGTTTGCCTGCTCCTAATCCCAAAAGGAAGAAGGAAAAGGGGAAGAACAAGGGAAACAAGCCTGCGGTGAATGCACCTATTTCTAAGAAGTCTACCAAGACTAAGAAGCGAAGGTGGATCCCAAAAAGGCTAGGTGCTTTCACTGTGGGAAGAAAGGACATTTCAAGAAGGATTGCCGAGAATACCTGGCTTTACAAAAACAGAAAGGTAATTTCAATATCCTGTATTTTGAGGGTTATTTAATGGAAGAATCTAAGGACAATTGGGTTATAGATTCTGGAGCTACTAACCATGTTTGTATTTCTCAACAGGGGTTCAATGTAACGAGAAGTCTGCGTGAGAAGACTTCATGTTAAGAAGTGGTGATGGGACGTTGGTCCGAGCTGAAGCAGTGGGAGCAGTGCATCTTTATTTTGATGAATTTAGGTTTATTATTTTGAGACATTGTTTTTATGTTCCTAGTTTCAAAAGGAACCTAATTTCAGTAGCTTGTTTGATTAAAGATTCTTATTTAGTTTCTTTTAATAATAAAGTTATTATTAGGAAAAATAATTCTCTTATCTGTAATGGATGAATGCATGGAAATCTTTATTTTATCAAACCTAAGATGCACTCACTGCTTGATACAGAATTGGAAAAGAACTCTAAAAGACACAAGTCTTCTCACTCTAACAAATCATATCTTTGGTATTTACGACTTGGTCACATAAGCCTTAACAGAATTCAAAGGATGGTAAAGGAGGAATGCCTTGACTTGTATGAGGTTGAACCTTGGCCACAATGTGAATCCTATTTGGAGGGCAAGATGACTAAATGGCACTTTGCTGCTAAGGATGGTCGTGTCGGGGAATTTTTAGAACTTGTGCATACGGATGTTTGTGGTCCTATGAACATAAAAGCACGTGGTGGGTATGAGTATTACATCACTTTTATTGATGATTACTCAAGGTATGGATATGTCTATTTGATGACCCGCAAAAGCGAAGCCTTTGACAAGTTCAAAGAATTTCGGGCTGAAGCGGAGAAACAATTAGGCAAGTCCATTAAGACACTTCGATCGGATCGAGGTGGGGAATACCTATCGGATGAGTTCTTAGAAAATTTGATAGAGAATGGGATACAATCCCAGTTGACTGCACCTGGTACTCCTCAACAGAATGGTGTAACTAAGAGAAGGAATAGAACCCTATTGGATATGGTCCGGTCTATGATGAGTTACTCCACATTACCTTTGTCATTTTGGGGGCACGCCATACAAACTGCATGCTATCTTCTGAATAATGTTCCCTCTAAATCGGTTCCTAAAACTCCTTACGAGTTATGGACGAGTAGGAAACCTAATTTGAATCATATTCGAATTTGGGGTTGTCCGGCACACGTCCTGGATAAGGAAGCGAAGAAGTTGGAGTCATGATCAGAAGTGTGCTTGTTTGTTGGCTATCCAAAAGGGATAAAAGGTGGTCTGTTCAATAATCCGAAGTAAAATAAAGTCTTTATTTCTACATATGCAACATTCCTAGAGGAAAGTTATGTGGAAGACTTTAAACCTCGTAGCAAAGTAGTGCTTGAGGAGATGACTTCGGGTTTGAATATTCCTAAAGTCACAGAAAACCCTGTGGAAAAACCACTAAAGAATCAACAACCACGGGAGCTTCATCGTAGTGGGAGGATTATCAGGGAACCTGATAGGTACATGTTCAATGGTGAAGTTTTTGAAGCATAATCCATAGAACATGTTGATGATCCGGCTACGTATAAAGAAGCTATGGAGGATGTTGATTCTAGTCTTTGGCAAAAGGCTATAAACACTGAGATGGAATCTATGGATTCCAACGGGGTCTGAAAACTTGTAGACTTACCTCAAGGCATAAACCAATTGGGTGTAAGTGGGTATACAAGAGGAAGAGAGGTGTGGATGGGAAAGTGGAAACTTTCAAGGCAAGACTTATAGCAAAGGGCTATACGCAGAAAAAAGGAATCGATTATGAAGAAACATTCTCGCCTATAGCAATGCTCAAGCCAATCCGCATTCTTTCATCCATTGTGGCTGCTCTCGATTATGAGATCTGGCAAATGGATGTCAAGACAGCTTTCTTGAATGGCTATCTTGAGGAAGATATCTATATGATACAACCAGACGGGTTCAAGGCAAAAGGCCAATAAGACAAGAAATGCAAGTTGCTTAAATCTATTTATGGATTAAAGCAAGCATCTCGTTCTTGGAATATTAGGTTTGATCAAGCAATCAAAACCTATGAATTCGAACAAAACATTGATGAACCATGTGTTTATAAATGTATCAAGAACGAGAAAGTGGTTTTCCTAGTACTTTTTGCGGATGATATATTGCTTATTGGAAACGATGTGGCAATGTTATTATCTGTCAAAGTTTGGTTAGCCAAACAGTTTGACATAAAGGACTTAGGAGAAGCTAGTTATGTTCTTGGAATTCAACTCTTTAGAGATAGAAAGAACAAAATGATAGCACTCTCCCAAGCTTCATACATTGATAAAGTACTTGAAAAGATTTCTATGAAAGATTCCAAGAAAGGTGCCCAACCTTTCAGGATTGGAATCAAGCTTTTTAGAGATGACTGTCCCAAGACATCGGAAGAAAGGGAGTGTATGAAAAATGTACCTTATGCATCAGCGGTAGGTAGTCTAATGTATGCTATGTTATGCACAAGGCCTAACATTTATTTTGCGGTTAGAATAGTAAGTCGATATCAGTCAAATCCAGAACCGAACCATTAGGCTGCATCAAGTATATACTTAAGTATCTACGGAGAACGAGGGATTATATGCTAGTGTATTCCGATCAGGACCTTGTTCCGATAGGATACACCGATTCTGATTTTCAATCAGATCAGGATTCAAGGAAATCGACTTCAGGATTTGTCTTTACCCTTGGAGGTGGTGCCGTTGTGTGGAGGAGTATTAAGCAATCTTACATTACTGACTCGACCATGGAAGCCGGGTATGTGGAAGCCAGTAAGGCATCAAAGGAAGCGGTATGGCTCCGCAGGTTCCTTAGTGACCTTGAGGTCGTTCCTGGTATGGATAAAGCTATGGTGCTTTACTATGATAATAGTGCAGCAGTAGCTAATACCAAGGATCCTTGGTATCATAAGAGGAGTAAGCACATTGACAGAAAATATCACATCACCAGAGGCTTTGTTGAGGGTGGAAATGTGACGGTTTGCAAAATTGCATCAGAGAACAATCTTACCGACCCGTTCATGAAGACTTTGTTAGCCAGAAGATTCGAAGAACACGTCGAAGACATGGGGATACGTAATATGTCACATTTACTCGCTTAGGGCAAGTGGAAGAATGTTGGGATCTATATGTGCCATAATAGTAGAAAATCAATATTAGGGATTTTCTGTAAATATGACATTTTGATAGTAATAAGAGGAGGTTATTCATGTTTAATAAGTTGTGTCCTATTTACTTTCATTTGTTGATTGTATAGTTATTTGACCAAACATAAAATACTCCTTGGCTGTTGGTAATATATCGGATTACCATATGTATACGGGGTATACATAGAAGACGTGGTAATTTGATAACAGTCGAAATAAATAGTCCGCAATCGATGGAATAAGATTTGGGGATCTTATTCATGATACGATTGTAAAGGTTGTCTACTTCCATGGAGGGATGGTTTTTCTTGACCATTGGATAAGTTCCGAGTGGAAACTTTAATGTATACCAGTATTGAGATATGACATTGGACTGGACCTAAAGTGTTAATTGATTCGGTTTAATAATTCCGTTTATAAGAATCAATGACGCTTTGATTATCATCCTATATTAATCTTAATCCTGAAATGATTACTTGAGTTCGTATCCATGACTTATGTACTTTAATGCACTACAGGTGAGACTGTTAATTCATGGTCAATATAATTGTGTTTTGGGTGCATGACTTATGGATGGAGAATCAAGATTCATAGATATGGAATCCATAGCTATCTTCATGATAGTACATGTTATCTACTTGAAGGCATTATTCGGGGATTGAAAGATAGTATAACAAGATCTTGGCCATCGGTTTACTTTGTGTTCTCTGATGGTTTACCCATTGTATGGTTTTACAATTGGTGGTTCTTTCAATGGAGAATAGTGGAACTTTAAGTTAAAATGATTGAAAGGTAAAACGGAAAAAAGTCCTTAATTCAATCATGGATAACATATGGGATTACGCAAGTGATGAATAAATCATGGAAGAAGCACTACATGAGAGAGCTTTCGTAATACGGTATGTAAACAGGAGTTCAGCTTCAAACTTTTAGTGTAATAGTTTTGAAGTTGATAATTGATGAATAATTAATCTTGGATTAATTTTTCACATTATAGGAGCCTCTTTACATATTTCTATCGGGTCCCTCTATTAGCTCATATAGCTCCTATAGCATCTCGGGATTTATTCCTAATGAGATCGGTAAATTTAAATGGAATTTTGTAATGTCTATTAAGACATGGTACTCTCTAACATGCAATCCGGAAAAGGATTGGACATGTAGGATTTGTGAGACAAATAATGATTTGTCAACATGTGATTGGTTAATTTGAATTTTGGAAATAAGATTGTGTTTGAATTATTTAATTTTGGAAAACAAAGTTTTTCTCTCCTAATCTAAATGTAGTGCACGGTTTTTAGATAGGTGGAGAGAAAAAATTTTATTTCAAAATTGTTCAAATATATTCCTAACATTAAATTATTAATTGATTTAAATAATAGAGATTATTTGATGAATTTTTTTCTTTAAAATGTGTGGACAGTTTTTGAGAGGAGAAAAAATTCAAATATTCCATTTATTTAAATTAAAAATATGTTGATGTTTGAGGAAAATATTTAATTCAAACAAGTGAATCTTATTTAAATTCAAAAAGGTTTAAAAGTAATTTAAATCTAGATAGGACTAGGATCTTTTCACTAGTCTAGATTCTTGAATTAAAATTTGAATCACCAATCAAGATTTATCTAAAAGTGGCCG
>CM046373.1:17824657-17891018 GCA_025413025.1 Ficus hispida | reverse complement strand
TATGAATGACAATGTTATGTTATGAGATACAATGTCTGTATTATGACTATGAATGCTATGATAGTAGTAATGTTAAGTATTACATTATGATAAGATAAATGATGAATGAAAGAAAGGATATTAATAGTATGATAATATCTTTTCTAAATGGTATGATAGGATGGTACGCCCACGTCGAACAATGCCAGTAAATCCGCCCGGAGCCGGATTTCGCGACAATTGTTGCAAATTTGCAAAGACAGTTGCTCGAACAGCAGCAAGAAACTAACAGATTGCGAGAACAGATAGCGCAATTGAATCAGAGGCCCCAAGTGAACGAAGTTCCACCCCAGTACAACAGGTACCGCCAGTGGTACCACAAGTTCCAGAGGTCCAACCAGAGATTCCTCGGAATGCTGAGATTCCGATGGCACAAGCAGGAGGACAGGACAATGTACAGCCAGTGCGGGAGGATCTGCTGTACGAGAGATTCAGGCGGATGAAGGCGCCTGAATTTGAAGGGGTAACTGACCCAGTCGCCGCCGATAATTGGTTGATCGATATCCAGGTTATCTTGGATTTCATGCGGCTTACAGAACAGGAGAAGGTTCTCTGTGCTTCATTTGCCTTGAAGAAAGATGCACGGCACTGGTGGATGACCGTTCAAATGTGGCGGGATGTCATGGCCATGAACTGGCAGGATTTTGTAACCGAATTCCGTGCCATGTACTACAACGCGGAGATACTGGCGACTCAGCAAGATGAGTTCACCAGTTTACGTCGGGATCGATGACGGTTATGGAGGCCGTAAAGAAATTTGAGCAGCTAGCCCGTCTGTGCCCGGAACTGGTTCCGAATGAAAAGGAAAAGGTCAGAAGGATGATGAAGATGTTCCGCACAGACATCTCCAAGCAGGTCAGTGCAGGCAGTAGCCCACCTACCCTGGTATCTGATTGTGTCAGTAGAGCGATAAGAGCCGAGTACTGGATCAACCAGGACAAGGAAGCTAGGGCTCAGATTTTTAAAGCCAGAAAGGAGGAAAAGGCCGTGGTAAAGCAGACACAGCCTCGTCAAAACGCTGAGACCAACCAGAAGGGCCAGACCAGTAGCCCTGCCCAGAATTCCAAGCAGTTTGGAAAGAATAAGAGAAAGGGTAATTTCACGGGCCAGAGACAACAGAAGAACTTCCCACAGAAGAGTAATAATCGGGGAAGGGATGGTAACAGCGTTGAGTATCCGCAGTGTGCCAAATGCGGAAAGAAGCATCCAGGGGTATGCAGAATGGGGACAAATGTTTGTTACCTATGTGGCAAGGAGGGGCATTTTGCCAGAAGCTGCAACCAGAACCCCCAAAACCAGAACCCTCCACCATCTAACCGAAACGCACCCGGTCAATTACACGCAGTCCAAGCCAGACTCGAAGGACCCTCGATCACGCAAGGCAGATTGGAGGCTCCTGAACCTCAAGCCAGGATCTATGCTTACACGAGAGGAGATGCTGAAGCAGGAACTTCTCACGTGGTGACAGGTCAGATCTCTATCACCACTCATGAAGCTATTGCCTTGTTTGATTCTGGAGCCACTCACTCGTTTATATCCTTAGAGTTCGCCCAGAAGTTAGGAAGAGGTGTTGATAAGTTAGAGCAGCCTTTCAAACTTCTCTGCCATCCGGAGAAATTTTATGGTCCGATTTCTGGATACAGAATATTCCCGTAATTATTTGTGGTAGAGAATTGTATGTAGATCTCATCGCGATCCGACTTCAGGATTTCGATGTGATCTTAGGGATGGACTTCTTGGGCAAGTACAACGCCAAGATCGACTGCCGGAAGCGTTGTGTGGCTTTCAATCCCTACGATGAAGAGGAGTTCAATTTCCATGGACAGTCTCGGAACTCAACAACCAGATTGGTCACGGCAATGAAAGCTTGGAAAATGTTAGCTAGTGGCTGTCAGGGGTACTTAGCTAACATGGTGGACAAGGATCGGGAGATGGAATTAACGCCGGAAGATGTCCCCATTATTAAGGAATATGTGGATATCTTTCCGAAGGATTTGCCAGGGCTTCCGCCAGAACGTGAAATTTCGTTCGAGATCGAGTTGCTACCTGGAGCTGCTCCGATATCGAAAGCACCTTACCGCATGGCACCAGCTGAGCTTAGAGAACTGCAAGTGCAATTACAAGAGTTGCTCGACAAGGGATTCATCCGACAGAGTTACTCTCCGTGGGGAGCGCCTGTTTTGTTCGTTAAGAAAAAGGATGGATCGTTGCGTATGTGTATCGACTATCGCGAGCTGAATAAGATCACAATCAAGAACAAGTATCCCCTCCCGAGGATAGACGATCTGTTTGATCAGCTTAGGGGAGCAGTGGTATTTTCAAAGGTCGATCTGCGATCAGGTTATCATCAGCTCAAGATCAAGGAGTCAGATATCTCCAAGACGGCTTTTCGTACGCGCTATGGACACTACGAATTCTTGGTTATGCCGTTTGGACTGACCAACGCCCCAGCTGCTTTCATGGATCTTATGAACAGAGTGTTCAAAGAATATTTGGATAAGTTCGTTATCGTCTTTATTGACGATATTTTGATTTATTCAAGGTCCCAGGAAGAACATAAGCAGCATTTGAGAGTAGTGATGGAGACGTTGAGACGACATCGGCTATATGCCAAGTTCACAAAATGTGAATTTTGGCTAGAAAAGGTGCATTTCTTGGGGCATGTGGTGTCCAAAGAAGGGATTTCTGTGGATCCTGCTAAGGTAGAGGCAGTTAGTTTATGGCCCAGACCTAAGAATGTTACGGAAATCAGGAGTTTCCTTGGATTGGCTGGTTATTATCGGCGATTCGTAGAGGGATTTTCAAAGATCGCAACCCCTCTTTCTGCTCTTACCCGGAAAGGAAGGAATTTCGAGTGGACATCGAAATGTGAAGAGAACTTTCAGGAGCTAAAAAAGAAGCTTACTAGCGCCCCAGTGTTAGTAATTCCTGACGTAGATGCGGGAAATTTCGTTATTTACAGTGATGCTTCCAAAATAGGACTTGGAGCGGTCCTGATGCAACGTGGAAAGGTGGTCGCCTATGCCTCACGACAATTGAAGGAGCACGAAAAGAACTACCCTACGCACGATCTGGAGTTAGCAGCGGTAGTTTTTGCACTCAAGATCTGGAGGCACTACTTATACGGGAATAAATGCGAAATTTACACAGACCACCAGAGCCTCAAGTACATTTTTACTCAAAAAGAGCTCAACATGAGACAACGTAGATGGCTAGAACTTGTGAAGGATTATGATTGTGAAATCCTTTACCATCCTGGAAAGGCAAACCGGGTGGCAGATGCTTTAAGTCGGAAATCGGTAGGCATGCTGATGTCTATTGAGATTTTTCCGAAGCCACTACAAAGAGAAATTTCTGAGTTCAACTTGGAGCTGTTGACGGGAAGATTGTCCTCTCTGACCCTCCAGTCCAATCTTTTGGAAGTTATCAAGACGCATCAAGGAAAAGACCCATCTTTGATGAAGGTGCAACTTTTCAATGAAAAGAACAAGGAGTTTAAGACCTCTGTCGATGGTATTATCTACTTCAAAGAAAGGATTTGTGTTCCCGACTTTAAGTTTTTGAAGGATCAGATACTATCAGAGGCACATAAGACGCCGTATTCAGTGCATCCAGGAGCTTCCAAGATGTACAAAGATCTCCGAGAGAATTATTGGTGGCCAAGCATGAAGAATGAGATAGCAAAGTACGTGTCAAAATGCCTAACTTGCCAGAGAGTGAAGGCCGAACATCGACATCCAGGCGGAGAATTGCAGAAGATAGAGCTTCCCGAATGGAAATGGGAGCAAATCACTATGGATTTTGTCGTAGGACTGCCCAGAACTTCAAATGGGAATGACACAATCTGAGTGGTTGTTGATCGACTAACCAAATCCGCCCACTTCATCGCTATCAAAGCCACTTATTCGGTAGAAAAATTGGCTGAAGTCTACGTATCCCAGATCGTCAGATACCATGGAGTACCGAAATCGATCATCTCGGACCGTGATGGACGTTTCACTTCTCGATTTTGGACAAGTGTGCACAATGCTATGGGGTCGAAGCTGAAGTTTAGTACGGCTTTCCATCCCCAAACTGACGGTCAATCAGAACGAACCATCCAGACGCTAGAAGATATGTTGAGAGCATGTGTTCTGGATTTCATGGGAAACTGGGATCAGAAGCTGCAAATGATCGAATTTTCATATAACAATAGCTATCATGCTTCGATTGGTATGGCTCCCTTTGAAGCATTGTATGGAAGGAAATGTCGATCCCCCATTCATTGGCAGGAGGTGGGTCAGAAGCAACTTCAAACCACGGATTTTATCCGAAAGACTTCAGAGGATATTAAAAAGATTAAACAAAGGCTAGATGTGGCTTTCAGTCGTCAGAAAAGCTATGCTGACAAGCGTAGAAGGCCTTTGGAATTCCAAGTCGGAGATGCGGTATTCATAAAGATAGCTCCAATGAAGGGAGTAATGCGCTTTGGCAAGAAAGGGAAGCTTAGTCCAAGGTATACTGGACCATTTGAAATCCTTGAAAGAGTTGCGAAAGTAGCCTATAAGCTTGCCCTACCGCCAGAACTTGCGTCAATGCACAATGTATTCCACGTCTCGATGCTCAAAAAGTATGTGTCAGACCCTTCTCATGTGCTTAACCAGGAACCAGTGGAAGTTCAAACGGACTTAACTTATGAAGAAAAGCCCGTACGAATATTAGATCGGGAAGAGAAGGTCTTAAGGAATAAGACGATTCCCATGGTTAAAGTGTTGTGGCGAAACCACAAGGTTGAAGAAGCAACCTGGGAATTAGAAGATAGTATGAAGAAGAACTACCCCGGTTTGTTCTAATTTTCGAGGACGAAAATTTTTAAGGGGGGTAGATTGTAATACCTAGTTATTTAACGATTATGATTCTTTGTACAAAAAAATTCAAATTGTACCTTAAGAATATGAATGAAAAAGCCCGGTTAAGGGTTTTTATAATGTTTTGTGAGTTTTTATGACTTTAAAAGACTCAAAAATAATTTCTAGGACAAGAAAACGTCCTTTTAGGTAAAAAGGAATGAAAATGGCCAAAAATGTATGTTGGTCAAAGTTTGACCAAAAACGTCGATGGTTGACCAAAAAGTCAACTGTTGACCACGGGAGTCAAATCTCGGCAAGAAAGTCACCTGTCGACAAGAAAGTCAATGGTGGACGAGAAAGCCAAAGATTGACCCCAAAAAGTTAAAGAAAAGACGGTACGAGTAAAATCGCCGCAGTATAGAATTATACTGTAAAGGCCGTTTTTACTGATAAAATGATATGTTTAGAACTTAAAACCACCATAGAAAGACAAGCACATTAAGTAGAATTAAAGGGCAAAAGGGTTTTAAGAAATAAGGAAATTTTTATACAGTTTGTTTTCACACAGATAAATTTTGGACTGCCGTTCGGTAAACTAATACTGTGCATAAGTGAATCCAGTATTAGAAATACCTGTGTTAAAACAATAATGGACTGCATAACAAGGTAAAGAGCCAAACAAACCTTAGAATGGCTTACCTCATTCACCTTTTGGATTATGACATCATTATGTCATTTAAAAAAAAATTGGAAAGTATTTGGTTGGCATTAGCCATGCAATGGCCGGCCACATGCCCCCCCCCTAAGTCCAATTTCTGATTTTTTTGAGGACTAAAGTGTGCAATTTCAAGAAGTTTCAACCTCTATAAATAGGGGTGCCATAATTCAAAGAAAAATTAGAGAAAAGCAACCAAACTTTGGCCAAATTTTCCTCCACCAAATCCGAACTTCAACAAGAGTGAAAGGAAGGAAAATTTTGCAAAAACCAAGTGTGTTTTAAGCCTAGGTATAGTCGGTTTTACCTTAGAGAGCAAGCAAGGAAGTTTGAAAAAAATTGGAACCCAATTCTAGGCCAAGGGCCGGTTGTGTGGGGCAAGAGAAAAGCAAGAGAAAAAAAGTTGAATCCAAAGGGGGATTTAGAGTTTTGAGTGTTGGTTTCCACTTAGAACATCATTTAAGAGCACTTGAGCATTTGGTGCACAAGTTGGCCAAAGGACCGGCTGTTGGAGAGGGAAAAAGGGGAGCCAAGAGCCAATCCAAAAATTCGGATCCAAGGTGAGGTAAAATTCCAAGTTCTTAAGCTTTCATTTAAATTTCAATTGGAGAAATTTAAATGTATTTAAGTATGTGTTGTAATGAGCATAAGCTCACTTTAATTTTCTGCCCTAAATTAAGATTATAGGCTATGTGCTTGTTATGGTTAGGATTTATGGTTTGGTGGTTATGATTTTTGCATGCTAGATGTTTGTGAATTGGTTAGGGTTTATGTACATTATGTTTGATGCTAAATTTGATTTGCATGTTGAATATTGGACGTTAGAAAACGCTGCATGACCACTTTTTAGGCTCCCGCTGAGTTCGGTTGAGGTAGGGTGAACGTTTTAGGACGTAAACAAAATTTTAAACCGAAAACTACCAACTCGGGTAGAAATTGGCCAGTTTCGGGAAAAACAGTTTTTGAGGCTTCTAGAGGCCGAATCAGGGGAAACTCAAAACATGAAAGTTTTTAAGTAGAGTTTTTCCTAGAGGACAAATTGGACAGTTTTGTAAAATGAGGCTCCAATGGCCTCGGTTTTTACCAAAACCCGTGCCTAAGGTGCCCAGGACCCGAGCACGGCCAGGACAAGTTCCTCAGGGGTTTTGACCACGAAAACGCCAGAACTGGGTTTTACCCAAAACATAAAAGTTGTAGAGTTTTTAAATGTTTACAACTTTCATGAAGACAAGTTTTACAGATTCAGTCTGGATTTTAAGATGAAAATGAATTTCGGAGAACTGTACAGGAATTATGGAAATCCTGTACAGGATTTACAAAGTTGACACAGAAAATGCATATTTTTGTAATTACACTGCAAAATTGACATTGAGAAACTGTTCCAAAGGCGGTCTCCAATAGTCAATAATTTTATACGACTCCTTTTAAGGTTTTCAGTTTTTTTAAAAAGATTGAACAAAAGGATTTTTAAACCAAAACCTAAGAATTCTTTTCTAAAGAAATAAGTTTGTTTTTAAAACATAAGTTAAAGATTTAACCGGTTAGGGTTACTTAGGTAACCAATTAGGACAATGTAAAGATAAGTAAGGTTATATAAGAATGTTGGTTATATTACCAACAGTTCTAACCCTTACTTTTATTAATCTCAGAACGTCGCACGCCGAAGTGTCCCAACGGGATTTAACTCGACTTTTGGACACAGCTTTTACGAACAAGGTAAGTACAACTCCGCCTACAGCATGGGCTTTGTTGTGTATACTTGCCAAAGTATGATGAAAATGCTATGTAGTGTAAATGTTACCTCTTATGTGTTGTAGATAGTTTTAAGTTATAGGAAATGTTATAGAAAATGTCATGCTTTGTAGTATGCTATGATTATGTGTTAAGAGTATGTTATAAAATGCTATGATGATATGCTATGTTATATGCTATGGTATGTTATGTGTTATAAAAAGTTGAAATGCTATGATTTAGAATGCCATGGAATAGGTTATGATGATAAGATTATAAATTAATTGTGTGACATATCACGATGTATGCTCACTAATTAATACAATTAAGTATGAGATAATGAAAGTTATGATGGCAAATAATTTGCCTGTGTCGTACCGACCCGCGTTAGGTCGGGTTGAACTATGGATTGAATTGGAAATGGTTTGGCCGCCCCAACCAATTCATAGTTGCGCGCCCGGTACGAACACTTACGTTATGGGGCCCACAAGATAAGACAAGATAAGTTATGATAAGTTAAGAAAGCAAGTTACGATTAATCAAGCAAGCATAATGAAGCATAAATGGCTCATGCATAAGTTAAGATAAGTTATATTATGTTATGCTTAAGTTATGATTAGTGTGGTATGCTAGTTAGGATATGTGTGATGTGTTTTATTTAAAGTAAATTGCGGTATAGAATAGTTATACTTGCTGAGCGAAAGCTCACTGTCTTACGTCTGTGCTGTAGGTAAGCAGCCTAGAAATAATTCTTGATGCAAGATGGAGGGCATGGATTGGCGGACTGTGAAATGTGGGAATAAACCGCTACGCGTTTCGTTATATTATGTAATTATGAAATAAGTTTTATTTACACCCAAACAACGTAATTAATGTTCGATATACATTTATATTTCGTATGTAAGTACAGTATAAAAAAAAAAAAAAAAAAAATTTCCGCTGTGTAAGTTATGTATGTACGATATGTATGTATGGTAACGACCTGTGCTAGGCGGGTCGTTACAGCAGATCTGTAAATGCAATGAAAAACACAAATTTGGCAAAAAAAAAAAAAAAAAAAAAAAAAAAAAAAAAAAAAAAAAGAAGAAGAAGAAGAAGAAGAAAAGAAAAGAAAGAAAGAAAAGCAGCTCTATGCGATTTTCGATTTATGCCATTTCTACATTGCGATTTTCGATTTATGCTATTTCTCAGAATTTTCTCCACTACAGACGAATTAGTACTTGCATTAGAGATAACTATTTTTACTGACAACTTGTTGATTTTGATCTTCAATCAAAGGCGGAACGTTTACAAGAGCTAGTTTAGGTTGCTGGATATAGAAATTATGCTATCTATTCTAAATACTCAAGTGCTCAAGTACTCACCTTACATTGGCATATTAACAAGAATTCAACTTTGATGTTTCTATGTGGTACTAACTCCATATTTTTAGAATGCAAAATAAGTTGAACGCTGAGGAATAGCAAATTCGGGGATTTAGTCCAGTGGTAGGATGCTCGCTTAGGGAGCGAAAGGTCCCGAGTTCAATTCTCGGAATCCCCATTGGTTATTTTTTGTTTATGATACAAAGGCAAAAACAAGAAAGGAACAAGTAAAAAGACAAAAATTGCAGAGCAGAAAAGGATTGACAGGATAAAAGCCAACAGGTTAACGCATGGTTGCTCACGAAACCATGGTATGGGAAAAATAACGGCCAAATCTGATTTGACAAACTTATTGTTTGAAAATATCTTACATCAAGAGGATGAAAATAAGATAGTAGTTTCACTGCGCCAGAGTTCGTTCTTCAGTTCAGTTGGTCAATAAGGATATGTCTCCACTCTCTTTTTTACATATTCCCTCGACGATGAGTGTTTGGGGATTTATTATAATCTTCCTAGAAGGGTTTTTTTTTTTTTTTTTTTTTTTTTTTTTTTTTTTTTTTTTTTTAATGCTTAAACTTGTGTTGGCACTCTTTTTTCCTTACTAGTTTTTTCCTTAGGGTTTTATTAAAGGTTTTTAATGAGATCTATTATAGAAACTGATTTTCAAAGATATAGTTTCGACTTAATCTTCTGTCGTCAGTTTCTAGTAGTTAAGTAGTTTTTAGTCTTGGTGTGATTTTCTACTCGGATTATAATATTTTGGTCTTCTCTGCTTTAAACTTTTGCATTTTAGTTCTTATGTCTTAATAAATTCAGTTAGGGGCTTGGTGATGAGTAAAGGTTTTGGGTGCCAACTTTTAGATTAGAATGCTTAATCTTGCCATGATATTAGTTGTCCATTTTCTTCATTAAAAAGAAAAGAAAAAAAAAAAAAAAGGATAGTAGCTTCACTGTTTTGTTTGTTGCTTGAATTGGGATTGGTATTAGATGCCATAGTTAGATGAATTTTTTGACAGATACGAGAGTATGCCTCCTAGTACTTCGGTTTCTTAATAGATATCGCTGTCTTTTTTTTTTTTTTTTTTTTTTTTGTGGTTCGTTTCCCCTCCATAAATAAAATTAAACAACTAATTAGTAATTGAGTAATTTGTTTGTTTAATTTCTGAATTACATACATTCCGTCATTTTAATCAATAAACTTTTAATTTTGGGAAATTAGTCACTAAACATCTAATTCTTGATAGTTTTGGTCCTTGACGTTGATATTTATGAAATATATATTTTCTATAATTTAGTGTGAATAATCATGTTTCAATTCCATGTTAATATGAAGTTTAACAAAAATAATTACACAAAGTATAAAAATTTCCTAGTTAATTCTTATTAGAAAACCTTAGAATTTAAACTTTTTGCACTAAATATAATAATTTAACATATTTATTATGCACCAGGGATATGATTATTTACGTTAAATTTTATAAATCGTCCGTCAATTTTAGTTTGAGAGATCAAAACTGCTAATAGAATTCAGGGATTAATTTATTAAAATTAAAAGTTCAAGAATCATAATAACAGAATATGCATAATTCAAGAACTAAATGAATAAAGTACCCTTAATAATTTAATAAGAAGAAGAGATAAGGGTATTAAAGAAGTGCCGACCTTATCGAGACCTATTAATTTTTATCATCACTATTTAGCTAAAAAGAAAAGAAAAAAAAAAAAAAAAAGATGAAGGGCTTCTAACAAAATTCTTGGAACCTAGACAATATCCAGCTGAGCAGACCTTACATTTCAGTTCTTCAAAAAGTTAACTAAGCCCAAACTACGACCCTTGTACAAATCGTTGATTAACAAGGTAAATATTTTGTTGATTATGCAAATTAAAATCTTAATTTTGCATAAACTATATTATCAGATATTTTAGGACATTATATATTAAAATTAGGATCCTGAAGGACTCATTCACTTATAATAATATGTTAACTCCAAATCTCAATTCCTAGTAAACTAAAATGAGAAAAAAAAAAAAAAAAAAACCCAGCCAATATGCAACTATAATTTGGATCATAATGGTACATCAACGATGTATCAGCAAGAGCTTCTTCAGTAGTCAGATATCCTTGAACCAAAACAAATTTGTTATCAAAAATTGACATATATCATTCTATTATATTGTATTTCTTCTAGTGATGGGACAAATCAAAATCACAAGGAAGAAAGATAATTACTTGAACAAAAATATAGCAGCCAGACAGTATTTTAAGTGCCTGCAGCTCCACGAATTGCATATAGAGTTAATGTCGATCGACTTAAATGAGTTGAAATGAATCCATCAACAAACTACTTTAGAGATACCGTCATTTGAAAAACAATGAAACAATATTATCACCTCATGAGCTTTGTTTACTAAAAATAATCTTAGCGATAACCTGTCTTTCAATTTTATATTAAAATGGACAACCAACTGCTTCAGAGATGCTGTTATTTGAAAACAATGGAACAATATCATCACCACAGGAGCTTTGTTTAATAAAAATAATCATAGCGACGACCTGTCTTTCAATTTTAAATTAAAATGGACAACTAACTGTAAGCGTCGTTTTAGAGATAGGAACAATTATAAATTCCTTGAATCATGGGTAATGGCATGGAAATGCTTATAGAGAACTCAATTAACGTGCTAACAAGATGGAGAACTTTAAGTAGAGATAACATGGAAAAGCTTTATAAATGCTGACTTCGTCGGCCAGTATCCATAAATATCATGATTCCTATTGTTTTTCTATTATGAAAAAATCAGCTTTCGTATGACTTAGGTGATATCAAATCAAGAACTTATACTAGAAAGTTATAGTATGATCTCATTTATCATTATACATTATCATGAACAAAGTATTAAATTTTTCAGCCTTATCAAAACGCAATCTTACAACATTTATATTCAACAGATAAAGAAATGATGTGCTGTACACTCAAAATTATCACCACTTGAGATCTGTGAGAGAAAAATAAAAAATTAAAATTTCTTGAATAATGTTTGGCAAGGAAAAAGATTATAAATACTTGTAATCATGGAGAACTAAACGTATCAAAAAGATAGGAGAACTTACATAGAGATAAAATGGAGGCAGAAAACAAGGTCCAAATTATCTCAAGAAATATCATCAAACCTTCCACCCCAACTTCTCAACAAAATAGAATCCTCAAACTCTCTGTTTTGGACCAAGTCATTCCTCCTGTTTACGTACCCTTGGTTGTGTTCTACCCGTCCAAAACAATCAACAATGGCAATTCATCTTTCGAGATTTCAGAGATCTCCAGAATCTTACAGAAATCATTATCGCAAACCTTGGTAAACTTCTACCCATTTGCAGGCCGACTGAAAGAAGATTTCTCTATTGACTGCAACGATGAAGGAGCTTGTTTTGCCGAAGCCCTAGTCAACTGCAAGCTTTCAGATTTTCTCCAAAAACCTGACTTCAAATTGCTTCTTGATTTCCTTCACACTCCATTTGTTCCCCTTACATTCGAGGTAAGCACAACTGATATTGCTATTTTGAATGTTCAACTCACATTCTTTTCCTGTGGAGGAATAGCAATTGCCGTCTCCATTTCACATAAGATTGTAGACGCTTCTTCTCTTTGCTCCTTTATGCAAAATTGGGCGGCCATAACTCGAGGATCTCACGACATAGTGCCACCAACATTCATCGGTGGATCCGTACAGCCAGCGGTAAATCATTTTCCAAGTACACGGACATGGATATTCAACCGAGAAACAACGACCACAAGGAGGTTCGTTTTTCATGTCCCCAAACTAGAAAGTCTCAAGTCAAAAATTGAGGTCATCACTGCAGTTCCACCTACAAAGGTTGAACTAGTCACTTCAATTCTCTTCAAATCTTTTCTTGCTGCTGCTCAATCCGTATCAGGGTCCTTTCAACCTTCGGTGCTGTACCAAGCAGTGAACTTGCGCCGCAGAATGATTCCGCCTCTGCCCCAAAACACTATAGGAAATATCATCTGGACTTTCCCGGTGTTAGTTGAAGAAAGTAACACTAAATTGGAAGAAATTTTGATTAAGATGAGGAAAGAATTTGAAGAGTTCTGCAGTGAGAAGGCAAACAGATTTAATAGTGACGGCTATTTTTCATTGCTATGTGAGGAATTCAAGGAGAATGCTAAACTTGCGAGCAGAGATGTGAGCATGTATACTTCTACAAGTTTTTGCAACTTTCCATTTTATGAAGTACTGGATTTTGGTTGGGGAGAACCTGCGTGGATGACTAGTCCTATGCATGGACTGCCCAAAATGGTCTTGACAGATGCAAAATTGAAGGATGGAATTGAGGTTTTGGTGACCTTAGAAGAGCAAGTTATGGCGAAAATGGAAGCTGACGAGGAACTCCTTCAATTTGCTTCATTAAACCCTAGCATTATGGCCACTTAATCATGCTTCCGCATGTGATTAGAGGCCTAAAAACTATAAACTATTTATAATGCTTATTTTGTGTTTCTCTTGTTTCTTGCTTGGATGTTTCCATTACGTGTGATTTTTGAATTGCTACTTGTGTTCAAAAATGATAATCACAAAGAGCTACCATCAGTGGGGCCTAATGACACTAGTCACACCACTGGTGTTAAATGTTTAATTTGTGCTGGGTTTCTTTCTTGTTTATTGCTTTCGCTATGGTCTTTTTTATAAACTTCTTTGGATGCACGAGACTTTACATGGGTTGGTCTCCTATCCGGTACTAGATGGTATCCGACAATGTGAATTTCTATTACCGTAACTGTGAACTTCAGTTTCTAGAAATGTAAATTCATGCAGAAGTAAATGTAAAATAAGGGAAATTTACATTCACTTTAGCTACATTTCATTCTGCATGAATTCACGTTCCTGGTAACTGAAGTTCACATTCACAATAACTGGAGTTCACATTCTGGATACCATACGGTACTGAATGCAAGACTTTATGTACGTAATATATACACTACTGCAGAATTTGGACTCCACAACGGAGCTTCTATGATCATTTTTTAAAAATGGTTGTGCAAAGTTAGGCAAAAACACGAAGCAGAATACGGTTTCCGAAAACCATCATGGAAGCCATAGCTTCCATGATGGTTTTGAAAGATCGTCGTGGAAGGGTCGTGCTTCCATGATGATCTTTCAAAACCGTCATGGAAGCCACCGTGTCATGGAAGCATGGTGGCTTCCACGATAGTTTCTAATTAACCGTCCTGGAATCACGGATTCCGCGATCATTTTTTTAGAAACCATCGCGAAAAATTTGCGATATATTTTCCGGTCATCAATTGTTGCTCTGATATTTCCACATCAATACAGTAGCTGCAGTGAACTAAAATCATTCCAGATATCTTTGAAAACAGTCGGTACACCACTGTGTGATGCCACCACCACCATCTACCATCGATCATCAATCTCTCTTGTAAGTCATGATCACAAAAACTTAGCTTTATATTGTTTTCATCTGTATTTTTTAGTTATGATTTTATATTAAATTTGTATGTTTTGGGATTGCTTTTGATATGTTAAAGACTGTAATGGGCCGGGTGTTTAATATACGAACTTATCATGATCAAATTGTTATTTTTTCCCGGTTATGTTTATTCGATTTTTTTATTAATTGTTCAATTTATTAATGTGTCGGTAGTAGTGTTTAATTATAACTAAATGAAAATGATATGCATGGAATTTAAAATTATGCACACTTTGACTTCGAAAGCTTTGATTTATTGATTTAGGATTTGTAAATCATGGATAGAAAATGGATATGGTTTGATAGATTATCTAAAGCATATGAAGATGGTGTTGAAGAATTTTTATCATTTTCCAAAGCTCACATACAAGATGATAAGATTTCGTGTCCGTATCAAATTTGTGGTAATCATAGATCTCATTCCATTGATGATGTTAGAGGGCATTTGCATGCTTATGGGATTATTTATTCTTATCAAATATGGTATTTACATGGCGAAGATTTTTTCGATATTAAATATACATCGACGAGTACTAAAGGTAAAGAGCTTATTGTTGAGGAAGACATTGGTGATAATATATACAATATTATAAATTATTTGGAAGAAAACTTTGTGTACCATTCGGAGTTATTTGAGGCAATGATTATTGATGCCGAAATGCCCTTGTATGTCGGGTGTACAAAATATATGAAATTAGGGGCATTGGTTCAATTATGGAATATGAAAGCATAGGGAGGGCGGACGAATTCTAGTTTCATGACTCTTTTAGAATTTCTGAAAGATGTTCTACTGGAGGATAACAAAGTGCCACCTAGTATGTATGAGGCGAAGAAGACATTGAGCACTTTGGGAATGGAATATAAAAAGATACATGCTTCTTCAAATGATTGCGTCCTTTATCGGAAAGAATATAAAGATTTAGATGAATGTCCGGTTTGTAACGAGTCAAGATGGAAAAAGGGCAAGATACCATCGAATGGTAAAAAAGGAGTGCCGGTGAAGGTGTTATGGTACATTCCACCAGCACCACATTTGCGTCGTTTATTTCGTAATGTCGAGCATGCTAAGAACTTGACGTGACACCATTATAAACGCGTTGATAATGGCAAACTTAGGCATCCGGCCGGCGCACCACAATGGAAGATCTTTGATGACAATCATCCAGATTTTAGTGCAGAACCAAGGAATTTACGTCTCGGTTTATCGACGGATGGAATGAACCCAAATAGTAATATGAGTAGTCGGCATAGTACCTGGCCATTCATACTTGTCAACTACAATCTCCCTCCAGAATTGTGCATGAAACAGAAGTTCTTGATGTTGATATTTAAAAGCCGAGACAGAGAATGAAATATTTTCTTCTATAATTTACCTTTACACGTACATAGGTTTATATAGATACAAGTTTCCTAAAACAGTACTACTAATTACAGCTAATTACACAGCTAATCAATAATCTAAAAAAGGAAACAAAAATAAGTCAGAAAATCAATATGATTTTCCAACACTCCCCCTCAAGTTGGCATGAAAATATCTTTCAAGGCCAACTTGCACACTAAACTGTCGAACTGTCTCTTTTGAAGACCTTTTGTTAGAATATCAGCTGCTTGGTTGTTGGAAGGAACATACACCATACATATGTCTCCGCTATCAATCTTTTCTTTGATGAAGTGCTTGTCTATCTCTACATGCTTTGTTCGATCGTGAAGCACAGGATTGTGGGCAATAGCGATTGCAGACTTGTTGTCACAGTATACCTTCATTGGTGATGGACTATGAACTTTCAGCTCCTTAAGAATTCTTCTCATCCATAAAACTTCACATATCCCATGAGCCACAGACCTAAATTCAGCTTCAGCGCTACTTCTCGCCACGACACTTTGCTTCTTACTCCTCCAAGTTACCAGGTTTCCTCCTAGAAAAGTGCAATACCCAGAGGTTGACCTTCTATCTGTAACACTCCCAGCCCAATCTGCATCTGTAAAAGCTTCTATCTGTAAGTGCTCATTTTTCTTGAATAGTAATCCTCTTCCAGGCGTTCCTTTTAGATACCTAAGGATTCGATAGACAGCCTCCAAGTGATAAGCATTTGGTGAGTGCATAAATTGACTTACCACACTTACGGCAAACGCTATATCAGGACGAGTGTGTGATAGGTAGATTAATCTTCCTACCAGTCTCTGGTATTGTTCTTTATTAACGCCGTTTGCCTTATTTGTATTGTGTAGCCTTTTATTTGGTTCGACTGGTGTTTCAGCTGCCTTGCATCCGAGCATTCCAGTTTCACTGAGCAAGTCGAGCACATATTTCCGTTGATTAATAAAAATCCCCTCCTTTGATCTGGCAAATTCAATACCAAGAAAGTACTTTACAGCCCCCAGATTTTTAATTTCGAATTCTGTGGCCAATCTTCCTTTCAATGTCTCAATTTCCCTAGCATCATCTCCTGTAAGGATAATATCATCGACATAGACAATGAGTACTGAGAGTTTACCAGATTCTGAATGTTTATAGAATATAGTATGATCCGCTTGACTCTGAGTGTATCCATACTTCTTTATCACCTTTCCAAATCTCTCAAACCAGGCTCGAGGAGATTGCTTGAGTCCATACAAGGATTTCTTCAATCTGCACACCTTATCCTCGCCAAACTTCTTCTCAAACCCTGGTGGAAGGTCCATGAATACCTCCTCTTTTAACTCACCATTTAGAAAGGCGTTTTTAACATCTAGCTGATGTAAGGGCCAATCACGGTTTGCTGCTATGGACAGTAGAACACGAATCGAATTGATCTTGGCTACTGGAGCAAATGTCTCCTGATAGTCAATCCCGTGAGTCTGAGTGAATCCTTTCGCTACCAGCCGCGCTTTATATCTTTCGACATTCCCATCAGCTTTGACCTTAATTGTGAAAACCCATTTGCATCCAACAGTAGACTTGTCCTTTGGTAGAGTGACAACCTCCCAGGTTCCATTTTTCAAGAGAGCATCCATCTCTTCCTTCACTGCTAAACTCCAATTCGGATTACTAAGTGCTTCCTGTATTGTTCTAGGTTCAGACAGATTAGAAATTTTTGACAAAAAAACTTGATGTTCGTGTGAAATTTTTTTGTAGGATAGATAATTTTCAATAGGATGTTTGGTAGTACAGGAACGTATTCCTTTTCTAATAGCTATAGGTAGATCCAGATCCACAACTTCTGAATCTTGAGCTTCTGTTGATGAAAAAATAGGATCAGGGTTAGAGATTACCTTGGTTTCTTGAGGACCATCATTCGGTTCTTCTGATTGGGAAGGAGCTAAAGTTTCAATTTGAACATTCTTCCTTTGATTGAACCTTTTCCTGGAATAAACTAGAGGTTCTGTTGTCATTTTCTGCAATATCTCTCCCCCTGTATTAGACAAGACAATCTCTGGTATCTTTTGACTAGAGTTCTCCTTGTTTTTATTACTTTCAACAACTATTTCTGGCTCTTGTTTATCAGGAAGTCCTACTGTACTTGGTGTTAAAACAACTCTTGGTAATGGTTTAGAAACTTGCCAAAAATCATCTTCTTCATCTGTACCATACTCCCCCTGAAGTGGATTTTTGGGAAAGAAAGGTAGTTTTTCCATGAAAATCACATCCATACTAATATAGGTTTTTTTTGTAACAGGATTAAAGCATTTGTAACCCTTTTTGTTTGAAGCATATCCAAGAAAAATACATTTTTCAGATTTTGGATCTAATTTTGATCGAAACTTGTTTGGAATATGAACAAAACATGTGCATCCAAAGATTTTTAAGGGAATATCTGAAAATATTCGTTGAACAAAACTATTTTTCAGTTTGTTTAGAGGAGTGATATATTGTAAAACCCGAGTAGGCATTCTATTAATCAAATATGATGCTGTTAAAACTGCATCACCCCATAAATATTTAGGAACATGCATGGAAAACATAATAGATCGAGCAACCTCAAGTAAGTGTCGATTTTTTCTTTCAGCAATTCCATTTTGTTGTGGAGTGTCACGACATGTAGATTGATGAATTATGCCTTTAGTTTTTAAAAAATCCCCTAAACATTCGTTAAAATATTCGGTTCCATTATCCGATCTAAGGATGCATATTTTTGTTTCAAATTGGGTTTCAATCATGTTATAAAAATCTGAAAAAAGTTTTCCAATTTCTGATTTTTTATTAATAAGATAAACCCAACATATTCTGGTGTGATCATCAATAAAAGTCACAAAACCCCTTTTTCCAGATAATGTTTTGATTTTTGAAGGTCCCCAAACGTCACTATGGATTAAAAAAAACGGTTTTGAAGGAGAATAGGGTTTAGGAGCAAAGTTAATACGATGACTTTTTGCCAAAAAACAAGTTTCACATTGGAGTAAAGCACAATCAACACCCTTGAATAACTGAGGAAATAAATGTCTTAAATAAGAAAAACTTGGATGGCCTAGTCTAAGATGCCATTCCATTATTTTATCTAATTTAGGGTTTGAACTCATACTGCTGTAAGCTTGAACCTCTTTATTACTAGAAAAAATGTCCTCAAAGTAGTAAAGCCCTCCTATCGCTTTAGCTCTCCCAATCATCATCCCCGACTTCTGGTCCTGAAAAACACAAGAGGATTCACAAAAAATTACACGGCAGTTAGAGTCTTTTGAGAGTTTGCTGACGGACAAGAGGTTACATGTAAGTTTCGGTACATGAAGTACAGATTTAAGACCTATACTTGCAGACAGATTAATGTGTCCTCTTCCAGCAATAGAAGAGAAGCTACCATCAGCGATACGAACTTTTTCATGGCCAGAACATGGGTTATAGGAATAAAATAAATGGGGTAAATTTGTCATATGATCAGAAGCTCCGGAATCAATAATCCAAGGGTTTAGTTTTCTACCTGTATGAACCATAGAACAATTTGGAGTACCAGTATCCGAATTGGAGCTTAGTAGATTCAGTAGTTGATTGATTTGCTCCTTGCTAAATGGACTGGATTGGTCGGTGGCAACATTGGCAGTAGGTAGAGGCTGACGCTTGGTCCTCGGCTTCCAATCTGCCGGCTTACCGTGGAGATACCAACAGGTCTCCCTAGTGTGCCGTGGCCTGTTGCAATGGTCACACCACACCCGGGGTTTCTCCTCAGCTTTCGGTGGAGCATGACGCCTGCTAATATTAGCCTCAGAGATAAAAACCGAGCTCTCAGGATTGTTGATAGGGGTGGATTTTTTGTTGAGCATCACCCCTCTTCGAGTTTCTTCGCGGCGGACTTCCGAGAAAGCTTCATGAATTGAGGGCAGGGGACTTCTTCCAATAATTCTCCCCCTAACCTCGTCAAAATCCTCATTAAGACCAGCAAGAAATTTAAAAATTCTGTTTGCATCAACAAGAGCCTTATACCTACTAGCATCTTCAGGGCACTTCCACTCTTGATCATTAAACAGGTCTAGATCTTGCCATATTCTTTTCAGAGAATTAAAATACTTTGTGACAGAGTCATTACCTTGACGGATATCTCCAAGTCTCAAGGAAAGTTCATAAACCTGAGATTGATTGCCCAAATCCGAATACATTTGGGTCACATTCTCCCAGAGTTCTTTGGCTGTTGAATAGCACATGTAGTTGGCGCATATGTCCTCTTCCATCGAATTCACCAACCATGTCATAACCATGGAGTTTTCGGCATCCCAGGTTGCGTGGCTCGGGTCTGTGGTGGCCGGCGCTTGGATTTCTCCCGTGAGATATCCTATCTTCCCTCTTCCTCTGATGTACATCCTCACCGACTGTGACCAACGCAGAAAGTTGTCACCATTTAGACGAATCGTGGTAATCTGAACTGGGTGGTTTTCGGTGGATCTAGAGGGGAGAGAGGCTGAACCAGACGGCTTGGCAGCGGTTTGGGTAGAGGTGGCTGAATTTTCTGACATGGTTGGACGGCTACGAGAAGCAAGAAAACACGCCTAGGGTTTTTTTTTTTTTTCTTTTTCAGTCCTGCTCTGATACCATAAAAGCCGAGACAGAGAATGAAATATTTTCTTCTATAATTTACCTTTACACGTACATAGGTTTATATAGATACAAGTTTCCTAAAACAGTACTACTAATTACAGCTAATTACACAGCTAATCAATAATCTAAAAAAGGAAACAAAAATAAGTCAGAAAATCAATATGATTTTCCAACAATATTATTGATCTCAAGCCCTCAACAATCGGGGAATGGCATTGACGTGTATTTGGTACCATTAATCGATGACCTAAAAATCTTGTGGGAAAATGGTTTACAAGTTAGAGATTCTTATCGTCAATATACATTCAATCTTCGTGCCATGTTGATTTGGTCAATTAATGACCTTCCTGCACTTGGCAACCTATCTGGTTATCCTGTGAAGAGTTCTATAGGTTGTCCAGTTTGTATAAAGGAAACATCTTCCATCCGATTGAAAAATGGTAAAAAAACTATTTACCTTGGTCACAGGAGATTCTTGCCAAAAAATCATTGATACCGCAAACAAAAGAAGGCTTTTGATGGTAATACCGAATAAACAACCGCTCCTCGGATTTTGTCTGGCGACGATGTATTTGAGATGGTTAAAGACGTGAAAGTGGTTTTGGGAAAGAGTAAATGAAAGGCTCCAGTTGTCGATGAACCGTGGAAGAAAAAGTCAATCTTCTATGAACTTCCATATTGGAATTCACTTTACATTCGTCATTGCTTAGATGTTATGCATATTGAGAAAAATGTTTGTAAATCGATAGTGGACATGTTGCTTGACATTCTGCATAAGACTAAGATGGTGAAAAGACAGGTTGGATCTTAAAGAGATGAAGAATAGAACAAATTTGCTACATGAGAAAAGATCAAATGGAACTTACTTATCTTCGGCCAAGCACATATTATTGAAACAAGAAAAGAGAAAGCTTCGTGAATGACTTGCTTCCGTGAAAGTGCCAAGTGGGTACTCTTACAAAAGGTTGGTGTCGATGAAGAATTTGAGGCTCATTGGAATTAAAACACATGATTGTCATATTTTGATGCAATAATTATTACCTCTTGCATTGCGAGGAGTTTTAACGAAAGATGTGAGATATGTAATTACGAAGTTATGCTTATTTTTCAATTCAATATGCTCGAAGGTAATTGATCCACTGATGCTAGATTCGCTACAATCGGAATTGGTGATGACATTGTGCATGCTTGAGAAGTATTTCCCACAAGTCTTTTTTGATATAATGATCCATCTAACGATGCACTTCGTTTGGGAAGTTAAGTTATGTGGACCGGTGTATTTGAGGTGGATGTATCCTTTCGAAAGTTATATGAAGGTTTTGAAGGGTTATGTGAAGAACCGAAATAGGCCGGAGGGATGTATAGTGGAAAACTACATAGCAGAGGAATTAGTTGAATTTTGCTTGGAGTATTTATCCAACGCAGAACCGATAGGGTTGCCAAAGAGTGTGCTATTGATGTCGAAAGGACTATCCATGGGTGTTCCTTCACCAGTAAATCAAGATGAATGGGAAAAAGCTCCTCTCTATGTTTTGCACAATGCTAAGGAAGTGGAGCCTTTCTTTGAGGTTCATATAGCGGAATTAAGAGCTGCGAATCCAAGAAAAGGAAGAAGTGAGAAGTGGATTTAAGAGGAGCACAACCGGACATTTCGGGAGTGGATAAGAAAGGATTTGCATATGAAGGCTGGCGTTTCGCAAGACTTAATGAAGCTGTCCAGAGGTCCGTCATCGATGGTCACAAGATATACATCGTATTTTATCAATGGGAACTCATTCTACACTTGGGAAAGAGATGAGAAGCATCCCGTACAGAACAGTGGTGTGACCCTCCGTGCCGAGTCTATGTATATTTCATCCGCAAAGGACAAGAATCTGGTATATAGTTCCATGACCTACTATGGGTTTATTGAAGATATTTGAGAACTTGATTATTGCGGCTTGCGAATAGCACTATTTAAATGCAAGTGGGTTGACAATAATTATGTTAATATTGATAGTGATGCCGTGATTGTGGTGGATTTTAGGTGATTAGGATATAAAAATGATCATTTCATTATGGTTGTAACGCCCCAACCTACGTAGGGCAGTTACCGTATATACTTGGACTTATAAACTGCTTAAACCTTCTTCGAAAATCGAGAATAAATTTTTTTTTTCAAACTTACTTATAAAATAGAGTTACTCATATGGAAACTTATTACGCATACATACTAAGATAAAAACATACATACTTCTTACAACTTGTTTGAGTCTTTAAATCCTTATATTTTTATACAACGAGTCTTTCTTTAAAATATATATATTTAAACTTAACATAACTTGCAGAAAAATTTGCATAGTGGTATCCCACACCGCCCTTCACCCGCCGCATCATCCACCTGGCCCACCATTTAAGCTGCAGGCCTCTTACCTACAAGATGAAATATACTGATGAGCTTTCGCTCAACAAGTACAAACATAATCTCACAAAACGCATTAAATATCGTGGAACTTAAGCATGAATCAATTATGAATCTTTTATGACCAATTATTGACTTGAACTTATTATCTTGCTTAACATGTGGGCCCCTAGTATAGTACCAAAAGCGCGCATCCTCAGAACGTCAGGGTTTGCAAGGCCCTTAACCATTCTGGAAACATGAACATAACCCTTCGCGCATCAACGGAAGGTTGATTATCATTACTTGAAACATACATGATCCTCCTGCATCAACAGGAGGTTGGTACGATACCTTACTTGTCTTGGTTTAGTCTTAGTCTTATTATATTTCTAAGACTAAGAATCTTTACATGTGATCTTAATAATCATGATGCACATGAAACTAGACATGACATAACATAACATGTAATCATGTCATATATTTGAAAATAGATTACTATTTTCCATACTGTACGTGAGGTTTGTACTTACCTCGTACACTATGTCCAAAGATGTTCTAATCCAAGTCATGATACCGCAGCAGGCTATCTCCTGCTATTCCAAAGAACATAGGGTAAGAATTCTGTACTTATAGAATATTGGTAACCAAACCAACATTCATACTTAATTATGCTTATATGTCCCCCCCTAAAACATTGTTTGATACTTTTTGAGTATCATTGATAACCCTAAGACTTAGGGCTTATCATACTTAAAATCATAACTTAATAGGTTACTAATCCTGACTTTGGGCCTAAACTTTTCTCAAAAATATATCCTATTGGGTTACTCTTGAGTAGCTCTGGTTTTTAGGCCCAACTAGTCATACTTATTATTTTATGAGGTTACGTTGGATAACCTTTGGGCTTCGGGCCCAAACCAATAACTCGGTACCTTCCCGGTTATTGCTCATCAAAATTTGTTCAAAACCCATTCTTTACTTTGGAAAACTTAGGGTTTTAAATTCACTTTTCGTTAAAATCTTATGAGTGGGTCTTCGTAAAAACTATTAAAAATAGAAACTGCCTTTGGAACAGTTTCTTACTGCTAATTTGATAGTGTATGTGCAGGAATACCCTTTTTCCTGTACAGTTTTAGAAAATCCTGTGTAGGAATTTCCTGTTTCCTACACAGTTTTGAAATTCAATTTTTTTATTTAAAAATCAAAGCCGAATTTGAAAAAGTTTTCTTCATAAAAGTTTTAGATCATAAGAAACCCTAAAACTTTTGTGTTTAACTCGAGACCCAGATCGGTCTCCAACTCACTCATTTACCCTGTTGAACTCACCTGGCCGTGCATAGGGTCTGAGCACAGTCAGGCTCGGGTTTTCATAAAAACAAAGGCCATTGGAGCCTTATTTTTGAAAATTGTCTGCGTTTTCTTACAGGAAAAACCCTTCTCTACAACTTTTGTGTTTTAAGTTTTTTCAAAATCAGCCTCTAAGGGCCTCAAAACTGGCTTTCCAGAAAACTGGCCAGTTTTTACCCGAATTGGCAGTTTTCTTTCTTTTATTAGTTTCTCGTCCTAATTCGTGCACACTACCTCAACCGACCACAGCGGGAGCCTAGGATCAACATGCAACACTTTTCTAACGTCCCAATTTAACTTACATGAAGCCCAAACATGTCCATGCAAGCCAAACAACAAAACTACATTACTAAGAGTTAGGGTTTGCATGGTTTTGGATTTCTTCAAACCATTGCATTCATATTTCATTCTAGCATCCTAACATACTTTTTACAGCATGCATAAACAGATTTGGGGGACATACTCTTTAATCAAGCATCTAGCATGCAGCCCTATTAATCACATAACATAAGCATATAAAAACTCATAATCAAACCATAAATCAAAACCACCCTTAACTAATCAAGCACATAACTCTATAATCTAATCTAGGCTTGAAATTTAAATTGAGCTTATGCTCATACAAACTAACTTGGAAATACACTTAAATCTTCAATTTAAAGCTTGAATTGAAAGCTTAGGGTCCAAGAGAATTTTACCTCTACCAATTCAAGGAATGGGTTTGCTTGGCTCCAAACCTTTTTCTCCCTTTCTCCTTGGTACCACAACCGGCCTTACTCCACTAAATGGGCACCAGAATTTTTTTCCAGCCACTTAGGGGCTGCTCCAACAGATTTCCGGCCACTCCTAACACCAATCTCTCTTCACTTTTCTCTTCCTTTCCTTCCTCCCCCACAACCGGCCACTTTGGCCAAAATGGGTTCCAAAAATTTTTCTAACTATTTGACTTGGTTTCTAGTGAAATCCGAACACCCCTAAGATCATTCCCTTGGGTTTTTCAAACTTTTTCTTTCTTTCTTGGTTGCTCCTAGTTTCGGATTTTTGAAGGAAAAATTGGGCATAATTTAGTTGTGTTTCTCAATTTTGTGAATAAAATGGCACCCCCCTCCACCTATTTATCGGTGAAGACAACTTCTCCATCTTGCTAAAAAGCCCTTCAAAATTTTAAAAATTGCACAAAAGGTGCCTTAGTTGACCGGCCACCTTGCACTCTAGAAACTTCCAATTTTTTTTTTCCAAATTTGATTAATTCCAATTATGATGTCACAATGTTAAGATAAGATGACATCATCATCCTAGAGGCTTGTTTGCCTTATTCTTCAATAAGCAGTCCATCTTTATGCCAAAACATATATTTTTAATATTGTGTTCATTAATACACAATACCGTATACTGTTTTGCAGTCCAAAATTTATCTGTGTAAAAATGGACTGTATGAAAATTTTTCTTTTTTGCTTCAAGCCCTTTGGCCTTTAATATCCTACTTAATGTGCTTGATTTTTCTATGGTGGTTTTAAATCTAACTTAAATCATTTTATCCGAAAAAATGGTTTTTCGCAGTATATTTCCTATACTACTCATCATACTTCATTGTCGGCATATAATTGACTTTTCTAGTCAATCTTTGACCTATTGGGTCAACTTTGACTTCCATGGTCAACTTTGACTTTTTTTTGTCAAGCTTTGACCAACATAAAATCATAACATTTTTTGTACCTTTTTACTCAAAGGTTACTTGCTTGGCTAAGCAAATTGCTTATTGAGTCTCATAGCTAATTAAATGAGAACTCAAACATTTACTGATAAAATTATGAATTTTGCATTGATATTCATAATTTTCATGAAACATTACAAAAACGCATAATATGAACATAGATTTCTTATGTACAAGGAAATCATGAGTCCGTGTAAATTTTCGGTTATTACAATCCATCCTCCTTATAAAATTTTCATCCTCGAAAATGAGAATAATTCTGGGTGGCTTTTCTTCATATCCTCTTCACGTTCCCATGTTGCTTCCTCAACCTCATGATTTCGCCAAAGAAACTTGACTAAAGGTATAACTTTGTGCCTTAGCACCTTTTCTTCTCGTGCCAAAATTCGAACTGGTTTCTCCTCATAGGTCAAATCCTCGTGAACTTCAATTGGTTCATGGCTTAATACATGTGAGGGATCCGAGATGTATTTGTAATGACCCACCTAGCACAGGCCGTTACCATACATACATACACATACATACTTAATTATTGAGCGTAAGCAGTGGAATTTTTTTTATACCGTGCGGAATAAAGGAAACACATAATAATATAAACGCTGTTCGAATGCGGAATAATATACATAAAAAGAACGAAACGCGTAGCGGTTAATAATCCCACATTTCACAGTCTACCCTACCACGCTCGCCATCTTGCATCATCAGTTGCCCGTAGGTTGCTTACCTACAGCATAGACGTAAGACACGTGAGCTTTCGTTCAGCAAGTACAACATATATATCCGCAACAATTAAACACAAACATAACTCATCATAACCTTACATAAACATAGCATATCATACATGTCATACATAACTTCTCATATCATACATATCATACTGGACTCATCATAACATACATACTATTTCATGGCATCGCATAATATATGCATGAACCGATTATGCTCTTATTATGCCATCTTATTCATTCTTAACTTATCTTACTTATGGGCCCCTTATCATAAGTGTACGTACCGGGCGCGCAACTATGATTTGGTTGGGGCAGCCAGTCCATTTCCAACTCAAACCACAGTCCAACCCGACCTAACACGGGTCGGTACGACACAGGCAAGCTTGCTTGCCATCATACTTGCTTATCATGAATTCATACTTGATCTTATTAGTGAACATGCTTCGTGATGTTACTATTCATCAAACATGCTCATATCTTAACATCATACTTTATTCTCATAATCATGAACTTAACATAACCATATCACATCATATACATCAAACATACTTGGGCAAGTATACAACAAAAGCCTATGCTGTAGGCGGAGTTGTACTTACCTTGTTTACTATATCCAGAGATGTGTTGATCCAGGTCAGGATACTCCAGCAGGCTATCTCCTGCTATATCAAAAGACATAGGGTAAGAATTATGTTCTTACAGAATGTTGGTAATCAAACCAACATTCATACCTATTAGTAGTTATATGCCCCCCTCCTTAATACAATGCCGGATATTTTCTCAGTATCACGGATAACCCTAGGGTTTAGGGTTTATCATTCTTAGAGCGTACTTTGATTGGTCACATAAGGTAACCTTGGCTAAACAGCCTTCATAACTGTGTTAGGTCATTAGACTTGACCTTGGGCTTAAACTTTCTTAGAAATTCTTCCCATTGGGTTACTCTGGAGTAACCCTGGTTTTTAGGCCCGACTAATCGTTCTTATTGTCCTATTGGGTTACTTGGATAACCCTTAGGCTTTGGGCCCAAACCAATTGTAACACCCCGGCCATCCACGTAGGGCCAACTATGTAAACGTGGGCCATTACCATGCTTGCTTAACTTAAACCTTAGTCTTAAATATTTAACCTTGTAGAAAATTTCAGAATAAATTTTTTTTTTCTTTTCTTTAAACTTTATTTTAAAATCACAACTTAAAAACATTACATAGGTAACATGGTACATATTCCTTAAAACATATACGTACAACTTGATAATTTAAATAGTTTACGGAAAAACTTTCGTAGTGGTATCCCATACTGCCCTTCACTTGCTGCATCGTCTCCATGGCCCACCAAGTAAAGCTGCAGGCATTTACCTACAGTATGGAATATACTGATGAGCTTTCGCCCAGCAAGTACAAACATAATCTCACAAAACACAAGAAATATTGCACAACTTATGCATGAACCAATTATGTCCAATTATGAATCTTTTATGCACTTGAACTTATTATCTTGCTTAATATGTGGACCCTTAGTGTACGTACCAAAAGCGCGCAAGTCTCAGAACATTAGGGTTTGCAAGGCCCTTAACAATTCTGGAAAACATGAACATAACCCTTCACGCATCAACGGAAGGTTGATTATCACTTTATCCTCACGTATCAACGAGAGGTTGATAATCATAAACTTGAACTTGTAACATACATGATCCTCCTGCATCAACAGGAGGTTGGTACGACACCTTACTTATCTTGGTTTAGTCTTAGTCTTGTTACATTTCCAAGACTAAGAATCTTTACGTGTGATCTTATTAATCATGATGCACATGAGACATAAACATGGCATAATTTAACATATCATAGCTTAACATGGCATAGCATAGTAAAATGGCATTGCATAGCATAACATGGCATCAAGTCATATATTTGAAAATAGCTTACTATTTCCCATACTGTAGGTGAGGTTTGTACTTACCTCTCGTCCTACGCTCTTGGTCTATCGTTCCATCGAGGCACAACAACATGTCATATTCCTGTTACCAAACAGGATGTAAGATAAAAGTTATACACCTTTTATCTTACCATAAATCATAATCGTTAAATGTTGATGACCTAACTAACATGCGTTCATAGTCCTAGTTATATGTCCCCTCCTATACGACATCTTAATCCTTACTTGGTTACAATAAGTAACCTCATTACTAAGCCCACATCCAATACAGGTAGGGTTAGGTTACTATCCTAACCTTGGGCCCATGTCTTAACATTCTTGATCCATAATCCATTGGGTTATTATAAATAACCCTAGATCTTAGTTCATCATAATTTTGGTATCACATTGGGTTATGTTGGGTAACCCTTGAGGTGATAAACCTTGGTCAAACTTGGTCAACCAAAGTCAACCTTCTATGGTCAAACTTGGGCTTTGGGGGTCAAGCCCAACAACTCGGGTATCCTTCCCGGTTACCATCCGTTACTATCTTGCTACTTGTCTTTGGCTTTAAAAATCCATTTTTCCTTTGTCTTGGAAAAATTGTTGAATTCGGTTTAAAAATCCTTTGCTTGACTTATAAAACTTGTTAAGGACTGAAAACTGCCATTGGAACAGTTCTCACAGTCAAAATATTGTGGTTAATGAAAAACATAGTTTTCTGTATTATTTTAGAAAATCCTGTGCATGAGTAGGAATTTCATGCTTATGTACTATTTTTCTGAAATTCTTGTGCTGGATTTTCTGTTTCCTGCACAGTTTTTAGAATCCAATTTTTACTTTAAAATCTGTTCCGAATTTGATAAAATTTTCTTCATAAAAGTTGTAGATATTGAATAATACTACAACTTTTATGTTTTGAGGAAAACCCAGTTCAGAATTTAACATGCCCTTATTCTTCGTTGAACTCACCTGGCCGTGCATGAATCCTGGGCATGGTCAGGCTCGGATTTTCATAAAAACCGAGGCCTTTGGAGCCTTATTTTGAAAAACTATTCACCTTCTAGGAAAAACCATTATCTACAACTTTGTAGTTTTGAGGTTCTTCAAATTCGGCCTCTAAGGGCCTCAAATTATCATTTCCAGAACGCTGCCCAGTCTTGACCCGAGACTGGCAGTTTTGGTTCTTAAATTCGTTTCTCGTCCTAAAACACGCACACTACCTCAACCGACCACAGCGGGAGCCTAAGGTCACACATGCAACGTTTCTAATGTTCCATTCCATCATGCACATAATCATACATTCAATCTTAAACCTATGGGGACTTATAACAAACACTTAGTAGGCATAATCAAAAACCAACAAGCATATCATCAAACATGCATCAAATCATAAACTAGAGACCACCAACACTAATCAAGCATAATCAAACACTTTAAGCCTTGCTAGGAAGATAAAGGATGAGCTTATGCTCTTACATCTTATGCTGGAAATACACATAAACTTGCTCAAAACTCACTAAAAAGTTAAGGATTTGAGAGGATTACCTCTAACTTTGGAGACAACCATGTTCTAGCTTGATCCTCCAAAAATTCCGGCCACTACTAGCTAGGTTCCTAGTACTTTTTTTCTGCTTTTCTTGCTTACCCACAACCGGCCATTCAAGCCAAAAAAATGGGTTTCCAAATTTTTCCACTCTTATTTTTCTTCCTCACAAAAATCCAGCCATTCAATTTTTTTCCTCTTGGGTTTCAGTTTCTAGGGAAGGTTTGGAGAAAATTGGGCAGAGTTTTGGGATGATTTTGAGCTACCAAAACCGCCCCCTTTGAGCCCTATTTATAGGTGAAAATTACAAATTTTCACCATTTAATTTTATTTCAAAAATTGCATATTAAGACCTAAAAATAAAATATTTGCTAAGTAGTCCCTAACATGTGGCCGGCCATGAATGATCCTTGGTGGCCAAGAAACTTGCTCACCAAGTCTTGCTTACATCACCTTGATGACATCACATGATGACATCATCTTGCTTACATCACCTTTTCTTAAATTTACATTTTAGTCCCTAAAAGACAAAATATTTGCCTATTACTCCTTATAGGTGGCCGGCCATTAGAATTTCCTTGAAGACCAAGTTTGCTTACATCATCATGCTTATGTCACCTTGCTTACATCATCATGGAAATTTCTTAAAATTACACTTTGACCCCTATGGACAAAAATATCTGCATTTTAGTCCCTCAAGTAACCGGCCATATATGCTAGGTGTCATCCAAGGATTTTTTTCCCAATTTTCTTTAATCAATAATGATGTCATAAATCCATGATAAGGTGATGACATCATAAGGCCTTGTTTGGCTTGATACTTAATATGCAGTCCATTTTTATCCTAACACAGATATTTCCAATACTGTTATTAACTAATAACAGTATTTTATACTGTACTATAGTCCAAAATTTATCTGTGTAAAAATGAATTGTATAAAATTTTTCTTCTTTGTTGAAACATTTCTTGCCCTTAATATCATACTTAGTGTGCTTGATTTTTCTAGAGTGCTCTCATAGTTTATGCTTACTTATTCGTTCGTAATGAAGGTTTTCGCAGTATATTATCCATACTACTTTGCCGTATCTCAGCACCTTCATCTATTTGACCTTCCTAGTCAACCTTGGACTTTTTTGGTCAAACTTCGACCAAGATGAAATCATGGAGTTTTTCTTCCCGTTTTTCCTTAAAAGGCCTAATGCTTGGCTAAGTAATCTATTATTGAGTCTGATAACCGTTTAATCGAGAACTCAAACTTATACTGATATTTAACTCAGATCGTGAGTTTCATATCGACTTACAAGATTCAAACTTGGGATTTTCCTTGTCTAGAAGGAAATCATAGGTTCATAAAAAATCCGGGATTACACAATAACTCGGTATCTTCCCGGTTATTGCTCATTCAACTTGGTTTAAAAACCCTTTTTCTTAACTTTAGAAAACTTAGGGTTTAAATTCACTTTTCCTTAAAATCTTGAAACCTTATGAACGGATCTTTGTAAAAACCATTAAAAACAGAAGATGCCTTTGGAATAGTTTCTTATTGTGAATTAGTCAGTGGATGCGCAGGAATGTCCTTTTCCTGCACTGTTTTAGAAAACTCTGTGCAGGAATTTCTTGTTCACTGCACAGTTTTGAAATCCAATTTTCTATTTAAAAATAAAAGCCGAATTTGTAAAAGTTTTCTTCATAAAAGTTTTAAAACTCGAAAAACCCTAAAACTTTTGTGTTTAACCCGAGACCCAAATCGGTCTCTAACCCACTCATTTTCTCTGTTAAACTCACCTGGCCGTGTATAGGGTCTGGGCACAGTCAGGCTCGGGTTTTCTTAAAAACGAAGGCCATTGGAGCCTTATTTTGAAAAACTGTCCACGTTGTCCTCTAGGAAAAACCCTACTCTACAACTTTCATGTTTTAAGTTTTTCCAAAATCAGCCTCTAAGGGCCTCAAAACTGGCTTTCCAGAAAACTGGCCAGCTTGAACCCGAATTGGCAATTTTCAATCTTTTATTGGTTTCTCGCCCTAATTCGTGCACACTACCTCAACCGACCACAGCGGAAGCCTAGGATCAACATACAACATTTTTCTAACGTCCTAATTCAACTTACATGAAGCCCAAACACGTCCATGCAAGTCAATTAACAAATTACAGCACATAGGTTTAGGGTTTGCATTGGTTTTGGTTTTTCTTCAAACCCTTGCATGCACATTCATTCTAGCACCCTAACATACTTTTTACAGCAAGCATAAATAGATTTAGGGGAACATATAACTCACTAAATATTCTATCATGCAACCCTATTAATCAACAAACATAAGCATAATCAAACTTATCATCAAACCACCCTTAATCTATCAAGCACAAAACTTAAAAATCTAATCTAGAGCTGAAATTTAAAGTAAGCTTATGCTCTTACAAACCCATTGGAAATACACTTAAATCCTTAATTGAAAGCTTGAATTGAAAGCTTTAGGGTCCAAGAGAATTTTACCTCAATCAAGGTGAGAATGGGTTTGTTTGGCTCCAAACTTTTTCTCCTATCTCCTTGGCACCACAACCGGCCTCCCTCTAGCAAGGGTTCCAAAATTTTCATCCACTTGGTTCCAACAAGCAACCGGCCACTCCTCAAGGCTACCAAAAATTTTCCAGCTACTAAGGGGCTGCTCCAACACTTTCGGCCACTCCTCCACACCAAACCCTCTTCACTTTTCTCTTCCTTTCCTTTCACTCCCACAACCGGCCACTTGGCCAAAATGGGTTCCAAAAATTTTTCCAACTCTTTGGCTTGGTTTCTAGTGAAATCCGAACACCCTAGAACACTTTTCCTTTGATTTTTTTCAAACTTTTCTCTCTTCCTTGGATGCTCCTAAGTTCGGATTTTTGAGAGGAAATTTTGGCATAATTTAGCTACCTTTCTCAATTTTTTTGAACAACAATGTTCAAATGGGTCTACTATTTATAGGAGAATGAAAACTCTTCAAATTGCTCCAAAAACCCTCCAAATTTTTAAAAATTTCCCTTAAACCCTCTTAGTTGGCCGGCCACCTAGCACACTAGAACCTTCCAAATTTCTTTCCAATTTTAACTAAATCCAAAAATGATGTCATAATTCAAAAGCTAGTGACATCATCATTCTTAAGGCTTGTTTGCCTTAATTCCTTAATAGACAGTCCTCTTAAATGCCAAAACAGATATTGTTGATACTGTGGTCCTTAATTCACAGTACTGACTGCTAACTGCAGTCCAAAATTTATCTGTTTAAAAATGGACTGTACGAAAAATTCTCTTTTCGCTTAGAACTCTTAGGCCCTTAATTACCTACTTAATGTGCTGGATTTTATTCTATGGTGGTTTTAAAAATAACTTGATCCATTTTATCTGAAAAATGATTTTTCACAGTATACTTCCTATACCGCTCGTCATACTTCATTATCTACACATAGTTGACTTTTTCCAGTTAATCTTTGACCTATCAGGTCAACTTTGACTGCCTTGGTCAACTTTGACTTTCTTTGACTTTCTTGGTCACGCTTTGACTTTCTTGGTCACGCTTTGACCATCATAAAATCATAACATTTTTGTACCCTTTTTACTCAAAAGGTCGTATGCTTAACTAAGCAATCATTTTTTAGTCTTTTAAACGCATAAGAACTCACAAAATTCAATAAAAATCCTTAACCGGATTCTTTCATAAATACCGTCATGGTACAGTTTAAAGTTCTATACAAGAAATTGTAACGTTGTAAAATTCTAGTCATTACAGTATTTCTTTAGCATCAACACATGAAATACATTGTGCACATATGCTAATTCTTGGGGTAAAGCCAGCTTATAGGCCACATTACCAACTCTTTCGAGTACTTCGAATGGCCTTATGTATCTCGGACTTAGTTTCCCTTTCTTTCCAAATCTCATGACTCCTTTGAACGGAGCAACCTTGAGGAAAACCAAGTCTCCTACTTGGAATTCTAGAGGCCTTCTGCGTTTGTCGGCATAACTCTTTTGTCGACTAAATGCAGTTTCCATCTGTCGACGTATAAGCTTTATGGCCTCCGTGGTTCTCCGTATAAAGTCCGTAGACACAAGTTCTTTCTCTCTTGTCTCGTACCAATGGACTGGAGATCTACACCTTCTCCCATAGAGAGCTTCATAAGGAGCCATTCCAATCGAAGCTTGGAAGCTGTTGTTGTACGAGAATTCAATCAAAGGAAGCTTCTTATCCCAAGTTCCCTTGAAGTCCATCACACATGCTCGTAACATATCTTCTAGAGTCTGAATGGTTCTTTCTGATTGTCCATCCGTCTGTGGGTGAAAAGCTGTACTAAAAGTAAGCTTTGTACCCATTGCTTGATGTACACTCCTCCAAAATTTAGAAGTGAAACGACCATCACGATCTGAGATGATTGATTTTGGAATCTCATGGTAGCGAACGATCTGCGCGACGTGCCGATCCGCTAGCTGCTCTACTGAAAAGCTAAGGTTGATGGCCAAGAATTGTGCGGATTTCGTCAACCGATCGACAATTACCCAAATAGCATCATTGCCACTGGGAGTTCGGGGTAGACCAACCACGAAATCCATCGTCACCTGGTCCCATTTCCATTCTGGGATGGAAATTATCTGCAATTCTCCCCCGGGACGTTGGTGTTCAGCCTTCACTTTCTGACACGTAAGGCATTTACTAACAAATATGGCGACGTCATTCTTCATTTTGGGCCACCAAAAACTTTCCTTCAAGTCTTTGTACATCTTTGTGGCTCTAGGATGAACGGAATACGGAGTCTCATGAGCTTTTTTCATGATCTGCTCTTTCAACTCGTCCTCATTAGGAATACATAGTCTATTTTTCCGATAGAGTATGCCCTCGTCAGATATATTGAAGTCTGACTCCTTTCCTTCTAAAACATCGTTCCTCGTCCTAAGCAGTGAGGCGTCTCCTTCTTGACGCTCCTTCATGCCATCCAAAATGGTAGGTTGGAAGGTTAGGGCAGCTAAACCTCCTGTAATGACCTCAATTCCAGCTTCCACTAGCTCCTTCTGGAGAGACCCAGTTAATGATTGTATTGTCATCAACGAGGAAGATAACTTTCGACTAAGGGCATCGGCTACTTTGTTGGCCTTCCCCGGATGGTAACGGATATCAATCTCATAATCCTTTACCAGTTCGAGCCATCTTCTTTGCCTCATGTTAAGCTCCTTCTGTGTGAAGATATATTTCAAACTCTGATGATCCGTATAGACTTCACAATTAGCGCTGTAAAGATAGTGTCTCCAAATTTTGAGTGCAAACACTACCGCCGCAAGTTCCAAATCTTGCGTCGGATAGTTTTTCTCATGATCCTTAAGTTGTCGGGAAGCATACGCGATCACTTTTTCATTTTGCATGAGAACGGCTCCCAATCCTATCTTGGAAGCATCGCTGTATATCACGAAGTTCCCTTCCTCTACCACTGGAATTGTAAGAATTGGAGCACTAGTCAGCTTACTTTTTAGCTCTTGAAAGTGTTCTTCACACTTTGCAGTCCATTCGTACTTCTTTCCTTTCCGTGTAAGTGCAGTGAGCGGCGCTGCGATCTTAGCAAATCCCTCGACAAAACGTCGGTAGTAGCCTGCTAAGCCAAGGAAACTATGTACTTCGGTGACGTTTTTCGGAACTGGCCATTTACTCATGGCTTCAATCTTGGCTGGTTCTACCGATATGCCTTCCTTGGAAACCACATGTCCTAAGAAATGGACCTTTTCCAACCAAAATTCACACTTGGTGAATTTAGCATAAAGCTGGTTTTGCTTTAGAATCCGTAAAGCAATCCTTAGATGCTCTTCATGCTCCTCCTTAGATCTTGAATAAATCAAGATATCATCTATAAAGACGATAACAAACTTATCCAAGTAGTCCTTGAATACTCGATTCATCAGGTCCATAAAGGCAGTTGGAGCATTTGTCAATCCAAATGGCATAACGAGGAACTCATAATGTCCATATCGCGTACGAAAAGCCGTCTTGGGAATGTCTCCTTGCCTTATTCGAAGCTGATGATATCCCGATCGTAGGTCAATTTTCGAAAAAATTGAAGCTCCTTTCAATTGATCGAACAAATCATCGATCCTGGGTAGTAGATACTTATTCTTAATGGTGATCTTATTCAATTCCTGATAGTCAATGCACATCCTAAAAGTGTCATCCTTCTTTTTAACAAATAAAACTGGGGCTCCCCATGGTGAATAGCTCTGACGGATGAATCCTCGATCCAGGAGCTCTTGCAGCTGAAGTTGCAATTCCTTAAGTTCGGCGGGGGCCATCCTATAAGGTGCCTTGGATACTGGTGCCGATCCAGGAAGCAATTCAATCTCAAAAGAGATTTCTCGCTCCGGTGGTAATCCTGGCAAATCCTCAGGAAAAACTTCAATAAAATCCTTGACTATCGGTACTTCTTCCGGCCTGCTCTTAGTTTCTTGCGCCTTATCCACCATGTAGGCTAAAAATCCCATACATCCTTCTGCCAACAACTTCTTAGCCTTTATCGCAGAAATGAGCATTTTCGGCTGTTTCGGAGTCGATCCTCTAAAAACGAATTCCTCGCCTCCAATTGACTTGAACGTGACTATCTGACGTTGATAGTCTATAACCGCGTTGTATTTCCCCAAGAAATCCATACCCAAAATGATGTCGTAGTCATATAGGTCAATGACGATCAAGTTGACATACAATTCCCTACCACATATAATTAGTGGAACATGACGTATCCAATAATCAGACAACAGAACTTCCCCGGAGGGTAATGCAGTTTTGAAAGTTCTTCCAATCCTATCGCTTCCTCTTCCTAGTTTCTTAGCGAACCTAGCTGATGTGAATGAATGCGTAACTCCAGAATCAATTAACACATAAGCATCTTGCTGGGCGAAAAGAAGCTGACCTGTCACCACTGTGGATGGTCCAGCTTGAACATCCTCCTCAGTATAGGCATAAGTGCATCCTTGAGTTGCTGGAGCTTCAAGCCTGCCTTGAGAGATTTCAGGTCTTGCATGAAGCTGATACCCCTGACTCCTTTGTTGGTGCTGCGGATTCTAGGAATTAGCATTGCAGTCCTTAGCATAGTGGCCTTCCTTACCACACAGCAAGCAACGGTTAGTTCCAGCACGGCAATCTCCCGGGTGCTTCTTCCCACATTTCTGACAAGTGGGATTCATGCTGCTATCAGGGGCATTCCTTTTCTGGGGAAAATTTTGTTGATTCCCCTGACCCCCTCCATTCCACTTCCTCTTCTGTTGATTACTGCTGTACTGCATGTTGTTGCCGTGTTGACCAAAAGATCCTCCCTGCCCTCTCTACTGCAGAGGTTGGCTTGGTCTTCCTTGAATTTGCTTAACTTGGGCCTTCTCTTCTCTCTTTTCCTTAAAAAACTTAGCCCGTTGTTCTTTGTTCTGACCTACCCAATACTCAGCTCGTATTGCCCGGCTGACACATTCAGCAACGGTGATTGGTGGGTAGGGGCCACTGCTAATCACTACGGCCAAATCCGAGCGGAACATCCTCATCATCCTTCTTACTTTGTCTCTCTCGGAGCCAATAAGGTGAGGACAAAGACGTGCTAGTTGCTCAAACTTTTTCACTGCCTCAGCTACCGATAGATTACCTTGACGAAAATTATTGAATTCATCTTGTTGAGCTTCCATAACGTCGGTGTTGAAGTATTTCTCTTTAAATTCCTCAACAAAGTCCTCCCAGGTCATTTGGGTAACATCTCGCCTGATCTGGACTGTTTCCCACCAGAGGCGAGCATCTTTCCTCAGCATAAAGGATGCACAGAGAACTTTCTCTTCATCATCAAGCTTGAGAAAGTTCAAGATAACCTGAAGGTCAATCAACCAGTTGTCGGCCTCAATTGGGTTTGTTGATCCTTCAAATTCCGGTGCCTTCATGCGCCGAAATTTGTCATATAATTGTTCCGGAGTTCGAACCAAAACTGCTGGCGGAACAGCCAAAGGCACATCAGGCATTTCAGGAGCTATCGGGTTTTTTGGAATCGCCGGGTCAGCATCAGGAATTTCCGATGCAGCAGGCTGATTCACAGGTGCTAGTGGTACTCCGGCATCAGGAGGTCCCTGATTCTACTGAGCCAATTGAGCTCTAAGCCCACCTATCTCTCATTGTTGGGCTAACATCATCTGTCTTAATTCATTCATCTGGGCCGCAAGATCAACGTTCTGGGTCTGAGCCGTTCTACGCTTGGGTGGCATAGTTCTACATAAAAAAAAAAAAAAAAAAACTTATGAAATAAGCTCCTTGTTCAATAAAATCATGTCTTTTATATAGAACCATAATCTTAATTCCATATCATAACATAATCATGAAATATATCTGAATCCATTATAATCTTGTCCATATCTGCTTCATAACATAAATGCATAAGTATAACATTTAGGAAAGTGTAAAACTTTCCCATCATGTTTGTAATACCCGGAATTTTGATGAACCTATGATTTTCTTTTAGATAAGGAAAATCACAAGTTTGAATCTAGTATGTCGATATGAAACTCATGATCTGAGTTAAATATCAGTAAATGTTTGAGTTCTCGTTTAAGTACCTACGAGACTCAGTAATAGCTTGCTTTAGTCAAGCGTGAAGCCTTTTGAGAAAAAGGGCAAAATAGGAATTCATGATTTTATGTCGGTCAATGTTTGACCAAGTTGATTTTATGTTTGTCTGAGACGAGACTGCAGTATAATTATCAGTATGAAAATTTTACTGCGACAAACCGTCATTGCAAACAAATAAGTAGTTTCAAGTCTTAAGGAAATCCTATACGCAGTCCAGTTAAGTATAGATAAATTCTGGACAGTGGTCCAGTACAAATTATACTGTTGTTAGATGAAAATAGTATTTGAAATGGACTGTATTTAAGAGGATAGCCTGTGGGGCCTTATGGGTTGACACCTCGTCCTTAAATGGATGACTAAGCAAGAATCGGAAACCAAGTTTCATTACCAAAGCCGGCCACCTTTAGGGACTAAAGTGCAAATGTTTTACCTTTAGGGGCCAAAGTGCAATTTTATGAAAATTATGGTTTGATAGATAAATTTGTAAATTTATGGAACTATGGATATTTCTAGTTAGATTTCCTAGTTCAATTAAGCTTATGATGATTTTTAAATTTGTTAACCTAGTTGGAAACCAAGGAATCAAGTTAGGTTTGGATTGGTTCAAAATTGACCAATCATTTGCCTACACTTGTACTTAAGGGAACCCGGCCACATCAAGGCTTAATGAGCTGATATTTTGCTCTTAAGGACCAATAGGCAAGGTATGAAAAATTTGAAGTTCATTAGAATTTGACACCTCACAATTTTAGCCTTGCCTAGTAAGCAAAGTAGTTTTGCATACTAAGCTATGTTGCATTTTGCAACTTTCACACCTAGCAAGTAATGGCTGGCCACCTTATGAAGAATTGCAAGAAAATTTTATGATCTTAAGGGCTGATTAGTAGATAGGCAATTAGGTGTTTCTTTATGAGTTTGACACCTAAAAACCTAGCCTTGCTTAGTAAGCATTTTAGCCATGCTTACTTGGCTATTTGTGATGTATCATCAAGCAAAAATTTGTCCATGTGGCACACTAAGGAACCGGCCACCACCTTGGCTAGACACATCATGAAACTAGCCTTGGTGAGCAAGCACTCTAGCCTTGCTTATTTGGCTAGCAAAGGCAAGCACACCAAGCCACCTAAGGCCGGCCACCATAAGGTTTAGACACCTAATGGCCTAGCCTTGGTGAATCACCATTCTAGCTTACTCATTTGGCAAGCCAAGCTCTTGCCAAACCTACATCAAGGCCAGCCATCATGGGGGAGTGACACCTCATGGCTTAGCCTTGATGAGTCAATCTCCTAGCTTGCCTCTTTGGCCAGCCAAGACTTTGCCAAATCAGCACAAAAAAATCCGGCCATTGGGAGGAAATGACACATCATGACTTAGCTTAGGTGAATCAGCATTCATAGCTTTGCCACCATGGCTAGCTAAGGTTTTGACACATCATCACTCTAATGACCAGCCACCCTAAGGGCATGACACATCACCTAGTAGCCTTGGTGAGTCACCTTAGCCTTGCTTACTCATTTTCTAGGGCCAGCCATGGCCGGCCAGCACACAAGGATGGCTGGACAAAAATAAAAATTTTTGGAGGACTAGTTGGCAAAGTAAGAAGAAGAATTCATCTATAAATAGGTGAAGGCAAAATCTGTATGTTTCTTTTAGTAAACCTTGCAGCCAACAAGCACCTCTTTTACCCTTTAGGAGCCGAATAATAGTATTTACTTCAAATCCTTAAAATTTTGAGGCCCAAGAGCATGTTTTGTCATGTTATGCCATGTTATGACAAGTCATGTATGTTATGTCAAGCTATGATATGTTATGATAAGTTATGCCATGTGTATGTATATACTATGGTTGATATACATTATGAGATAGTGACATCATGAGGCATGTTCACTAATAAAATCACACGTAAAGATTCTTAGTCTTGGGAATGTAATCAGACTAAGACTAAACCGAGACAAGTAAGGTGTCGTACCAACCTCCTGTTGATGCAGGAGGATCATGTATGTTATAAGTTCAAGTTTATGATTATCAACCTCTCATTGATGTGTAAGGGTAAAGTGATAATCAACCTTCCGTTGATGCGTGAAGGGTTATGTTCATGTTTTCCAGAATTGTTAAGGGCCTTGCAAACCCTGACGTTCTGAGGCTGGCAAGCTTTTGGTACGTACACAAGGGGCTCAAATGTTAAGCAAGATAATAAGTTCAAGATACGTAATTGATCATAATAAGATACGTAATTGATCATAATTGGTTCATGCATAAGTTACACAATGTTGATTATGTTTTGTGAGATTATGTTTGTACTTGCTGGGCGAAAGCTCATCAGTATATTCCATACTGTAGGTAAATGCCTGCAGCTTTACTTGGTGGGCCATGGAAACAATGCAGCAAGTGAAGGGCGGTATGGGATACCACTACGCAAGTTTTTCTGCAAACTATTTAAATTATCAAGTTGTATATGTATGTTTTAAGGAATATGTACCATGTTACATATGTGAAGGTTTTAAGTTGTGATTTTAAAATAAAGTTTAAAGAAGAAAAGAAAATTTTATTCTGAAATTTTCTGTAAGGTTAAGAATAAGGTTTAAGTTAAGCAAGCATGGTAACGGCCCACGTTTACGTAGTCGGCCCTACGTGGATGGTCGGGCCGTTACAATGTTCATACGTCACTTAATTGCCACCACCAAGCGAAGGCACCACCCAACGTTATCCTCGTATCCCATATTTTTCTTATGTGGCAAAGTTCCACAAATACCACATATAACTTCCATAACGTCGATCTAATTCCATAGTGCGAGAAGTTACCGGCGTGACCATTGACGAGAGATGCTTACTACGCTCGCGAGTTTCTAACTAATTTCTAAGCATAAAAAAAATATATAACTTAACGTACTTGGGCCGTAGCGGAAGTGACGTGAGGCAAGGGAAGTAGGCTGGAGGATACCGTCTGATACCAAACTTGTAACGCCCCAACCTACGTAGGGCAGTTACCGTACATACTTGGACTTATAAACTGCTTAAACCTTCTTGGAAAATCGAGAATAAATTTTTTTTTCAAACTTCCTTATAAAATAGAGTTACCCATATGGAAACTTATCATGCATACATACTAAGATAAAAACATACATACTTCTTACAACTTGTTCGAGTCTTTAAATCCTTATATTTTTATACAACGAGTCTTTCTTTAAAATATATATATTTAAACTTAACATAACTTACGGAAAATTTTACGTAGTGGTATCCCACACCGCCCTTCACCCGCCGCATCATCCACCTGGCCCACCATTTAAGCTGCAGGCCTCTTACCTACGGTATGAAATATACTGATGAGCTTTCGCTCAGCAAGTACAAACATAATCTTACAAAACGCATCAAATATCGTGCAACTTAAGCGTGAATCAATTATGAATCTTTTATGATCAATTATTGACTTGAACTTATTATCTTGCTTAACATGTGGGCCCCTAGTGTATGTACCAAAAGTGCGCATCCTCAGAACGTCAGGGTTTGCAAGGCCCTTAACCATTCTGGAAACATGAACATAACCCTTCACGCATCAACGGAAGGTTGATTATCATTACTTGAAACATACATGATCCTCCTGCATCAACAGGATGTTGGTACGACACCTTACTTGTCTTGGTTTAGTCTTAGTCTTATTATATTTCTAAGACTAAGAATCTTTACATGTGATCTTAATAATCATGATGCACATGAAACTAGACATGGCATAACATAACATGGTATAGCATAACATGTAATCATGTCATATATTTGAAAATAGATTACTATTTTCCATACTGTAGGTGAGGTTTGTACTTACCTCGTACACTATGTCCAAAGATGTTCTGATCCAAGTCGGGATACCGCAGCAGGCTATCTCCTGTTATTCCAAAGGACATAGGGTAAGAATTCTGTACTTATAGAATGTTGGTAACCAAACCAACATTCATACTTAATTATGCTTATATGTCCCTCCCCTCCCCCCTTAAAACATTGTTTGATACTTTCTGAGTATCATTGATAACCCTAAGACTTAAGGCTTATCATACTTAAAATCATAACTTAATAGGTTACTAATCCTGACCTTGGGCCTAAACTTTTCTCAAAAATATATCCTATTGGGTTACTCTTGAGTAGCCCTGGTTTTTAGGCCCAACTAGTCATACTTATTATTCTATTGGGTTACGTTGGATAACCCTTGGGCTTCAGGCCCAAACCAATAACTCGGTACATTACCGGTTATTGCTCATCAAAATTTGTTCAAAACCCTTTCTTTACTTTGGAAAACTTAGGGTTTTAAATTCACTTTTCGTTAAAATCTTATGAGTGGGTCTTCGTAAAAACTATTAAAAATAGAAACTGCCTTTGAAACAGTTTCTTACTGCTAATTTGATAGTGTATGTGCAAGAATACCCTTTTTCCTGTACAGTTTTAGAAAATCCTGTGCAGGAATTTCCTGTTTCCTACACAGTTTTGAAATTCAATTTTTTTATTTAAAAATCAAAGCCTAATTTGAAAAAGTTTTCTTTATAAAAGTTTTAGATCATAAGAAACCCTAAAACTTTTGTGTTTAACTCGAGACCTAGATCAGTCTCCAACTCACTCATTGACCCTGTTGAACTCACCTGGCTGTGCATAGGGTCTGAGCACAGTCAGGCTCAGGTTTTCATAAAAACGAAGGCCATTGGAGCCTTATTTTTGAAAACTGTTTATGTTGTCCTACAGGAAAAACCCTTCTCTGCAACTTTTGTGTTTTAAGCTTTTCCAAAATCAGCCTCTAAGGGCCTCAAAACTGGATTTCCAGAAAACTGGCCAATTTGTACCCGAATTGGCAGTTTTCTTTCTTTTATTAGTTTCTCGTCCTAATTCGTTCACACTACCTCAACCGACCACAGCGGGAGCCTAGGATCAACATGCAACACTTTTCTAACATCCCAATTTAACTTACATGAAGCCCAAACATGTCCATGCAAGCCAAACAACAAAACTGCATTACTAAGAGTTAGGGTTTGCATGGTTTTGGATTTCTTCAAACCATTGCATTCATATTTCATTCTAGCATCCTAACATACTTTTTACAGCACGCATAAACAGATTTGGGGGACATACTCTTTAATCAAGCATCTAGCATGCAACCCTATTAATCACATAACATAAGCATATAAAAACTCATAATCAAACCATAAATCAAAACCACCCTTAACTAATCAAGCACATAACTCTATAATCTAATCTAGGCTTGAAATTTAAATTGAGCTTATGTTCATACAAACTAACTTGGAAATACATTAAATCTTCAATTTAAAGCTTGAATTGAAAGCTTAGAGATCAAGAGAATTTTACCTCTACCAATTCAAGGAATGGGTTTGCTTGGCTCCAAACCTTTTTCTCCCTTTCTCCGTGGTACCACAACGGCCTTGCTCCACTAAATAGGCACCAGAATTTTTTTCCAGCCACTTAGGGGCTGCTCTAACAGATTTCCGGCCACTCCTAACACCAATCTCTCTTCACTTTTCTCTTCCTTTCCTTCCTCCCCCACAACCGACCACTTTGGCCAAAATGGGTTCCAAAAATTTTTCCAACTATTTGACTTGGTTTCAAGTGAAATCCGAACACCCCTAAGATCATTCCCTTGGGTTTTTCAAACTTTTTCTTTCTTTCTTGGCTGCTCCTAGTTTCGGATTTTTGAAGGAAAAATTGGGCATAATTTAGTTGTGTTTCTCAATTTTGTGAATAAAATGGCACCCCCCTCCACCTATTTATAAGTGAAGACAACTTCTCCATCTTGCTAAAAAGCCCTTCTAAATTTTAAAAATTGCACAAAAGGTGCCTTAGTTGGCCGACCACCTTGCACTCTAGAAACTTCCAAATTTTTTTCCAAATTTGATTAATTCCAATTATGATGTCACAATGTTAAGATAAGATGACATCATCATCCTAGAGGCTTGTTTGCCTTATTCTTCAATAGGCAGTCCATCTTTATGCCAAAACAGATATTTTTAATACTGTGTTCATTAATACACAGTACCGTATACTGTTTTGCAGTCCAAAATTTATCTGTGTAAAAATGGACTGTACGAAAATTTTTCTTTTTTGCTTCAAGCCCTTTGGCCTTTAATATCCTACTTAATGTGCTTGATTTTTCTATGGTGATTTTAAATGATTTTTTTCAGTATATTTCCTATACTGCTCATCATACTTCATTATCGGCACATAATTGACTTTTCTAGTCAATCTTTGACCTATCGGGTCAACTTTGACTTCCATGGTCAACTTTGACTTTTCTTGGTCAAGCTTTGACCAACATAAAATCATAACATTTTTTGTACCTTTTTACTCAAAGGTTACTTGCTTGGCTAAGCAAACTGCTTATTGAGTCTCATAGCTAATTAAATGAGAACTCAAACATTTACTGATAAAATTATGAATTTTGCATTGATATTCATAATTTTCATGACACATTACAAAAACACATAATATGAACATAGATTTCTTATGCACAAGGAAATCATGAGTCTGTGTAAATTTTCGGTTATTAAAATGGTGTCGCAAGCGGTACAAGTATTCTATACAACAAATCCTGACAATTTAGCATTATCGTTAGTTGTGCCAATGAAGCCAAGAATAATCGGGGATAACGAAGAAGATATGGCAGATTGCATCGACATTCCATCATTCACAAAGGGTTTGCCATCGGTGGAGGAGATTGATGATTTTGACGAGGATATTACACACTTGCTTCGTTTGGATGTCGAGTGGACACATGTTAAGATGTCCAAAAAAAAAAGAAAACGAATAAATCTGGAAATTGATTTTAATTTTTTTGTTGTAAAAATTTCTATACGTTTTTTTAAGTACGCACATTATATTTGAAATATATGAAAATTATTTATACATGCAAATCTGTGTGAATAAAACTAATAGCAGGAATGCTGGGCTGCTGCATGTATAACACACTGGTTTGACCGCGTGTGGGATTATATTAATAACATCAACAAAATTTTTTCAAAACTTTCACCTACCAATACATACCACGACGGTTTTCCCCAAAAACCATCGTGGTAGGGTTAAAAAAAAATTTTACAATTTTTTGAAAATTAAAAAAAAAAATTTATAACCTACCACGACAAAACCGTCGTGGTACCTTGGAAAATTTTTTTAAAAAAATTTGGAAATTAAAAAAAATTAAAAAATTTTAGAAATTTTTTTTAAATTTTTGGAAATTTTTTTTTTAAATCTACCATGACGGTTTTTCCCAAAAACCGTCGTGGTACCTTGGAAAAAAATATTTGGAAATTCAATTTTTTTTAAATCTATCATGACGGTTTTTCACAAAAACCGTCGTGGTACCTTTGAAAAAATATTTTTTTAAAAAATTTTTTAACTTTTTGGAAATTAAAAAAAAATTGATGGTACCACAACGGTTTTTGGGAAAAACAGTCATGGTAGTGTTAAAAAATTTTTACAATTTTGTGGAAATTCAAAAAAAAAAATTTTGAATGTACCACAACGGTTTTGTGGAAAACCGTCGTGGGATGTGAAAAGGCAGGAATTTTGAATTTTTTGAATTAAATTGAACTTTTTGGAGTGCACATTAAAACCCATAAATGTTTGCCCATAACCAAAGCCGCCCAATTTCTTCGCTCCATTTCTCTATATCCACTCCCTCCCTACTCAAAATCTACAAAAACTCCCTCCACCTCCACCACCAATCTCTCTCCCTCCACCTCTACACCCTCAATTTTTCCCTTTCTTTCTCGCCACCCACGCCCACGCTGCCCTTCCTCCATTCTTCCCTCTCTCTTTCTTGCCGCCCACTCCGCCCCCATGCCCCTACTCCTCCCACGCTACGGACGCTCTCCGCCCCCACGCTGCCGATGTAACGCCCCAACCTACGTAGGGCCATTACCATACATACATGAATTTACATAACTGCTTAAACCTTCTTGGAAAATCGAGAGTAAATTTTTTTTTTTCAAACTTACATATAAAATAGGGTTGCTTGTATAGAAACTTATCAGGCATACATAATTCTTACAACTTGCTTGAGTCTTTAAATTCTCATATTTTTGTACAACATAACTTACTTTAAAATATAAGTATATATATTTCAAACTTAATAGATTTTGCGGAAAATTTTACGTAGTGGTATATATATAAGTATAATTCTTACAACTTGCTTAAGTATATATATCCCACACCGCCCTTCACCCACCGCATCATCCATCTAGCCCACCAATTAAGCTGCAGGCCTCTTACCTACAGTATGAAATATACTGATGAACTTTCGCTCAGCAAGTACAAACATAATCTCACAAAATGTAACAAATGTCGTGCAACTCATGCATAAATCAATTATGAGTCTTTTATAACCAATTATTGACTTGAACTTATTATCTTGTTTAACATGTAGGCCCCTAGTGTACGTACCAAAAGCGCGCATCCTCAGAACGTCAGGGTTTGCAAGGCCCTTAACCATTCTGGAAACATGAACATAACCCTTCACGCATCAACGGAAGGTTGATTATCATTATACCCTCACGCATCAATGAGAGGTTGATAATCATAACTTGAAACATACATGATCCTCCTGCATCGACAGGAGGTTGGTACGACACCTTACTTGTCTTGGTTTAGTCTTAGTCTAATTATATTTCCAAGACTAAGAATCTTTACATGTGATCTTAATAATCATGATGCACATGAAACTAGACATGGCATAACTTGATGTATCATGGCTTAACATGACTTAACATGGCTTATCGTATCATACATGGCATAACATGGCATAACATAATATGGCATAACATAACATGACATAACATAACATGACATAGCATAGCATGACATAGCATAACTTGGCATAACATGTAATCATGTCATATACTTGAAAATAGATTACTATTTTCCATACTGTAGGTGAGGTTTATACTTACCTCCTCTACTATGTCCGTTAGTGTCTCGCTCCAAGTCCGGACACAACAGCAGGTTATCTCTTGCTATAATAAAGGACATAGGTAAGGATCTAAAAATGTTGGTGATCTAACCAACATTCATGCATAACCATAGTTATATGCCCCCCTATATGATATCTTATTTGTCTTAGTCCATATTTAAACTTGGTATCTTGTTGGGCCACATTGGGTAACCCTGGGCTTTGGCCCTGTCCAATAACCTGGGTATCCTTCCAGATTACCGTTGGTCAATCCAGTCTCCATTTCTTGGGTCCCAAAATTTTCTTTGGCTTTTCTTTGGAAAAACTTAACATTTTAGGTCCTTTTTAATTCAACAATCCTTTGTTCAACTTTTGAAAAATTATAATTCTTGAGTAGGATTTGTAAAATCATTAAGTGTTGAAAACTGCCCTTAGAACAGCTTTCCACAATCGAACCATTAGTGTATGTGCAAGAATGTCCTTTTCCTGCACTGTTTTAGAAATTCCTGAGCAGGAATTTCCTATTTCCTGCACAGTTTTAGAAATCCAATTGTATTTGAAAATCTGGGTCGAATCCAAAAAAGTTTTCTTCATGAAAGTTTTAGATCTTGAAAAACCTTACAAATTTTATGTTTTACTCAAAACCCAGTTCGGACTGTATCCTACTGTTATTTCTTGTTGAACCCACCTGGCCGACATGAAATCTGGGCACGGTCAGGCTCGGATTTTTGTAAAAACTGAGGCCGTTAGAGCCTTATTTTGTAAAACAGTCCACGCCACTCACTAGGAAAAATCCTTCTCTACAATTTTTATGTTTTAAGTTTTTTCAGATTCGGCCTCTAAAGGCCTCAAAATCAGATTTCCAGAAAAACTGGCCAGTGTTACCCAAACTGGCAGTTTTTATGCTTAGATTCGGTTTACGTCCTAATACGCGCACACTACCTCAATCGGCCGCAGCCGAGAGCCTATAACAGTCATGCAGCGCTTTCTAACGTTCATTCCATCATCATACATCCATACAATCACATTCAAATCCTTAGGCAGATTTGGGGACATACAACCATGCAAACCCTAATTTCCATGCAATCAATCACATAAGCATGTATATCTTGAAATTTAAAACCACCTAAGCACCATGATCAAGCACAACCCTAAAATTTCTAAACTAGGGCAGAAAATTAAATTGAGCTTATGCTCTACAATTCCAACATTGAAATACTCTTAAATCTCCAAATTAAAACTTGAATTGAAAAGCCTAAGATCAAAGAGGCTTACCTTACTCAATTCAAGAGGTTTGCTCAACTTTTTCCACTTTTTCCTAGCTCCACCACAACTGGCCCTCTCCTCCCATGGGGCTCCAAAAATTTTTTTGAACCTTGCTTGCTGTTTCTAGCTCAAAATCCGACCTCCCCCTAGCTCAAAGTCCTTTCCCTTCGGGTTTTCAATTTTTTTCTCACTTTTCCTTTCCTCTTTATGTTCGGTTTTTGAGAGAGAATTTTGGCATAGTTTGGCTAATTTTTCTGATTTTTTTGAAGCCAAAACCGACCCCCCCCCCCCCCCTCATGCCTATTTATAGCTCAAAATTATTTTAATTTTAGATTTATTTTTAATTCAAAATTTGCTAAAATACCCTTGGGACAAGAATATTTGCACAAAATTTTGCAAAAATACCCTCCAAGTGGCCGGCCATTAGTTGCTAGGTGTCATCCAAAGGATTTTCCAATTTTTCTTTAATCAAGAATGATGTCATAAATCCAAGATAAGGTGATGTCACCCTTAAGGCCTTGTTTGGCCTTTCCTTTATAATGCAGTCCACTTTTATGCTACACAGATATTTCTAATACTGTTATTAACTAATAACAGTATTTTATACTGTATTGTAGTCCAAAATTTATCTGTGTAAAAATGAACTGTATAAAATTTTTCTTATTTCTTTAAACCTTTCTTGCCCTTAATATCCTACTTGGTGTGCTTGATTTTTCTATGACGGTTTTAAATCTTACTCATGCTATCTTATTTGTAAAGACGGTTTTCGCAGTATATTTCTTATACTGCTTATCATAGCTCAGTACCTTCATCTATTTGACCTCTCTGGTCAACCTTTGACTTTTTCGGTCAGCTTTGACTTTTTCGGTCAAACTTTGACCAACATGAAATCATAGGATTTTTCTTCCCTTTTTGCTCAAAGGTTACTTTCTTGGCTAAGCAAACTACTTATTGAGTCTCATAGCTAATTAAATGAGAACTCAAACGTTTATTGATAAAATTATGAATTTCGCATTGATATTCATAATTTTCATGAAACGTCACAAAAGCACATAATATGAACATAGATTTCTTATGTACAAGGAAATCATGAGTCCATGTAAATTTTCGGTTATTACAGCCGACGCCTCCAAGCCCCCAAGCCCCCACTCCTTCGACGCCACCCACGGCCCCAAGCCTTCACGCCCCAACTCCTCCCATGCCAACCACGCCCCATGTCGCCCACGCCCCCACTACTTCAACGCCGCCCACAGTCCCACACCCCAACTTTTGTCACGCCAACCATGCCCCCAGACCGCCATGCCATCCAAACGCCCCCCCCCACGCCTCCAGTCTGCCATTTGCGCCCACGCCGACTTCTGTGCCTACACCGCCTGCACTTTGCCTTCCGGTCGTACCCATGCTCGACAAGCCGGCAAGTTGCTTTTCGTTGAAAATGTTGATTTTGTTAGACATGGTTGTTGATTGTGAATTTTCCTTCCAAAATCCATTACTTTACATCCAAAATGTTGATTTTGTAGATTGTTGAGTTGCCAAAACCCGTCCGCTACATTTTCGGTGATTGTTGATTGTGGTTGGATTAGTTTTAGATTGATTTAAGTTGGTTGGGTAAGACACGGATTTGGGAATTTTCAAGGAAAAAAGTGTTGATTTTGTTACGGCCGGAATGTTTGCATATTATATGTTCGTTAAAATACATCTTTCAGTAAGAATTAGTTTGAGATTGAATTAAATTTGTTGGGTAAGACACGGAGTTGGGAATTTTCCGGAAAAACATGTTGATTATGTGACTTAAATGTTTGCATATTATATATTCGTTAAAATGCCTATTTAAGTGAGAATTAATTTTAGATTCAAATAAAATTAGTTGGGTAAGGCCTGGATTTGAGAATTTTTTGGGAAAAATTGTTGATTTTATGACTTAAATATTTGTATATTACATATTTGATACAATGCCTCTTTGATTAGGTTATGTGTCATTTCCGTAATTAAGTAAAGTTTTTGTTTAGCTTCTTGATTTAATGAGATTGAATGTATGCTTTCGTTTGCTTTTTATGTGTTTGGGTGTCATGATTTTATAATGATTTAATGACCAAGTTTTTTTTAAACATGTTTCAGTGCGGAGTTGCTTTAGATTACTTTAAAATATCGCAAGATCACGAGGACGAATACTCAACTCAAACTCAACTTGGAAAACCACGACAAACCAAATCACCTAGATTCAATCCCGATGAAAAGGTAAACGAAGAGCAACTCTATTGAGAAGAGTCCACGTTGTTAGGACAAAGGAAGAACGAATTAAAATTTCGTTTGACATGAAAGGGCAACCATTAGGGAAGGAAGGAGATGAATTACATAGTTGGATTGGAGTGCTTGCTCGAGAGCATATACCCATTTGGATATCTGACTTTAGAAGTGTCAATTTAGCCCCAAGGAAAGAAAAATTGTGGATGGAAATTTTAACTTTTTTCACTCTGGAGCCATCATTTAAAAAACAAGTTTTAAAGCCATGTGCAGAGTCGGCAAAAAATTTTAGATATGATCTTTACCAAGCTTTTGTCAGGGATCATATTAACGAATAAAATGTGTGGCAACGACCACCAAAAGCGGTTCACAATTACCCCACCATCACTAGGATGATTGGGAAAATTCATTAAGTATTGACGAACCCTGAAATTCAAAAGACTATTTGAATAAGGAAGTGAGATAAGAAAAAAGCACAAAAACGAATCAACCTGGGGCAGAGACGGATATAGGAAACATGACCAAGCTCATGTACGTGATTACTTGGACGAAATGTGTAAATAGTTTGTTATACGTCCAATTTCTTCCTTTATGTTTACTAACAGTAATTATTAAAATGCAGTTCAAAAAGATGAGAAAATAGGCAGAGTGGCATACTAGGTGGCTGGACATGCACGTCAAACCTGATGGAGAGTTCAAGAATGAAGCATTTTAAAATTATTGCCGATACAATAGTAAGTTTTTGAATCCATTTAAAATATATTCATCCCGTACACTCCTTTATGTTTACGAGTTTATAACATATTCTCTAATTGTTACAGGATGACTTCAGTGAATAAGAGACATAAGGAAGTTTCGAATCTGTGGGGACATAAGACATATTGACTAACGCATTAGGCAATGCCAAGCATTCGGGTCGGATTCGGGATCAATCTAAGTTTGTCAAATAGTCGCAATACTTCAACCTTGTGCAAAGTCTAAGGGAAAATGCTGAAGTCTCGGAAGTGAAACGACAGCTTGTCGCATTAGAAAGAACCGTACAGGAACTTTGTGCGAAGCTTGGTATCAACCGAGAGGATATGGCTGCGGAGACGACCATACCGACTGTTGATTAACACAACAGCTTCAAGGCTAGTTACACTCTGAATGAAAAAAAAAGCTGGGCCGTCAGATCCGAAGCCCATGCCAAATGCAAGTAAGGAATGCTAGTTCTTTATTTCTAATTTAGTTAACGGAGGAGATGTGCTTATTGCAATCGGCAGGGCATACATGGAATGTGTTCCAACCGATACAGTCCATGGGATTCCTTTAGTTAAGGAGAATGTACGAGTGACAATTACAGTCTCAAAACTAAAACATGCACTCCTACCTATTCCGAAGAACGAAGCCGCATGTATTGAAGAAGCCATTGGTGGGTTTGTTGCTTGGCCTAAAAGATTAGTCGTCATTGAAACAAGTTTGAACTAGGTAAGTCAAGGTCCCAGTCATGCTCCTGACTGAGAAGTTGAGGGAAGCAAATGAACCCAAAAGGGAGCAGGGAGGAAGAAAATACAGTCACAACTAAAGGTATAACAACAACCGGCGTAACAAGAACTACCTTCGTTCGACTTTAATGAAATTTCCTTCGAATTGAGACCTTAGGCATATTACGCACAAAATTCCATGCATGACGGTACCCAAATAGTATGCCCACTACAACAGTTCGTCATTGGCGATGACATGCCCATATATATTGGGTTTGATGATGTATACCATTTCATAACATTTAAAGAAATTAGTGCAAACGGTATAATGGTTTACATCAGGTAATACATTTATCCTTAAACAATATATTTTTGGTTTGCCTGTTAATCTTATATATGTTGTTTTTGCAGAACTAGTGTACCTAATTATTTTGCAGATACTTAGCAGATTGTTGTGCAAGAATAGGTATGGATCAACGGTTCGAGTTTATTTCTCCAGTCCTTGCCTCACCAGTTCAACAGAATGTAAATCGCGCCGTCTACGTTCGGGAGAGGGCCGATTATATTGTACGGATCTTAAGAAATGCACCAATGGGAAAGTTGTTTCTCATGCCCTATAACAGCGGTCAACATTGGATCTTGGTAGTTATTGATCCGTGGGAAGACTCAGTCCTGTATTTTAATCCTCTAGGAAACGAACTGGGTGATGATTTTAAAGACCTAATTACAACGTAAGTATTCTTTGATGTTCATATCTCTTATTAGACATAAAATAATTGTTGTAATTATTTTGAAATTTATCAAATTGCTAGGGCACTTAATGATTGGAAATTATTAGTGGGAAAAGGAATAAGATAGCGATGCAACTGCCAAACATTGATTGATACTGTTCGATGTCCAATACAGGAAGGTTAAGTAGAATGCGGTTATTTTGTGTTAGCTTTCGTGCGAGAAATAACCTTCACTGTTGATGGACTAACTGTCCTTCAAACCAAGGATTTTTATACTAATGCAGACATGAGCTTGGTTAGGCAAGAGTGGGCTTCTTTGTAATACGGTTTATACAATATTGACTATATATAAAATTTATACTCTCATTATATTAATTGTTGTATACTGTGATCTAGGTAATTACAGATTATTTATGAAAATGTTATTGGCTGCGTAATAATGGATAACACATGAGATTTGCCAATTATGGGAAATGAAATGAATTCGTAAATTTTTTTTTTCGTTGCTACATACCATGACAGTTTCCTAGGGAAACCCTCGTGATAGCACCATCTACCATGATGGTTTCACTTGGAAACCGTCTTGGTAGCCCAAGTTTGCCACGACAGTTTTACATAAAAAAAACCGTGGTGCTACGGTCTTAAATGTTCACAATTAGGCCCTATTTTTGCCTATTACACGACGGTTAAAAAACCGTCGTAGAATCTGAAAAGATTCCATGATCCTGGACTCCACGACTGTTAAAAACCCGTCATGGAAGTGTTTCCACGATGGTTAAAAACTGGCATGGAATCCACATTCTGTAGTAGTGATATATTGTTATTATACAATATGATACTTGATTTTATACCTCATTACAATCTTATATTACATTGTACATTGTTTGTTTGCCACCATATTATATAATATTATGAGTTGAGTTTTTAAAAGATAAACTTTATGTCATTATCTCAATATTAGAGTTGGGCTTCTGGATGGGAATCAAAATAGGGTTTTGTGACCCGGTGTTGTGAAAATTGCAAGTGCATAATATCACAATTCATTAAGCACAAGAAATCCATAAATACTACACAAGTTTCATAAATATCTATCTTATGGTAATCTTATCACTAGTACAAAAATTGGAAAAAAAGACAGAGATTACATGATGGTTTTACAAAAACCGTTGTCTAAAATGGTTTGCCCTATGATTACATGACAGTTTTCAAAAACTGTCATTGAAACCGTCATGTAATCTCCACATTCCACAACGGTTTAAGAAAACCGTTGTGTAATCTATGAGCTTCCATGACGGTTTTTTAAACTGTCATGTAATCAGTAACTTTTAATGACAGTTTAAGAAAACCATTGTATAATCTCCAATTAAAAACCCCTACCAATCCTTATTTCATTTTGCAGAACAGTTCTGCAGCTACAAAAAACAGTATAAAGACTTGCAAAAATAAATCCTTCGTTGCCCGTTCAACGACGTTACCACAATTCACCATACCAACACTCTCTTATAGTCATTATTTGTAAGTGATTACTTACTCTTTTAAGTTATTTTGTATTCATTGTAGATATTTTAGATATATAAAACTTTAGAATTTCGTTTTTTTTTTTTTTTTGAAAGCTTGATTTGTTAAATTATGCCAAAATCTTGATATGTATTATTTTAATTGCAAAAACTTGATTATTGAACGTATTTTATGATCTTTAATTTGGATTTAGGGTTCTTGCAGATGAATTGAAAATTGATATGGGCTAATAGATTGACTAGAAAATATCAAGATGGTGTTGAAGAACTTTTGTCATTTGCCAAAACTCACACGAAAAATTATAAGATTCGGTGTCCTTGTGTGGATTGTGGAAATCATATGTCTCAATCAGTTGACGAAGTTAGAAGACATTGGCTTGCAGATGGGATTATTTGTTCGTACCAAGCAAGATACTTACACAGTGAAATTTGTTTGAATCCAACATCGAAAAACAAAAGAAAAGAACCTATTGTATCTTGAGATTACATGATGGTTTCAACTAGAAATCGTCGTGTAAACTTTCCAAAAAATATTTTAAAATTTGAATTTTTGGACATTGAAATCCGCGCGTAAACCATTTTCTAAACTAATTTTTCTCATCCTTTCTCATTTTCATTTCTTTCTCCCTCTTGACCACACGATGATTTCTCCTACCCTATGTCTTATTCTCCTGCCAACGGTGCCGCCACCCTTCACTCTCTCTCATTCTCCCGCCAACACCGTCGATGTCCTCCCTCACTTTCTCCCACCGATGCCACTGTCATCTTCCCCTCTCTCTCATTCTCCAGCTGCCCTTAATGCCTCTCTCCCCTCTCTCTCCTTTTTCAGCTGCCACTACTACTACCACCGCTGCCGCCCTCTCTTCCCATCAAGGCCATGACTCTTTTGGTTTTGAGAAAAGAGGTGACTCTTTTACTCAATTTCTTGTTTTCCAACAAAAATACAAACACACCATTTTTTAGTAACTTTTTTGGAGTGTAATTTGTGTAGTTACTGTTGTTCAAAAAATTTTTTTGTTGCTCTTTGTAGATGAATCTTCTGTGCATTTTTTTTTTTGGCAGTTTAAGATCTTTGTAGACTATATTTTGTGCATTTTGTTTTTCGCCCACCACATGCTCGATGAAACGTCAAAATGGGATTTCATATGGTTAATTATATGGAATTTGTTTTTAGTGTTTTTATACAGATTTTTTTAGGGCATGCTTGCATTTGAAGGGGCAATTTTTAGAATTTTTAATATACAAACAAAAAGGTAGTGTTTTAATTACATAGATTTAGTATAGTATGCTCAGATTTTTTAATGTTCTTGGTCAATGTGAACTTGATTTGATTAAATTGGATCGATTATTTGTTTGTTTTAAGTATTAATGTTGCAATAAATATAGGTGAGTGTTGCAATAAAAAATGACACAAAATAAAGCTAGAGAGACCTATTTAATCACATTGTCGATGGTAAACAAAGGATAACTCTAATTAAACAAGTCCATAAAGTAAGGATAAGAGGAGAACGAATTGAAGTCACCTTTGACGAGAAAGGACAACCAGAGGAGAAGCATGGTGATGAATTAATGAGTTGGATTGGTGTACTCACTCGAGAGCATGCTCCAAAATGGATATAAGATTGGAGATCCCGTGATTTAGATAGACCTAATTTGGAAAGAAACTATTACTTTTTTCACCATGGATAAAGGGTTTCAGATTGCTTATTTAAAATTATGTGGTGAAGCTGCAAGGAATTTTGGATATGATCTTTACAAGACTTTTGTCAAGGACTTCCTATCATAAGAAAGTGTGTGGAAACTACCTCAAAAAGTAATTAACAACTGCCCTAATATTGAAGAAGATGATTGGATGAATTTCATTCAGTATAAAACATCCTTACAATTCCAACAACTTTCGGATCGTGAAAGCAAATTAAGATCCAATAGCAAATACACATCAAGAGGAGACGGAGATGGATATAGAAAGCTTGACCAAAAATTGGTATGTCATTAAGTTCTGTTTCTAGTAAATCATTATAATTTTTTTTAATTACTCATGTATGCTAACGATGATAAATTACAGTTTAAAGAGAAGGGGAAATGGGAAAAAAGAAATGGGTTGTGGCTAGAATCACGGATAAAAAAAGATGGAGAGTTTAAGGATCCATTATATCGACAAGTTAGTGAATTGATAGTAAGTTTACTAATTAATAATAAATTCTTCATCATTAGATCCACTTAAAACATTTTTTATTTATAATGTATATTTTTGATTCTCCTATAGGTGGAGTACAACACATAGGAGACCCAAGGCAAGTTCAGATCTGTTGGCACTAATGATGTATTGACCTAAGTATTATCCAGACTCGAACACCAAGGATGTACCTGTGGTCAATCAAAGTTCATAAAGCAGTCTCAGTATTTCAACCTAAAGCGAAGTTCAAAAGTTGATACTATAGTATCGTCAATGAGATGCAAAATTGAAGAATTAAAGGAGATAGCGCGTGGTCTATATGTAAAGAAAGATGTGAAGCCATCAATTAACTAGGAGAATATGCCAACCATTGACCAACACAATAGCTTTAAGGCTAGTTGCACTTTCCATGATAAATAGCCTGGAGTGTTTGATCCACCAACTATACTGGTCGATAGTTAGGAGTGTAAGCTCTTTATTAAGGATGAACATTAGGGTAGACAATTGGTTATTGCAATTGGAAGAGCATGGATGGGGAGCCTTCCCACCGATACAGTCCATACGATACCACTAGGTGAAGGGAATGTGCGAGTGTCAATCATTGTGCCAAAATAAAAAAAAAATGGCACAACCTATTCCGATGAATGAGGCAACAACTGTGGAGGAGGCTATTAATGGGTTTGTTGCTTGACCAAAAATATTAATTGGGCTCGACACGAGTATGAACAAGGTGAGTCGAGGGTCTAATTATGTTCCTGACCAAGCAACCGAGGGAAACAAATGCCCAAAAAAGATTGGAAAAAAAAAACCAATCAACTCTCGAACTGAGGTACGACAAGATACGGAACAACAAAGACCTTCGTTTGACTTTAATAAAATGAACATGGAGTTAAGGCCTTTAGCTTATTATGCACTTAGTTCCATGTGTGAAGATAATCAAATAGAGGTCACAATACCATACATAATCAGTAGTGCTAACATGCCTGCGTTTCTTAACTTTGATGATATTGATGAGTTCATTACTTTTCAAGAAATCAGTGCAAATTGTATATTAGTATACCTCAGGTATTTCATTCTATCTCTAAACTTTATTTATTTTATCTGGAAAATCTTATATATGTCGTCAAGTGTAACAATTTTGATATTCTTATGCAGATATTTGACAGAACTATTTATCGCTAATGGACAAGCTGAAAAGTTTATGTTTGTGTCTCCAACTTTGATCTCACCAGTTAAAACAAATACTCCAGATGTTGGCCTTAGAGAGTGAGCCAATACTATTGTCACTTTTTGCGTAATGCACCAAAATGGTGACTTTATCTCATGCTACATAATATAGGGAGATATTAGGTTTTGGGAGTTATTGACCCATGGGAGGACCTAGTCCTTTGTTTTGATCCTTTTCAGGATAAGAAATGGGATGATCTTACTAATCTAATTAATATGTAGGTAAATTTTCACATGCTAAATTTTGTTTTAATCTTAATGATATTCATCTTAATTATTTTGAATTTTGCAAACTTGCTAGGGCCCTAATGGATTGGAAGCTTATAGCCGGAAAAGAGATTAAAAAGAGATGATACTATAAACAAAAATCTCATATCGTCCTTGTCCTTACCAAGAGGGTAGTGTTGAATGTGGTTTTTTTGTTTTAGGTTTTATGAGTAACATAGTTTCCAACGTTAATGGATTAGACTTACTTCAAAGCAAAGCATTTTATATCTGCGATGATATGGATTCGATTAGGGAAGAATGGTCTAAATTTGTATGCAATTCATTAAATATAACATATAAACTTGTAATGTAGTGGATGATATTTTTATATTGACACAATATAGCTATTATCTTGTTAATCGTATTCTGGGCCGTGTATTGGATAACACACGGGTTAGGCCACCAGTGGGAAATCATAAAAAAATGTGAATTTATTTTTAATTCATGTTGAACTTTACACGATGGGTTTTCACCAAAATCGTCATGTAAAGTATAGTTTACATGATTGTTTTTACTAAAACCGTCATGTAAACTCCACATTACACAATTGTGTGTTAAATGATCCTACACTTCACACGACATTTTTTACCAAGCCGTCATGTAAACCCTAGTTTACACGATAATTTTGGTGAAAAACCATCGTGTAAAGTCCTCACATGAGCAGCTCTTTGCATCTTATTTCTTTATTTGATGATGGTGTTAACCATTGTGAAATATCGCCTGTCCACGATGGTTTATTAACCGCTGTAGAATCTTAAACAATTCCATGATGGTTTATTACACGACGGTTGTCTAACTATTGTGTTAACTTTAGATAGTAGTTAATAATCGTCGTCAAATCAATAATTTTTACTAGTGCATGGTGTTTCAACAATGGGCATAATTATCACTTTTCAGTCTTAAATTCAATACCAAATCACCTAAATGGTGATCAAGAATTCATAGGCATTAAGCACAAATTAAAATACTCAACATAGAATTTGGAATAAAACATCAATAAAGAAAAATTGGGAGAATTCATATATTTATAATCCGGCTACATTGTAGTCCTAGAAAAGAAACTAAGAAGATAATTAAATTAAATAAATAATTCAATTAAATAAACTCCTAATCATCGTCTTAAACATGAGGAAAAGAAAAAGAAGAAAACTAGAATTTGGAAGTCAAATTGAGTTGTTCCCATCTATGGGCCATGCAATCTTTTTTTTTTCTCCATACTGTGTTCTATCTCTCTTAGCTTTCTGCTATGTAAAATACCCTTAAATCAATCTAGAATGTTTGTTCTGTCATAGGCTTTGAGTCATGATATCAAAGTGAGAAACTTTCTTGAAAAATTAGACATTTGAAATTTGAATTCCCATGAACGAGCACCTCAGCTCCGCCTCATGAGTGTTGCGGCACTCTAAACACTAGAAATTGGCCTAGAGCGTTTTTCTCTTAGCGTTGTGGCTCTACTTGATGGGTGCTGTCGTACTCTACATGCTAGGTTTTGGCTTGCACAGCTATACACTTTAGCATTACGACATCAGCTTATCAGCTCTGCAACATTCTACTCCTTAAAAATTGGCTCAAGCTTCGCTATCTTTTGGCACCGAGGCACTTCCTTCTAGGCAGCTAGGCGTTCAATGCTCTAGATTCTTCTCCAACAGCTTATTCCTAGTGTCTTGGCATTACCAATCACGACCTTAACACTTTGAACTTTGGTCCTATGTTTTGCATGACAATTTTTCCTGCAAGTTGCTTAATGATAACAATGAATGCAAATTTTTTTTTCCAAATTTAAAAAAGAAACACAAAACTCATGAAATTCTAACAAAATTTTGAAAAACCAACTAAATGTTAAACTTAAGGTACTTAATTGGCGAGTATAAAACCTACTTATTTTTTGGGTCGGGTTGGGTTTCAAGGCGGGGGTTATGGTTGAATTTTGGTATGGGAGTAGGGGTCAAGGTCAAGTTTCGATACCGAGGTATGGTTCAGGTTTTTGAAAGGGGGGTGGGTCGGGTTCGAGGTTGGGTTTTAGTACCGGAGTTAGGCTCAAGTTTTAGGAAGACCCAACCCCTAGCTCAACCCTTACTCTGAAACCCGATCCAACTTTTATCCTGAAACCTAACCCGACCCCAACCCTGACCCCAAAACCTAACCAAATCTATCCTTGTCCTGAATTCATCGTCTTGAAACTCAACCTTGACCCCTATTTCAAAACTTGATTCCTGCTTCGAAACCCGACCTGATACTTATATTGAAACCCGATCTCATCCCCGTCCTGAAACCTAACCACAACCCTCACTCTGAAAGCTAACATTGACTCTGACCTAGTGACGAAACCCTACCTTGTACCCAATCCTCGACCCGAAACCCAACCCAGCCCCGAAACCTGACCCTGTCCTTATCCTAAAACCCGACCACAATCCTCATTCTGAAACCCGACCCTGACCCTGACTCAGTCATGATACCCGACCCATAACCCCAATCACCAACCTGATCATGATGCAAAACCCAACCCTAGTCCTAAAACCCGACCCCCACCCCCGTCCCATAACTTGACCCCGACCACGGTCATTCTCAAACCCAACCTCGACCCTCATTCGAAACCCGATCTCGACCCCCGTCCAAAACTCAATCCCGACCGCATCCCAAAACCCATTATATTTTTTTATTATAATAATTTAGATTAGATTTTACAATACCACCTAATACATAAGTTTTTTTGACAAACTATTTGACGATTAACAACCCAACCTAAATGAGGTTGTTAATTAACTTTATAAACATAAATATTTGTTTTGATCTTAAACTTAAGAGCCAAAATTTTAGAGAAATATATATATATATATATATATATATATTATAACTAAATGAATCATAGCTTATGTGATGTCTTCGACGGTTCTAATTTTTGTGTATTAAAAACAAATATACATTATTCAAAAGAATTAAACCTTACAAATATTTTTTTTTATAAGATCTAAACTTGATTAGTTAATAGTCAAAAACTTAATTAACTTGTCAAGTTTAGATCTTATAAAAAACAAACTTAAGATATATCTATGCATGTTGATGCAATTATCTAAAGAGTTAATTTCACTTTTAGCACTTCTGAAAAAACTAATATTAAAAACAGCAGCACTTTTTGTTCTATTCAATTTCAGCACTTACTGTGGGGCCCAGTAGCATTTAATGTATATCAAAGTACAGGATTACCCTCATCTCCTACTCACGAAATAATCTCTCTCCCTCGCATGGCCGAAAAAAGTTTTTTTTTTTTCAAACCACCATGTACAGTGGTTTAGAGAGAGAAAACTGAAATCTAGAGAGAGAAAACTGAAAACTTATTTCCGCCTAGCCCCCCCCACCCATTTTGAAACCCGAAGCTTCATATAATATAGATAAACTTCCATGTAAAGAGAGAAACTTCCATTTACAGAGAGAAACTTCCATTTACAGAGATAAACTTCCATTCACAGAGAGAAACTTCCATCGAAAGTTTCTTTTTTTTTAAATTATAATTTTTTGTCACTTTTAAGTAAAGGTCATAACCATTATGACCACCCGGTCATAACCGTTATGACCAGTTTTTTTTTTTCGAAATTTTTGTCGAACTATTTTTTAGCGGTGGTCATATTCATTATGACCACCCGGTCACAACCATTATGATCAGTTTTTTTTTTTCGAACTTTTTGTCGAACTATTTTTTAGCGGTGGTCATATCCATTATGACCACCCGGTCACAACCATTATGACCAGTTTTTTTTTTATTTTTAAATTTTTTTTTCGAACTTTTTGTCGAACTATTTTTTAGCGGTGGTCATATCCATTATGACCACCCAGTCACAACCACTATGACCAGTTTTTTTTTTTTTAATTTTTTTTTGAACTTTTTGTCGAACTATTTTTTAGCGGTGGTCATATCCATTATGACCACCCGGTCACAACCATTATGACCAGTTTTTTTTTTTTATTTTTTTTTCGAACTTTTTGTCGAACTATTTTTTAGCGGTGGTCATATCCATTATGACCACCCAGTCACAACCATTATGACCAGTTTTTTTTTTTTTAATTTTTTTTTTTCGAACTTTTTGTCGAACTATTTTTTAGCGGTGGTCATTTCCATTATGACCACCCAGTCACAACCATAATGACCATTTTTTTTTTTTGCCACGTCACCATCATTTTTCTGGGTATGTATAAAGTCATATATGCCCTCAGCCAACCCTAAGCTGAAAAATTTCGTCCTAGCCCGCCATCCTCACTCCATTCCCTCCACGTCCATAGCGACAGTATATAACCAACTGAACATAGAAAATTTTAATTTTTCGTCTCTAGTTTCGTTGATTTTCTCCCACCCAATCCTCACAATCATCCCTGGACCATTACCCATTGATCGAAACTGTCTCCCAGTATTAAAAATCCTTCCACATCTTGTTTCACTCTGTTAAACCGGCCGAATCTGCCAGATCTGCGTCAACTCCGTTTCCGTGGACCAGATCTACGACATAAGCTATCCTACCTTGCTTCTTAACTGTTCCTCATTTTTGAAAATTGTATTTAACCCTTTGACGGGATAATTGTTTGTAGTTTTACAGTAAATGGAGGACGTTTGTGTTTTCATCAAGTATAATGGTCGATGGGACGGCACATTGAGTTACATCGGTGGCGAAATGAAGGGAATATTGGTGCCCGAGACGGCAACATACGGAGGTCTTATTGAGTTGGTCAGACGGGCAATCGGTATGAGGGTCCCAACCAATACTATAGTCATGAGATACGGTGTTCACCCTAGTATGCCTCTTGTCAGGATACAGTGTGATGATGACGTTAAATTCTATATACAATTGAAGAAGAAGGATGTTCATGTGCTTAGTAAATTTCCTATTACCGTCGACGTTTTGGATGATACTGCGGCTGACGTCACGCCACCGGAGCTGGGTGAAAGCAACCACATAGACGGCCAATTCTCCAGAGTGGGTGCACAGAGTGATGAGGCCATGCAACTTACTGATGAGAGAAATAGAATTTCAACTCCTATTACTCGTTGCCCTCAGCTTCCACCTCATGTTGACGAATTGAATATTGGGGGTGATGCTCGTAAATCAAACGAGAATAGTGTCGACGTCAGCATTGGAGAACATTCTTTTGCCAATATCTTAACATCTCAATCCGATACTGTACCAAGCCCTGACAGGTTATCTGGCTCAGTAGTTGTTGCTGATTATACACCTGTCGCAATTTGCAGAAACTGTATTTTTCTTAACAAAAAGTTGTTGCAATACCATCTTCATCACGATGCCATGAGTAAACACTATCAATTCAGGGTAAAGAGGTCGACCTCTACTCTGTTACACGTTATATGTATAAATATCCAAAAATGTCCATGGCAATTGCGTGCGACCAGGATGCGAGGTAGTGAAATGTTTGTCGTGAAGCGGTTCGACGACGTCCATAACTGCTCAATCGAAATTGTTCAAGGGCATCATCGTCAAGCCAAGAGTTGGATGATTGGGGAGTGTGTCAAGGCAAAATACTTGGATCCGACTAATACCACATATAGACCTCGAGAAATCATGCGAGACATGCAGGCCGAATTTGGAGTCTCTTTCAATTATCTCCGAGCATGGCGAGGCAAGGAAGCAACACTAACCAGCTTGAGGGGCAATGATTCAGATTCATACAATGGTAATGCACTTCCCTTTACTCTATCTTATAATACGTTTATAACCGACATTATAAGTCTTATAATAGGCTTTAATAACTGTTAAGTCAACTTGATTACATTACAGTTCTTCCCTCGTGGGCTGAAATGGTTAAGAGCAAAAATCCTGGTTCCGACATTGACATCGAGACCGACTCATCAAATTGCTTTGAGTGTCTCTACATGTGCGTAGCTGCTTCGAAGCACGGTTGGCCTTATTGTCGGCCAGTAATTGTGGTTGATGGATCCGCATTAAAGGCCAAATTTGGAGGGGTGCTTCTTGCAGCTTGCGGTCACGACGCAAATGGCTGCATATTTCCACTTGCATTTGGTATCGTTCAGTCCGAAAGCAACGACTCATAGACATGGTTCTTCGAGAAGCTCCGAGATTCAATCGGCCCTAGAGATTCTCTTGTAATTGTAGCTGATAGGCATAAGGGTATCGAGTATGCAGCCAAACTCGTGTATCCGGACGCTGCCTTCGGGATATGCGTCCAACACTTGGCTGCAAACCTGAAGACCAAGTACAAGGATTTCAAAGGCCCTTTGAAGACATATTTTGATGGTGCATCGAGGTCGTATCTTTTAAGTGAGTACCATCGTCATATGGAATCAATCCGTACTCGTAACCCCGACATGCACCGATACCTCATGCAGGCCGATCCGAAAAAGTGGTCGCACGCATATTTCAACGGCCGTCGGTATGCAATCATGACAACCAACATCGCGGAGTCATTTAATAATGTTGATCGGAAAGCTAGGTTAATGCCAGTTGGTTTCTTAATGGAATGGTTGAGGGAACTACAACAAAGATGGTTTGTCAACAGGCGTGAGGAGGCCCTAAAATTGACTTCGAAACTTGCTCCAAAGGCTGAGAAGATGCTTCACACCAACTTCTCAATAGGCCTAAAAGTAACGGTACGTTATCATGCCAACTGCCACCACGTATATGGTATATGCGGATTTTCCCTTAATCCAACTTGACTAAAATCGTTAAATTTCCACTTCTTACAGCCGCGGCCAACCGATCAGTTTGAGTACGCTGTCACCAACAATGCCAGCCAAATATGGATCGTTGATATGAGCCAAAAGACATGTACGTGTAGACGATTTCAGGTAGATCAAATTCCGTGCCTTCATGCCATGGCCGTGTGTAACCACCGACGGATATATCCATACAATTATTGCTCGGCATACTACACGAAAGATTATCTTTATGGTTGTTATTCATCTGTAGTCCATCCTATTGGCAGCTCTGATGGCTGGGATGTGCCTGAATCAATCCGGTCGCAAATCGTCAATCCTCCCAAAACGAAGCGTGGTCCCGGAAGGCCACGAGTTCGAAGGATTTTGTCCCAAGGTGAAGATCCCGAGTCCGTTCGTTGTGGTAGATGTAATGGCTATGGACACAACCGACAAACGTGTACCAATTCAGTACCCTTAAGGCCCCGTCGAACAAAGCCAACTCCGTCCTTGTGACGAGGGGTCGAGATCTGTGTATTACTATTTTTTCAATGGTCACAATGGTTGTGACCATCCGGTCACAACCATTATGACCGAACTCCGTGGTTATGTAATGTTTTGCAAAAAAAAAAAAAAAATAGATTAACCGAAAAATTTCCACGTAATTACATTGTTAATCATTTTATTATTATTAATAGAATATTATTAGTTTTAACGGTTCACGCCAACCGAGGCATTATATTCATATTTGTATATCCCGCCATCAACTTTTGGGGATGGGCCTTAAAAAGGGGTCATCTCCGTTGTGACCGCCTGGTCATAATGGATATGACTATTGTTAGGCCCTATGTAAAGCTTATTTTACCGTGGGCCCAATGGTTGTGACCGAGTGGTCAAAACCGTTATGACCAAAGTCCGTTGTCAATATGGTTTCTAAAATAACTATAAAATAATGAACATAAAATATTTAAAATTATATTATTATCTCCCCTGGTCATAATAGTTGTGACCGGGCGGTCACAACCATTGTGATCGAAGTCGTGACTCGTTAGCTGTAAAAAAAAAAATTTAAAAATTATATTAATTAAAATAACCTTTTAAACCTTCGAATATTATTATTATATTATTATTAGTGATAAAGTTACACGATAACCGAGGCATTAAATGCCTGCAGGGGCAACAACATCATTAGATTAACCTAGGGAACCGTAGCGAAGAAGGCGGTCAATTTCGTTGTGACACCCTGGTAACAATGGTTATGACTAGGGTGAGTTACCGTGTAACAGGAGCTTTTACCCTGGTCACAATGGTTGTGACCGGGCGGTCAAAACCATTGTGACCGAAGTCCTTAGTCATTATCTGTTTGAAAAAAAAAATTTAAAAATTATATTAATTAAAATAACCATTTAAACATTCGAATATTATTATTATATTATTAGTAGATGTAACTTTGCGCGA
>CM046373.1:17776774-17824557 GCA_025413025.1 Ficus hispida | reverse complement strand
CTATTGGCAGCTCTGATGGCTGGGATGTGCCTGAATCAATCCGGTCGCAAATCGTCAATCCTCCCAAAACGAAGCGTGGTCCCGGAAGGCCACGAGTTCGAAGGATTTTGTCCCAAGGTGAAGATCCCGAGTCCGTTCGTTGTGGTAGATGTAATGGCTATGGACACAACCGACAAACGTGTACCAATTCAGTACCCTTAAGGCCCCGTCGAACAAAGCCAACTCCGTCCTTGTGACGAGGGGTCGAGATCTGTGTATTACTATTTTTTCAATGGCCACAATGGTTGTGACCATCCGGTCACAACCATTATGACCGAACTCCGTGGTTATGTAATGTTTTGCAAAAAAAAAAAAAATAGATTAACCGAAAAATTTCCACGTAATTACATTGTTAATCATTTTATTATTATTAATAGAATATTATTAGTTTTAACGGTTCACGCCAACCGAGGCATTATATTCATATTTGTATATCCCGCCATCAACTTTTGGGGATGGGCCTTAAAAAGGCGGTCATCTCCGTTGTGACCGCCTGGTCATAATGGATATGACTATTGTTAGGCCCTATGTAAAGCTTATTTTACCGTGGGCCCAATGGTTGTGACCGAGTGGTCAAAACCGTTATGACCAAAGTCCGTTGTCAATATGGTTTCTAAAATAACTATAAAATAATGAACATAAAATATTTAAAATTATATTATTATCTCCCCTGGTCATAATAGTTGTGACCGGGCGGTCACAACCATTGTGACCGAAGTCGTGACTCGTTAGCTGTAAAAAAAAAAATTTAAAAATTATATTAATTAAAATAACCTTTTAAACCTTCGAATATTATTATTATATTATTATTAGTGGTAAAGTTACACGATAACCGAGGCATTAAATGCCTGCAGGGGCAACAACATCATTAGATTAACCTAGGGAACCGTAGCGAAGAAGGCGGTCAATTTCGTTGTGACACCCTGGTAACAATGGTTATGACTAGGGTGAGTTACCGTGTAACAGGAGCTTTTACCCTGGTCACAATGGTTGTGACCGGGCGGTCAAAACCATTGTGACCGAAGTCCTTAGTCATTATCTGTTTGAAAAAAAAAATTTAAAAATTATATTAATTAAAATAACCATTTAAACATTCGAATATTATTATTATATTATTAGTAGATGTAACTTTGCGTGATAACCGAGGCATTAAATGCCTGCAGGGAAAATTCAGTAACTTTTGGGAAACTAATCGAAGAAGACGGTCAACTTCGTTGTGACACGTCAGTAACTATGGTTATGACTAGAGTGAGAAGCTTTGTGTATAATGCTTTTACCCTGGTCATAATGGTTGTGACCGAGCGGTCACAACCATTATGATCGATATGATATGGAATACCAACAGTCTTTTGTACGACTCTAAGTGACAAAAGACCATATTTGCCCTCATCTCCTCCACGCGTAATAGTGAGTCACCCTATGTAGCTATTGGGTTTTCAATTTTTAAAAAAGCTTTTACAGTGGTTAGAGAGGGAAACACCGGTTCTAGAGAGAGAAAGAAGAACTCGTATCGTTTTCTACCAGACGTCTCCTGCATAACCGTCGTCAACCACCTACTATAGCCGTAAACAAAATTACTGTAGCCGTAAACCGCCTACTATAGCTGTATACACGCCGCTTCCATATCCGTAGAATGGTGACAATTACAGATTTTGAGAGAAATAAGGGAGAAATGGATGTACACGAATCGAGTATAACTCCATCCAAGATATCGAAAGAGGAAGAGGTAAAATCTTTGATCGCTGTTTGATTTAGTCAAAAAATAGTTTGCGGTACGTCCATGGTGCTAAATACATAATCTGACAAAAATATTATTTTTTTTTATCCATTCACACAGGGGCAATATATCCGACTCGTACCAGACTCTGAGATAACACGGGCCAAAATCAATACTTTCATAAACATTAACGAGACATGGAAGAAACTGAGCCTGTGGTTATCTCCACGACAGTTGGCCTCCGTCAAATACCAGCCATGTGTTCAACCTTTCTTACATCTAGAGTCTTTAGGTTGGGCTGGTCAGTTATTCCACAACATTGTTATGCGTCTTACAAACCACACAACAATGGGTGACGCACTGTGGTTCGAGATTGGAGACGACATGGCCAGATTCTCCATAATAGAGTTCTGCCTAATTACCGGACAAAAATGTGCAGGGTCTACGCATCTACCGGTCGTCGAGAGCAGATTAATGGCTCGTTATTTTTCGACGGTTAAGGGCGTATCGAGGGAAAATTTGGAACTACAACTGTCCAATGCTAAGTTTGACAACGACGAAGATGCCGTCAAACTTAGCCTTTTGTACATTATTTTCTCGATCCCTTTGTCAAATGCTATAACGGTGAAAATAGATCCCAAATATTTCGGTTTGGCAGACAACTTGGATGCCTTCAACAATTTTCCTTGGGGTGTGCTATCTTGGGAGGCAACCCGTGCTGCAATCTGTGCTACAGTGGAGAATAGGATTTCTTCGAAGAGACGACAAAAAAAACAAGTTAGCACAGTTCATTACAGCATTCCTGGGTTCCCACATGCCATACTCGTATGGGCGTATGAGACACTTCCAACGATGGCATCCAAGTTTACAACCAACTACTCACAGGCCTTTCCGCGTATGGCGTCCTGGACCACTGCGGAGATTGTGAAATTTGGTGACGTTCAGCGGGCGTTCATGGAGGTTGGCGAATCACAGGTAATTCACAGTCCGATACCATAACAAGTGGTAGTCAAAGCCGTTATGACCGAGCGGTCATAACCATGGTGACCGTGTTGGTCATACACGTACTGACTAAGACAGGTCACAACCGTTATGACCGTCTGGTCAAAATCGTTATGCCCAACACGGTCATACCATAATAAGATTCACAACGTCGTTATGGGTTATTATAATAAAATAATAATAATACATTCAGTATAGGGATAGTAATTTTACGCCATGTGTGCAGTCAATATCTTTTCAGTTGATGCCAACCGAGGAGGAGTTGAAGAACGGGAATGTTGCTCGCCTTTTCTTGAATAGACCGACTGGCCTGCCATAATTACCAGCTCCCACGTCGTCAGTCCCCCGGCGGACCCCGGATATCATACCGCGTGGGTGGAGTTCCAGAATGAGATCCGAGGACATGTTAAAAATTTGAATAAGAAAATAGAGGATATACAAAAGGAACAAACCCGCTCGAAAAAACTGTTGAGGAGGGTGCTGAAATTGTTGAAGGCGAAGAATGCTGCCAAACAGCACGGTCAGGCACAGCATGACCCGAAGGTCGGGAGCAGCGAAGTTCTTAATGTTAAGAGGCAGGCGTCGGACGAATTGAAGACTCCTTCCCCTGAGCTCGATGTCTATGCGGATATAGGGCTGCAGGCAGCAATGGAGTTCCTTACTGCCGATAAGGGGATCGATTGGAATGCAAATGCCGAGGAGAAGATAACAAAGGTAGAATTATACATGAATATACCTGATTGGTGTGGATCTTTCATAAATTTTGTATGACATTTTAAGAAAATACAATGTACAGGAACAGGCCGCCGAGACGAGTGTTGAGGATTCGCGAGTCGTTGGCGCGAGGGAGGGGGCAATGCCTGAAGTGTCACGGGTCGGGAAAGAGGGGCCAGAGAGGGAGGACCACATCCCATCACATGATCTTGTCATGATTGACGAGCAATCCAGAGAGGATATGTCAACGGACGTGGTATAGACGCATAGCTGAGAATTAAAATTTTGCCAATAATGGAACAGTCAATTAGATTAACTCGTTTAACATTTGTCAATTTGTAGATCCCCAAGAAGAAGAGGGCCAGACTATCAAGGCTTGGCCAACGGCCATCGGGTCGTAAGACTGACGATGGATCCCCTTCGAAGAAACCGGCGGACACGAATTATGCCCTCCCAGCAGGTCTCGGAGAGGAACCTCCTGAACAGAGGTTAGAAGAGTTCAGAGAGTGGTTAAAACAAGGATTGTTGAAGAAGATACCTCAAGGGTAATGTAGATTAACTTAACATTGTCTGTTTTTAGGATGTTAATTGGAATTGCACTGATGTGTCATTCGAATATGTATGCTTGATGTTCAGTAAACGGCCTCCACGTTACAGTGCCAAGCATGAGAAACTTGACAAACCCCATGACTTCGGGTGCATGGAGGTAGGAAGAAAAACATGGTACTATGAATTAGCTACCTCCCCGATTTGGCTATGGGACGAAGTAAGTACATGACATTTTTTAAAATTCGGCAGTCTGCTATCAACCATTATCACAGCCATTATTATATTGTTTGCTTTCTTGAAATTGTACAGTATCTTTTAACCGCCTGGTTATGTTAATGTAGCACATTGATGTCGCCTTTTATTACTTGAGAAAGAAGATCAGGCAGTTCCCCGAATTGGAGCAACGGAGGGTGACAACGGTTGACACCTATTTTTGTTCGAAGGATCGATCGTTGTGGCGTCTACACCAGAGTGCACCCGAGAAGTTCGATTGGGGAACCTGTGAGCCTTTACTCAAGATAATGCTTGGCGTTAATGTCCAGAGTGGGGCATCATGGTTTGACGTGATGACTGTGCTAATACCGGTGCATTTGGCTGACCTTAAACATTGGGTATTAGCGAAGCTCGATCTGACAAGCTGGACCATTGACGTGTACGACTCTCTGCAACATGAAGGCGGTCACAATGTCAAGGTCCGAGCAGGCATGGAATGTTTATCAATATTCATTCCATTGCTGGCTGAACGCTTAGATTTGTATCAATTCAAACCAAGAGAACCTGCTGGAACAAACCCATTACCAATCAACATAATGAAAGACATCCCTCAACAATCCAATGGGTGAGTGCAAGAAAAACACCATTTCGGAACGAGTATACTGCATTCAAAAGTTGAAGTGAAAATTAATTATCTTTGTCATTTGTTCAACAGGGGTGACTGTGGAGTGTTTACCATAAAATTTGCTGAATGCTTAATAGAAGGGCGGGACGTCAATTACTGGGTAATAGGTGGACGGATGAGGCTATTTCGGGAGTGGCTAGCATGTTACTTGTGGATGCATGCCAACCGGAAAATTGAAGGATATTACAAAAGTGATGACGACGTCGACGCGGAATTCACCTGAGACATATACTATTTTTTCATTTAACACATTCCCATTAATTGTAGAACATTTAAATTTTTTGTTAATTTTATATGTCATAGTGTAATAACATATACAATTTCAAGAGTAAGGGTTAAATTAATCCATGCAAACCGCGTTTTATTATTAATAAGAGTGAAATGTATTGCCCATGTTCACATTCATGAAAGCAGAACGAGTCCAAATGGATTTCATCAAACTGTTTAAAAAAAAAAAAAAACTGGTCATAATGGTTGTGACCGGGTGGTCATAATGGATATGACCACCGCTAAAAAATAGATCGACAAAAATTTCGAAAAAAAAAATTAAAAAAAAAAACTAGTCATAATGGTTGTGACCGGGTGGTCATAATGGATATGACCACCACTAAAAATAGTTCGACAAAAAGTTCGAAAAAAAAAATTAAAAAAAAAAAAACTGGTCATAATGGTTGTGACCGGGTGGTCATAATGGATATGACCACCGCTAAAAAATAGTTCGACAAAAAGTTCGAAAAAAAAAAAAACTGGTCATAATGGTTGTGACCGGGTGGTCATAATGGATATGACCACCGCTAAAAAAATAGTTCGACAAAAATTTCGAAAAAAAAAAAAAAAAAACTGGTCATAACGGTTATGACCGGGTGGTCATAATGGTTATGACCTTTACTTAAAAGTGACAAAAAATTATAATTTAAAAAAAAAAGAAACTTTCGATGGAAGTTTCTCTCTGTAAATGGAAGTTTATCTCTGTAAATAGAAGTTTCTCTCTGTAAATGGAAGTTTCTCTCTTTACATGGAAGTTTATCTATATTATATGAAGCTTCGGGTTTCAAAATGGGTGGGGGGGGCTAAGCGGAAATAAGTTTTCAGTTTTCTCTCTCTAGATTTCAGTTTTCTCTCTCTAAACCACTGTACATGGTGGTTTGAAAAAAAAAAACTTTTTTCGGCCATGCGAGGGAGAGAGATTATTTCGTGGGTAGGAGATGAGGGTAGTCCTGTATTTTGATATACATTAAATGCTACTGGACCCCACAGTAAGTGCTGAAATTGAATAGAACAAAAAGTGCTGCTGTTTTTAATATTAGTTTTTTCAGAGGTGCTAAAAGTGAAATTAACTCTTATCTAAACTGTAACGAATAAATACATATGCATGTGTCAGCCAGATAAATAAAAAAAAAAAAAAAAAAAAAAAAAAAAAAAAAAAAAAAAAAAAAAAACAAGATCCGCATACATCAATATCAAATCCTCAAACCACTTACTGTTTGCGGATGACAGTATTTTATTTGGGAAAGCAAACTTACAAAGATGAGAGGCGATTAGAGGAGTTTTGGAGAAATATGAGTTGGCGTCTGGGCAACGCATCAATTTTCAAAAATCAATGATTACTTTTGGTCCTAATGTTGAAGAAGAGATGAAAGGTAATATCTTGAATTCTCTTGGACTATCTTTCACTGATAATCATGATTGTTATCTTTGATTGCCATCCTTTGTTGGTCGTGATTAAAGTAGGGTTTTAATGGAATTAGAGAATGGGTTTGGAAAAAGTTACAAATGTGGCGAGGGAAGCTATTTTCTTTTGGTGGCAGAGAAATCTTGAATAAGGCCATGGCCCAAGCTACTGCTACCCATGCAATGAGTGTTTTTAAACTCCCGAGCACATTTTGTGATGATCTCCAGTCCATCATTGCGAGATTTTGGAGGGGCAATAAGGATGGGGAGCGAAAGATCCATTGCTGGAAATGGTCAAGGCTTTGTAGATCAAAAGAGGAGGGGGTATGGGTTTTCGGGATTTAGAAGCTTTCAATAGGGCACTTCTTGCCAAACAGGGGTGGCGAATTATCACTAAGCCATCATCTCTCATGGCACGGGTGCTAAAGGAAAAATACTTTCCCTCTAGTAATTTCCTTGAAGCGGAGGTAGGCCACAACCCATCTTACATTTGGAGAAGCATAATCTGGGGAAAAGATCTTCTTAAGCTGGGGATTAGACGGTGCACTGGGAATGGAGAAACAGTCCGCATTTTCCGAGATCCATGGCTTCCGAGACCAAGTTCTTTCCGAATAATCACTTTGCCCACCTTGGAAACAGAGAACACAATAGTCTCAGCCCTTATTAATGATGCAGGATGAAATTTTGATGTTATCCAATCATGCTTGTGGAAAATTGATCATGAGGAAGTTATTAGCATCCCACCGAGTGATCGGAATCATGATGATCTCATTGTATGGCACTATGATGATAAAGGGACTTACAATGTCCGTTCAGGATATCGTTTGGAGATGGGGCTACGATCGGAGGAGGGATCTTCTGGAGTTTGGCCCAAAGTTAGTTGTTGGAGGAAGCTGTGGAGTTTGAGAATTACTAGCAAAGTCAAAATCCATATATGGCGAGCTTTTCATGGAATTCTGCTCGTCTTCGTCAACCTGAGGAATAGAGGGGTTAATTGTTTTGGTCGGTGTCATAGATGTGGGGAATTAGAATATGTTGCTCGTGCTCTATTTTATTGTGAATGGAGTTCTGAGGTTTGGTGCCATAGCTCTATTTGGCAAACAATCAAAGACGTTCCCAAAGGCCCGTTCTCTACTCTTTGCTTAAGACTAAGCCAAAAAGGTAGCGTGGAAGACCTTGAAATCTTTTGCATGATGTCATGGAGCATTTGGTTGCAGCTAAACATTCTTGTGCATGACAGATTGTTGAATGATGCCAAAACATGTATTGATCGCGCTAGGAGGTCGTTGGGAGAGTTCCGAAGCTGCAACAGTATTGAGGGCTTGACAACTATTCCTGGACCTAGAATGGTTGGATGTTGGGAACCTCCACCGCTAGGAGCTATCAAGATCAATATGGATGCCGCTGTTAAACAAAACCTGAACATGGTTGGTTTGGGCATAGTGATTCGGGATAACGAAGTCTGTGTTTTGGCGCGAGTTCGAAGTTTGTACATGGAATTTTCTCCCCACATCTAGGGGAATGCCTTGAGTTGACGGAAGGCGCTCGCTTTGGAGTGGAATGTGGTTTCATGGACTGGATTCTTGAGACAGACTCCATAAATGCGCTTAGAGCAGTACAATGCCCTTCCCTTAGGGCGCGTGAAGCTAATATCATTAGTGATATCATTCGCGTTCTCAGTCAGGCAGTTAGTGGAAGTGTTAGCTACAGTCCTCCTGAGAGGAACCATGTAGCCCACTATCTTGCCAATCATGTGTTCTTGTCCAGAGTTTCTTTAGTTTGGAGTGATGTATTGGTCATGATGCCGTCAAGTCCAATTTCAGCCAATTATGTATTGGTCATGTCCACTTAGTATTGGTCATGCCGTCAAGGCTGATCTTCCTTCGTTTTAATGGAAATTCGAGTCCAATTTCACAACCAACAAAAAAAAAAAAAACCATTAAGGATATATTCCTATTTCAAATTGTAAATGCTACCCTATTATTGATGAAGAAGCAAAAATCCATTTTTCAATTTCATTTAAGTCCAACAAAAGCACCTAATAAATGACAAATTCACTCCGAGCATTAAGCGAGAAATAAGACAAACAATTACCAACAATCACAATCAAACTAAGAGAGCAAAAGTAAATTCCAATCCATTAATAGGATCCATAGGAACCATAAAACCAGAAGCTAATTCATAAATGAAATTGAATATAAAAACAAGCAAATAAAGTTTAAGCACCATCAAATTACAAAATTAAGTAAAAGAAATGAGAAAGATGAATGAAAAATCCTATGAAGGTTGTCACAAATTTTTAAGTTTTCCCTCAAATTGTAATGATACATGCCTTCCTTTGATATGGTATTATCTAATTTGGATCTCGTATCTATACGGTTTTACTCTTGAGCTCACTTTAAAAGGTTTCATGTTATTAGGAGGTGGTTTCTTTATTTACGAACCATCATATATATCCATTTTCAAACGATGTGAGACTGCATAACTTACTATTTTTCTTATAAGCACCGATGATTGTCACACAAATTCCTCCTCTTCCTCTTGTCATTGAAATGCTATTGAAATAAAAAACTAAATCTACAAGTAAAAATAAAAACCTAAAGCTAAAAACACTTCACTACTCTTTTTTTTTTTTTTTTTTTTTCTATTTTACTTTCTCTTTTTCTTTCTCATTTTTCTCTTTTCTCTCCCTCTAGTTTGGCTTTCTCAGTCTCGGCCGCTCTAAACTCTCAGCCACCAAACTCCCCCCCTCTTTTTTTGCCTTTTTTCCTTCATTACCATAATCCTCTCTCAGTTCTCTTCCTTCCTTTTTTTTTCTTTTTCTTTTTCTTTTTCTTTCCCTTCAACTGTAATGACCCACCTAGTACAGGCCGTTACCATACATACATACATACGTACTTACTTACTTAGCGTAAATAGTGGAAATTTTTTTTTACAAGCATATATACGATAACGATGTTCAAATACCAAATAATATACATAAAAGAACAACACGGGTAGTGGCTATAGATCCCATATTTCACAGCTCGCCCTGCCACGCTTGCCATCTTGTATCAAAAGGTGCCCGTAGGTTGCTTACCTACAGCATAGACGTAAGACATGAGCTTTCGCTCAGGAAGTACAACATAAACATCCGCGACAACAAACAATACATAACATAAATTAATTCAACATAACATAGCTTATTCTGGCATAATTATGCATGAACCATTTATGCTTCATTATGCTTACTTATTCTTTCATAACATACTCTCATAGCTTATCTTAACTTAACTTGCTTATGGGCCCCTTAACATAAGTGTACGTATCGTGGCGCGTAGCTATGGAGTGGTTGGGGCGGCCAGCCCAGTCCAACTCAAACCATAGACCGAACCCGACCTACGAGCGGGTCGATACGACACAGGCAAGCTCGCTTGCAATCATACTTGCTTTTCATGATCTCATACTTGATCTTGTTTTTACTTAAGAATTGGTGAGCATGCCTCCTTATGTCACACATGTATAAGTCATAATCGTATCTCAACATCATACCTCATAACATAACCATGAACTTGACATATCATATAACATAACATCATCATACCATACCCTAGCATCAAACAATTCTAACATACATCACATCATATATCATAATATTCATCGATCATACTTGGGTAAGTATCACAACCAAAAGCCTATGCTGTAGGCGGAGTTGTACTTACCTCATATACTATGTCCAATGATATGCTGTTCCAAGTCAGGATACCACAGCAGGCTACCTCTTACGATTCCAAAGGACATAGGGTAAGGATTCTATTCTTATAAAATGTTGGTAACCTAACCAACATTCATACTTAATCATAGTTATATGTGTTGGAAAAAACGGATCCAATATCGGAGTAACAACGCACGGAAGTTTTAAAATTTTTATGCCGTTTCGAAAAGAATCTCATGATGCATATAACAATAAATTAAATTCATGATCAAGCGTACCTTATTTCTTGGATTCCAGAATCACTAGAGCGTTTGACCAACGTGTCTTCTCTACTATTCTCGAGTTCCACGTCTCAGAGTGTGTGTGGGCACACGTTCTATGAATCCAAGCGACCGGTAATACTATTCGAGGTCTAGATCCCTCCTTCTCAATTCCGATGTTCCTCGTTGAGAATATGATCCAACTTATTTCTTCAAAACTACAAAACAGGAACCGGCTACCCTCCTATGAAAATTGTCACTCGGTTTAACCTTCCTCTCAGTTTTGATTCAATGGAATTTTCTCTCTTTTTCTTTTCACAAGATAGCCGAATTTTTTAAGCAGAAGAAAACCAAATTATTTTTCTCTTCTCTCCCAAAAACGTTTTTCACAAAGAAAAATACTCAATCTTAGTTTCTTAAGAATTCCTAGCCTTTTTATAGAAGTCTAATCCTTTTCAAAGTTTAATTCCTTCTTGAAAAATAATTAATAATTATTTTTCTGGATAAATTTTGAATCAAAAGATCATACAACTTTAGGGCTAGATTCATTGAACCTAAAAACGTTTTTCCAAGGAGAGAATCTCCTCTAAAAAATTCGGCCACTTAAGGATATATCTAGATTGGTGGTTCAAATTTTAAATCAAGAATCTAGACTAGTGAAAAGATCCTAGTCCTATCTAGATTCAAATTTCTTTTAAATCTTTTTGAATTTAAATAAGATTCACTCATTTGAATAAATATTTTCCACAAACATCAACCATATTTATTAATTTAAATCAATGGAATATTTCAAATTTCTTTCCTTACAAAAATAGTGCACCTCTTTTAATTATGAGAGAAAAATTCATGAAATAATTTCCATTATTTAAATCAATTAATAATTTAATGTTAGGAATATATATTTGAATAATTTTGAAACAAAATTTTCTTCCCTCCACCTATCTAAAACCGTGCACCACATTTAGATTAGGAGAGAAAAACTTTGTTTTCCAAAATTAAATAATTCAAACACAATCTTATTTTCAAAATTCAAATTAACCAATCATATGTTGACAAATCATATTATTTGTCTACACCAATCCTACCTGTCCAATCCTTTTCCGGATTGCATGTTAGAGAATATATGTCTTAATAGATATTACAAAATTCCATTTAAATTTACCGATCTCATTAGGAACAAATCCTGAGACGCTATATGGAACTATATGAGCTAACAGAGGGACCCGATGGAAATATGTAAAGAGGCTCCTATAATTATGAAAAATTAATCCCAGATTAATTATTCATCAATTATCAACTTCAACGTGACATATTATGCATCCCCATGCCTTCGACGTGTTCTTCGAATCTTCTGGCAACCAAAGTCTTCGTGAATGGGTCGGCAAGATTGTCCTCTGATGCGATTTTGCAAACCGTCACATTTCCACTCTCAACAAAGTCTCTGATGATGTGATATTTTCTGTCAATGTGCTTACTCTTCTTATGATGCCTAGGATCCTTGGTATTAGCTACTGCTGCATTATTGTCACAGTAAAGCACTATAGCTTTATCCATACCAGGAACGACCTCAAGGTCACTAAGGAACCTACGGAGCCATACCGCTTCCTTTGATGCCTCACTAGCTGCCTCATACTCGGCTTCCATGGTCGAGTCAGCAATGCAAGATTGCTTAATACTCCTCCACACAGCGGCACCACCTCCAAGGGTAAAGACAGATCCTGAAGTCGATTTCCTTGAGTCCTGATCTGATTGAAAATCAGAATCTGTGTATCCTATAGGAACAAGGTCCTGACCGGAATACACTAGCATATAATCCCTCGTTCTTCGCAGATACTTGAGTATATGCTTGACCGCAGCCCAATGGTTCGGTTCTAGATTCGACTGATATCGACTTACCATACCAACCGCAAAACAAATGTCAGGCCTTGTGCATAACATAGCGTACATAAGACTACCTACCGCAGATGCATAAGGTACATTTTTCATACGCTCTCTTTCTTCCGATGTCTTGGGACAGTCATCTCTACAAAGCTTGATTCCAATCCTGAAAGGTTGGGCACCTTTCTTGGAATCTTTCATAAAAAACTTTTCAAGTACTTTATCAATGTATGAAGCTTGGGAGAGTGCTATCGTTTTGTTCTTTCTATCTCTATAGAGTTGAATTCCAAGAATATAACTACATTCCCCTAAGTCCTTCATGTCAAACTGTTTAGCTAACCAAACTTTGACAGATGATAACATTGCCACATCGTTTCCAATAAGCAATATATCATCCACATAAAGTACTAGGAAAACCACTTTCTCGTTCTTGATACATTTATAAACACATGGTTCATCAATGTTTTGTTCGAATCCATAGGTTTTGATTGCTTGATCAAACCTAATATTCCAAGAATGAGATGCTTGCTTTAATCCATAAATGGATTTAAGCAACTTGCACACCTTGTCTTCTTGGCCCTTTGCCTTGAACCCGTCTGGTTGTATCATATAGATATCTTCCTCAAGAAAGCCATTCAAGAAAGCTGTCTTGATATCCATTTGCCAGATCTTATAATCGAGAGCAGCCGCAATGGATAAAAGAATGCGGATTGACTTGAGCATTGCTACATGCGAGAAGGTTTCTTCATAGTCGATTCCTTCTTTTTGCGTATAGCCCTTTGCTACAAGTCTTGCCTTGAAAGTTTCCACTTTCCCATCCACACCTCTTTTCCTCTTGTATACCCACTTACACCCAATCGGTTTTATGCCTTGGGGTAAGTCTACAAGTTTCCAGACCCCATTGGAATCCATAGATTCCATCTCGGTGTTCATAGCCTTTTGCCAAAGACTAGAATCAACATCCTATATAGCTTCTTTGTACGTAGCTGGATCATCAACATGTTCTATGGATTCTGCTTCAAAAACTTCACCATTGAACATGTACCTTTCAGGTTCCCTGATAATCCTCCCACTATGATGAAGCTCCCGTGGTTGTTGATTCTCTAGTGGTTTTTCCATAGGGTCTCTGTGACTTTAGGAATATCCATACCCGAAGTCATCTCCTCAAGCACTATTTTGCTATGAGGTTTAAAGTCTTCCATATAACTTTCCTCTAGAAATGTTGCATGTATACAAACGAAGACTTTATTTTGCTTCGGATCGTAGAACAGACCATCTTTCGTCCCTTTTGGATGCCAACAAACAAGCACACTTCTGATCGTGACTCCAACTTCTTCGCTTCCTTATCCAGGACGTGTGCCGGACAACCCCAAATTCGAATATGATTCAAATTAGGTTTCCTACTCTTCTATAACTCGTAAGGAGTTTTAGGAACCAATTTGGAGGGAACGTTATTCAGAAGATAACATGCAGTTTGTATGGCGTGCCCCGAAATGACAAAGGTAATGTGGAATAACTCATCATAGACCGGACCATATCTAATAGGGTCTTATTTCTTCTCTCAGCTACACCATTCTATTGAGGAGTACCAGGTGCAGTCAATTGAGATTGTATTCCATTCTCTATCAAATATCCTAAGAACTCATCCGATAGGTATTCCTCACCTCGATCCGATCGAAGTGTCTTAATGGACTTACCTAATTATTTCTCCGCTTCAGCACGAAATTCTTTGAACTTGTCAAAGACTTCGCTTTTACGGGTCATCAAATAGACATATCCATACCTTCAGTAATCATCAATAAAAATGATATAATACTCATACCCACCACGTGCTTCTATGTTCATGGGACCACAAACATCCATATGCATAAGTTCTAAAAGTTCATTGGCATGACTATCCTTAGCAGTAAAGTGTCATTTAGTCATCTTGCCCTCCAAATAGGATTCACATTGTGGTCAAGGTTTAACCTCATACAAGTAAAGGCTTTCCTCATTTACCATTCTTTGAATTCTATTAAGGCTTATGTGAGCAAGTCGTAAATGCCAAATATATGATTTGTTAGAGTGAGAAGACTTAAGTCTTTTAGAGTTCTTTTCCAATTCTGTATCAAGCAGTGAGTGCATCTTAGGTTTGATAAAATAAAGATTTCCATGCATCCATCCATTACAGATAAGAGAATTGTTTTTCCTAATAATAACTTTATTATTAAAAGAAACTGAATAAGAATCTTTAATAAAACAAGCTACCGAAATTAGGTTCCTCTTAAAACTAGGAACATAAAAACAATGTCTCAAAACAATAAACCTAAATTCATTAAAATAAATATGCACTTCTCCCACTGCTTCAGCTTGCACCAACGTCCCATCACCGGTTCTTAATGTGAAGTTCTCCTTACGCAGACTTCTCGTTATCTTGAACCCCTGTAGAGAAATACAAACATGGTTAGTGGCTCCAGAATCTATAACCCAATTGTCCTTAGATTCTTCCACTAAACAACCCTCAAGATACAAGACATTGAAATTACCTTTCTGCTTTTGCAAAGCCAGGTATTCTCGGCAATCCTTCTTGAAATGTCCTTTCTTCCTACAGTGAAAGCACTTAACCTTTTTAGGATCCACCTTTCGCTTCTTAGTCTTGGTAGAATTCTTAGAAACAGGTGCATTTCCCTTGTTCTTCCCTTTTTCCTTCTTCCTTTTGGGATTAGGAGTAGGCGAACTAGGTTCAGCCACATTTGCCTCGACCTTAGATCCAGAACCTTTAAAAATGTTCTCAAAGGCTTGCAACTCTTTCATCAATTCCGTTAAAGACATCTCCTTCCGGTTAAAGTTGTAAGATGCCTGAAACAAATCGAAATCCTTGGATAAGGTTTGGAAAACCATAACCAATTGAGTTGCAGCATCGATCTCAGCCCCATTTGTCTGAGCCTCAGACAAATAAGCCATGACTTTCATCATGTGCTCCTTGATGGGAGTTCCAACCTTCTGCCTGCAGTTCATAAGACCTTTGATAGCATCGGTCTTAGCCTGGATAGTTTGTTCACTAAACATCTCCTCCAGGTTATCCACGATCTGCCTAGCAGTTTGATGTTCCCCATGTTGTTTCTGGAGCACGTTAGACATGCTCGCCCGAATATAGCACATGTCACTTATGTTGGAATTGTCCCAGCACTCAAGTGCTACAAATTCGCTATCAGGAGCATCGATCGCAGGCGTAGGTTGTCTGGGTTAGGTTAGGACGAAACTATGTTTCTCAAAATTCAGGACAATAAGCAAGTTCCTTTTCCAGTCATTAAAGTTTTCGCCAGTTAATTTGTTTTGCGTAAGTATCACAGATAAAGGGCTCGACATTTTGATTTATAATAAGAAAACATATAATAAGTATGAGCAAACATCCTATCAATTTATAAAATATGATTTTGTAATGAAACATAAAGATCTATATGCAATCTAAATGTTTATGTGACCCATAAAACACATACCTTACAACGATAATTCCTAGCTTCTGCTTTCTAAGCTACCAAGGGGTAGACATAGAATAACTAGCCAAGAACACGAATCCCTTCCGATTAATACGTATTTGTCCATGGAGCAAACTCCATTAAATATATATTAACTATCGTTTATTTGGCCACTACTTTACATAAATAAAATAGCACGAGTGTATAACCATTGTTTCTAATTTTGAATCCATATTTTACATCCACCACCGAGGGGTGATCTAAACATAAAATATGCCCAAAATTGTTATCCTTTCAAAAATCCAAATCAGTGTGCACTCTAGGTAAGATACTTATCTGAAGGGAATTTCCGGGTCAAAACCGAGTAGTAGACACTACCATGCATAACTATTGGACTAACGATAAAGACCGTAGGTCTTAGTATATAAAACCTTCTCCCAATCAATCTTTTAAATTAGGGTATTTGTTTTTCATGCATAAATAATATTTATTGAGTGGCACTCCCTAGTTTATATGGCATGTTATTAATACATCACGAAATAGCATAACATATTCATCTAACAACACATCATCCATGGTTTACAAAATATGTAAATAGCCGTGGATCATGATTCCATCCTAGAGAAAAGAAAATTGCAAAATTTACAAAAATTAACCGAAACATATATCGGCCTTCATTTTTAGATCCATGCCTTGTATTCTTTTTCAATGTGTCTTCCTTCTCCAATGTCACATCTTTTTCAATTTAAATTTAAAATTCAAATTTCAAAAAAGATTATATGTGATTTTTAATTTCAATCAAAATTACAAAATATCAAAATTTAAATAAAAAATCTGGTTTATTAAATTTTAAAATTAAAAAAAATTTGAAATTTGAAATTTGAAATTTGAAATTTAAATCTCAAAATTTTAAAATTCATAATAATATCCATTAAATTTAAATTTAAATTTTCAATTTTGATTTTCAAATTATCAAGATCACATATCATTGGAAAATTAAATTTTCATAAAGATTATGTGATTTTTTTTAATTCAAAAAATGTTTTTTTATTGAAAAATAACAAAAAACACAAAATCACATCCTTTGAAAATTTCCATACCTTCGTTCATCTTCAATCTCCTCGAATCCATTGTATCCCGAATTTTACAAAAAAATTCCTATACTGTTTCCGTCTTACAAAAATTCTAGGAATTAAAAAAACGACTTAGCGGTGATAATAGACCGTATCTATTACACTTGAAAAACCTAGATACAAATTCTAACCTCTATGGAATCATGACCGACAAAATTGAACAAGCATCATATATTATAAAAATAATATAAAGCATTCAACCATACATCCATTCATAATATATTCAACATACACAAAATAAAACCCAGAGTGCCAACTCTCTAAAATATTTTATTAATGCATAGAGAGAAATTTATTTGATCAAATAATTTATGTTATATACATGATCATTAGTAGGCTCTGATACCATTTTTTGGAAAAAACGGATCCGATATCGGAGTAACGGCGCAGCGGAAGTTTTAAAATATTTATGCCGTTTCGAAAAGAATCTCATGATGCATATAACAATAAATTAAATTCATGATCAAGCGTACCTTATTTCTTGGATTCCAGAATCACTAGAGCGTTTGACCAACGTGTCTTCTCTACTATTCTCGAGTTCCACGCCTCAGAGTGTGTGTGGGCACACGTTCTATGAATCCAAGCGACTGGTAATACTATCCGAAGTCTAGATCCCTCCTTTTCAATTCCGATGTTCCTCGTTGAGAATATGATCCAACATCTTTCTTCAAAACTACAAAACAGGAACCGGTTAACCTCCTATGAAAATTATCACTCGGTTTAACCTTCCTCTCAGTTTTGATTCAATGGAATTTTCTATCCTTTTCTTTTCACAAGATAGCCGAATTTTTTAAGCAGAAGAAAACCAAATTATTTTTCTCTTCTCTCCCAAAAATGTTTTTCACAAAGAAAAATACTCAATCTTAGTTTCTCAAGAATTCCTAACTTTTTTATAGAAGTCTAATCATTTTCAAAATTTAATTCATTCTTGAAAAATAATTAATAATTATTTTTCTGGATAAATTTTGAACCAAAAGATCATACAATTTTAGGGCTAGATTCATTGAACCTAAAAATGTTTTTCCAAGAAGAGAATCTCCTCTAAAAAATTCGGTCACTTCAGGATAGATTGGTGGTTCAAATTTTAAATCAAGAATCTAGACTAGTGAAAAGATTCTAGTCCTATCTAGATCCAAATTTCTTTTAAACCTTTTTGAATTTAAATAAGATTCACTCATTTGAATAAATATTTTCCACAAACATCAACCATATTAATTAATTTAAATCAATGGAATATTTCAAATTTCTTTCCTCACAAAAACCGTGCACCTCTTTTAATTACGAGAGAAAAATTCATGAAATAATCTCCATTATTTAAATCAATTAATAATTTAATGTTATGAATATATATTTGAATAATTTTGAAACAAAATTTTATTCCCTCCATCTATCTAAAACCGTGCATCACATTTAGATTAGGAGAGAAAAACTTTGTTTTCCAAAATTAAATAATTCAAACACAATCTTATTTTCAAAATTCAAATTAACCAATCATATGTTGACAAATCATATTATTTGTCTACACCAATCCTACATGTCCAATCCTTTTCCGGATTGCATGTTAGAGAGTACATGTCTTAATAGACATTACAAAATTCCATTTAAATTTACCAATCTCATTAGGAACAAATCCCGAGACGCTATATGGAACTATATGAGCTAATAGATGTACCCGATGGAAATATGTAAAGAGGCTCATATAATTATGAAAAATTAATCCCAGATTAATTATTCATCAATTATCAACTTCAAAACTATTCCACTAAAAGATTGAAGCTGAACTCCTGTTTACATACCATATTACGAAAGTTCTCTCACGCAGTGCTTCTTCCATGATTTATTCATCGCTTACTTAATCCCCATATGTTATCCATGATTGAATTAAGGACTTTTTCCGTTTTACCTTTTCAATCATTTTAACTTAAAGTTCCATTATTCTCCATTGAAAGAACCACCAATTGTAAAACCATACAATTGGTAAACCATCAGAGAACACAAAGTAAACCGATGGCCAAGATCTTGTTATACTATATTTCAATCGCCGAATAATGCCTTTAAGTAGATAACATGTACTATCATTAAGATAGCTATGGATTCCATATCTATGAATCTTGATTTCTCTATCCATAAGTCATGCACCCAAAACACAAGTATATTAACCATAAATTAACAGTGTCTCACCTGTAGTGCATTAAAGTACATAAGTTATGGATACGAACTCAAGTAATCATTTCAGGATTAAGATTAATACAGGATGATAATCAAAGCATCATTGATTCTTGTAAACAGAATTATTAAACCAAATCAATTAACACTTTAGGTCCAGTCCAATGTCATACCTCAATACTGGTATACATTAAAGTTTCCACTCGGAACCAATCCAATGGTCAAGACAAACCATCCCTCCAAGGAAGTAGATAACCTGTACAATCTTATCATGAATAAGATCCCCAAATCTCATTCCATCGATTACGGACTATTTATTTTGACTGCTATCAAATTACCATGTCTTCTATGTATACCCCGTACACATATGGTAATCTGATATATTACCAACAGTCAAGGAGTTTTTTATGTTTGCTCAACCATACAATCAACAAATGAAAGTAAATAGGACACAACTTATTAAACATGAATAACCTTCTCTTATTAATATCAAAATGTCATATTTACAGAAAATCCCTATCATTGATTTTCTATCCTTAGGGCACATATAGATCCCAACACTATGTCCCCCTTAAACAACGCTTGATACTTACTTCGTATCACTGATAACCCTAGGGTTTAGGGCCAATCATACTTAGAGCGTAACTGATAGGTTACTTAAAGTAACCTTGGCTACTAAGACTTACATACATAAATAGTATTAGGTTACCATTCCTGACCTTGGGCCTAAGCCTTTTTAAAACATATCCCATTAAGTTACCATAAGTAACCCTGGGTTTTAGGCCCAACCAACATACTTAATATTTTATTGGGTTATATTGGGTAACCCTTGGGCTTTAAGCCCAATCCGATAACTCGGGTATCCTTCCCGGTCATAACTTGGTTCAAAACTTCTTATTCTTTTCTTTGGAAAAACTTAGGGTTTTATGTTCATTTTCCTTCAAAAATCCTTGTTCATCTTATCAAAATTTGTAATCTTATGAGTGGGTCTTGTAAAAATTATCGAGTGTTAGAAACTGCCGTTGGAACAGTTTCTTACTGTCAATTTGTCAGTGTATATGCAGGAATGTCCTTTTTCTGCACTGTTTTATAAAATCCTGTGCATGAATTTCCTGTTTACTGTACAGTTTTTGAAATCCAATTTTATTTAAAAATCCAGGTGGAATCTGAAAAAGTTTTCTTCACGAAAGTTTTAGATCTTGATAAACCCTAAAACTTTTGTGTTTTACTAGAGACCCAGATCGGTCTCTAACCCACTCATTTACCTTCTTGAACCTGCCTGGCCGTGCATAAGTCTGGCATGACCAGGTTCGGATTTTTATAAAAACAAAGGCCGTTAGAGCCTTATTTTTGAAAACTGTCCTCATTGCTCCATAGGAAAAACCCTTCTCTACAACTTTCATGTTTTAATGTTTTCCAGATTCGGCCTCTAAGGGCCTCAAAACTAGCTTTCCAGAAACTGGCCAGTTTTTACCCGAATTGGCAGTTTTCTTATTTAAGGTTAGTTTTACATCCTAAGCACGTAATCTAACTCAACCAGCCACCGCGGGAGCCTAGGATCAAACATGTAGCACTTTTCTAATGTAAGGTTTCATTAAACACAAATTAAATCATATCCATGCAAACCATTATTGATTTTGGATCATCCAAAGTTTGCATGATTCTAGGTTGCACAAACCATTCAAACTTTAACCTAGCAACCTATCATGGCATTCTAGATTATACTTAAACCTATTTGGGGATATACAACATTATCAAACATCTAGCATACAAACCATAATATCAAGCAAGCACAAAAACCTAATCAAGCACAAAAACCTAAAATCTAATCTAGGGCTTGGAAATTAAATTGAGCTTAAGCTCTTACAAATCAACTTGAAATACACTTAAATTTCAAATTGAAGCTTAATTTAAAAAGTTTAGGGCTAAGGGAGATTACCTTGATTGAATACCAACTTTGGCTTAAGCTTGTTTTCCCTCCCTCCCCTCCCACCCCTTCTGATTCCTTGCAACCGGCCTTTCCCCCCTCCAATGGGTACCAAAAAATTTTCCGACCACTTGACAAGTCCTCCACAAGTCCGGCCGCCCTCCAAGCATTTCCGTCCTTCACTTTTTCTTTTCCCCTTTTTTTTCTTTCCCACAACCGGCCCCTAGGCCTAACTTGGTTTCCAAAATTTTTCCAACTTTGCTTGGTTCTTATGTGAAATCCGACCACCCCCTAAGGTTTTTTTTCTTTTGAATTCTTGATTTTCTCTGTTCGTTCTTTCCTTCCTTGGGTTCAGTTTTTGGAGAGGGAATTTGGGCATAGTTTAGCTAAGTTTCTCAATTTTTGTGAACAAAAGTCCACCCCCCCTCCACCTATTTATAGGTGAAGAAGAACTTCTCCAAATTGCCCAAAAGTCCTTGAAAAAGCAATATTTTGCACAAATGGGAGCTTAGTTGGCCGGCACCTCATGGTCTAGAACCATCCATAATTCTTTCCATAATTTACTTAATACACTAATGATGTGATAATTTTGGGATTAAGTGATGTAAGCATCATTAAGGCTTGATTGCCTTTTTCCTTAATAAGCAGTCCACTTTTATGCCAAAACAGATATTTCAAATACTGTGTTCACTAATATACAGTAATCTATACCGAACTACAGTCCAAAATTTATCTGCGTAAAAATGGACTGTAGAAAAATTTTCTTTTTGCTTAAAGCCCTTTAGCCCTTGATATCCTATTTAATATGCTTGATTTTTCTATGGTAGTTTTAAATTTTATTCATGCTATCTTGTCCGTAAAAATGGTTTTCCGCAGTATTTTTCCCATACTGCTTAACATTTTTAAGTATCGTCATACATTTGACCTTTCTAGTCAACCTTTGACTTTCTTGGTCAACTTTGACTTTCTTGGTCAAACTTTGACCAACATAAAATCATAGAGTTTTTTTTTTCTACCCTTTTAACCCAAAAGGTCACATGTTTAGCTAAGCAATCATTTTTTAGTCTTATAAAATCATAAGAACTCAATAAAAACCCTTAATCGGGCTCTTTCATAAATACCATCATGATACAACTCAAATTTCTTCACAAGAAATCGTAATGTCATAAAATTCTAGTTATTACATCAACAGCTGGCATTGGCCCCGTTTCTGATGCAGCTGGACACTTGGCCAGATGCAACCGGGAGTCCGGCCTTAGCTAGGCTGAAAACACGAGTTCATAGGATGCTGAAGGAGATTGGCGCACAGATACGGCAAGCCTGGCTGCATCCACGGGAACATGTTGGCACGCGCGGCTGTCTGGGTGTGGGCTGCACGCCCTTACTGGGTCTATCTGGCGCTCAGTGGACAGCTGAGATTTGTGCGTGGGCTGCTCGTGGGATGGTTGCTCGTGGGTAATTGTCGGATCAGGATAGTTTTGAATTTATAATCTGTTTTAAGCTCATTTAATTACCGCTTTGCCCTGATTTGGGTCCATAAATCTCATTTTTGTCATTCTCACCTAATTAACCTGCACAGATGATAAAATTTATTATTTAGAGGGATAAATTAACAACAACATATTAACATTAACATTAGACTAAATTAAAAAAAAAACTAAATCAAATTATACGAAATAAAATAAATTAAAATAAACTACTCTAAATTAAAATTAAGTAAAATTAAAATAAATTAACTTAAAATAAATTAAAATATTTAAGAATATAGTCAATTTAAATGCATAAAAATAATAAAATAATTCTATTTTTTAGACGTATCACAGGTGATCAAATTTAAATTAAGATTATCACCACATGATAGCTTTGTTTAATAAAAAAACTCTTAAGCTATCTGTCAATTTTTATATTAAAGGGGACAACCAACTGTAAGCGTTGATATTATTGAGAGGAAGAATCATAAATTCCTAGAATCATGGGTATGGCATGGAAATGCTTATAGAGAGCTAAACATGACAATGAGATATATAGATATATATATATATATATATATATATATGTATGTATTCGTGATCTCCTGATTTTGTTAGACATCCGTAATCGATATGTTTTGGCATATCATTTTAATAAATTATCTTCTTGATCTGTTTTCATATTTTTGTCCATTTCTTTACCTTTTCTTTGGATACTCTAAATCAAGAAACACAACAAGAAATCTTAACAAGCAAATCATTCTTGTAAAATGGAATTTTCAAACTTTCGGTGTTCTTTGCACGATCTTCTGCTTTCGTTGTTAGTAAAGGGACAATTTCATCTACAGTGAATCAGGTTTGAACCTAGCTCTGTTGGAAGCTGTTGGTTTTTGGTTGTATGAATCTGAAGCTTGAACCAAATCCCCGTCCAAACTCGATCTAAACCCTCGAATGTTTAACATACTGGTTTCGATAACGAAATTGGCTTTTTAAATGTAAATATGTTAGTATGGCATTAAATGCAGTCTGATTGTAGTGTTATCTTCATATAGTAAGTGCCGATATGGAATTCTATTCAATGTCGATGCAGTTAATTTACCTTTTTTCTAAGCAAAAAAATAAAAAATGGAAAAAAATTTCGAAAAAAAAAAAAGAAAATGTAAGATCTGTTTTTGCTTATTTTCTAAGTTGAATTAATTTTTTCAAAATTAATTCAATTACCGTAAGCAAAGTAAATAGATAAACACAAGCAATTTTATGAGGTTCGTTTACCCTACTCCTCGAGGTCATGCTCAGACGATAAATATCCACTACTTGTAGAATGATTACAAATTCTAATGGACTCATACAAATTGAAAACTCCATCTTCTTGTTGCCACTAGTCGTCTTGAATTAAGTGAGTGAATCTATATTTCTATGAGCTCCTTTTGCTTGGTACGTTGAACTACCTTCAACTGCAAATATCTTCTTCCGAAGACTTTAACTCTTTCTCCCGAAAGATGCAACAGCTCAATCTAAGTCTCAAAGTACAAATTGTCCTAAAAAATCTCGGATTGAAAAAATAATTTAAATTCCAAAGTGTTTTCTGATCTATTACAACACTTTCGGAAACACTTTAAAATTTAAATACGTCAGCTTACTCCATAATCCGAATTAACTTTTCCTTTTATTCTAGTTGTTGATCAAATCACAGGAAACTTCAAGAAATCCCAGAAAATAAAATTTTCTAACTTTGTAGATTTCAAAAGCATGATTCTTCTCTTTTGGGAAAGATTGAATTTCTAATTTAAATAAGATAAGGAAACTTATCCAAATTAGAAATTCCTTCCTAAAGGAAAAAACAAGGTTACCTTTACTAAAAATTCTCGGAATATCCTTGACTTGAATCAAAACAGAAACTTCCAAGTCATATACGAAGACAAACCAATCTGCCAAGTCAACTTCACAAAAGGAGCAACTTTCCCGTTTTGACATTGTTCATATCTTCAAAAAGAATCAACAAATTTAACACATAATGCAATACCAGAGAAAACCCTACAAACCAATTGTCTTGTTTTTTCTCACAAACTTGCCATAAATGCCAACATACACACAAAAACCTAACAGAAAACAACAACAACAACGTAACAAACACGTTATTTTAACAATGTACAAGTAAGATCAATCGGAGTGACTGATCAAGTGTGACAGAGGTACCACAGAAGGAAAAGATGAGAATAATTGGTGAAAATTTTCTGGTAAAAAAGGATATAAAATTCAACCTAGCTCATACCACACAGTTACAAGTGCACGATTCGAGAGGACATGCTAGCTATGCGAAAATGTTTATCTAAAAAATAATGAATAATCATATTACAAATGTATGAGCCAGAAGTAAAGAAAATCCACATACATCAAGATCAAATCCACGTTATTCTTAAATATTTTACACATATTGTTTTTCTAATATGAAAAAATCATTGGTATAGCATGGAGAAGCGTACAAGTACTTGTAAACATAGAGAACTAAACGTACTAAAAAGATACGAAAGCTTAGATGGAGATAATATGGAGGCCGCAACCAAGGTCGAAATTATGTCGAAAAAGATCATCAAACCTTCCACCCCAACTTCTCAACAAAACAGAATCCTCTAACTCTCTGTTTTGGACCAACTCATTCCTCCCACTTTTATACCCTTGATCCTGTTCTACTCCAAAACAAACAACAATGGAAATTCATCTTTCGAGATTTCAGAGATCTAAAAAAACTTACAGAAATCATTATCGGACACGTTGGTAAACTTCTACCCTTTTGCAGGACGACAGATAGATGATTCATCTATCGACTGCAAAGATGAAGGAGCTTGCTTTGCAGAAGCAAAGTCAACTGCAAGCTTTCAGATTTCCTCCAAAAACCCGACTTCAAATTGCTTTCGAATTTCCTCCCCACTCAATGCACCTCCATTATATCCACGGAGAGCGCAACTGATAAAGCTATTTTGCATATTCTGCTCACATTGTTTTCCGGTGGAGGAATAGCTATTTCGATGTCCATTTTGTTAGGTTTTTAGGTGTTGACATTTATGACAACTTGTTTAGAAAAATCAAAAACAATGATTTAATTAAATTTTGTTCAGTGTCCTTGTTGGTGTGCCAACATATGTTGCAATATCAGCATGCAGTCACTTGAAATCGCTGAATTTATTGCAATAACTTTTAGTGAACTACTTTTTCAGTATTAAAACTTGGAGGTTAAGTTTCAATGCAGTACAGGTCAGTACTGGTTAATTTTTGACAGTTCGGGACATTGGGGTTTGAGCTAGTGAAATGTAAGAAAAATTGATATTATGTTATGTTAATATATCAAGAATTTATCTGTTAAAATAACATATAGGAATTATCTCCATTTAAAGAAAATGGAAATATTTGATCCAATGGCTAGGGATTTACAATTACATCGATTAATGAGTGAGATTGAACAAAAAAAAAAAGTAGCTTATCTTCCTCTTGGTACATGCCTACAGCTAGACTAGGGCTGGGGAAAATTATCAAAAATCATAGCATTGAAAGACAATCTTATAGAGATTGACAACCTATGATGTGATTTAATGTCTAAACCTATAAAGTTAAATTGAATTTGCATCAAAGGTGGTTAGGCTACGTTAAGGGCATGTTTGATTCACAAATTTAAATTAAGATTTTTAAGTTTAGTTTAAGTTAAGTTAAGTTGAGTTTAAAAGTTGAATATTTGGTAAAAAATTTGAGTTGAAAATTTTAAATTGAGTTGAGTGTTTGGTAAAACAGTTTAAGTTAAAAGTTAAAATTGAGTTATGTTTGGTAAAAAAGTTTAAGTTGAATAAAAAAAAAAAAACAAAAGCTATGTTTGGATGTTAAAAAATTTAAGTTAAAGAGTTTAACTCAAAGTTAACATGTCATTGTAGATTGTGAATAAAAAATGAAAAAATAAAATAAATAAATTAAAATAAAAACACACATCAACAACATACATTAAATTTTTTACAATATTTTTTACATAATCATAAAATATAACAATAATAATTACGTAGCTACTAACTAAAAATGCGAATAAAAAAACATGAATTCTTCCCTAATCTGATTTAAATAGATAATATTGACCTTAATTTTAATAAATTTATATTATGAATTTCGTTGATATTTATTCATTATAAGAAAAAATGAAATTTATCTAATAAATAATAAGAAAATTATAATATATAACATATTTAATACATATTAAGAAACATATATTAGGATTTTTAAAAGTTGATAAATTATAATATATTTTAAATTTTCTCATTAAAATAAAATAACTATTTTCAATTTTACACTTTCCTATTTTGTTATAGTTTCTCTCTCTACAGTCCACGATACTGTCTCTCTCTCTTAATTTTTCTCTCCCTCTGTATCTCTCGCGTACGAAGGATGCCCGCCGGTGGACATAGCAATCGTTTTCCCCTTTTACACAAATACAACATAAACGAGCCTCTTTTAGTGTATTATGTTGTTATAAAAAAAAAAAAAGTTTTCTATTTTCTTTCTCTTCAAGAATTTTCTTTCCAAATTTTCCCATCCCTTCCGTCTCAACTTTCCCGGAAAATTAGCTACCAAACAGCTTCCTTCCCATAAATGCTTCCCATCCTCCGTATCATTTCCGTTGTAAACAACTCTTCCCTCGAAACCCAACAACAACAAATGCCAGTGGAGAAAATCATTCCCAACACCACCACCACCACCACCACCCACGTTTTCAAATCAAAGAATAATCAGCCAAGTAAAAGAAGATCAAAACAAAGCAAAAACAGGAGAGAGAAACTAGAGAGAGAAACAAACAAAGTGGGTTTATTAACTCATAGATAGATCCGGTAGTCAAGCTTCAACGTGGAAGGGAAGCTAAGGCAGATTCACATGGGGAAATAGGAAGCTCATAACTGGGTTGGTGGGGGGACACGGTGGATGGGCTCACCGGAAGGGATGGTTGCCGGCGGTTGGGGAGAAATCATAGTCGGTGGGTGGGGGGCAAAGTGGCGTAACCGGAGGGGATGGTTCCCGAGGGGCTGGGAACCGTTGCAACACAAATGGGGAGAGAGGAAGAAGACAACAGCGGAGGAAGAAGACAGCAAAAAAATTTGAGTTCAGATTCACCGGAGGGGATGGTTGCCGGCGGTTGGGGAGAAGTCGTAGTCGGTGGGTGGGGGGCGAACTGGTTCACCAGAGGGGATGGTTGCCAGGGGCTGGGACCTTCAAATTAACAAATGGGGAGAGAAGAAGAATAAAGCAGCGCACATGCTTAAAGATGGGAAGAAGACAGAACTTTAAGTAAGTGGGGCTCCCGAGGTTCAGTCCTAACTTCATGTGGGTGGGCAGAGCACAGTAAATCTATTTCAATTTACTGTATAATGATTCACAATGGAGTTCAAGATGAACTGAAATGCCAAACGCAAAAAGTTGATTTTGGACCTGAAAATTTGAGTCCGAACCAAACACAGAATAAGTCTTCTTGATGACAATAAATGTGTCAGGACAACCAGTAGCAACTTAATCCATTGTCCTTGACACAAGCCTATGAATAGACCCTTATCCCACCACCATTTTCACATCCCTTTTTTCCATTCAAAAAATCCTCTCTGTTCTCTCTAAAATTTTCTTTCACTTTCTCACACTTTCCTTCCCTTTTTCTCATCTTCTAAACACCCTACTAGCTTTCTAAAATCAGGAATTTTTTTCAAGACTCTTTCACAAAAATCCTTCTCCCAGAGATCCTAATCCTAATTCCGGTGGTAGAACGATTGTGGAGGTAGTTTTTCCAAACGAGATTCTTGTTTTTCCTTCCTTTTTAGCCACGGTTTCTATGGCTTTGTGTTCTTAGTTTTTGGGTGTATTTTAGAGATCGATTCAGAACCCACAGAGGTAAAATTCTAGACTCAATATTGTTGGAAATAAAAATTGTTAGTACGAATTTGAGGTTGGTGATTTGACTGTGTTGAGGTTATGTTGATTATATAGTTATGATTATTACGTTGGATATATTAGTATTTATGGTTATGGTTGAAAATGGTTATGGTTTACAAAATGGACAAAAATCGACGATCTTGAATCACGATTCTGTTCGTTAGAAAATTTAGTAGTATAACGGGTTTTTCAAGTTAGAAACCGTTAAGAAAAATTTTAGATCAAATTTATGGAACATATGTTATGGTGTATATATGTGTTCCAAGATTTTACAATTATAAAATCATGATTTCGTTACGACAATGTCAACGTTTTAGTAAAAACTATCAAAAACAGTTTCCGAAAATGTCGGTTTGCATATTTTTTTGAAAATGGAGTTATCATAGGTAAAACTAATTTTCAGTGAACATGAAAATTCTAGATAACACAAAAACCAACTTTTTTCACCAAGAAAGTTTTGGTTAAAATCTCTACGGTTTGAAAGATATTACTTTTCGAAGTACGCAAAAAAATGGGAGCATTCACCGCATAGCCCAGCAAAGCTGGGAGCTACAATGCCAGACTCTAGGTGCTACACTGCTAGCCCATGGCCCAGCTTGGGCTGTGCAAGGCCAGCAGTGCCATAGCGCTGCCTCGGGCCAGTTACCGACGTTGTAGTGCCAATGACGATAGCTGCAGCGCCCCTTTAATTAAAAATGAAAAATAAAAAGAAAGAATTTATGTTTTAAATTAGCTGATTTTTTTAGAAGTATTGTATATTTTTTGATGGAGAGTTTGGTTGAGGGTCTCTACGATACATCCTTTTTTAGACCGTTCAGATTTAATCGAACGGTTGAAATGTTGTTGGAGTACCATACATGTCATACACCTTACCTCACATAATCTTCCCACCCAAAGTCTTCTCCGTCGCCGGCGATCTCCGCGCGATATCAACGCAGGCGACTCATCCCCGACGTCGGCGACCCACCTCCGACCCCACCACCGACCGGCCGGCGACCCCCTCTCTCTCTTCCTCTTTCTCTCTCTTCTCTTCTCTCTTTTCCTTCCCCTTTCTCTCTCTTCTCTTCTCTCTCCCGCGGCCCTCCCCAGTCGGCCCCCAGCCTGGTGAGCCCCCACCTCCGGCACCCCCTCCCCCGGTCTCCCCACCCCCGCCCCTTCGCACACCCCTCCCCCGGCCTCCCCCACCCGCCGACCCAGGCACCCCCCCCCCCTCGACGACCTCTCCGACGAAGTAAGAAGAGAGAGAGAAAGAGAGAAAGCGATGTGAGAAAAGAGAGAGAAAGAGAGGGGAGTCGTGGGTGGGGTGGGGCGGGGGCGCCGTGCGGCCAAGGGTAGGGGGATGAGGGTCGAGAAGAGAGAGAAAGGGGAAGAGAAAGAGGACGGTCAGGGGGGTTTTCGGGGGGTGGGGCAAGGCCGGGGGAGGGGGTACAGGAGGGGAGGGAGGTGGGGGGAGGCCGAAGGTGGGAGGCTCACCGGGCTGGGGACCGGCGGGGGAGGGCCGCGGGAGAGAGAAAGGGGAAGGAAGAGAGAGAAGATAAGAGAGAGAAAGGGGAAGAGAGAGATAGGGGGTTGCCAGCCGGCCGGTGGTGGGGGCCGGAGGTGGGTTGCCGGCGTCGAGGATGAATCGCCGGCGGCAGAAAGGTCATCGCCGATGGAGAAGACTTTGGGTGGGAAGGATTATGTGAGGTAAGGTATATGATAATATGGTACTCCACCAACATTTTAACCGTTCAATTAAATCTGAACGGTCTAAAAAAGGGATGTATCGGTACAGGCCCTCAAAGGGTCTTTACCATAGACTCTCTCATTTTTTGAAGGATGAGTTTGTGATAGAGACCCTTTTGAAGGTTTCTACCGGTAAAATCCTTTTTTATATCGCTGAGATTTAATCGAACGGTTGAAACATTATTGGTGTACCATACTTATTATATATCTTACTCACATTACCCTTCCCGCCTAAATCTTCTTCGTCACCGGCGATCTTCCCGCCGCCGCGATGGATGCTGGTGACCAACCTCGGCCGCCGGCGACCTCCCTTTTTCTCTCTTCCCTCTCTCTTCCCCTTTCTCTCTCTTTCCCTCTCTCCCGCGGCGATCCACCTCCGGCCCCCACCATTGGCCCAGCCCCAGGCGGCCTGCCACCAATGACCCCCTCTATCTCTCGTCCCTCTCTCTCTCTCTTCTCTCTCTCTTCCCCTTTCTCTCTCTTATTCTCTCATCTGTGGCCCCCCCCAGCCCCCTCCCTCAGCCTCCCCCCACCCCCCCCTCCAGTATCCCCCGACGACCCCCTTGACCCTCTTTCCCTTCCCCTGTCTCTCTCTTTTCTCTCTTCTCTCTCTCTCTCTTCCCTTCTCTCTCTCTCTTCCCAGCCCTCGCCCCATATCCCTGGCCACCTGGCACCCCTCATCCCACCATCGTACCCCAACTTGAGAAGAGAGAGAGAAAGAGAAGGGGAGTCGCGGGTGGGGTGGGATGGGGGGGTTGCGGGGCGATCGGGGGTGGGGGGGCGAGGGCCGGGAAAGGGAAGAAAAAGAGAGAAGAGAGGAAAAAGAGAGAGAAAGGAAGAGGCTGCCGGGGGTGGGGGAGGACTGGTGTGGGGGGAACACCGAGCAAGCTGGGGGGCCCGGGGGGGCTGGGGGCCGGGATAGGGGAGAGAGGAGAAGAGAGAGAAAGGGGAAAGAGAGAGAGGGGGGTTGCCGGCGGCCGGTCGGCGGGGTGGGCCGGTGTGGAGGGCTGAGGTGGGTCACCGGGGAGAGAGGAGAAGAGAGAAAAGGGGAAGAGATAGGGAAGAGAGTGAGAAGAGAAGAGAGAGAAAGGGAACAGAGAAAAATAGGGGTCGCCAGCGGCCAGTAGCCGGTGGTGGGGGGACCAGAGGTGGGTTGTCGTGTCCGTCGCCGACAGCGGGAAGATCACTGACGACGGAGAAGACTTTAGGTGGGAAGGATAATGTGAGGTAGGTGTATGATAAGTGTGGTATACTAACAACATTTCAACCGTTCGTTAAATCTTAACGGCCTAAAAAATGGTCTCTATACAGACTACCCTTTTTTGAAATAGGGATTTTCAAAATAAAATGTGAAATATTGATTTTGATACAAGATTTGAAAAGAAAAGGTGGGGGTCAGATTTTCTAGTTCAATTTTTATTAAGTTAAATAAGAATTACTTTTTAAGTTTCAAAACTACGTTATAACCTAATAACCATACTTATCACAAAACATATAGATTGAATTCTAATTCCTTTTTATAAGAAAGGAATTCAGCTAAAACTTTATTCAAAGAATACTCGTCTTGAATATATTTTGAGAGAGTAAAATCTAGACCATGAATTTGTTGTAAAGCGGTGACACTTACTTAAAGGTAGTACAAACCTCGCCTATAATATAAAAACATTATTATTTTCAAACTCTACATTATACACATACCATATTAGGTATGATGTGATTATGTTTATGAATGTCCTACTATGATGCCATGATTACATCATTGTCATGTTTGAGATTATATCATGTCATGTTATGTTATGTCATGATTATATGGTTATGCCACAATTATGTAATGTCACATTTTCATTGATGCCTTGATTCACAAATATGCCACATTTATGTAAATGCCACGCTTTTTAATGTTATGCCATGTTACATAAATGTCATCTTTACAAATTTGCTATATTTTAATTTATGTCGTAGATCTTTACGTCATGCATATTATAGCTTATACATCATGACTAATAAAATCATAACTTAAAAATCTTAGTCTTAGACCAAGTCTTTGTATAAGATTTTACAAAAGAGTATGATGATAGATATACTTAATAACATGACAATTATTAAATTTGTCACATAACTTATAGTTACAAAAAATTATTCAAAAATTTGAATAGTAAAAAGGTGGCCAACTGATAAAAGTATAGAAAGTTATCAAATTATCAAATACAGTATTCTAAAAATTTTAGCAATATTGGAATTAGCAGTCATAATGTTTTCCTAGATAGGATTTTTCTGCTTATAAAAATGTAGCACTAAGGATTTGACATCAACCTCGTAGACAGATGAAATTTAGACAGTCTAACTTTTTACAGATAAAATATAGACAGATTACCTTTTGTAATAGGAGAACTTAGATAATAAGTTTTAATGACAGTTAAAACTTTTACTAAACTACTTTTTCAATAGAAATACTTGGAGAATAACTATTCAATGCGGTAAAAATTAGTACTTAACTTTTTGACATTATATGACTTTGGGAATTGTGTTAGTACAAGATGATGGGAGAAAAATACTGTTATGTCAAGTTAACAGTCCAAGAAACTATCTGCTAAAGATAATATCTAAGAATTATCTAAATTAGGAAAATAAGAATGTTAGATCCAATGATTAGGGATTAGTTAGTACATTGATCAAGGGATAGGATTAAATCAAGTTTTTTAATCTCATCTTTTTCTTGCACAAATCTATGATGGCCTTTGATGTGATTAAAGTCTAAAGCTATAAAGTTAATGTCAATCTCTTATAAATCAAGGTTAAGCTTGCTTAATTACACTAAGTGTGTCGAGACAACCATTAGCAACTTAACCAAAGTCATTAAGTTTAGCCTATAAATAAGCATTCACCCGCTCCCCTTTCTTCACACCTCAAAAACCAATTTTCTTCTCTTCTCTCTCTAGAAGTTCTCTCTAACTTAATTCTAAGTTTTCTTAGAGTAGAAATTTTCTCTTACTTTCTTACATTTTCTTTTCCATTTTCCCACCTTCCAAACACTTTCTAGCTTTTAGAATTTAAAGAAGTTCTTCAAGCCTCCTTCAAGAAGTTCCCCTCCAAGGAGTTTTAGTTCCATTCTCCGACAGAAAACCGATTGTCATTATAGTTTTCTGATCGAACCTCTTGTTGATGTTTCTAAGTTCATGATTTTAGGGGGTTAGTGTTTAAGTAAATATGTTATAGAAATTAGGATTGGTGGTTTGACTATGGAGAGATTATGATTGTTGTTATTAATATGTTCATGTTAACGTCAAGGTTAATGAAACCAAACATACATCGATAAACTTGAACTTCAATCCGTTCGTTAAGAATTCAATAAATTCACATAAGTTTCCATAAGTCGGAAATCTACTAAGAAAATGTAGAAAAACTATGGAATATGAATTATGGTGTATATTTATGTGTCTCAAAATTTTTTCAAAATGAAATTATGATTTTAGAAAGTTGATCCAGTAAAAACTGTAAAAATGTTGGGTTTTAGATTTTTTTAAAAAATGAAATTCTTATGGGAAAAATTAGACTTTTCCATAAACATGAAAAAATTAGATAGCATATAGACAAACATTTTTCTGAAGAAAGTTTGTCAAATTCTCGACGGTTTAAAAGTTACTATTTTTGAAATTTTGGTTAAAACAGGGGAGGGGGAACTGGACTGCAGAGCAGCCCAGCTCTACTGGGTGTTGTAGTGCCCAACGCTGCCTGGGCAGAGCAGCAAGCACCGCTGTGGCGTTTCCGGGTGACGACCACGGGGCGCTGCAGCAACTGTGGCCAGGGCTGCAGTGCCCAGGCAGGGAAAAAAAAAAAAAAAAGAAAGAGAGGAAAATCTAAAAATTAAAATTAGGGGGTATTTTTCTTAGGAAGTATACTACATTTTGAAAGAAAAACTTTTTTATTATAGAGTGCTAGAATATGTTGGATTTAAAATCTTCATTCAATTTTCTTAGGTAAGAATTTATAATCTAAGTTTTAAAATACACCATAATCTCATGACCATAGCTTACGTGGATTAAGTCTTAATTTCTTTTTGAGAAGAAATTTAGGAACAACTTTATCCAAAGAGAATTAAAAAAAAAAAAAAAAAAAACTCGATTTGGATATATTTTAGGAAAGGAATTTTAGTCTATGACTTAAGAAGAGTGTATTTATACTACAAGTAAGGTAAGTACAAATATCGCCTTTAGTATTATAACATATTAATTATGTAATAAGTACATGCTATTATTCTAGGAATATTTTGGCTGTGTTTATAAAAGTAAAATGTATGCCATAATTATGTGATTGCCATATATGCAAACTTTGTTATGTTTATAAAGTTAATATGTATGTCATAATTACATGGTTGCCATATATGTCATGATATGTTATGAATATACCATAATCACGTATATGCCACACTTATACTTATGTCATGGTTTACAAGTATGCCCCATTTACATACATGCCATATTTTTACTAGCATGTCACATAAATATCATTCTTTACATTTATGCTATGATTTAAATTTATATCATAGATTAATATGTCATGTCATTACATCATGACTAATAAGTTCATAATTAAGGAACTTAAGTATTAGGCCTAATATAAGAATTTAAATTAGAGTATGATATTAGATGTACTCAAATTTAGTTAAATTAAGGCTAAGACTAATTAAAGTAAGGTGATATATTAATTTCCCTTCATATAGAGGAGGATCACGTATGTCAATTAAAATTTCTAAAATTGTTAGGGACCTTGCAAACTATAACTTTTTGAGGAAATCGCACATCTGGTACGTACACATGGGGTCTACATATAAGAAAGATAATAAGTTTAAAATGGAAAATAAGACATCTATACTTAAATATAATTGGATCATGTCTTAATTCCACAAGGAAACATAATTGGATCATGCATCCAAATATGTCATTCATGTTTATAAGCAATACGAAAATCAATGTTTATACTTGCTGAACGAAAGCTCATTATTTATATTCATACTGTAGATAATCAACCTGCAGCATAATATTTAAAGGGTAAATGCAAACGGAGATGTTGGACAAATAAAGGCGGTGTATGATATCACTATACAATATTTTCCGCAAAAATATTTTGGATTGTTAAAATATATAGAAACTAAATATATATGTATAACTTCTATTATGCAAGACCTTATTATAAAAAATAAATATGTATTCTATAATGATTATGTAAGACAAGAATTTCAAGTTATATAAAAAAATAAATTGTTATAAAAATTTCAGTATCCAAATCTAAGTATTTATAAGTTACTTTGGTTGAAGATTCAATATAAATAGTTTAGTAACGTCCTTTATAGGAGAGTCGTTATAAAGTTGGTATTAGAGTGGTATCCTGTCAATCTACTTCATCTCGCCTCATATCAACTCTGTTATTGTCCAAGTAAGTTTAGTTATTATTACTAAGTAAAATTGTTCAGCATTTTACTTAAAGTTAAAAACGGTCCTTCAATAATGGCTGGCAATGACGCACACGACGCTTTTGAACGATTAGCCCCATCCAGTTACAATGGAATTTTGGAGCCTATGGCACTCTTGTGATGGATCATGTAACGCCCCCTAAGCTATCAGTTCAATAATAAAATAACTCTTATAATTAGTCTAAAAGGCTCTATTTCTCTAAACATATCTCAACTTAAATTGACAAAAATCTATAAACAACAGAAGTAATCAAAAGCTTAACAAGCTTGCCATTGGACCTTTCGGACCTTCTTGCTTCGAAAGGGCATTTTACTTAAAAACACAAAAGTTAAGAAGTGATTACTATAGCAGTTACTACCTAATTACTCCTAAATAGTAAAAACTTCAAGGATCCTTTTGGGACGTGGGATTAAGGAGGAGACTGAGATTAGATATTTTTATATTGTGTTTGGTGTGTCTATTTGAAAGGATTGGAATAGAAAACTTTAGGGATATGTAGGTAAAAAACCTTTTTAAAAGAAATTATTTAACAAATGATCAAAGTTTTGTGAAATTAGTAAAAATGACCATTTTTTTAAATAGTCAATCAATAAATTGATTTATTAATGAATTTATGATTGATCATGGTTAACTAGTGATTTACTAATGTTAATAATGTATTTTTCATTGAATAATTATGATCAATCACTAATTAATGATCATTTTTCTATAAAAAAAAAAAAAGAAATTTAACCATTTATTTAAATAAGTATTTAAAAACTATTTATTTACTTAATTTTTTCAAAACTTTGATCCCCTCTTTCTTGATCTGGTTAGGAGGGGATACAAGTATACACACAACCAAATTCACACTGACGATCATAAATATTTCTCTCTTGTTTGAACTTCAGTGGAATGTTCAAAAAATATATGTATTTAAAGTTAAAAACAAAAAAAAAAAAAACAAAATAAGAACTCAAAGATCTCTCGCTTTTCTTTGAAAACCTACTGTAATCCTATCTTGCTCACCAAGCAGGATAATTCATAATAAAAATTAAAATAAATAAATAAATAACCTTAATTAAAGTTAAAAACTAAATAAGAACCCCAAAGATAATGGGAATCAGGGCTTAAATTTCAAATATATACGACAGAATTTCAAAATACCAAATAATAGCAGATCTCCACTTAGAAATGAAATTCATCATACATGTATATATATATATATATATATATATGCACACATATACATATGTATATAATCAGATAAAAAAAATTATCAAGATCAAGAAAGAGAAAGAGGGAAAAGCCATACCCCCTGAAGATCAACCAGCTGCTGATCACCCACTGGAAGTGAGAAAATGAAATACTTGTATGATGATATAGAAGACACTAATAAACAGATATTCCTATTTATAACAATTGTAATCGGTGCTACTCTTTGGTCCTGTTTTCAAAAAGTTCTTTTTTTTCTTTTCTATCATGCTCTTTGAAATTTCGGGAAGGTTAAAGGAAATAATAAATAGCCAAGTACTTATGCCATTTCGACAAAAGAGAGAGAAAGAGAGTGAGAGAGGGAGAGAATAAGTTATCAAGCACAAGCTCTGATACTTGGAATTGTTAGAAAGAAATAATAGCATATTAAATTTTCAAAATGTAGGACACGGTGGGATTTTTTTTTTTTAATAAACTGTGAGAGAGAATAATTGATATAAAACCAACTAGAAAATTCTAACTAGACCATCGGTGGCGGTAGTTTGGTGGCAAGAAAGACTTATTTAGAGCCTTTGCTTCTATCAGATCTCATGTTCGAGAGGGTCTATTAGCTGTGAAAATTTAGGATCAGGTTTCTTGTCATCCTATCGTATAATCACTAGGACGGGAACGTAAGGATACCCCCAATAATTCTGTTTTGTCTTATTAAAAAAAAAAAAAAACTTGTAAACGGTGCCAGTTGTTTGTGTTGAAATCGGATCAAACAACAAACATCGACATACAAGCTTAATTGGATTCCTGAATCAAATAAAAATTTATCCTACTCTCTCAAAAAGTCCCGGATCGCTACAAAAAAGGATGCAATTTCATGCCATCTCCCGTATTTATTGTCTTCCTTGGCGGAAGATTCTGCTGTGATTCATAAATCTCAATCTCTTGCTCTCATCTCTACACATGCATGTCACCTTCTTCCTCTTCTTCTTTGATTCTTCACTTCTGTCTGCTGACACGGCATGGGCCTAGTTCTGCTTAACACGCTGTCATTTCATTCATCCTCTATTAAGTCTTCTAATGCGACGTCGTTTTTTGGGTAATCTAAAATTCATCCCCATAGATCTCATAAGAGCCCCAGTCTACCTTCCATAGCTTTCTACTAAATCAGATCTATTTTTGATATTATTGTTTCATCAAGTATGTGTTAATTTTTGAAAAAAATCTCCTCATCATTAATTTACTTTCTTAAAAAAAAAAAAAAAAAAAAAAAAAAAAAAAAAAACAGCAAAAAATTTATAAAAACATGGCCATAAATCCAATAAATTTCCTTACATTTTTTTAAGCATTAATATTCGTTTGTTTTCCATTCTATGAACAAGATGCGCTTGGTTTAAAAAAAAAAAAAAAAAGTATAGGATGATACATACTTCTTTCGATGTTTCATCTCACATGCATCAAGTATCAAGTAACAACTCCATATGATGGCAAAGATGTTCTTCTTAGAGAATTCATTTCTATCTGGTGACAGATTCGAGACATGACACACGTATTTCCTGTTATAGTTTCAATTATTATGACAGGGATATGAGAACACTATTAATATTTTTTTTAATATATTTTTTTGCTTTAAAAAAAAAAACACTACAGGCGAAAGACAAAGACATGATGAAGAATTGGTAATGTGATTGTCATTTTTACTGACAAGAAATTAAGTCGTCAAAGAAATATCTCAATACATGTCATCTCAAACCCCTACTTTCCTGAATCAATCCAAATTGACTGACTGATCTTATTTGTAATATTATTTTTTTTTCTGAGGTCTCACATACATATCTGATCAATATCAGATAATACAATCGGAAATAGGATCTCGAACTAGATCTTAGTTTATAAATCTTGCATTATATTTTAGTTGACAGTGCTTACTAATTCTAATTGGAAGAGAGAGAGAACAAACATTATTGGCTATAAGACACTCGCGAAATCATTCTATATTCTTTTTGTTTATTTTATCTATACGAGAAGACTAAACAGTAAGTCAACATCTTTTGCTCCTGCTTTCCAATACTTTCCCTTTTTTTATTATTATCTGAAATTTCCTCGAAGATAAAAGGAAATAATTAATAACCACTAATTATGCTATATTAACAGAAAAAAGAAAAATTGTTTGCATTCAACAAGGTCAACAAGCTGCGGAAGGCGGTGGGAGTGACGGAAATGATTGTCGAGATTCCGGCATAATACCTAATAGATGCAACTTACTTCCTACACATTCCCCTTGCTCGAGGCTACTTCTAGGCCATACACTAAGAAACATAATCCGCTTTTACAATATTTATTGTAAAACATTGATAAGAGAGATATATGTATATATAAATATATTAAAAGAGTGAAGTTTCCTAAAAACATTATTTAAAAATTTGGTCAAATTATTTTATCTTTGTGTGATGATGTCTTCTTTTTTTTTTTTTCCTTGATTTCTCTTATTTTTTCCTTTAACTTTTCTAAATTTTCTTTTTTTATTCTCTTATTTTTTACTTATATAAAAATATTTTTATGAATTTACTTTCTTAATTAAATTTGTTCCTATAAAAATGCATTTTCAAATATGTTTTTACTTTCAATTTTTTTGTGATAGCCTAACATATGTTTCAAAATATATATATTTTTGAACCAATGTCAAAAAATATTTAATCATTGAAAATATTGTCATTTATGTTTGTAAAATAAATATTTAATAAATTTAATATGTATATATTTTACACGTGCTTTTCAATAAGTATTTATATAATTAGTACTACTGTCACTTGAGTTCCAATTCATGAAAAATAAATAAATAAATAAATAATAAACACTTATTTTTATGTCAAGTACCGTCACACTTAACTTCTATTTTACAACAAAATAAAATAATCATAAAAAACAGAGCTAATAGAGGCTCCAAAATAAATACAAAGTAAAGGAAATGCTTAAAAACACAAAACAAAACAAAAATCAAAAGAAATAGATTGTTAGCAATAAAAATGGCCCCACCTCCACATGATGGTGAGCCACCCCTAATGAATCATCAAAGTTGAATGTCTTGTGAACATAAAACTCATAAGCTTCCTAACACAAACACACTGACCACCGAAAAGAGCAATTTCAAACCCAAAAGCTTCCTCATTCTCTCCAGCTAAAGACTGATTGATTGATTTGCGGAATTTTTTTTAACGTGTATTTAGTAATTACCATAATTTTTATATTTAGCAATTATTACTATATTTATCATACTAATTACCCTTAGTAACTATTATGTTTGCCGCAGTAGTTATACTTGCTAATTATTATTTTTCTCATAGTAATTACATAACAGTACATATATATATATTGTAAAAGACATTAACAAAACTAATCAACAGTCTTCAGAATTCACTATTCATACATAATTAGCAATAATTACTTACTAACAGAAATCTAAAAAGCTTACTAAAAGTACTTAAATAGTCATAACTGTATAGCAATATATATTAAAATATATTGTTCAAAATGCCAAAATATTTGTGCAGTGGTATCTATGACTGTCCTTCGCACTTGTTTATAGTCTGCCCAGTTCATCTTCGCACTTGTTTCATAGTCTGTCCAGTCCACCTTTTAAACTGCAAGTTTCTTACCTACAGTATGAGCATTTCTTATGAGTTTTCGCTCAACAAGTACAAACGTAGTCTTGCAAAATTAATAAAACAATTCATAAAATATCCACGATCCATTTATGCTTAATTATGGATTTCTAAACTCGTCTATGGGCCCTAGTGTATCTACCGGGTGTGTGCAGTCATTGAGAGGTTAGGGCTTACAAGGTCACCAATGCTACCAAGATCATAAACTAGACTTGCTCCAGATAAAATTATAATCAACTTTATTGATGCTTCCCTTGTGGAAGGTTGATACAACACTCTTAACATATCATGTCTTAATCTTGTTCTTGATCAATGGTGAGTATACAATATGTCATACTTCTGCATAAAATCTTAAAGACAATATCCTAAAACATGACATAAAACTTCCATTATATAAAACATGTAGTTTTTGAAATGGTTCAAAACTTGCATGTTATAAAATCATTCAAAACTTGCATCTTCCAAAACAGTTCAGAGCTTGCATCATATAAAACATGCAGTACATTTATAAAAACATTTAAGCTTGAAACCGTATTTTTCAAACTGTAGGCGATATTTATTCTCACTAGTAAAAATTGTGGATTACACGACGGTTTTTTACCGTCGTGTAAAGATTACACGACGGTTCACGAACCGTCGTGTAATCTAGTGTCGTGGAAGATAAGACGACGGTCCAGTTACCGTCGTCGTATCTCAATGTTACACCATGCTTGGCGTCATCAAAAACCACATTACACGACGGTTCTTGACCAAACCGTCGTGTAATAAGGACATTACACGACGGTTCTTGGCCGAACCGTCGTGTAATAAGGACATTACACGACGGTTCTTGGCCGAACCGTCGTGTAATATAGACATTACACGACGGTTCGGCCAAGAACCGTCGTTTAATATGTTAAATGCGACAACTTTACACGACGGTTCTTGGCCGAACCGTCGTGTAATGTCTATATTACACGACGGTTCGGCCAAGAACCGTCGTGTAAACTCTATATTACACGACGGTTCTTGGCCGAACCGTCGTGTAATCTCCAAATTACACGACGGTTCGGCCAAGAACCGTCGTGTAATATAGAGTTTACACGACGGTTCTTGGCCGAACCGTCGTGTAAAGTTGTCGCATGTAACATATTAAACGACGGTTCGGCCAAGAACCGTCGTGTAATGTATGCGTACTTAAGTATATTACACGACGGTTCGATATATAACCGTAGTTTAATGTATACATTACACGACGGTTCTTTATCGAACCGTCGTGTAATATACAGATTACACGACGGTTTTTGTCGAACCGTCGTGTAATGTTTCGGCCGGAAACGTCGTGTAATATTCTTAGTTAAAAAATTATTTTGGTTTTTTGGTGATTTTCCGTGCTAGCCTAACCTGCATGTTATCCAATACACGATCCAAGAGAGTAACTTCAACTATCAAAATAAAAATACATACAAATTTTTACATTACAAGTTCACATATCATATTTAATGAATTGCATTACATGGCTAGCCCATTCTCCCCTAATCAAATTCAAATCCTCAGAAGTATAAAATTCTTTACTTTCTAGTACTTCAATTCCATTCAACACTATATCCCTCATAAAACCTAATATAAAATAACCACATTCACTACTTCCCTCTTGGAGAGGACAAGGACGGTCCGAGATTATAGTTTTATAATCTTGTCTCCTTCTAATCCTTGACCGGCTATAATCTTCCAATCCGATAGGGCCCTAGCAAATTGGTAGAATTGAAATTAAGTAATTAAGATACATATATATAATAAATAAGAAGATTAAAAAAAATTTTCGGATTAAAATTGACTTACACGCTGATTAGCTCCGTAAAATCGTCTCGTTTCTTCTCTCGAAGAGGATCAAAATAAAGGACGAAGTCCTCCCATGGGTCAATGACTCCCAACACCCAATGTCTCCCTCTGTTATGTGGCATAAGATAAATCCGGCCTTTTGGTCCGTCACGCAAAAAGCTGATAAGATTGTCTGCTCGGTCTCTCATGCCAGCATCTTCAGTATCTGTTCTCACCGGTGAGATTAAGGTTGGAGACACAAACGCAAACTTGTCAGCGAGGCCGTTACTCCTACATAGCTCCTCCAAATATCTGCATATAAGCATATCAGAATTGTTACTATACCTGAGATATAGAAGGATTTCCAGATTATAGAAATTTTAGAGATAGAATGTCGTACCTCATGTAGACTAATATACAATTTGCACTGATTTCTTGTAAATTTATGAACTCATAAATATCTTCAAAACTCAGAAAGACAGGCATTTCAAAAGTCATGATGGTGGATGGTATTGGGATCTCAATCTGATTACCGTCACGCATGATACTATGTGCATAAAAAGCCAAAGGCCTCATCGCCATGTTCATGTTGTTAAAGTCGAACAAAAGTTGTTGTTGTTGTTGTTGTTGTTGCACACCTTGTTGTACCTCCGTCCGAGAGTCGATGGTCTTATTTCGAAGCTTTTTTTGGCGTTTTGTTTTTCCAGCTGTTGGGTCAGGAACGTGACTAGGCCCTCGACTCGCCTTGTTCATACTCGTGTCGAGCTCGACTAATGTTTTAGGCCAAGCAACAAACCCATTAATGGCCTCCTCCACAGTTGTTGCCTCGTACGTCGGTATAGGTAATTGTGCTTTTTTTAATTTTGGCACACTGATTGACACGCGCACGTTCCCTTCCCCCAGTGGTATCCCATGCACCGTATCGGTTGGAAGGCTCTCCATCCATGCTCTTCCAAACGCGACAAGCAACTGTCCACCCTGCACTTCATCGAAAATATAGAGCTTACACTCCTTGCTTTCGACTGCCATGGTGGCGGATCAGAAACTCCCCCATGTTGTTTTTCTTGAGCAGAGCAACTAGCCTTAAAACTGTTGTGTTGGTCCATGGTTGGTACATTGGTGGGATCAACCGACGGCACCACATCTTTGCTCGCACATAGACCACGCACCAATGCCTTTAATTCTTCTATTTCACGTCTCATTGATTGTACTTCATAGTTTCTACTCGAACTTCGATCTAGGTTAAAGTACTGAGACGGCTTTACGAACTTTGATTGGCCACGGACACGCCCTTTGTGTTCGGGTCTAGATAATGCTTGCGCCAACACATCACTAGTGCCAACTGATTCGAAAGTGCCTTGCTCTGCTGTGTGTTGTACTCCATCTACAAGATAATTAACATAACTCGTTTATGATTAAGGTTGTAAGTACATATACTAGTGAGTAAAAATTTATTGGTAGTTTGTAAACTTACTATCAACTCGCTAACTTTTTGACATGCTGGATCTTTGAACTCTCCATCAGGGCCTATCTGTTGCTCAAGCACAAACTATCTCTTTTTTCCCATTTCCCAGTCTTCTTAAACTGTAATTCAACATTGTTAGTATAAATGAGGACATAATGTTCTATAAATATCATATGATTTTGTATGAACACGTTAATTTTGACATACCTTTTCTTGGTCGAGCTTCCTATATCCGTCTCGGCCTCCTCTTGATGAGTATTCGTTGTTTGTCCTTATTCCGCTTCCACGATCCGATAGTTGTTGGAATTGTGATGATGTTCTATACTGAACGAATTTCACCCAATCCTCTTCTTCTATATTAGGGTAGAGTTCAATAACTTTTTGCGGCCGTGTCCAAACACTTTCTTCTGTTAAAGCTCCCTCGACAAACGTCTTGTATAGATCATGCCGGAAATTCCGTGCAGCTTCACCACATGATTTTATACACGAATGCCGAAAGCTTTCATCTACGGTGAAAGAAGTAATGGTTTCTTTCCAAACAATTTCTTTCAATCTGTCTAATTCACGAGATCTCCAATCCTGTATCCATATTGGAATGTGCTCTCGAGCGAGCACACCAATCCAACTCATCAATCGTCACCGTGCTTTCCTTCGGGTTGTCCTTTCTCGTCAAACGTGATGGAAATTCGTTCACCCTTTTCCTTGCCATGTGGACACGTTTCATTATAGTTGCCTTTCGCTTGCCATCAACATTGGGCTCCGACGGGTTCATCCTTCGTGCTCGTCCCTTTTTGGAATGTTCCATTGTATTCGTTTACCTATAGTTATTGGCAAAAAAGTGAAAATCAATAACAATTATGTCATACCAATATAATCGATTCATTTTAAATTTAATTAAGAATCACACAATACATTAACTTTTCACCCAAACGCAAAGGTGCAGAAACTTATTTGAATGGAAATTCGTCCATAAAAAGGCTCTTTAACAACCTGAATTTTTTTAAAAAACCAACGGTCGCTAGCACCCCCGGGCGCCCAGCACACCGAGAGGGCGCCTAGCGCCCCCCACCGAGTGGGGGCAGGCGCCCCCATGGCCGCCCAGGCGGTAGGTCCCCCACGGGCGCCAGGCGCCCCCCACGAGGGGCACCAGGCGCGCCCCCACGGGCGCCAGGCGCCCCACCGAGGGGCACCAGTACGCCCGAGGAGGCGCTAGCGCCCCCCACGGGCTCGCCGGTGCCCCCACGGGTGCCAGGCGTCCGTCGTTAAAAGTGACGGTCATAGGCCGTTTTGATGCATTATTTTTGTATTTTCATGCTAGAAGACTTCATGTAATCTTGCTATAGTTATGCTGTCAATATTGATCAATTCTTTTCTCTTTTCGAAAGAAAACTCATTATGGATTCCGTCGAGCATGTTGTGTGCGAAAAATAAAACATGTTCATAAATGTGTGTAAAGTGTAAAAAGTAACGATCCACAATCATTTTTCTCTGCTACAAAGAGAAATATTAAAAACAAACACACTCATTTGCAACAAGAATTCTTTAACTCCTGAAAGAACCAAATGTGGTTTAGTTTATATACGTAGTCACCTTACTTTTCTCTGAAAAAGACTAGTCACGCACGTACAATGCAAGAGGAGCGGCGGCGGCAATGACGGCAATGCGGATTGACCGATTTTAAACGAGAAGTATCGGCGGGTGGTGAAGTATGTGTGGGTACTTGGAAAAATTAGAGAGTGTTAAGAGAAAAATGTAGATGCGAGAGATTTTGAACAGAAATGAAGAGGAAAGTTGTATTTAAGTACTTGGTTTTCGCGCGGAATTTGAAAATGAAAAGTGAAAATTTTTAAAATTTGAGCATTACACGACGGGTAAGAAAAAAACCGTCGACTAAAAACCGTTCATTACATAGCGCGCGCCCGCGCGCAGCGGGCCACCGCAGAGACGCGGCGCGCGCGCCTAGTTGGCCTGACGATAGCAGGCGCGGCCCGCGCGGCGTGGGCGCACGCATGAGACGCCGGGCGCGCGCCTATCTCGGCCTTTTCCCCGGTGAATACACGACGGTCCCGAAAGGGACCGTCGTGAAATCCACAAAGACGGTGGATTTCACGACGGTCCATCCCGGAACCGTCGTGTATTCACCGGAATACACGACGGTCCCGGAGGGACCGTCGTGAAATCACCAATCGTGGATTTCACGACGTCCCTTCCGAGACCGTCGTGTATTCCCGGTGAATACACGACGGTCCCTTCCGGGACCGTCGTGAAATCACCAACCGGCCAGATTTCACGACTTCCGGGACCGTCGTGTATTCTCAGCGCAGGGAAATAGGCATCTCGCATCCGCGGCCCTATCTCGGCCTCGTGAAGAATACACGACGGTCCCTCCGGGACCGTCGTGAAATCACCAAGCCCGGTGGATTTCACGACGGTCCCGGAAGGGACCGTCGTGTATTCTCACGCAGCAGGCGAGATATAGGCGCGCGCCCGCCTTCGTGCGCGCCCATCCGCCCGGGCGCGCCTATCTCGGCCTGCTGCGTGAGAATACACGACGGTCCCTCCGGACCGTCGTGAAATCCACCAAGCCCTGATTCACGACGGTCCCGGAAGGGACCGTCGTGTATTCTACGCAGCAGGCCGAGATAGGCGCGCGCCCGCGCGTCTCATGCGGGCGCCCACGCCGCGCGGGCGCGCGCCTCTGAGAATACACGACGGTTCCTTCTGGGACCGTCGTGTATTCTCCATACCATTTACCAAAATCTGAAACTTCTTTATCTAATAACCCTGTTTTATTTACCAAATTTTCACATATATATGTACTACTGTTGTGGCTTGGATCGAAATTAATAGTCACGTATATATTATATATAAAGCAATGAACATAACAAAATAAATATATAATACTATTAGGAATATAATATAAATAAAGTAATGTTTTGTACAAAATAAATGGCATAATGTTCAAGTTTTTTCTTTTTTCTTTTTGCTTGCTCAACACGGGTCCATTCAATATCCGGTCGAACCAAGTGGGAAACTTCATCATCGAGCACGTCAATCTCCTCAACCGGTGGCAATCCCTGTGTGAAAGGAGAATGTCGGAGCAATCTTCCTCATCTTCTTGACCATGGAGAATTTTTTGCTGCATCGGTACTACTAGGAACAACTCTAAATTGCTGGGATCCGTTGTATAAAATACTTGGATTGCCTGTGATGCATAATGAATGGATCATTTTTGTATCCCAATCGTCTAAAGTCCACTACTGTGATGCCATCACTGTCGGTCCATACATAATTATTGTCGGCCCATTTGCACTTAAATAGTGCTATATGTAACCCACAGTAATCGAGTTCCCAAATATCTTCAATAAACCCGAAGTAGTTCATAGTTCATAAACTGGATTCTTGTCCTTTGCAGATGAAATATGCATTGACTTGGCTCGGATACTAACACCACTATTTTGAACAGGATGCTTCTCATCTCTTTCGCGAGTGTAGAATGTATAACCATTGACGAAGTATGATGATAACGTGTAACAACGGTCGACGGTCCTCTAGCGAGGTTCATTAACTCCTGTGAAAAGCTGTCATTCTGTAAGACATGTCTTCGGAGCCACTGACGAAACGTCGATTATGTTCATCTACAAGCAACTTTTTCATGTTCTTCCTCTTCTTGGATTGCTATCTCTTAATTCCTGTAGGTGAACCTCAATAAAGGGCTCAACTTCAACCCTATTTTGTAAGGTATAGAGACAAGCTTTTCCCATTCACCTCGATCAACCGAAGATGGAATACCGACAGATAGTCCTTTCCAGTCAATGTTTGTAGTCTTGGCAACCCAATCGCTTCGCGGTGGACAAATACTCGAGCAAAATTCGCGGATTCTTCTGCAATGTAGCTTTCTACTATACATCCTTCTGGCCTATTTCGGTTCTTGACATTAACCCTTCAAAA
>CM046373.1:17660533-17776674 GCA_025413025.1 Ficus hispida | reverse complement strand
TTCTGTTTTGTCTTATTAAAAAAAAAAAAAAAACTTGTAAACGGTGCCAGTTGTTTGTGTTGAAATCGGATCAAACAACAAACATCGACATACAAGCTTAATTGGATTCCTGAATCAAAATAAAAATTTATCCTACTCTCTCAAAAAGTCCCGGATCGCTACAAAAAAGGATGCAATTTCATGCCATCTCCCGTATTTATTGTCTTCCTTGGCGGAAGATTCTGCTGTGATTCATAAATCTCAATCTCTTGCTCTCATCTCTACACATGCATGTCACCTTCTTCCTCTTCTTCTTTGATTCTTCACTTCTGTCTGCTGACACGGCATGGGCCTAGTTCTGCTTAACACGCTGTCATTTCATTCATCCTCTATTAAGTCTTCTAATGCGACGTCGTTTTTTGGGTAATCTAAAATTCATCCCCATAGATCTCATAAGAGCCCCAGTCTACCTTCCATAGCTTTCTACTAAATCAGATCTATTTTTGATATTATTGTTTCATCAAGTATGTGTTAATTTTTGAAAAAAAATCTCCTCATCATTAATTTACTTTCTTAAAAAAAAAAAAAAAAAAAAAAAAAAAAAAACAGCAAAAAATTTATAAAAACATGGCCATAAATCCAATAAATTTCCTTACATTTTTTTAAGCATTAATATTCGTTTGTTTTCCATTCTATGAACAAGATGCGCTTGGTTTAAAAAAAAAAAAAAAAAGTATAGGATGATACATACTTCTTTCGATGTTTCATCTCACATGCATCAAGTATCAAGTAACAACTCCATATGATGGCAAAGATGTTCTTCTTAGAGAATTCATTTCTATCTGGTGACAGATTCGAGACATAACACACGTATTTCCTGTTATAGTTTCAATTATTATGACAGGGATATGAGAACACTATTAATATTTTTTTTAATATATTTTTTTGCTTTAAAAAAAAAACACTACAGGCGAAAGACAAAGACATGATGAAGAATTGGTAATGTGATTGTCATTTTTACTGACAAGAAATTAAGTCGTCAAAGAATATCTCAATACATGTCATCTCAAACCCCTACTTTCCTGAATCAATCCAAATTGACTGACTGATCTTATTTGTAATATTATTTTTTTTTTCTGAGGTCTCACATACATATCTGATCAATATCAGATAATACAATCGGAAATAGGATCTCGAACTAGATCTTAGTTTATAAATCTTGCATTATATTTTAGTTGACAGTGCTTACTAATTCTAATTGGAAGAGAGAGAGAACAAACATTATTGGCTATAAGACACTCGCGAAATCATTCTATATTCTTTTTGTTTATTTTATCTATACGAGAAGACTAAACAGTAAGTCAACATCTTTTGCTCCTGCTTTCCAATACTTTCCCTTTTTTTTTATTATCTGAAATTTCCTCGAAGATAAAAGGAAATAATTAATAACCACTAATTATGCTATATTAACAGAAAAAGAAAAATTGTTTGCATTCAACAAGGTCAACAAGCTGCGGAAGGCGGTGGGAGTGACGGAAATGATTGTCGAGATTCCGGCATAATACCTAATAGATGCAACTTACTTCCTACACATTCCTTGCTCGAGGCTACTTCTAGGCCATACACTAAGAAACATAATCCGCTTTTACAATATTTATTGTAAAACATTGATAAGAGAGATATATGTATATATAAATATATTAAAAGAGTGAAGTTTCCTAAAAACATTATTTAAAAATTTGGTCAAATTATTTTATCTTTGTGTGATGATGTCTTCTTTTTTTTTTTCCTTGATTTCTCTTATTTTTTCCTTTAACTTTTCTAAATTTTTTTTTTTTATTCTCTTATTTTTTACTTATATAAAAATATTTTTTATGAATTTACTTTCTTAATTAAATTTGTTCCTATAAAAATGCATTTTCAAATATGTTTTTACTTTCAATTTTTTTGTGATAGCCTAACATATGTTTCAAAATATATATTTTTTGAACCAATGTCAAAAAATATTTAATCATTGAAAATATTGTCATTTATGTTTGTAAAATAAATATTTAATAAATTTAATATGTATATATTTTCACGTGCTTTTCAATAAGTATTTATATAATTAGTACTACTGTCACTTGAGTTCCAATTCATGAAAAATAAATAAATAAATATAATAATAAACACTTATTTTTATGTCAAGTACCGTCACACTTAACTTCTATTTTACAACAAAATAAAATAATCATAAAAAACAGAGCTAATAGAGGCTCCAAAATAAATACAAAGTAAAGGAAATGCTTAAAAACACAAAACAAAACAAAAATCAAAAGAAATAGATTGTTAGCAATAAAAATGGCCCCACCTCCACATGATGGTGAGCCACCCCTATGAATCATCAAAGTTGAATGTCTTGTGAACATAAAACTCATAAGCTTCCTAACACAAACACACTGACCACCGAAAAGAGCAATTTCAAACCCAAAAGCTTCCTCATTCTCTCCAGCTAAAGACTGATTGATTGATTTGCGGAATTTTTTTTAACGTGTATTTAGTAATTACAATAATTTTTATATTTAGCAATTATTACTATATTATCATACTAATTACCCTTAGTAACTATTATGTTTGCCGCGTAGTTATACTTGCTAATTATTATTTTTCTCATAGTATTACATAACAGTACATATATATATATTGTAAAAGACATTAACAAAACTAATCAACAGTCTTCAGAATTCACTATTCATACATAATTAGCAATAATTACTTACTAACAGAAATCTAAAAAGCTTACTAAAAGTACTTAAATAGTCATAACTGTATAGCAATATATATTAAAATATATTGTTCAAAATGCCAAAATATTTGTGCAGTGGTATCTATGACTGTCCTTCGCACTTGTTTATAGTCTGCCCAGTTCATCTTCGCACTTGTTTCATAGTCTGTCCAGTCCACCTTTTAAACTGCAAGTTTCTTACCTACAGTATGAGCATTTTCTTATGAGTTTTCGCTCAACAAGTACAAACGTAGTCTTGCAAAATTAATAAAACAATTCATAAAATATCCACGATCCATTTATGCTTAATTATGGATTTCTAAACTCGTCTATGGGCCCTAGTGTATCTACCGGGTGTGTGCAGTCATTGAGAGGTTAGGGCTTACAAGGTCACCAATGCTACCAAGATCATAAACTAGACTTGCTCCAGATAAAATTATAATCAACTTTATTGATGCTTCCCTTGTGGAAGGTTGATACAACACTCTTAACATATCATGTCTTAATCTTGTTCTTGATCAATGGTGAGTATACAATATGTCATACTTCTGCATAAATCTTAAAGACAATATCCTAAAACATAACATAAAACTTCCATTATATAAAACATGTAGTTTTTGAAATGGTTCAAAACTTGCATGTTATAAAATCATTCAAAACTTGCATCTTCCAAAACAGTTCAGAGCTGCATCATATAAAACATGCAGTACATTTATAAAAACATTTAAGCTTGAACCGTATTTTTCAAACTGTAGGCGATATTTATTCTCACTAGTAAAAATTGTGGATTACACGACGGTTTTTTACCGTCGTGTAAAGATTACACGACGGTTCACGAACCGTCGTGTAATCTAGTGTCGTGGAAGATAAGACGACGGTCCAGTTACCGTCGTCGTATCTCAATGTTACACCATGCTTGGCGTCATCAAAAACCACATTACACGACGGTTCTTGACCAAACCGTCGTGTAATAAGGACATTACACGACGGTTCTTGGCCGAACCGTCGTGTAATAAGGACATTACACGACGGTTCTTGGCCGAACCGTCGTGTAATATAGACATTACACGACGGTTCGGCCAAGAACCGTCGTTTAATATGTTAAATGCGACAACTTTACACGACGGTTCTTGGCCGAACCGTCGTGTAATGTCTATATTACACGACGGTTCGGCCAAGAACCGTCGTGTAAACTCTATATTACACGACGGTTCTTGGCCGAACCGTCGTGTAATCTCCAAATTACACGACGGTTCGGCCAAGAACCGTCGTGTAATATAGAGTTTACACGACGGTTCTTGGCCGAACCGTCGTGTAAAGTTGTCGCATGTAACATATTAAACGACGGTTCGGCCAAGAACCGTCGTGTAATGTATGCGTACTTAAGTATATTACACGACGGTTCGATATATAACCGTAGTTTAATGTATACATTACACGACGGTTCTTTATCGAACCGTCGTGTAATATACAGATTACACGACGGTTTTGTCGAACCGTCGTGTAATGTTTCGGCCGGAAACGTCGTGTAATATTCTTAGTTAAAAAATTATTTTGGTTTTTTTGGTGATTTTCCGTGCTAGCCTAACCTGCATGTTATCCAATACACGATCCAAGAGAGTAACTTCAACTATCAAAATAAAAATACATACAAATTTTTACATTACAAGTTCACATATCATATTTAATGAATTGCATTACATGGCTAGCCCATTCTCCCCTAATCAAATTCAAATCCTCAGAAGTATAAAATTCTTTACTTTCTAGTACTTCAATTCCATTCAACACTATATCCCTCATAAAACCTAATATAAAATAACCACATTCACTACTTCCCTCTTGGAGAGGACAAGGACGGTCCGAGATTATAGTTTTATAATCTTGTCTCCTTCTAATCCCTTGACCGGCTATAATCTTCCAATCCGATAGGGCCCTAGCAAATTGGTAGAATTGAAATTAAGTAATTAAGATACATATATATAATAAATAAGAAGATTAAAAAAAATTTTCGGATTAAAATTGACTTACACGCTGATTAGCTCCGTAAAATCGTCTCGTTTCTTCTCTCGAAGAGGATCAAAATAAAGACGAAGTCCTCCCATGGGTCAATGACTCCCAACACCCAATGTCTCCCTCTGTTATGTGGCATAAGATAAATCCGGCCTTTTGGTCCGTCACGCAAAAAGCTGATAAGATTGTCTGCTCGGTCTCTCATGCCAGCATCTTCAGTATCTGTTCTCACCGGTGAGATTAAGGTTGGAGACACAAACGCAAACTTGTCAGCGAGGCCGTTACTCCTACATAGCTCCTCCAAATATCTGCATATAAGCATATCAGAATTGTTACTATACCTGAGATATAGAAGGATTTCCAGATTATAGAAATTTTAGAGATAGAATGTCGTACCTCATGTAGACTAATATACAATTTGCACTGATTTCTTGTAAATTTATGAACTCATAAATATCTTCAAAACTCAGAAAGACAGGCATTTCAAAAGTCATGATGGTGGATGGTATTGGGATCTCAATCTGATTACCGTCACGCATGATACTATGTGCATAAAAAGCCAAAGGCCTCATCGCCATGTTCATGTTGTTAAAGTCGAACAAAAGTTGTTGTTGTTGTTGTTGTTGTTGCACACCTTGTTGTACCTCCGTCCGAGAGTCGATGGTCTTATTTCGAAGCTTTTTTTGGCGTTTTGTTTTTCCAGCTGTTGGGTCAGGAACGTGACTAGGCCCTCGACTCGCCTTGTTCATACTCGTGTCGAGCTCGACTAATGTTTTAGGCCAAGCAACAAACCCATTAATGGCCTCCTCCACAGTTGTTGCCTCGTACGTCGGTATAGGTAATTGTGCTTTTTTTAATTTTGGCACACTGATTGACACGCGCACGTTCCCTTCCCCCAGTGGTATCCCATGCACCGTATCGGTTGGAAGGCTCTCCATCCATGCTCTTCCAAACGCGACAAGCAACTGTCCACCCTGCACTTCATCGAAAATATAGAGCTTACACTCCTTGCTTTCGACTGCCATGGGTGGCGGATCAGAAACTCCCCCATGTTGTTTTTCTTGAGCAGAGCAACTAGCCTTAAAACTGTTGTGTTGGTCCATGGTTGGTACATTGGTGGGATCAACCGACGGCACCACATCTTTGCTCGCACATAGACCACGCACCAATGCCTTTAATTCTTCTATTTCACGTCTCATTGATTGTACTTCATAGTTTCTACTCGAACTTCGATCTAGGTTAAAGTACTGAGACGGCTTTACGAACTTTGATTGGCCACGGACACGCCCTTTGTGTTCGGGTCTAGATAATGCTTGCGCCAACACATCACTAGTGCCAACTGATTCGAAAGTGCCTTGGCTCTGCTGTGTGTTGTACTCCATCTACAAGATAATTAACATAACTCGTTTATGATTAAGGGTTGTAAGTACATATACTAGTGAGTAAAAATTTATTGGTAGTTTGTAAACTTACTATCAACTCGCTAACTTTTTGACATGCTGGATCTTTGAACTCTCCATCAGGGCCTATCTGTTGCTCAAGCCACAAACTATCTCTTTTTTCCCATTTCCCAGTCTTCTTAAACTGTAATTCAACATTGTTAGTATAAATGAGGACATAATGTTCTATAAATATCATATGATTTTGTATGAACACGTTAATTTTGACATACCTTTTCTTGGTCGAGCTTCCTATATCCGTCTCGGCCTCCTCTTGATGAGTATTCGTTGTTTGTCCTTATTCCGCTTCCACGATCCGATAGTTGTTGGAATTGTGATGATGTTCTATACTGAACGAATTTCACCCAATCCTCTTCTTCTATATTAGGGTAGAGTTCAATAACTTTTTGCGGCCGTGTCCAAACACTTTCTTCTGTTAAAGCTCCCTCGACAAACGTCTTGTATAGATCATGCCGGAAATTCCGTGCAGCTTCACCACATGATTTTATACACGAATGCCGAAAGCTTTCATCTACGGTGAAAGAAGTAATGGTTTCTTTCCAAACAATTTCTTTCAATCTGTCTAATTCACGAGATCTCCAATCCTGTATCCATATTGGAATGTGCTCTCGAGCGAGCACACCAATCCAACTCATCAATTCGTCACCGTGCTTTCCTTCGGGTTGTCCTTTCTCGTCAAACGTGATGGAAATTCGTTCACCCCTTTTCCTTGCCATGTGGACACGTTTCATTATAGTTGCCTTTCGCTTGCCATCAACATTGGGCTCCGACGGGTTCATCCTTCGTGCTCGTCCCTTTTTGGAATGTTCCATTGTATTCGTTTACCTATAGTTATTGGCAAAAAAGTGAAAATCAATAACAATTATGTCATACCAATATAATCGATTCATTTTAAATTTAATTAAGAATCACACAATACATTAACTTTTCACCCAAACGCAAAGGTGCAGAAACTTATTTGAATGGAAATTCGTCCATAAAAAGGCTCTTTAACAACCTGAATTTTTTAAAAAACCAACGGTCGCTAGGCACCCCCCGGGCGCCCAGGCACACCGAGAGGGCGCCTAGCGCCCCCCACCGAGTGGGGGCCAGGCGCCCCCCATGGCCGCCCAGGCGGTAGGGTCCCCCACGGGCGCCAGGCGCCCCCACCGAGGGGGCACCAGGCGCGCCCCCCACGGGCGCCAGGCGCCCCCCACCGAGGGGGCACCAGGTACGCCCGAGGAGGCGCTAGGCGCCCCCCACGGGCTCGCCGGTGCCCCCACGGGTGCCAGGCGTCCGTCGTTAAAAGTGACGGTCATAGGCCGTTTTGATGCATTATTTTTGTATTTTCATGCTAGAAGACTTCATGTAATCTTGCTATAGTTATGCTGTCAATATTGATCAAATTCTTTTCTCTTTTTCGAAAAGAAAAACTCATTATGGCATTCCGTCGAGCATGTTGTGTGCGAAAAATAAAACATGTTCATAAATGTGTGTAAAGTGTAAAAAGTAACGATCCACAATCATTTTTCTCTGCTACAAAGAGAAATATTAAAAACAAACACACTCATTTGCAACAAGAATTCTTTAACTCCTGAAAGAACCAAATGTGGTTTAGTTTATATACGTAGTCACCTTACTTTTCTCTGAAAAAGACTAGTCACGCACGTACAATGCAAGAAGGAGGCGGCGGCGGCAATGACGGCAATGGCGGATTGACCGGATTTTAAACGAGAAGTATCGGCGGGTTGGTGAAGTATGTGTGGGTACTTGGAAAAATTAGAGAGTGTTAAGAGAAAAATGTAGATGCGAGAGAGATTTTGAACAGAAATGAAGAGGAAAGTTGTATTTAAGTACTTGGTTTTTGCGCGGAATTTGAAAATGAAAAGTGAAAATTTTTAAAAATTTGAGCATTACACGACGGGTAAGAAAAAACCGTCGACTAAAAACCGTTCATTACATAGGCGCGCGCCCGCGCGGCGCGGGCACCGCATGAGACGCGCGGGCGCGCGCCTAGTTCGGCCTGACGAGTAGCAGGCGCGCGCCCGCGCGGCGTGGGCGCACGCATGAGACGCGCGGGCGCGCGCCTATCTCGGCCTTTTCCCGGTGAATACACGACGGTCCCGAAAGGACCGTCGTGAAATCCACAAAGACCGGTGGATTTCACGACGGTCCATCCCGGAACCGTCGTGTATTCACCGGGAATACACGACGGTCCCGGGAGGGACCGTCGTGAAATCGACCAATCGTGGATTTCACGACGGTCCCTTCCGAGACCGTCGTGTATTCCCGGTGAATACACGACGGTCCCTTCCGGGACCGTCGTGAAATCCACCAAGCCCGGCCAATTTCACGACGGTCCCGGAAGGGACCGTCGTGTATTCTCACGCAGCAGGGAATATAGGCTATCTCGGCATACACGACGGTCCCTTCCGGGACCGTCGTGAATCAGGGAATACACGACGGTCCCTCTCGGGACCGTCGTGAAATCGACCAAGCCCGGTGGATTTCACGACGGTCCCGGAAGGGACCGTCGTGTATTCTAACGCAGCAGGCCGAGATAGGCGCGCGCCCGCGCCTCTCGTGCGGGCGCCCATGCCGCGCGGGCGCGCGCCTATCTCGGCCTGCTGCGTAAGAATACACGACGGTCCCTTCCGGGACCGTCGTGAAATCCACCAAGCCCTGCCAATTTCACGACGGTCCCGGAAGGGACCGTCGTGTATTCTTACGCAGCAGGCCGAGAAAGGCGCGCGCCCGCGCGTCTCATGCGGGCGCCCACGCCGCGCGGGCGCGCGCCTGCGTGAGAATACACGACGGTTCCTTCTGGGACCGTCGTGTATTCTCCATACCATTTACCCAAAATCTGAAACTTCTTTATCTAATAACCCTGTTTTATTTACCAAATTTTCACATATATATGTACTACTGTTGTGGCTTGGATCGAAATTAATAGTCACGGTATATATATATATAAAGCAATGAACATAACAAAATAAATATATAATACTATTAGGAATATAATATAAATAAAGTAATGTTTTGTACAAAATAAAGGGCATAATGTTCAAGTTTTTTTCTTTTTTCTTTTTGCTTGCTCAACACGGGTCCATTCAATATCCGGTCGAACCAAGTGGGAAACTTCATCATCGAGCACGTCAATCTCCTCAACCGGTGGCAATCCCTGTGTGAAAGGAGGAATGTCGGAGCAATCTTCCTCATCTTCTTGACCATGGAGAATTTTTTGCTGCATCGGTACTACTAGGAACAACTCTAAATTGCTGGGATCCGTTGTATAAAATACTTGGATTGCCTGTGATGCCATAATGAATGGATCATTTTTGTATCCCAATCGTCTAAAGTCCACTACTGTGATGCCATCACTGTCGGTCCATACATAATTATTGTCGGCCCATTTGCACTTAAATAGTGCTATATGTAACCCACAGTAATCGAGTTCCCAAATATCTTCAATAAACCCGAAGTAGTTCATAGTTCCATAAACTGGATTCTTGTCCTTTGCAGATGAAATATGCATTGACTTGGCTCGGATACTAACACCACTATTTTGAACAGGATGCTTCTCATCTCTTTCGCGAGTGTAGAATGTATAACCATTGACGAAGTATGATGTATAACGTGTAACAACGGTCGACGGTCCTCTAGCGAGGTTCATTAACTCCTGTGAAAAGCTGTCATTCTGTAAGACATGTCTTCGGAGCCACTGACGAAACGTCCGATTATGTTCATCTACAAGCAACTTTTCATGTCTTCCTCTTCTTGGATTGCTATCTCTTAATTCCTGTAGGTGAACCTCAATAAAGGGCTCAACTTCAACCCTATTTTGTAAGGTATAGAGACAAGCTTTTTCCCATTCACCTCGATCAACCGAAGATGGAATACCGACAGATAGTCCTTTCCAGTCAATGTTTGTAGTCTTTGGCAACCCAATCGCTTCCGCGGTGGACAAATACTCGGAGCAAAATTCGACGGATTCTTCTGCAATGTAGCTTTCTACTATACATCCTTCTGGCCTATTTCGGTTCTTGACATAACCCTTCAAAACCTTCATGTACCTTTCAAAAGGATACATCCATCTCAAGTAAACTGGTCCACATAGCTTCACTTCCCGGACTAAGTGCACCGTTAGATGAATCATTATGTCAAAAAATGAGGGTGGAAAGTACTTCTCAAGCAAGCACAACGTCTTAACTAACTCTGATTGTAGCAAATCTAGTGTCAATGGATCAATTACCTTAGAGCAAATCGAGTTGAAAAAAGAGCATAATTTGGTAATTGCGAATCTTACATCCTTCGTTAAAACTCCTCATAATGCCAGCGGTAATAACTGTTGCATCAAGATATGACAATCATGTGTTTTCATTCCAATCAGCCTCAAATCCTTCATAGACACCAACCTTTTGATGTTGGAAGAATACCCGTTGGGCACTTTAACAGAAGACAGCCACTCACAAAGCTTTCTTTTTTCCTGTCTCGATAACGTGTACTTCGCCGGAGGTAAGTAAGTTGCATTCCCTTTTTTCGTAGGGATCAAGTTAGGTCTAATCTTCAAATCCTTAAGATCTAACCGTGCTTTTTCACCGTCTTTGCTCTTATTAGGAATGTCTAGCAACGTGCCCACAATTGATTCACAAACGTTTTTCTCAATATGCATGACATCCAAGCAATGACGAACAAAAAGTGTCCTCCAATATGGAAGTTCGTAGAAGATTGACCGCTTTTTCCAAGGTCCATCAACCACGGGATCGTTGTTACGCCGCTTTCTTTTCCCGAGAACCACTTTCAATTCCTTAACCATCTCATAAACGTCTTCACCCGTCAAAACCCGCGGAGGGGCTCTTTCTTCTGTATTACCATCAAAAGCCTTTTTCTGTTTGCGGTATCGATGATTTTGTGGTAAGAATCTCCTATGACCAAGGTAAACGGTTTTCTTACCATTCTTCAATCGGATGGAAGATGTTTCTTTCATACAAACAGGACAGCCGATAGAACTCTTGACTGAATAACCAGATAGATTACCATAAGCAGGAAAGTCATTAATTGTCCACATCAACATTGCACGGAGTGTGAATGTCTCTTGACGGAACACATCTCTAACCTCGATCCCCTTTTCCCATAAACTCTTTAGATCATCGATTAGTGGTGCTAAGTACACATCAATGTCATTCCCTGGTTGTTGAGGACCTGATATCAATAATGTCAACATCAAGAACTTCCGCTTCATGCTCAACTTCGGGGGAGATTGTAGTTGACAAGTATGACGGGCCAAGTACTATGCCTACTACTCATATTACCATGTGGGTTCATTCCGTCTGCCGACAAACCAAGACGTAGATTCCGTGGTTCCGAACTAAATTCAGGATGATCAGCATCAAAGGTCTTCCATTGTGGTGCATCTGCTGGATGTCTAAGCATGCCATCTTCAACACGTTTATCATGATGCCAAGTCAAATTCTTGGCATGCTCGGCATTACGGAATAAACGCCGCAGACGTGGTGCCGGAGGAATGTACCATAACACCTTTGCCGGCACACCTTTACTGCAATTCGTTGGATTCTTGCCTTTCTTCCACCTTGACTCCTTACAAACCGGACATTCATCCAAATCCGCGTACGCATCTCGGTAAAGGGCGCAATCATTTGGACATGCATGAATTTTTTCATATTCCATTCCCAAAGTGCTCAACGTCTTCTTAGCTTCGTACATACTAGAGGGTATTTTATTATCAACCGGTAGAACCTCTCTTAGAAATTCTAAAAGAGCCGTGAAACTAGAATTTGTCCAACCTCCCGATGCCTTCATGTTCCATAATTTGACCAAAGCGGACAATTTCGTATATTTACTACACCCGTCATACAAGGGCATCTCGACATCATTCACCATTGCTTCAAATAACTCCGGACGATGCACAAACTGTTCTTCCAAATCATTAACCATATCAAACAAATTATCTCCTACCCCTTCCTCAACAATAGGTTCTTTCGCTTTATTCTTCGATGATGGATTAAAACACATTTCACCGTGTAAATACCATGTTTGGTAGGAACAAATAATCCCACGGGCAAGCAAGTGTCTTCTAACTTCATCAACTGAATGGGATCTATGATTTCCACAATCCACACAAGGACATCGAATCTTTTCATTCTTCATGTGAATTTCGGCAAATGATAAAAATTCTTCAACACCATCTCGATATTTTCTTGTCAATCTATTAGCCCACATCCATTTTCGATCCATTTCCAAGAACCCGTCCTAAATCGATAATAAATATATCATACAATTTATTCAATAATCAAGTTTTTGCATTTAAACCCACATTATATATATATATATATATATATATGAAGCTATTGAAAAAATTCAACAAATAATTAATCATTCTTTCAAGAAGAAGAAAAAATATACCATTTTTGACATTTACTAAAAGTAAAAAAAAATCGAATAACTAAAAAGAAGAGTAAGTAATAATCACTATACTTACAAAAAACCGTCAAAGTGTGATTCGCAGGAGGAGATGTTGGTTCGTAGTAGAGGAGCCGTGGATTCGCAGGTTTCTGTGATATTTTTCGCGGCTGCGCGATAGTTCTGTGAGATAAAATGAGGGCTGCTGGAAAAACAGAATTAATAATACACATTGAAACTTTACACGACGGTTTCTTGGAACCGTCGTGTAAAGTATCACTTTACACGACGGTTTCTTGGAACCGTCGTGTAAAGTGTGTGCGAATCCCACTTTACACGACGGTTTCTTAGAACCGTCGTGTAAAGCGCGACACTTTACACGACTGTTCCAAGAAACCGTCGTGTAAACTTGACTTTACACGACGGTTCAAAGAAACCGTCGTGTAATGTGTGTGCGAAACACACTTTACACGACGGTTTCTTAGAACCGTCGTGTAAAGCGCGACACTTTACACGACGGTTCCAAGAAACCGTCGTGTAAACTTGACTTTACACGACGGTTCAAAGAAACCGTCGTGTAATGTGTGTGCGAAACACACTTTACACGACGGTTTCTTAGAACCGTCGTGTAAAGTGTGTGCGAAACACACTTTACACGACGGTTTCTTAGAACCGTCGTGTAAAGTCAAGTTTACACGACGGTTTCTTGTAACCGTCGTGTAAAGTCAAGTTTACACGACGGTTTCTTGGAACCGTCGTGTAATCTCTGTCGTGTAATCTACATTTTGTAGTAGTGTCTTAACTTGTTTCTTATCATAATTTTTTCCAGTCTTGATCTTTTTGTGAAATAATAGGAACACACTCTGTTTTGAACATCCTTAACGAGTGTAAGTATTTAATTTAGCTTATTAGAGTACTAATTTAGAAATTTAATTAATTATTTATCTGTCTTAAATAATTGGTTTATAACCAGGTTGTCCGGAGGTATTGAACCTACAAGCCCATTTGACTATGGGAATTCTTAAATCATATAAAAAACCTCTTATTAAGTGTTTGCGGTATCTTTATTTTGGGACCTTTGACCTAATATTGAACTATCGGTCCTGTGATTCAGCTGATAAAAATATCCAGCCATCTAACTATCTTGATTAATGTTGTAATGACCCGTGCTTCCTTTTGATATAACATTATCCGCTTTGTATCTCGTTCCTGCATGATTTTGCCCTTGGACTCAACCACTAAAGGCCTCATACCATAAGAAGGTGGTCTCTTTACCAAGCGATGTGGGACTGTATAACTTATCTTTTTTCTTTATAGGGACTGATAATTGTCATAATCACCCATCTTTTTGGGGCCCAACGTCCTCATTAGCCACACTTCTGGTTGGGTATAGGTTCTAATACCATTTGTAAAGATCAATACCTTCCTTTGATTTGATATTGTCCACTTTGCACCTCGTAATCACGAGCTTTGGATGCTTTCTAGTTTCCACATCGGCTTTTTAACCATAGGATTATTCATATGAGCTTCTTTAGTTCAGCTGGTGCTATGTGATATGGTGCTTTAGAAATCGGGCAGTAGCAGGCATCAAGTCAATCCCGAACTCGATCTCTCTATGCGGAGGTAGCCTAAGCAAATCAACAGGGAAGACGTCTAGATACTCACATGCTATGGGTATTTTTCTTATATTATAGGAGTATCCAATCAACCCCAAATTTTTACTAGTCAAGAATAACACATAAATCTATCACCAGAATTTTTTATAAGATTAAATAGATACTTAACATTTGTTTTTAGGAGATTTAAACACAGTTAGTAAACCTGCCCTGTTTTTTTTTTTTTTTTTTTTTCTCTGAAACTCGGACAATGAAGATAGACAAATTTTTATCTCACAAAACATAAAACATTAGGAACCCAAAATTTATATGGACATATTAGACGTATATAGCAACCAGTGAAAATGTATTGGACAATAAAATGAACAAAAACTATTTATCTAATATTTTATAGAAATCAGATTAGACAGAGTCCAACACGAATTCACAGTGACGCTAACATGATTTCAAAATTCATGTCAAGTCAAGAAAACAATAGAAATTCCTATAAAATTAAAATAACAGAAAAAATGTTTAAAAATGTCTCATTTAAATATTACGTTCAAAAGAGTCTTAAATATTAATTAATAAAATGTAAAATATTAAAATGTAAAATATCTTGCCACTAATTTAGACAACCTTGAACCAAGCCTAAAATAAAATCAATAATAAATAACATTTAACTCATATAAATCCGAATAATTTACATGCTAGTCCAAATATATAATTCAATCATTCCAAAAAGAAGAACATGAAAATCAATTCTAATATATGTTTTATAAAATTCGGATATTACAGTACTACAAGAATTTGGATTTTTTTGTTACCAAAACTTTGGTAGCTAAAAGTCCTGTTTTTGGTAGTAAAAAGTTTTTGATACTAAAAAAATTTTACAGCAGAAACTCAGTCGCAGAAAGTATTTGTTATCAAATTTTTGGTAGCAAAAAGTTTTTGCTACTAAAATTTTTTTTTTATAACAAAGTGTATTTGGTAGTAAAATATATGATATTTCATGACCAAAAAATTTGATAACAAAAGGTTGGTAGCAAAAAATATGACATTTCGGAGACCAAAACTTTGGTAGCAAAATATAGTTTGATAACAAAAGGTATGAGATTCAACTACCAAATATTCGATAACAAAAGATATTTGGTAGCAGAAAATATGAGATTTAGGGACCAAAGTGTTTGGTAGCAAAATATATTTGATAGCGAATTGTATGAGATTATGTGATCAAATTTTTGATAGCAAAAGGTATGAGATTTAGTGACCAAATATTTTGGTAGCGAATTATACAAGATTCAGTTACCAAATTTTTTATAATAAAAGATATTTGGTAATAAAAAGTATGAGATTTAGAGACCAAATTTTGGTAGCATAATATATTTTGATAACAAAATGTATGAGATTCAGATACCAAAATTTTGATAGCTAAAGACATTGGGTAGCAAATTATTATGTTTTAGCCACCAAATATTTGGTAGCAAAAAAGGCGGAAAACTAAATTTCTGCTACCAAATTTTTGTGGTCACCAAAACTGAAGCAGTATTATATACATGTATTTTTTTCCCAATATATATATATATATATATATATATATATATCAACTTTAATAAGCAAAATACCAATTATTAACTCAAGTAAAATACCAAATATCTCTAAATATCTAAATACATATTAGAATCCAAACAACATACTAAAATAATCATACTTGAGTAAATCCAAACACTTACGGTCTACTAAATATTGTACTAGTAAACACCTAGTCTTGTATGAATAAAAAGATCTAACAAACTAGGGTCGGAGGTGGCGGTGGCGGCAGATATAATCTGATGGCACATTTATTGCTGATTTAATGTATTGATTCAGTAAATGTTGCAATGAATCTTTTCCTTCCTCGATAAGGCCCTAGTATATTTGGTGGCAACGATACTGATAACCTTTAAAGTGCTCGAAGAAATAGTGATGCACAGTGTATCTCAATTGTGGATGTTCGTCAAAATCTACATCAAATAGATCCTGTAAGAATAAAGTTGCTAAATTTGTTTTTGAATAAAATCAAACGTTAAAAAGAGTAAGTGAGAAAAGAAAAATACCAAACGTTTTATACTTATGATCCGTGCTTTATTTATCCTTAGTAAAAGATATGCTTAAAACTAGATATGCTGCAATTTACCTTGGGTGTTGCTCGATCAACAACTACAGTTGAGCCTCCCAATTTGTGAGTATCAGCCATCAAACTATCCACAGACTCTGTAAATAGATGACACATTGTTGCTTAATGATACGTGCTCGAATATCAAACTTATCAAATCACTCCAAAGTCAAATACCCATAAATTCTATTTGTCAATAATAATAAGGAGAGTTAATAATTAGTCAGTGTTAGTTTATTATAGTATCTAAAATAGAATATTAAGTGAACCAATCTATTGCCATATGTTACAGACAGGAATGGAAGATATTATAAATTCTCAATGACATGATACGGATGCCCTAACCTGCACTTGCAAGGGTGAATAAACCAATTCCACGACGTGTAGTCGAGCCTTGATCCTGAACCACATTTACAACAATTATATAATAGCTATTGTCTTTGCAGCCAAACTTCCAAAACGCTTACACATCAAGAATCGTGTGTAATCATGTTTGGCTAAATTAGTTATGCATGTTCTATTTACACACGTGCATGTAGACAAGTAGCCAACACATGCAGTCAAACTCAATAATCAATGAAAATAAGTTCCAAATCAAAATGTAGAGCAAAACAACGAGACAAGAAAAGATAAAGCACCTTTGGCATGTATAAATCAGTTTTCTCGCCATATTTCTCAAAATGACTGCAAAAGCAAAATGCAAAAACAACCAGGTTCATCACACAATAAAGATGAACCAATAAAGACTAAAGAAAACTCAAACTAACTCTGGAAAGTAGCTTTTGTCACCGATTTTATGCAAAAAAAAAAAAAAAAAAAAACGTAAATTCAGGTAATTCTCAGTCATAGTAGTCCAATCTTTTAATGCCGATACTTTCATCATATAAACCCTGTAACACTCTTTGGTAACAAATATGTCTGTCACCCTTAAGATCAACATTCAGATAAAGAACATCTAACCAATATTAAAGCGGGAAAAATATCAATCCTGTTCTACCTACCTATTCATGCATATCATATTACTCTGTTTACTACTTGATTGTTATCCATCAGCACCTGCACTCCGGTTGGAATTCCAAGAACTCTGCACAATACAAAATTAAAGTTATGCAATAAACGGAATCAATCGGACCAAAATACCCTCGACAATATATATATATATACTTCAGTGTTATTTAAAAATAATAACCTCCAGGTGTAGCAGACACCATAATAGGCATTTTTTCAACAATATCAACTACATATACCATTGATTGTCGATTATTACAGCTATCTCCCCTAAGCATACTTTCCAATTTATGAGCTAAGAATGTGGTGTTACTCTATTCAGATATTTTATGAAGCTACACGGAGATCAAGTGGACCTATGTACTCAAAACATTAACAATAAATATTTAACTCAATTAAACTATTTAATCAATTAATCATCGTTCTTGATTTCCGTTTGAGCTATTATCAGAAACCAAAGCTACACTCTGACGAGAAGCTATTGATATCGAACACTTAGCTTTGTCCAACGATATAGTTAATTATCGTGTGAGTAGAACTATTCATTATGGACACCCAATAATATTTCAGATCACAGCAATAATAATTTCAAAATAATAAAACACCAAGTATAAACATTGGAGGAATTAATTTCAGATATTAATTTTCTTACTGTTTAAGCGGTTGATCAAACGGAAATAATCAATTATGGGGACACAATAATCAGCATCATCACTTTCTCAATGCCATGTCAAAGCAAAGGGACTTCGGACGATAAACCGAACCTGTTTTTGGAGTCGGCATGAAAGCGAACTGAGTCTTTTTCATTTTTAATGTATAACGGTATGTTTAATTAAATATAAGATAACCTTTCATTACTGCATGTAAACTGTCAGGTTACTGCTACTGAACTACTTTGTTACTGCCCATAAGCTGAATATTCAAATTTTCTGTTCAATTTTTAATACCTCATGTCTAACTAATAATATTATACTACGTTATTTTAATAAATTTAAAATGTTTTGTAACTAATTTTTTATATTTTAAATTTTAACTTTATTTAATAATTTATCAAAATATAATTGATTAAATATTATTTAAGATACAAAAATTGGACAAAGACGATTCCTAAACTAACAGTAAGTCTCCTCTAAAACTGTTGGAAACCGCCAACAATGGTCAGAAACTGACAGAGTCTCCCCTCCTATACTCGGTGTTCGGTTCCATGTATGGAAACGACAGCGTTTGGTGGGAAATTGAAACGATCAAAATTGAGGGTAATTAACAGACCTATAACCTTAATTGATTCATAAATGCGTCATCGTCTGCATCATCTTCACATGTTCTCAATAATGAATCATTGAGTTTGTTGAAAAAGGAAAACTTTAATTTCTTTATTTTGAATTAGAAACTTCCATGGGCCGCTAAACAAGAAAAAAGGTGTAAAGTTGTGATTTTTTTTTTTTTTTTAAATTTCAAGAATCCCAAAGGAATATACTATCACTTTTTTTCTCTCTCTCTCTTTCTCCTTCTCTCTCTTGTGTGCTAGGGTTTGCATCGTTTCTTTCTTGAAGCCGGAACTCAGTACCTCCTCTTGGTTGATCACCGGACTATCGGCCCTTAAGAAGATGCTTTGAACTCCATGATGATGGTTTTGGTGGGGGAGATGACTTCATGATCGGATAAGATATATTTTGGTCTCTTTAGTCGTGTTCGTTGGTTTGTCACCAGAGGTATTATCCATGGTATATGGGGGTTTTCTCATTTTAATTTGTTATAGTTATTTGTTTAAAATAAAGGTGATTGTATTTTCGCATTGTGTTTTGTTGGTATTTTTTTGTGCTTGTTTTGTAGTAACGGAGATGGTCTCCCAACACTCTTGTATTGTTCAAGTATCCAATCTGCTAAACTTAATTCTATGCGGTGTTATGGGTGACCTTATTACTATATAGGTCCCATGTTCCCGATTAATCGGAGTTTTCTATCAATTGTAATGGTATTGTTGAAAGAGTCATCTGTGTGCTCGATGATTGATGTATCTTTTCGATTTCCTATTATTGGATCAGTGCATGTTTTACCCCCTTGTGTGTTTTATTAGAGTTTACTGGTATAACTGATTTGTAATTGAGATTTAATTTCATTGTATTATGAGGACATTCAAATTATTGGTGTTTATATTTTATTTATTTGAAATAAAATTATCCTTTATTAAAAAAAAATCCCAAAGGAATCCGTTGGCTCCTTCTTCCTTAGGTCATCTCTTAAAAAAATAAAAATAAACTCAAATAAAATAAATAAAAAAAGAGATGTTTAGGTGACAAACTCAATTATTTAACATGGAAAAACAAAAATTCAATTATTTATATTATCTTAACATGTGTCAATCCATTGTTTTTTTTTTTTTTTACTTCTCTTTTTTGCTTTCATAATTTTGCTTTCTTTTATCTTTATCTTTATCTTTATCTTTTTCTTCTCTTATTTATTTTCTTTTATTATTTTATCTTTATTACTTTTTTATTCTTTTCATTTCTCATTATCTATATATACGCACATACACATAATCCTCTATATATCTATTCGATAACTTATATGTTTTATTAATATGGTTGAAAAAGGTTTTTTTTTTTAATTTTTTGAAATTGAAATTTTTTTTAGAAGTTTTGGTTTTTGTTGTTAAAGTTTTGCATTATAATTCAAACACACAAAGCGCGTGTTCAACTAGTAAGGAAAAAAAAAAAAAAAAAAAAAAAAAAAAAAAAAGAAGATGGTCACGTATCTTAGTAGTTGAGTTTTTCATGCACAACATTTCTTTTCCTCATCCATTCAACCATCTTAGTAGTTGAGTATGTTGTATGCTTTTTCTTTTTTTTTTTTTTTTTTTTTTTGCTGAATAATTGATTTTTTTTTTAATTTACCATCTTCTTTTAGGGTTAAAAAAAAAAAAAGGAAGAAGAACAAGAACAAGGACGCTTAGCAAATTTAGCAATGAAATAGGAAGGTTCACTAGCCTCTCTCGGTAATGCTTAAAACTATGAAAAAGAGCTATTTTTTTAATTGTTTTTTATTTTTATAAAGATTGTATGTATCAAACACATGTAATTTTATAAATAGCAAGTGAAAAAATAATTACATGGATTCCAGCTCACAATCCCCTCTAAAGTCCTTCCCTACCACCCTTACATGCCGTTGGATCACAAGGTACACTTCATAATATAAATTACACGACGGAGATTGCAAGACTGTTTTTAAAAAACACTGCTGAAATATATGTAAAAACAGTGAGCCTACATCAATTTTCAAAATCAATCATGGAAAGTAAAGACTCCACGACCGTTTTTGAAAATATTCGTTGAAACTGGAGATTAGACTTTGAATCTCAAAGGAACAGCACCTTACTTCAACTTTAACTTCTTCAATTAGACTTTATCTCAAAGGAAGCTAGGCTCAATTCCATGGCACGTTTATGGTATTATTTCCTATTCGACATCGGAATTTTTTGTTAATAGTGGAGCAACTGAAGATTAAAAAAAAAAAAAAAAAAAAACAGAGAACGAATAGGAATGAACAAAAAATTTGCAACCCGATTTACCTGCCTAATATCATTCAATTTAAATCAAGATAACCAACCTGATTTGATACAATCACATTATTGAGTCAAGTCGCCTTATCCGAGTTTTCGTAAGGTGGATTTGGTCCAATTTTTAACAATCCGTCGAAAAACCCATCTAATAATGATATACTTCTTCTATATATAAAGAAATATACTGATTTGGATCGGTTTTATTACATTTTCAAAATTCATATTCAAAATTCAATTAATCCAATTCAATATGAAGGGGGGGAAAAAACTTCTTTGGATGGATTAGAATTCTATCTAAGTTTTAATTACCATATATAGATATATGAATATATTTTGTATAAAATAGGACTGAGACGATTTTTTTGAACGCATCCTATGCTTTCAAAGGAGAAATTTATAAATTATATTGAGATTTATAAAGATTATTACTACTGTTATAAATATCTATTTAAACATATACTTTGAAATACTTTGTTCAAATATTTTTATTCAGATTGTGAACATTCATATTTCATATGACAACTTAAGTATTGAATAATTAGCCAAAATGATCCTTAGGGTTTGTTTGGTGAGTTATCTTATCTCAAACTGAAATGTACTTTTTCATCTTAATTTTTATCTTTTTCTGAAAAAGTTTTTGTCTTTTCTGAAAAGTTAATAAAATTTTTCAACTCAAATTTAAAATTTTCTTAAACTTTTTAAAAGATGATGATTTAATCGCTGTTTTTTTTTTTATCAAGATAACTTTAAATTCTCTAAATGTTAGCAATTATAGTCCTTTTCGTCAAATTCCATTAAGTTTCTGATGGAATCTTACTCAAGTAATTATTTCGTATTAAAAAGTCCAAAATACTCTGCACTTTTCTTTTTCCCCTAAACTCTCCCAAAAGTCCCTTTGTCTCATCCACCACTGCCAACTCCGTCTCTGTCCATGACACGCTCGTCGTCAGTAAGCTTCGGATCAACAACCAGCCTGACTGGTACACCATCCTCCAGCTCCCCTGCTACACCAACAACCTTGAGCTCGTTGCCACCCAGTGTTGCCGCTTCGCCTTCCTCCTCAGCCACCACCGTAATCGCCTCCCCTACTCCACCGAGGCCTGGTCCGTCCTCTCCAACCCCTTCAAGAAGGTCTTCTACGACAATGAGTTCAACATGTTCACATGTCTCACACCAGCCATGTCCCATTATAAAGTTAACAGAATTTGACGGAAATGACTAAAATTATCAATGAGAGTTTAAGATTATCTGGCAACCGAAAAAAAAAAATCAAATCCTTATCTTTGAAAAATTTCAGTACTTATGTTTAAATGTTTAGTACAAAATATTATTATTTGAATGTTTGAACCAAAAAGGAGCCTACGTACGACTTCAACAACACTTCGGCCTTGTTTGACTCTTGAGTTTAAATTAAAATTTTCATATCAAATTTTATTTTTTCTGAAAAGTTTATCTTTTTCTAAAAAAGTTTTTATCTTTTTGAATAAAAATTTCAACTCAAACTTAAAATTTTCAACTCAAAATCATTCAGCAAACGGACCCTTCATCTATTTATTTGTAAATAAAAAATAAAAAATAAAAAAATAAACATTCCTTTATTTGTACGTGAAATCTGATGAAAAACAGACTTTTGGAGTCCTTTAACTTTTCTTAAGTGAGTCTGTCAAGTCTCTCTCACTCTCTCTCTCTCTCTCATTAAGAATATTTTAAGTATTGAGTGGATTGTGAGAAGATTTTCAAAAGAGTATTGTACAAAATAAGTTTAAAATTAAAATAATTTTTTTTAAATGAGAGAAAGATGAAAAAAATTGGAAAAAATACTCTTTTGTAAAAAAAATTTAAATTTCTAAAACTGGATATTTCATCCAAACATAGGGTTGAATTTTTAAATTTTGCCCTTTTTTTTTTGGGTTTAAAAGTTGGACAACCATAAACTGGTATTGTTTTGCCTCATTCTAGGTATTTTGCTTCAATCTAAGCATGTGCTTAGTGCACTGGTTGAAATGAGTTTTTTGGGTTAGAGTTGTTTGATTTTTTAAAAATTAGTTAAAATTTTTTGTTAACTTTTCAAATACCTCCTAAGTTTTTGAATTCTTTTCCTCTTCTTTTTTTCTTCTCCTCTTTTTTTTTTTTTTTTTTTTTTTTGGGAGAAAAATTCGTGATTATTTTTTATTGATTATGAATCAAATCACTTATAACAACATTAGAAATAGATTCAGGTACTTGCTCCAGCCAGAAGCGCTCATCATTGAGATCTAAAGAGTGGCGGTGCTAGTGCATGGGCTGCACCATTACCTAGACGAGAAATGGTGCAGCAAGGACCACCACCTAAGCCACCTAAAAGACCAACAATGTCCTCAATTAGAGGCAATTCAGGGGCGAGAGCATCCCTTCTAAGCACACAACTAACAACTTGGAGACGATCCGTCTCTAACCTTGGCACTTAACAGGAGACCCTCCCTGACAGCCAAACATTCTGCAATGAAGGGGGAGAAGATTTTTATTTTTATTTTTATTTTTTCTCTTTTTCGGTTGCTGATTCTAGTTTTAAATTTATCCTTCTTAAAGAAGTTCGTTAGCTGTATTTGGAATTATGAATGTTCGTCAACCGGCTTATTGAACTTTTGCCTCCAAATAAGCTCTTGTTTTTTTTTGCTGGGATTAAGATAAAATTCCCACAAGACTTTTATCCCAAAAAAAAAAAGGGGGGGGGGGGGGGGGGGGGGGGGGGGGGGGGGGTGGGGACAACAAAAAAAAAAGAGATAAATTCGTCAAGAAGAACAAACTGGAACACAATATAATAATCTCAAAGAAAAGAGTAAAATAATGGGGGTAGTATATATAAATATATATATTTTGTGATCTCACAATATTAGCCTTGCGAATATTGTATGCAGTTTGAAATGAATACGCAACTACAACCGTATGTGTGCCAAGAGAAAAGGTCCTTCGTCAACTCTGGCGTTTCTTACAATGAGTTCCCATAATTCATGCTACCTAACCATACGACAGATCAGCTAAAATATTTAACCAGTTTTGGTTGTCGTGTTTAAGTTAAAATCTCTGTCCTCAATTATCTTGCACAAATCGAGATGTGCTGATCCAGTCATATGCAAAAGTATGCACAATCTCTGGAAGGTAAGTTAAGGTTGTTTTGTTTATTTTCTTTTGCTGCTTTTATATTTATTTTTTCGCTATTTTTCTATGTTGCCAACATGAAAATCGCAATAAAACAGGACATCAAGTCTGATAGTCTCAAAATTCTCTGAGTGTCTCAAGATCGTGATCAACAATGGATGCAGAAACAACCAAGATTGAAATTACCTCGAGAAAGACCATCAAACCATCCTCTTCAACTCCTCACAACAAGAGAAATCTCAAACTCTCGCTTATTGACCAAACATACTCTCCGTCTTATGGACCCATGATTTTATTTTACAAAACTCCTTCAAAACGTTTTTCCAATTCCCTAGAGAAATCGTTATCCAAAACTTTGGTTAAATTCTATCCTTTCGCAGGCCGATTGAACGGCAATGTTACTGTCGACTGCAACGACGAAGGAGCTTATATTCTAGAAGCTCGAATCAACTGCAAGCTTATGGATTTTCTCCAGAAACCAGACCCCAAATTAGTCCCCCAATTCCTTCCTAGCTCTAATCCCAAAAACATCAATAATGCCCTCTTCCTTGCTCAACTCACTGTCTTTTCCTGTGGAGGAGTCGCCATCGGGTTCTCTGTATCTCATAAGATTGCGGATGCTTCGTCGTTGTTCTTCCTCATCCAAACGTGGTCATCCATAGCTGTTGGGGAAAACAATTTGGTACCTCCAGAAATTGTGGGGCCATCTCTGTTTCCACCGCCTGATTCCACGATCCAACGCAACCTACCTGTCCAGCAAGGTCAAGTTCTGGCGTCTAAAAGGTTTGTCTTCAGTCCCTCAAAATTGGCTAGTCTAAAAGCCAAAGTAATCTCTAGTGGAAAATTAACCCAATCACAGCTCAACAACCCCACGGTTGTGGAAATAGTGTGTGCACTTCTCTTCAAATGTGCACTTTCAGCATCTCAATCTCCATCCGGTGTGCTTCGGCAACATGTGAACTTGCGCAAGAGAATGAACCCACCTTTGTCCGAAAACGCCGTTGGGAACATCCTTTGGTCATTTCTAGTGCCCTTCGAAGAAAATGATGGAAACGAGATCGTTGAGATTGTGGCGAAGTTGAGGAAAGGATTAACCGAATTTATGGATGAGAAGGCAAGCAGATTTAGAGAAGACGGGTTTTCATATGTTTGCGAGTTCTTAAGAAAGGAGGCTGAGCTAGCAAAGAAGGGTATAGATGTGTATTGTTTCACAAGTTTGAGGAAGCTTCCGTTGTACCAAGTGGATTTTGGATGGGGAAACCCCATGTGGGTGACGAGTCCATTGTTGAACAACAACATGTTTCTGTTGATGGACACGAAATGTGGTCAAGGAATTGAAGTTTGGGTGACTTTGGAAGAGAAGCGTATGGCAAGGTTTGCGCAAGATGAGGAACTCCTCGCATTTGCTTCCGTGGACCCTAGTACTCAGTTAGCTTATTGTCGAATGTGATAAGTGACGGAGCCACTTGAGACCGAGTAAGTACGATCTTTTCATATACTTTTTTTTTAATAAATAAACTCTAATAATATATATATATTTTTTGTTTTACCCCCATTCTAAATATAAAATTTTTACTGATACGCTCCTATTAGATTTTACAATTTTTATTTGTATTTTTCTAAATTTTTTAAAAAATAATTAGTGTGTGCCCCATTGATATAAAAGGGCTTGCTAGTTGCTCCGATGGTAAATGTGATTCCCCATTGATATAAAAGGGCTTGCTAGTTGCTCCGATGGTAAATGTGATTCCAAAGCTGTAGCTAGTTATTACAAGCAGCACTTGATATTAAATTATTTGAACTATATCTATATATATCTCTATAGTCGTCTAGCGTAACTTATGAAGTTGAGGTGTCAGAGAGCGTTCGTACATGTATAACTATGTATTTATTTTTATGTACCTTGATTTGGTAAAGGTGTATCAAATTTAGTACTATAATAAACAAGTTGCATTGTTATATCTCAGTTTTTACAAATTATATTTTCAAGACGTAGATGAAGGACCGTGAAAATATGACCTTTAATCATATCAATGTTGACGTTTGTAAGACGAATAACTCTAATTATGTATATATAGATGTATAGATATAGATCATGAACAGAGTGTTTTTGTTTATGTTTTTGTTTTTGTTTTTTTTTTTATCCATTCACTACAAATAAAAAGGGAGAAACTTACTCTTTCGTCAAAAAACTTTTCTATTTTTTTAGTCCCTTAGTTTCTTTTTTTTTTGGGGTCATTTTTTTTTTTTTCATTTTAGTCCCCCTTTTTTATTTTTATTTTTATTTTTTGTATTGAACTATTTCTTTCATTCTAGTCTTTTCATATTTTTGGTCTTCTTTCATGCCTCCTTTTTTTGGTCTTTTTTCTTTTTTTGGTCTAACATCTTTAATTTCTTTATAAAAGTAAAAATGTATAACAAATTTAAATAGGAAAAATTACTGTTATTTAAAAAAAAAACTTTTTCAAATGAAAAAGAATAAACATGTGTTTTGTTTGACAACATCCTCGTCACCAATCTTCTCTTTTTCTTTTTCTTCGTTGAAGAATGCTTTTTATAAATAATAATGCAATCTCAGAAACCAAAAGAAAAAAAAAAGAAAAAGAAAAGTATTTTACTTTTAAAACATGGAAGAAAAGTAATTTTAGTCATCATTGTACATTGATCTAAGTCTTGTATCCAACACTAAAATTTACGTAAATCCAGAATTTGCTCCATAATATCATGTATGATGTGAATATGAATTTTGTAATAATAAATCCAAAACTTCATAATTCTTTTATTTTATGCCGGTATTGATATAGGCATTGTAATTTGACACTGTAATAATTTTACTGAGTCAAATTTTAGACAAGAAACATTAATTTTATAAGTAAACACAAAAAAATTTATATTAAAAAAAAAAACAAAACAAAACAAAACAAACAAACAAACAAACTGGATGCCTAATTCATAGACTTGTCCCGAATAATTCAGAAATCACGCCCGGGCTTCGCTGGCTTCCGAATTGAAGTCGTAGGGATCTTTACCTCTTTCACGTGTCCTAACAATTAAAAAACTCTTCCCAAAAATAAAAATTAAATTAAATTAGATAATCTTTTTTTTCCTCGCATCTATCCCAGTACTGACCCTAAATTCAGGACACACGTTTGTCGTATACAATGAGTTCCTATTTTCTACTTGGAGGCTTCATTTCTATTAGGTAAAAGGTTCGATTTATGCATTATACAGGTTTAATAGTTTGATAATTATTATTGATGAACTCTGGAAGTTCCTAGCCTATTAGTTGTTGAGGGCTCAAGGACGTAATCTTTTGTCATCCAATCAATAGTTCTAGTTGCAGCTTAACCTTAATGCATTGGGTGGGGGTTGTGAAGATACCATTAATCTTCCTTTTTTTACTATTAAAAAAAAAAAAAAAAGAAGTTCCCAACAATATTATTTATTATCACTAATGATGCAATCGATCTCAGTACCCTGCATTACTAATACTAAGAAAATTCTAACATGATGTTATATATATATGATCATTGTATCACTAAGAATGATTAGATGGCATTTTTTTCCCTAATATCCCGTAAGTCGTGTTTTATTAGTACATATATTAGATTTCTAAAAGCTACATATACTATTTTTGTTGGTTTGCACAATTGAGAAGGAATAAAAGAAGAACAACCACTAGTAAAAATTGTGGATTACACGATGGTTTTTTACCGTCGTGTAAAGATTACACGACGGTTCACGAACCGTCGTGTAATCTAGTGTCGTGGAAGATAAGACGACGGTCCCGTTACCGTCGTCGTATCTCAATGTACACCACGGTTGGCGTCATAAAAACCACATTACACGACGGTTCTTGACCGAACCGTCGTGTAATATGGACATTACACGACGGTTCTTGGCCGAATCGTCGTGTAATATGGACATTACACGACGGTTCAGCCAAGAACCGTCGTGTAATATAGACATTACACGACAGTTCGTATAGGAACCGTCGTTTAATATGTTACATACGACAACTTTACACGACGGTTCTTTATCAAACCGTCGTGTAATATATACACATTACACGACGGTTTTTGTCGAACCGTCGTGTAATGTTTCGGCCGGAACCGTCGTGTAATATTCTTATTTAAAAAATTATTTTGGTTTTTTTGGTGATTTTCCGTGCTAGCCTAACCTGCATGTTGTCCAATACACGATCCAAGAGAGTAACTTCAATTATCAAAATAAAAATACATACAAATTTTTACATTACAAGTTCACATATCATATTTAATGAATTGCATTACATGGCTAGCCCATCAATTCGTCACCGTGCTTTCCTTCGGGTTGTCCTTTCTCGTCAAACGTGACGTAAATTCGTTCACCCCTTTTCCTTGCCATGTGGACACGTTTCATTATAGTTGCCTTTCGCTTGCCATCAACATTGGGCTCCGACGGGTTCATCCTTCGTGCTCGTCCCTTTTTGGAATGTTCCATTGTATTCGTTTACCTATAGTTATTAGCAAAAAAGTGAAAATCAATAACAATTATGTCATACAAATATAATCGATTCATTTTAAATTTAATTAAGAATCACACAATACATTAACTTTTCACCCAAACGCAAAGGTGCAGAAACTTATTTAGTTGGAAATTCATCCATAAAAAGGCACTTTAACAACCTGAATTTTTTTAAAAAACCAACGGTCGCTAGGCACCCCCCGGGCGCCCAGGCACACCGAGAGGGCGCCTAGCGCCCCCCACCGAGTGGGGGCCAGGCGCCCCCCATGGCCGCCCAGGCGGTAGGGTCCCCCCACTGGCGCAAGGCGCCCCCCACCGAGGGGGCACCAGGCGCGCCCGAGGGGGCGCTAGGCGCCCCCCACCGAGGGGGCACCAGGCGCGCCCGAGGGGGCGCTAGTCGCCCACCACGGGCGCCAGGCGCCCCCCATCGAGGGGGCACCAGGTGCGCCCGAGGGGGCGCTAGGCGCCCCCCACGGGCTCGCCGGTGCCCCCACGGGTGCTAGGCGTCCGTCGTTTTCTCGACGGTCATAGGCCGTTTTGATGCATTATTTTTGTATTTTCATGCTAGAAGACTTCATGTAATCTTGCTATAGTTATGCTGTCAATATTGATCAAATTCTTTTCTCTTTTTCGAAAAGAAAAACTCATTATGGCATTCCGTAGAGCATGTTGTGTGCGAAAAATAAAACATGTTCATAAATGTGTGTAAAGTGTAAAAAGTAACGATCCCCAATCATTTTTCTCTGCTACAAAGAGAAATATTAAAAACAAACACACTTATTTGCAACAAGAATTCTTTAATGAAGAAAGAACCAAATGTGGTTTAGTTTATATACGAAGTCACCTTACTTTTCTCTGAAAAAGACTAGTCACGCACGTACAATGCAAGAAGGAGGCGGCGGCGGCAATGACGGCAATGGCGGATTGACCGGATTTTAAACGAGAAATATCGGCGGGTTGGTGAAGTATGTGTGGGTACTTGGAAAAATTAGAGAGTGTTAAGAGAAAAATGGAGATGCGAGAGAAATTTTGAACAGAAATGAAGAGGAAAGTTGTATTTAAGTACTTGGTTTTCGCGCGGAATTCGAAAAATGAAAAGTGAAAATTTTTAAAAATTTGAGCATTACACGACGGGTAAGAAAAAACCGTCGACTAAAAACCGTTCATTACATAGACGCCGCCCGCGCGGCGCGGGCACCGCATGAGACGCGCGGGCGCGCGCCTAGTTCGGCCTGATGAGAAGCAGGCGCGCGCCCGCGCGGCGTGGGCTCCCGCATGAGACGCGCGGGCGCGCGCCTATCTCGGCCTTTTCCCAGTGAATACACGACGGTCCCTTCCGGGACCGTCGTGAAATCCACCAAGCGTGGATTTCACGACGGTCCCTTCCGGGACCGTCGTGTATTCGCAGAGAATACACGACGGTCCCTTCCGGGACCGTCGTGAAATTCACCAAGCCCGGTGGATTTCACGACGGTCCCTTCCGGGACCGTCGTGTATTCTAACGCAGCAGGCCGAGATAGGCGCGCGCCCGCGCGTCTCATGCGGCGCCCACGCCGCGCGGGCGCGCGCCTGCGTGAGAATACACGACGGTTTCAAGAAACCGTCGTGTAAAGTCTACCTATACACGACTGTTCCAAGAAACCGTCGTGTAAAGTGGGATTCGCACACACTTTACACGACGGTTTCTTGGAACCGTCGTGTAAAGTGTGTGCGAAACACACTTTACACGACGGTTTATTGGACCCGTCGTGTAAAGTGCAACTTTACACGATGGTTACAAGAAACCGTCGTGTAAAGTGTGTTTCGCACACACATTACACGACGGTTTCTTGGAACCGTCGTGTAAAGTCAAGTTTACACGACGGTTTATTGGAACCGTCGTGTAATATCTGTCGTGTAATCTACATTTTGTAGTAGTGAACCCCAGAATTTGCGTTACAAAAATGAAGATCTCAGGTCAGTTTTTGTATTTGCAAACTGTAGAACAAATTCGTTTGTTTCACATTTTAAAAAAAAAAATTGTATAAGAAAAATACTGTAGAAAAATATTGAATTGTGTCCAAATTTTTTAAACTAAAAGATATTTATTTCGAATTTCGAGCTTTAAGCTGTCATTTTTACCCCAAATTTGATTACAAATCCAATTTGAATTGTGTGCAAATTATTTATTTTGAGGGGTTATATCTATTAAACTAACCAATAATAAAATTAAATTAAATTACAAAAAATAAAATAAATCAAAAGAAACTACTCTAAATTAAAATTGAGCAAAATTAAACTAATTTAACTTAAAATAGATTAAAATTCTTATGAATATAACCAATTTAAATGTGTAAAAGTCGTAAATAACTCTATTTTATTGAGTTATCAGTCAACTTTTTACTATTCACACGTTTTGAATAATTTTAAGTGACCTTATAACATGTGACATATTTAACAATTGTCACATCATCAAACTTTATCCTATATCCTACATAATAAAGTTATTTTATTTTATTATTCTTAAAATATAGTAACTTTATATTATATGACATTAAATATCACACCATATATTTCATAAAAATTGTAACCGTATTTTTTTACATAGAATTTAATTGTCATATCATAAAATTTATTTCACAACTTTAGGTTTAAATTATAACCGAAGCTTTAATTTACATAAAAAATTTTGATAAATTACTTTATTAAATTATAATAATTTCTTATCGAAAATTTAGATATTACAATCACAAACAAAATATATTTGAGATGGGATTTATTTTTATTTAAATATTTTAAAATGGGCAATCCTAATACGGTATTTAAGATGGAAGAAAACTAAATACATATTGAAAAACTATCTAGATATAATATAATATGTCTTATTTCTGGTTAAAACAAATGTTCGCTTATTTGAAAAGAAATAAAAGTGTGGGGTGTTGGTTCTTTAACCATCTGAATGGGCATTTGCGTTTTTAACTTTTATTCTCAAGAAGCAGACAAAAATAGTGGAATATTTCTTCTTATTCCACAAATTGCCGTCCCGAATCTACAGCCGCAAGTTTTAACAAGAGATAACATGTTCCAAAAAATAAAAAAATAAAAAAAGAAAGAACAAGAAAAAAGATACAGGAGATGACATGTTTTGTTTTTACTCAAACCATAGGCTTGTAAGTAAGGTTGTGGTGCTGAATTTAAACGTTTTGGCTTCATTGATCTTGCAGAAAACGGAATGAGCTGATCTAGTCCTTTACAAAGGAACGGAAAATCGCCAGAATTTATTTTGTTAAGCTTCTCGTGTTCTTTTTTCTTTTTTTTTTTTTTTTATTCACACTTTTTGGCAAAATATTCCCAAAACTACTTAAAAAGTACAGATTAGAATAGGAGTAAACAATATTTGAACGTCTCGAAATTCCTTGAGTGTCTCAAGATCGTGATCAAGAATGGAGGCAAAAACAACCAAGATTGAAATTATCTCGAGAAAGGCCATCAAACCATCCTCTCCAACTGCCAAAAACAAAAGAAATGTGAAACTCTCCCTTATTGACCAAACATACACTCCCTCTTACGTACCCATGATTTTATTTTACAATACTCCTTCAAAGGGTTATTCCAATTCCCTAGAGAAATCGTTATCCAAAACTTTGGTTAAATTCTATCCTTTTGCAGGCCGATTGAACGGCAATGTTTCTGTCGACTGCAACGACGAAGGAGCTTATATTCTAGAAGCTCGAATCAACTGCAAGCTTTTGGATTTTCTCCAGAAACCAGACCCCAAATTAGTCCCCCAATTCCTTCCTAGTTCTAATCCTAAAAATATCAATCATGCCCTCTTGCTTGCTCAACTCACTGTTTTTTCCTGTGGAGGAGTAGCCATCGGGGTCTCTGCTTCTCACAAGATAACGGATGGTCCGGCGCTGTCCCACCTCATCCGAACTTGGTCATCCATGTCTGCTGGTGAACAAGATTTGGCGCCACCAAAAATTGTCGGGCCATCTCTGTTTCCGCCGCCAGATTCCCCTATCCAACGCAGCATACCTCTCCTGCATGGTCAAGTTCTCGCGTCTAGAAGGTTTGTCTTCAGTCTCTCAAAGTTAGCTAGTCTAAAAGCCAAAGTAATCTCCGGCAGAACATCAATCCAGCCAAAAATCAACCCCACAGTTGTGGAAATAGTGTCTGCACTTCTATTCAAATGTGCAGTTGCAGCTTCTCAATCTCCATGCGGTGTGCTTCGGCAGCATGTGAACTTGCGCAAGAGAATGAGCCCACCTTTGTCCGAAGACAGCGTTGGGAATATCATTTGGTCATTTCTAGTGCCGTTTGATGAAATTGATGAGTGGGAGCTACATGGGATTGTGGCCAAGATGAGGAAAGGATTAACCGACTTCTTCAATGAGAAGGCAAATAGATTTGGAGAAGACGGGTTTTCATATGTTTGCGAGTTCTTAAGAATGGAGGCTGAGCTAGCAAAGAAGGGTATAGATGTGTATTGTTTCACAAGTGTGAGGAAGCGTCCATTATACCAAGTGGATTTTGGATGGGGAAAGCCAATGTGGGTGACGATTCCAGTGTTGAACAACAACATGTTTGTGTTGGTGGACACCAAATGTGGTCATGGAGTTGAAGTTTGGGTGACTTTGGAAGAGAAGCGTATGGCAAGGTTTGAGAAAGATGAGGAGCTCCTCGCATTTGCTTCCGTCAATCCTAGTACTATCAAAACTTATTGTCGCATGTGATTCTACATGTCCAGCTAGTTAAACAACATTTTGCTGCAACATATTTATTTCGTTATCATATATATATGTATGTATGTATGTATATTAGTGAAGCACTGATTGGGTAGTATGCTTATTGGTATAGTGTTAAAAGTGCAAACATTTTAGCCTAGTAATAACGCACACAAATATGTTTTTCTTTATCAACACAAGAAATGTTCGTTTTATGTCCAATTCAATAACTATATATAAAGTAAAGGTGTAATTGGACGTTCACACACGCGTGACAATTTAGTCTACTAGAATGGTTTTGTTCCTATGGCACAATGTACTTTACTTTTCGATTTTTTAAATTAAAGATAAAGTTTTTGTATTACTAAATAAAACATGTTAGGAAATACATATTCAAATAATTTTATTGAATGGTTTTTTTTTTTTTTTTTTTGAAGAAAAGCTGCTGTTTTATTAATGTATTGAGTCAAGGATAACAGCATTTGAGACTATAAGGGGAGTCTCATTAAACCAGACATGGACACAATTGGAATTGAACCCAAATTGAGCTCAAAGGTGTGCCGCTTGATTTGCATTCCTTCGAACATGGGACACCAAACGCTGCTGCAAAACATCAAGCAAGGCCTGAATATCTTCCAACGTACAGGGCCTACAACAGAGAGCTCCAAATCACCATTGAGAGCTGTGACAAGAAGATTTATGGCATCAGTTTCCACCCCAAGGGCATCTAGTTCCATTTCCTTTGCAAACTTCAGACCTTCACGAAGGGACAAACACTCGGCCAACAGAGGAGAGAAACTTCGATCCAACGTCTTGGCCAGAGCACCACATATAAGTCCATATTCATTACGAATGACAGCCCCCACACCAATGTGGTCGGATCGTTGCTGGCAAAACAGCTGCATCAACATTCAACTTCATAAAACCCACTAGGAGGAGGCAACCGCACAGCCGAACCTAAGCCAAGAGGTTGCTCAGGGGACACCCCGTGAAGCACCTGCCACTCACCAAAGCTAGCAAGTCCTAGATCAAGGATACTCTGGGGATCACTTCCATCTGCCCCGTGAATTACCTTTGTTCCGATCGCTCCAAAGTTTCGAGGCAAGCCAGCACACTAAGGCAAAGTCTTCACTAGGAAGATCCATCACCAGTAGTCTCAAAAAGTCCGCAAAAGAAATATTCAAATGACGTTCAACCATCTTCCAAAACCGGGGAGAGTCTCCCCACCTCTTGAGAAACCGGACAACCCAAGAGGGCATGAGACCTCTACAAATTTCCACAATTTTCTCCACCACAACACAACACAACACATTAGAGTTCAAAGAGGAAGAGGACTTTATACACTCCCTTCGGATCAAAATGCCATATCCACTTATAACCGCCATTGCAGGTCCCCAAAGGGACTTGCTAAACAAGATCAAGATTCACTGTCCACCACGTCTTGCCAATCATCTCCAGATCCCAAGATCGAATGCCATCCTTGATCAAGTCCGCCACCAACGTATCAAAAAAAAAAAAAACATTGTGAACAAATTATTAAAAAAATAAATCAAATTAAATATCATTGATTTGGCTCCATTTGGTTAAGGTTCAAAAACATTTTTTTGAATGCATAAAAAAATATATATTAATAGTGACTGTGTCTTTTTTTTTTGAGCGATAAGACATAAATTTTAACCATCGTACATATGTATATATATTAATATATATATTACTATATATTGCTCTATATATATATATATATTAAACTCAAGACATTATATTATATTATCAATTTTGTTCGTTACTAAACTGGTGAATAACAACATTCATTAAATAAGTCAAAATAATTCTCTAATCATATAAATCTTGGACATTTTTGGAATAAAAAATTGATTAATGTTATGTTGGGATAACAGGACAATGGATTAAAAACTATGGGAAATAAAATTCTAAAATTACACTTATTTCAACCTTCAATTGTATCGTAAATTATTGATTTGTCCGGTCACTCCCATGCCTTACCCACTAAAGCCGGGGACACTCCCTGTATTATAAAAAATGTTAGGGACATAAACTATAATTTCAATTTTTGAGTACCAATCTATACTGCATCAAAATTATTGCTTTTTTTTTTTATTGACAAATATTTAAAGTACCCTATCAACTAATTATGTCTGTCAATTAAAATATGACATATGAGTTGGTATTCAAAAGGTTAAGATTATAATTGATATCCATAGTATTATTCAATTAATATACTTTCAAACATGGGCAGGTGAGCGCATTAGCACAACTGAGTACGCAATTTGGCAACAAAATCATGGGACGTGGGTGAAGGACCATCCTCCTATATTTATATAGCAACAAAATAAAAGATAAAGAAAAACAACTTCCGCGAAAAATCAATCACTCGCATCTCCTGTAAAAAAACTTGTTACGAGCAGTGATGAAAATATCGACAACTTTATGGATATTTTCCTAAAATTATTCGTAAATGACGACCCTTGACACAAATACATGGGCTAAAGATATTTCTTATCAGAGTATCCCGTCGATATCGATAATTTCTGGAAAATTTCAGTTGCACATCATATTTGTTATCTTCCTTCACAATTTTACCAGAATATCTGAATACATAAGGATATTATATGGATATTTTAACGGATATACCCATCAAATATCTATTGATTTCCACGTATATGAAAAGCAAAAGACTTAAAAAGAAAGAAAAGGAAATTTTCTGTTCAATGAATTATTTATGTTTGGCAATTGACACTTTCTAGCCATGAACGAAACTACATAGCAAAAAACTAGTTTGGAATCTTGTTTTAAAAAAGAAAAAGAAAAATGTCATCATGAATCCAAGCATGTGAAAAGAAAATCAACATTCTCCCTACTTGGGTCAATCCAAACCACCCAATTTATGGAGCTTCAGTAAAAAAGATCAATCAACATACATGTCATATCTCAATAACTATTTTCAGAATTATTGAAGTACGATTTCTTGGGAAGAGCACTGTTTAGATCAGGATAGTTTTCAAAGTCATGCCTTTGAACCTCCAAGGAATTCATTTTGGTTTGGAATTTTAGATGCATGACTAATGTTTATATCTAACTATGGACCTTATATACTTTTATTGTTAATGCCAGGAGATTCTAAAATCTACACTTAATGAAGTTGATATTCTATATCAATGTTTTTTTTTTTAAATAACTAATCATTTTTATATTATAAATTGCGCTTTACATATATTTTTTTTTTTCAGATATATGATTTTATGGTTAAAAAAATAGATCAATTTAAATATTATTTAGTTCTTTTTCATTTCTTATAATTTCACCTAAAATTTTCAATATTTTATGTAAACATCCATCATTGTTCTCATTTTTACCGATATCAACATCGATATCAATAATATCCGTCGATAAATCTAGACCCTCAATATTTTCATTGATATCGATTTTTTCATCTTTTCTTGTGAGAATATATATTTTTTAGACATTTTCTTAGTAATAATAAATAGAAACAATGGAGTTCAAAAATAATCAAAAACGTTTTTTCAAAAAAATAAAAATAAAAATGCAACAAGCCCTAAAAAAAGTATACTGCAAAAAAACTAATTTAGCAATAAGCATGTCACTAAATTTACTTGGTGACAAATTCATTGTTACAACTATTTTCCTTTTCCTTTTAGTTAGAAATTATTTTGTCAAACAAAAAAAAAAAGATGAGTGATGATGCTTAATTGTTGTTTGATGGATGTTTTGAGTTGTTTTTGATCAATTGAGCAATAAGTTTAATACGAGAAATCACATTCAGATAAATATGGTAGATTAAAAAAGGGACACCAAAAGAACTTGACTGCTAAGTTGTATGAGGTTGGAAATTCTCAAAATTTACTCACCTATTCTGACCGCTCAACTATAAATTCAATTAATTTTTGTATCTAAAATTTTGTGAATTTAATTCACAAAATTTATTTCATTGTAATTAGTGACAAATCTATATGTGTCTAGTCACACTTGAATTTGTGCAACTTTATGTGAGATGAGGTATGCACCTTGGTACAAATTTTAATTCCATAAACATAAATTCCATATTCTTATGGTATGGACAATTTAATTTACCATGGGTAAAAACAACAAACACAAGTTGAAAAACTAATCCTAGTCTAGCTAAAATATGGTATTATTCAATGGGTAAGATTGGAGCCACAAGGGCAATCCTCCTCCTCCCTATTTTTAGACTTGGTATGGAGAAAATAGGTGCTTAAATTTCAAAGGAAAAAGATGGCAATAAGGGAGGAATGGAAGTGCTTGCAGGCCCACTTTGGGCAATGTTTTTGATCAAGATGAAAGCTTGATGGCCAAGCTTTCATAATTAAACCTCATTATATCTAAGTTAATTAAGCAAGAGCAAACTTGTGGTTAAATAAAAAATCATTAGAGGAAGTCTACGTATAAGGCCAAAATTAAATGGAGTTGGTCTTTCCTCTTTCCCACACACCACCCTATTTCCCCTTCTTTTGCTTCCTTTCTCCTTGCTGGCCGTAGCGTCACCACCCAACAATCCCAAAAAATTATTAAAAAAAAAATGAAGCTCCTGAAAACTAATTTATTCAAACATCACAAGAACACAAACTTGGAAGCCATCTAGGGTAAGTTTGTATAAAAATATTGTGTTTTCTTCTTGTTGGTCAAGGTGGTTAGGGGTACAAATATTAAGGAATTTTCTGTTGTTTAATTTTGGTTCTAGCTTAGCAAGGCTAGTGGTGTTTGAGAAGGACAACTTTTTTTCTCAACTTTTCTTACGAGCATAGTTAGTAGGTGATTATTGTTGATTTGTGTATGGTTTATTCTCAAAAATGAAACTTTGATGCTTAAAAAAAGGACTCTCTAACTCATATTGTAGATTGATGATGTCAAGTAGGGGAGCTTTGTTTTTGGCGTTAAATCTTGACTAGTAATATGATTTTTATGATGAAAAATATTGATTTGTGTATGTTAGAAAGTGATCGCTCATAGTTAGTATTTTGTCTTGTTGATGGGTTATAAAGTTTGCTATTTTCATGGTAAATAAATACTTGATAATATGCAATGTAGACTTGTTAATATAATGTGGTTAAAAATATGTTCTTAATATGGTTTGGTGGTAAAAATATGACATTTCTAATGTTGACACGTTTATTGGTTGTAATAAGCTTGTTTTCCATAATAGAAGCATAAAAAGTGAAACTTTTAACACCAACAACATGTTTGAGAACTTGGGATACTACTATAGAGATACTAATACAAAGTAGGGACCTTACATCAGAAAAACAAGTTGAATGGTGGCTGATTTGAACGAGTAAACTGAAGGTTACCTGCAGTAACCCGCTGGTTGCCACTGAAATTCGGCAACCCACTGCTTAGTTTTCTGGACTCATTTTGGGCCAATTAGAGGCCTAATTGGACTTTCATCCGAACTAAGAAAATGTAGGGACATATGTTAGGAACATTTTCAATGAGGAAAGTTTAGGAAGTTCCGACTCTACAATGTTTTAGGTCGTTTTCCGAATCAGGTCTGGAATTTAAGCTTACATCGATAGCAGTTTGTGTTTTCACAAAAACGGACCCCTTAAGGGCCTTTACCCCAAACATTAAAGTTTTAGGAATCGTTGAATGAATGTTTTTCATGAAGGAACCTCGGCCAAATTCCCAACGGATTTTAAGCTAAACATTTTTAATCGAAACTTATCTTTTAGGCGAAATTGTGTTTTGTGCAAAAGCATTGGAATTTCAAACCCAAAAATTTAGAACACCACTCCTAGGACCAAAATAACCTTAGGTCAATAATATCAACGGGAGAAAAAACAGTCAAGGGTAAAATGGTAATTTTACACTTTAAATGTACAAAAACAATGGTAAAATAAGATAATATGGTAACCTAGTAAAACCAAAGCTTACCAATGACAATAAGGAACTTATTGGACATTTGAATGAAAACCCATTAGTCAAACGTTGGGATAGAAATTCCATATATGGCCCAAATACCACATCATGAGATATCAATAGCAGTGGAGTTGGGTCAACTGGTAGAAATTGGATTAGGTCTCGTAAGCCCAATTTCGTATTGTGGACTTTCAAGAAAGTCCTAAGAGCTTAAAGATTTCAGGAATTGGATTGGGCCTTGGGAGCCCAATTTCATATGATAAACCATAGAATGATCATGCATGAACTTGGATAATTTAAATAAATGCCACAAAATCATGCACTTAATTGATTTTTGTCACACCCGAAAAAACTCTTACAAGAAATATTATAGATCACATCATAAATATTTACCAATTAGTTAGTATCCATGATGTAAATATCTAGGTTACCATTTAGTTACCGACTGGTTACCACTTGGTTACCAATTGGTGCCGATGGTTAACCTATTAGTAATCAAATGATTATCGACTCAAAACTTGGTAACCAACTGGTTACCAATTAATAACAAATGGGTTAGCAATCGAAAACTTCCGGTTTCGTCGGATTTTTTTGGTTCCTCAAAATATTTAAATAGAAACCAAAATTTACCAAATATCATCGGAATTCCAAAAAATCATAAACCATATACACCAAAATTCAATAAAATTCACAAAAAAACTGGATTTTATGAATTTTGTCACTAGAATTAAAAAAAAAGACATTAGAATTCGTTCTATAATTCTTGAAAATTTAACCAAATTCCATAAAAAAACCAATCATCACAAAAGCACACAATGAAGAAAAATCATATAATCGAAATGGTGGGGCAGATCTGAGGTTATGTTTAGTTGGAGGGAGAGATAGAGGGAGGGAAAACGGGGAAGGGAGAGACTCAATCCTTTATTTGGTTGGAAAGAAGAGGGGAGGGAGAGGAGAGGTTGTCTCCCTCTAAATCCATTAAATTGGATCCTTGAATTCCACCAAATCCTTCACTTTATTTTGTAAAAAATCTATTCTACCCTAAAAAAGAATATTAAAAAATTATATCAATCGACTGTATAGGAATTAAATAATTAACTATCATTTATCGTTTTAACTTTCCTACCAAACAACACAAAGGATTCTTATAATTATCTCCATCCTTCCTCGGTATTCCTCATCCTTCCTCCTCTCCACCTTGCCAACCATGCAGACGTAGCCCGAGAGTCGGAAGAGCACTCTTCCTTCACCGTTCCGATCTTTTGTAGCCACAATCAGTTCAGCGACTCCGATCATGAAATAGTTCGCCAACAGTCAGTCCTGATCAGACCATAAAATTAATGATTCAAATCACAAAACCAGTAAAAAAACAAAATACAAACATCAAAGTAAAAGAAAATTTCAAAAAAAAAAAAAAAAAGAAGAGAGATCTGAGGAGACCAACGACACTTTTGTGGCAGATCACCACACGAGCCGGTACTAGCTGCAGCGACTGCGAAGGCTCCAGCGAAGGAGATCGGCTCTGGCGACTGTGGCGGCATGAATGAGAATAGACTACAGGCTAGTTGGGATCCAGAGAGGGCGGAGTTGGTACCAGCGGCGGCGGCGACAAGGGCTCCAGTGAAGGAGATTGGCTTCGGTGACTGCAATGGCGTGAAGGAGAATAAATCACTGGGGAGTAAATCGCGATGAAATCGAAGCTGCTACGGTCACACGGTGGCCTCGTCGAAGCTTGCGGAGACAGATCGTGACAGCGAGGGATTCTTTTGGCAACTGTAGGACATGACGATAGATTGGCTGTCGGTGCTAGTTGGGGAGAAAAGAGAGAGAGGGAATGGGTTTGTCGCTTGAGGCGAGAAAGAGAGAGAGCGGGAAGAAACAGAGAGAGGGGGGATGGGGGAAGAAAGAGAGAGAAATTTTTTAAGATTATTTTAAATTACTTATGACATCATCAATAAGACAGTTTTTGCCAAACTTTTTAAGTTGCAACAAAAATCAATCCATAACTTATTTTTGTACCATACCCACTAATTATCTCTATGAACTTACAGGTCAAAATCATACAATTGAACACCGTGCCTAAGAATTACAGTTAAAAAAAAAAAAAAAAAAAAAAAAAAAAAACACCATGCCTAAGAAGTAATCCATCAACCCTATTAGTTTTAAATAAATTGATGGAGCAGAATTTCATCGAACACCAAATGAACATTCTTGAAATAAAAAACAAGATCAAACGAACGAAATAATCAAGAACATTAAGCATAAACATAAGAAAACACAAGAACCTTAAGAACAATATATAAAAACCGAAGTCCGGTATAATTACCTCAAGACTTTGTATTAAGAATTGTTTCATATCCTTTTCCTTTCAATTCAAGAGAATTTATAATATATTAGGAATGTAGGAGTTTAATTCTCCTATTAATTTGAGAGTTTATCATCTCTTTACTTACAATGAAATCGATCACATTCCGGACATTTAATAATGTATTCAATGTGGACGGTTGAGTTTTCTTTGTAAATTCATTAATTGTTAAACATTGTTCTTTGTAGATGCTTGAACTTCTCCTTCTAATGTCCAATATAACCTTAGGAAGACTTTTACTTGAGAGTAGTCTCCTTTTTCATAAATAAGTAGACATCTAACTAGATTGTCTCCTATCTTATATATTAAGTAGGCTCCTACCTAGGTTGTCCCCTTCCTTATAATTAGGTAAGCTCCTACCTATATTGACTTGAGTTGAAATTATTTTAAATAATTTTTACATAACGACAAAAATACCATCCAATATCATCCCCTAATCCCTAAGTTTTATATGTCAAACAACAAGACTTTTTAACTCCCTTTTTTTTTTTTTTTTTTTTTGTCATCTTTTGGTAATTGCTTTCCTTTTTTAGAATCAAATTATATCGAGAAAATTCGGTAGCAATAACTTCCCGTTTTCTGAAGTTTTTACCAGAATCTTCTGAAATTTGGAACACAGATTTGCTCACTTATTCCCGGAAAATCTTCTCTCATTGACACCGTAACCCTTTAATTACCCATAAATTCCGATATGCTTATACACCAAATCTTCTTTTCGTTTCTATTTCATTGTACATATTTTATCATCAAAACTTCCCATGAATTTCTATTTTTTTCTTTAGAACCGCTTCTTTTGTTTGCCCGGTGCAATTACGGTAAGTTTCTTATTTTTCCTAATTTCTCTTCCATTGTTGCTTCTTAATGCACACTTTTGGTCGCATGCCTTTCTTCATGTTTTCATCTCTTTGCCAATTTCTATTATCTTTTGATTGCTCCTAGAGTAATCAACATCCAGTTTGGTACTTGACTCCATTTCAATAATAATCCTTCACACACCTTGAAAAGGATATCGAAGTTAATATGAAGACTCACAACAACGTTGATGAAGAAGAATTTCAGTCGACTATTGCTCCATCTCATAATCATAGCAGCACTCGTCCCTCCACTCATACCAAACATTGCGCTAACCGGACATTTGTAAGAGTGATAATTCTTCTGATTCATCTGCTTCTGATGGTTCCTTATATGTTCTTGATCCAAAAGAGGATCTTACTATAAAAGGGAGGAGTTCCAAGGAGAAAAATAATATATCTCATGAAGCCAACAATTTGTACCCACCATATGTTCGACAAAATCACTTAAAGAAGAAGAAGAACATCACCCTTAAGATCAAACTGTCCAATGCTTCTACTAAAGTTGATACTCAACCATTTTCTCCTTCAAAAGACGAAAAAACCTTCCAAGTTAACAAAAATCATTCACCCACAAAGAAGGCACCTTCCGAGTTAATATCTATACCTGAGTCGATGTCAAACCCCGAACAAGTACTTGGGTCAAACTCCCCTGTAGACAACCCCTCTGTTGAATGTTCTTCAAATCTATCAACTTATCATGTCGAATTGGGATCAGAAATTTCGCCGCATTGTTTAACTAAAGTGGATTTGGATAACTTGTGGGATACCTACCGCATTCCCCCAAATATCAAACTCTGTCTACCGTTATCCAACGAGACTCCTGAAACTCCCCCTCCAAATGGCATTGCTATTTTTGACGAATTTCTTAAATCCGAGCTGAGATTACCGCTACATCTTTTCATCCATGATGTTTTGATTGGTTATAACTTGAGCTTGGGTCAAATTTGTCCAAATGCCCTTCGTCATGTGATCGCTTGTTTTGCTCTTTGGAGAAAATTGGGATTTGAGGACCTAACTGTTGCTGAGTTTAAAAACATTTATACCAAGAAGAAATCTCCCAAGTATGTGAACTTTTTACATCTCCAAATAAGGCCCAATATGAAGATTATATTTGATTGTTCAGATAAGGAGAATAGGTGGAGGCACTCTTGGTTTTTGGCCATTGGCAATTGGGACATCACTCCGTCTAATGTATTCTCAAACCCCACTCCATCATTGTTCCAAGAATCTGGTTTCGAAGAAGCAAAACCTTTGCTTTCAAAAAAAGCTCAAGAGAACATCGATGCTGCAAAGATCGTTGATCCCTCAATTCGTAATCATTGATATCTTCTTTCTCAAGATGCCTTGGATACTTATTGGTTCCGCGACCTTGTAGCACCTCCATCTTCTCCATCTTCAAATCACGACTCTTATGAATGGCTTAATGGACTACCCAATCAAATTGAAGGAAGCAAGCCTTAAGGAAGTCCTTGGCCACTATTGGATCTATCTTGTTCTTTGAGTAACTCTGGTTCATTCTTAGATGATCCAATTTTAAGTGTCTTTCAACTTGTAGGCTAACTTCTTCTTCTTCTTTTTTGTTTTTGTTTTATAAAGTACGCTTTTTGTTTAAAAAGAGAAAAAAGAGGTGGTTCAATCAAATATGAACCTATGTTTAAATCTTCTAAGCCTACAGGTTGAAAGACACTTAAAATTGGATCATCTAAGAATGAACCAAAGTCACTCAAAGAACAAGATAGATCCAATAGTGGCCAAGGACTACCTTGAGGCTTGCTTCCATCAATTTGATTGGGTAGTCCATTAAGCCATTCATAAGGGTCGTGATTTGAAGATGGAGAAGATGGAGGTGCTACAAGGTCGCGGAACCAATAAGTATCCAAGGCATCTTGAGAAAGAAGATATCAATAATTACGAATTGAGGGATCAACGATCTTTGCAACATCGATGTTCCCTTGAGCTTATTTTGAAAGCAAAGGTTTTGCTTCTTCGAAGCTAGATTCTTGGAACAATGATGGAGTGGGGTTTGAGAAGACATTAGACGGAGTGATGTCCCAATCGCCAATGGCCAAAAACCAAGAGTGCCTCCACCTATTCTCCTTATCTGAACAATCCAATATAATCTTCATATTGGGCCTTGTTAGAGATGGAAAAAGTTTGCATATTTGGGAGATTTCTTCATGGTATAAATGTTTTTAAACTTAGCAATGGTTAGGTCCTCGAATCCCAACTTTCTCCAAAGAACAAAACAAGCGATCACATGACTGAGGGCGTTTGGACAAATTTGACCCAAGCTCAAGTTATAACCAATCAAAACATCATGGATGAAAGGATGTAGTGGTAATCTCAGCCCGAATTAAAGAAATTCGTCAAAAATAGCAATGTCGTTTGGAGGGGGAGTTTCTAGAGTCTCCTTAGGTAATGGCAGAAGGAGTTCAATATTTGGGGGAATGCGGTAGGTATCCCGCAAGTTATCCAAATCCACTTTAGTTAAACAAGACAGTGAAATTTCCAATCCCAATTCGACATGATAAGTTGACGGATTTGAAGAACATTCAACAGAGAGGTTGTCTACCGGGGAGTTTGACCCAAGTACTTGTTCGGGGTTCGACACCGACTCAGGTAGAGATCTAAGCGTTAACTCGGAAGGTTCCTTCTTTGTGGGTGAATGATTTTTGTTAACTTGGAAGGTTTTTCTGTCTTTTGGAGGAGAAAATGGTTGAGTATCAACTTTAGGAGAAGCATTGGAAAGTTTGATCTTAAGGGTGATGTTCTTCTTCTTCTTTAAGTGATTTTGTCGAACATATGATGGGTGCAAATTGTTGGCTTCATGAGATATATTATTTTTCTCCTTGGAACTCTTCCATTTTACAGTAAGATCATCTTTTGGATCAAGAACATATAAGGAACCATCAGAAGCAGATGAATCAGAAGCAGATGAATCAGAAGAATTATCACTCTCACAAATGTAACGAACCCGGTTAGTGCAATGTTAATTTGGTACGAGTGGAGAGACGAACGCCGCTATGATTATGAGATGGAGCACTAGTAGACTGAAATTCTTCTTCATCAACGTTGTTGCGAGTCTTCATATTAACTTCGATATCCTTTTCAACGTGTGTGGAGGATTATTATTGAAATGGAGTCACGTACCAAACTGGATGTTGATTTTACCCTAGGAGCAATCAAAAGATAATAGAAATTGGCAAAGAGATGAAAACATGAAGAAAGGCATGCGACCAAAAGTGTGCATTAAGATAGTAAGAAGCAACAATGGAAGACAAATTAGGAAAAATAAGAAACTTACCTTAATTGCACCGAGCAACAAAAGAAGCAGTTCTAAAGAAAAAAATAGAAATTCGTAGAAAGTTTTGATGATAAAATATGTGCAATGAAATAGAAACAAAAAGAAGATTTGGTATATAAGCATATCGGAATTTATAGGTATTTAAATGTTACGGTGTCAATGAGAGAATATTTTCCGGGAAAAAATAAGCAAATCTGTGTTCCAAATTTCAGAAGATTCTAGTATTCGAAACAACTTTAGAAACGGGAAGTTATTGCTGCTGAATTTTCTCGATATAATTTGATTCTAAAAAAGGAAAGCAATTACCAAAAGATGACCCAAAAAAAAAAAGAGTTAAAAATCCCAGTAGTTTGACATACTAAACTTAGGGACTAGAGACTGATGTTGGATGGTATTTTTGTCATTATATAAAACTTATTTAAAATAACTTCAACTCAAATCAATATAGATAGGAGTCTACCTAATTATAAAGACGGGGACAACCTAGGTAGGAGCCTGCTTAATTATAAGTTAGGAAACAACCTAGGTAGAGGTCTACTTATTTATGAGGAAGGAGACTATCCTCAAGTAAGAGTCTTCCTAAGATTAAATCGGACGTTAGAAGGAGAAGTTCAAGCGTCTACAAAGGACAATATTCAACAATTAATATGAGTTTACAAAGAAAACTCAACCGTCCACATTGAAGACATTATTAAATAACCGGAATGTGATCGATTTCATTGTAAATAAAGAGATAATAAACTCTCAAATTAATAGGAGAATTAAACTCCTACATTCCTAATGTATTATAAATTCTCTTGAATTGAGAGGAAAATGATAATACACAATTCTCAATACAAAGCCTTGAGGTAATTATACCGGACTCTGGTTTTCTCTATATTGTTTTAATTAGGTTATTGTGTTTTCTTATGTTCATGCTTAATATTCTTGATTATTTCATTCGTTTGATCTTGTTTTCTATTTCAAGAATATTCATTTGGTGTTGGACGAAATTTTGCTCCAACATAACTAACAGTGGTTAATTAATCTACAGTAATTAAATTAATTAATGATAATTAATTGAACTAAAATAGTTAATTATGATAATTTGATTAAGGTAAGGAGGATTAACTAAGAATGATAGATAAGTAGTAAGAACTTAATTGATGATATAGTTAATTATTGAGAAATTAATTAATGTTAGTTAATTAATCCAAGGTAATTATCAATGAAAAATTAATTAATAGTGGTTAATCAATTTAAAGCAACTAATGAGAAATTAATTCTTGGTAATTAATTAAGAAACAAACTAATTAACTGAGTTTAATTAATGGAAGATAATTAACTAACGATTGCCCATCAGTTTAAGACAAGAAAGACAATAGAGGAACACTTTATGTGGCACTTCTCGACGATATATAGTAGTTGATGCAGTGGGGAAGCGAATGGGAAAGATGAAATCACAATTTGAAAACACAACCTACCTAAGACCGTTGATTCTTGTAGAGTATCTGGAATTTAAGGCTTCAAAGTCTTGTTGATTCACTCAAGAGTACCAAAAACAATAGAAAAGAGAAACTTTCTATTTTAGAAAATGTTCATTCAAACTTCAAATACCAAATGAAAGATTACAATGCTATTTAGAGGCCTCCAAACTCAAATACACTCACGACTCTACTTAAGATTAAAACTCTTAAACTTCAAAAACCCCAACATAAGTACAACAAATATTAAAACCAAAAACTATGAGTTTTCCTAACCTCAAACATAAATACAAACACTACTAATTAATACAAAAAACTCACAATTGACTACTAGCTTTTGGACTTCTAATTTCCCAACATTAAAGAAAGATTTTTAAACTCACACAAACTCCCATATTAATAAATAATATTAATGAGTGATTTTATCTTTTGGTATTCCCACTTAATCATAAAGTTCTATCTATTTTTTTTACCATATCATTCTCTCTAGTGTCACTACTACAAAAGTTGGATTACACGACGGAGATTACACGATGGCTTTATGAAACCGTCGTGTAAATAGAGGATTACACGACTGTTGAACCAAAACCGTCGTGTAATCTTAAGATTGCACGATGGTCTTAATCACCGTCGTGTAATCATAGGATTACATGACGGTTCTCAAAGAACCGTCGTGTAATCTCAAGGATTACACGACGGTTCCAAGGAACCATCGTGCAATCTCAAGGATTACACGACGGTTCCAAGGAACCATCGTGCAATCTCAAGGATTACACGATGGTTCCTTGGAACCGTCGTGTAATACCTTGAGCAATCCTTGAGATTACACGACGGTTCCTTGGAACCATTGTGTAATCTCTAGGATTGCATGATGGTTCCAAGGAACCGTCGTGTAATCCTCCAAAATTTTCAAAATTTGAAAATTTTCAAATTTTGAAAAAAATAGGATTACACGACGGTTCTTTGAAGAACCGTCGTGTAATCTCTAGGATTACTTGGAACCATCGTATAATCCTTCGAAATTTTCAAAATTTAAAAATTTTCAAAATTTGAAAATTTTCAAATTTTGAAAAAAAAAAAAGGGGGTCGCCGGCTGGAAGAGAGAGAGAAGAGAAGAGAGAGAAAGGGGAAGGAAGAGAGAGAAGAGAAGAGAGAGAAAGGGGAAGAGAGAGAGAAGGGGTCGCCGGCTGACCGGTGGTGGGTCACCGGCATCGGGGGTGAGTTGCCGGCGGCGGAAAGATCACCGGCGACGGAGAACACTTTGGGTGGGAAGGATTATGTAAGGTAAGGTGTATGATAATATGGTACTCCAACAATATTTCAACCATTCGATTAAATCTAAATGGTCTAAAAAAGGGATGTATCGGTAGAGACCCTCAAAGGGTCTCTACCACAGACTCTCCCTATTATAATAGACTCAAATTTTAAAAGGGAAGAGGCTGTAGTAGAGCCACTTCCAGAATAACTATCAGTAGAGCTTTTGTTTTAAGCGTTAGATTTAATCGAACGGTTGACATAATGTTGGTGTACCATACTTATCATACACCTTACCTCATATAAACTTTCCAATCCCAAGTCTTCTCCATCACCGGTGACCTTCCCGCCACCTCTCGCAATGGACGCCGGCAAGTGCCCCGACACCGGCAACCCACCCCCTGCCCCTTCACCCCAGACCCTAGCCTCGGCCGCCCCCACCCAGTCATGGGCCCCCCCCACAGCCCGGCTCCCCCCCATCCCAGGGCCCTCTCCCCCGCCCCACCTAAGCACCCCCCTGACAGGAACCCCCGCCCTCCCACCCCTCCCCCCTTATCTCTCTTATCTTCTCTCTATCTTCTCCTCTCCTTGCCCCGGCCCCCCACCCCCACCCCACCCCTGGCGGGGATCCCCTCACCCCCTCTCTTTCTCTTCTCTTGCGCAGGGCAAGTTGGTCACGTCGGGGGTGTGGGGAGTGGGGGGTCTGGGGTTGGGGGACCATGGGTCGGGAAGAGAGAGAGGGGAAGAAAGAGAGGATAAGAGAGAGGGGGGGTAGGGGGGTCCCTGTCGGGGGGGTGCCGGGGTGGGCTAGGGGAGGGGGCCCTGGGGTAGGGGGCCGAGGGGGGGAGGGTGGGGGGAGACGGGGGCTAGGGGGTGCTGGAGGGAGTCGACGCATGGGGGGACCAGGGATTGGTAGGGGTCGGCCGGGGCTGGGCCCTGGGGCTGAGGGGAACTGGGTGGGTTGCCGGCGTCGGGGAGCTAGCCGGTGTCCGTTGTCGGAGGCGACGGGAAGGTTGCCAGTGACAGAAAAGACTTGGGGTAGGAAAGTTTATATAAGGTAAGGTGTATGATAAGTATGGTACACCAACAATATACCAACCATTCGATTAAATATAATGGTTAAAAAAGAGCTCTATCGATAGTTACTCTGAGAGAGACTCTATTACAGTCTCTCACTTTTAAAAGTATATAACTTTGTTATTTCATATTGAAGTAATATTTTTTGTTTTTTGAATGAATGATGGTCATAGGAATCAGTAAGTGTACCAAGACATCCCGATTAGATCGAAGTAAGATGAATTTTATTAAATTGTATAGAATCTCGATAGGAACGAAATAAGATTCATATATATATATATATATATTTTCAACTATATTTTAAAATTTTACACTTTTTCACTTCATAGTTTTTTGTAACAAACACATATTTTCATAACGTAACTCATCTCTAAATTAAAATATATCCAAAAACCCGTCCCTAATACCTCCCCAAACAGGCCCTGAAGGTCAACCATGACATGTTTACGGAGCTAATGCGGAGTTAAGTTTGAGGGAGCCAAATATCATAATTTTCTAAGGATCAAAAGGGTTGGACGTATAACCCCAAATAGATAATCGGAGTGGTTTGTGTTTATTCCTCAAAACTCTGATTAAGATAGAGGTTTGAAGTTCAACCCCTACTTTGTTGGGGGAATATTGGGACGTGATAGTGCTACCTGATCTCTTTTTTTTTAAGCAAAATAAAAAATAAAAAAAGTGATGGACGTACAGCAGCCAACCACTTGGTGGACGTCAACGTCGTTTTTTTTTTTTTTTGTTTTGTTTTTTTGTCATTGTTTTATCGTTTAGCCATTGTTTGCTTGAAGATAGATTATTATTATCATTTTTTTTATTTTATTCAACTTTGAAGGGAGATTGTTGAGTCTTCAGAGTTAGATTGAAATCTAGAAAATCTAGAAAACATAATACAAAAAAAAGTTATTTCCACTCTTTCAATTTCTGCTGCAAAAAGTCGGTCAAATCTGATGAAAATCGGAAATTTTGGAGTCCTTTCAACTTGTTTGAGGTAAGAATTTCAAGTATTGAGCTTTAACTTCTGAACTTTTCCATTTTCATTCTTTTTTAGTTTTAACTTTTAAGCCAGCCCACCATTAATGGAATTGTTTTACCTCATTTTCCTGGTGCCAGCCCACCATTAATGGAATTGTTTTACCTCATTCCTGGTGTTTTTCGTCAATCTAGATTTTTTTTTTTGGTTGTTTCTTTTTAACTTTAATAATCGACCATGAAACATGGTCCGGCAATTCTGCTTTTTTTCCCTCTAAATTAGCTCTTTATTTTTTAGATTAAGATAAAATTCTCGCAGTACTTTTAACAAACACTGGTAAACAACGAACAAAAACAAATAAATTCATCGAGAACATTAAAAAAATAAATAAATACGAGATTAAGTCCATTACACATGTTGGACTAAATACGAGATGAAGTCCATTAAACATGTTTGACATTTTCTACAGTGACGTGCAATCAATAGTCTATGAAACCTGATCTTAGGACTGATCCGCTCGAAGCTTAGGCTTGTCATATGAGCTGAAATCTCCGGAAGGTATGCTATGGTTGTCATGTTCTTTTCATTTTGTTTCAGGCTTTTTTCGATGTTGCCAACATGAAAAATTGCAAAAATTCGAACAGATTTAGAACATGTTTTGGCAACCATTAACGGAAGAAGAGTAAATGCTATTTCATTATCTCAAAATTTCATAAGCGTCTCAAGATCGTGATCAAGAATGGAGGCAAAAACAACCAAGATTGAAATAATCTCGAGAAAGACCATCAAACCATCCTCTCCAACTCCTCACAACAAAAGGAATCTGAAACTCTCGCTTATTGACCAAACATACTCTCCATCTTTCGCACCCATGATTTTCTTTTACAATACTCATTCAAAGGGATATTCCAATTCCCTAGAGAAATCATTATCCAAAACTTTGGTTAGATTCTACACATTTGCAGGCCGATTGAAAGACAATGTTTTTGTCGACTGCAATGACGAAGGAGCTTATATTTTTGAAGCTCGAATCAACTGCAAGCTTATGGATTTTCTCCAGAAACCAGACCCCAAATTAGTCCCCAAATTCCTTCCTAGTTCTAATCCAAAAAACATCAATAATGCCCTCTTGCTTGCTCAATTCACCATCTTTTCCTGTGGAGGAGTCGCCATTGGGGTCTCTGCCTCTCACAAGATCGCAGATGGTCCGTCGTTGACTTACCTCATCCAAACTTGGTCATCCATGTCTGCGCGTAAACAAGATTTGGAGCCACCAGAAATTGTCGGGCCATCTGTATTCCTGCCGCCAGATTCCCCGATCCAACGCAACCTACTTGTCACGCAAGGTCAAGTTCTGGCGCCTAAAAGGTTTGTATTCAGTCCCTCAAAGTTGGCTAGTTTAAAAGCCAAAGTAATCTCTAGTGCAACATTTAGCCAATCACAACTCAACAACCCCTCAGTTGTGGAAATAGTGTCTGCACTTCTCTTCAAATGTGCAGTTGCAGCTTCTCAATCTGCGTCCGGTGTACTTCGGCAACATATGAACTTACGCAACAGAATGACCCCACCTTTGTCCGAAAACACCATTGGGAATATCATTTGGTCAATTCTAGTGCCCTTTGATGAAAGTGATGAGTGGGAGCTACATGAAATTGTGGCCAAGATGAGGAAAGGATTAACCGAGTTTTTCAATGAGAAGGCAAACAGATTTAGAGAAGACGGGTTTTCGTTTGTTTGCGAGTTCTTAAGAATGGAAGCTGAGCTAGGAAAGAAGGGTATAGATGTGTATTGTTTCACTAGTGCGAGGAAGTATCCTTTATACCAAGTGGAAAGCCAATGTGGATGACGATTCCAATCTTGAACAACAACATGTTTGTATTGGTAGACACCAAATGTGGTCATGGAGTAGAAGTTTGGGTGACTTTGGAAGAGAAGCGTATGGCAAGGTTTGAGAAAGATGAGGAACTCCTTGCATTTGCTTCTGTCGACCCGAGTACTCTGTCATCTTATTGTCGAATCTGATTCTACATGTCTAGCTAATTAAGATGCATTTTGCTATTAGATAATTTGTATATATTTGGTATGGCATGTTTGATTAAGAGATTTGATATTAGTATAGTGATAATCCACACACAAGTTTTTCTTTCTTTACATAAGAGGTGTTTTCCTCAACGGTGAAACTTTTCTTGCAGAGAGATATTATTTTGTAATAACGATAGATACTTAAATGAAGTTGTATTAGGATGTTTATATTTAGATTACTCTCATTTATAACCCTAAATTTTAGGACACTCTTATTTTTCCACATGAATATTGAATTTAATCTCACTTTACCTCATTTCTGTTAAAATTTCAGTTAAAACAAAAGGGAAAAAAAAAGTTAGTTAAGTGCGGTATTGTGCTTTTTTCAATTTATTTTTAGTAGAAATTCTAATACAATAGACTTAGTAAGAATAATTTTTTATTTTTCTGTTTATTTTTAACTGAAATTCTTGTAGAATGGATAAAATAGGGTTAAATTTAAAGTTTAGAAGATAAATTGGGAGTTTTTAAAGTTTATGAACAAGTGTAAATAACCTAAAATTTAGGATATAAATTAAATTAATCCTTTTATATTTAATTCATAAATATCCCTGACAACTCAGAATAGATATTTATTACTACCTTATCTTTTTATGTTCGTTAAAAACTATTATAAATATGTTCTTTAATATTTAATAGAAATTATTATTCAAATTAAAATGGAATACGAATATTAATATCGAAGACAAAATAGCCTCATTGTACAAAAGGCAAACACTCGACTAATACCAATTCTATTAATAAAATCTGTTGAAGATAAGTGAGAATGACATAAGTCGATATAAGGTAAAATTATTTAAATACACTAACATGTCCAACCACTTTGCTTTTTCTCCTTCTCTATTTCTTTCACTCTCATTCTCCCTTGGCTTTCTCACTCCCACCATCCCTTTCCTTCTCTCTCTCCTGCACCAACTACTCTCTTTCTCTCTCTTCCCACTGGACCATCGTAGCCAGCATGGCCGCAAATGAGTCTTGGCGGTAGGGGTGAGGCCGTGGCAGGGAAGATCTACCTGCTCGAGGCCACGGCATGGAAGTTATCCCCACGTAAAAGATCTCATAGGAACTTCTCCGCTGAGCTGCGATAAGGGAGATCTCTTTGTTCGAGGCCGAGGTTACGGCTGCGTGTGATGATGGCCGGATTTCCTCCACACTCGACCATGGTGGCGGTAAAAATATGGATTTATTTTTGTTATTAGTAAAAATATGGGTTAAGATAATTGTATTTTGATAAAAATAGAGGTCGTATTTGTAACCATTCTACTATGTCTTGATTACAATTAGGGATGGTAACGGGGTGTGCTCGGATGGAGTGGTCTTCTCATCAACTTGTCTCATAAATAAAACACTTCTATCTCCACCCTGTTAATACATTTGAATTGGCAGAACAATGCTGGGACATAGCAGGTTTTCCCCATAAAGGATTCGGGGTACGATCATATGGGTATCTTTTTTACTTGATTAACTATTTTTATCATGTAAAAATAAAAATTAATAAGTAAAAACCACTTATATATTTACACTTTAAATTAAAATAAAAGAAAAGCATTTATTTCAATTTTTATGTGTCAAATATTATAAGGTACTACACTTTAATTTTATATATCATTGTATAAAACATTAAATATTAAACGGAATGAGCAAATGAAGAACTGGGTCAGGGATCCCTAAGTCTATCCCTATCATGTAACACGCGTTAGGTTAAATTAACTCGTTTATAAACCACAACTGTTTACTTTGGGTTTCTTGCCCATTTAAGACTAATACCCACGAGTTATTGGGTTAATAAGTAAAAATTGACCTCCCTTCTTACACTATGGTGGCTAGAGGCCGCGTGCACTCTCATCTTATTTTATTTAATACCAAGCATACGTTTGGTGCTAAGGTTTGGATTTGAATTTATTGTGCGTTTATCGAGATATTTGAATTGCTGGACTTAAAAAATGTGAAAACTTAAAATATATTTAGAAAAAGAAATTAATATTGAGCTTGTTGTGTTCGTCTCGAAATTCTATGGAATTAAAAAAAATATTTTATTTGGACTTATCTATGCAAAGTTATGGACTTTTAAAGTTTGAGTTATAAAATTTATAAATAATGAAGCTGAAGAAAAAAAAATAAAAATTATATTGTAATTTTAAGATTTGAAGCATAGTCTCAAACACATGCTAACTTTTAGATCATGTCCTATTGATATTGAAAAATATGCGTTCCTTCCCATAAAAGTCCTTATAAAATCAAGATTTTAAAATGAGTTATTTACCTCTTTATACATTATATTGTTATTGTTAGTTTAAAATGAATTTTGAAATAATGCACTGTCAAGTTACATTGAATGTACAAATATGTCTTTCCGCACTTAATTTTTTGAGCTTAAAATTAATTTTTTTTACTTATAATTAAGTCGAGGTATTTTGGTTGAGATAATTAGGAGTTTTTGCTGTTTTGTCTTGATTTTTATTATTTTTAAGTATTAATTATTATTTTTAAAATTTATTGAGTATTTTTAATATTAAAATTAAGTATTCTCGAGAAAAATATATGATTTTATAAACTAAACATAATATGACGATATAATAATGTTATATTTCATAAATACGGATTATTCTTTGTAAAACAATGATATCTCCTGTTGTACATACATATTTCATATTATATACATTTGATTTTTTTTTTATTTAAAAGAATGATAGCTCTTTTAATCATTGTCATGACATAGTCTCGTCCCCTGTTACATGTCGTCAATGTGATAAATTTTTTTATTATTTTTTTGTGTGTGTCTATCTCATAGCTTGTCAATTAGTACTAAAAAAAACTAAAATTACTAGTGTTTTGATTAATTGATTGGAGATAAAAATTATAAATTGGAGTTAGTTAATTTTTTTAAAAATTAGTTATAATTTTTTTAGATTTATTTATAAAAAAAGATAAAAATTAAAAAATTTAAAGCCTCGTTTGGTAATCAATTTTATCTCAAATTAAAATGTATTTTTTATCTCAATTTTTATATTTTTCTGAAAAAGTTTTTGTTTTTTCTGAAAATTTAACAAAAATTTTCAACTCAAACTTAAAATTTTCAAACTTAACTCATTTATCAAAAGAACTTTAATAGCTTGTTTGGCATCTCAACTCAAACCATCCAACTCAAATTTTTTTTTATCTTTTTCCTAAAAATTTTTATCTTCTCTGAAAATTCAAATAAATTTACTATTAAAATTTAAAAATCTTAACTCAAATTACTCCACCAAATAAACTTTAAGTTGAAAATGTCAAACTAAATGAAAGTACTTGTCTTAAAAAAAAAAAGAAAAGAAAAATACAAAGAAAGAAAGAAAGAAAGAGGGTAAACTCCTCAAATTGAATATCCGAATTATCAAGAACTAGGAGCCTAAAGCTCAAAAAACCACAAATTTAGTATGACAAAATGATCCTAATAAAAAGAAATTTGAAAGTCGCTCTGAGTCTTAGGAAAATAGAACCGCCATTCAAATTCCCATTTTCATTTAAAAAAACACCCGACCGACAACCAACTCAGTTCATCACTCTCCGATTCTCCAACTCCACCGCTAACTCTCCCTCTCCTTCTATCCTTAAACCCCTCAAAACCCCTTCTTTCATTTCGTCAGCCATGGAAGTCTCCGGCGACGATTTCCCCGACGAATGGCAAGACCCAGATGCCTTTCTCTCTCAACAAGACTCCCTCTCTCAGTCCCTCTCTTCCTCCTCCGAGACCTACTTGGTCGGCTTCGTCATCGCCAACATCGTCGGCATTCAGTACTACTCCGGCACCATCAGCGGCCGCGAGATGGTCGGTCTCGTCCGCGAGCCGCTCAACCCTTACGACCCAAACGCCATTAAAGTCCTCAACACCAGAATGCTTCAGGTGGGTCACATAGAACGCAACGTTGCCGCCGTCTTAGCCCCGCTCATCGACTCTGGTTTGATCGCCGTCGAGGGCATTGTCCCCAAGAAGCGCGCTTCCTCCAACAGGTTCAGAATTCCCTGCCAAATTCACGTCTTCTGTCTCTTTGAGGCCTTTACGGATGTCAGCTCGGCGATTTCGCGAGCCGGGTTGATGCTGATTTCAGATTCCGATGCGTCTTTCGGGCTATCGGAGGCGGTTGTGGTCGAAGATAGGAAGGCGAAGAAGGGGAACAGGAGTGTGGACAAGATTTTCAAACTGGTGGATGAGGGTTTGAGCAAGAAGGGCAAGTTGCGGGCTTTGGAGCCGCCCAAGGACGTGATCGAATCTGAACTTTTGGCACATCAGAAGGAGGGTTTGTGGTGGTTGGCTCACAGAGAGAATTCTGGTGAATTGCCTCCGTTTTGGGAAGAGAGAGATGGGTCTTATGTGAATGTACTGACAAATTACCAATCCGATTCGAGACCGGAGCCTCTGCGAGGCGGGATTTTCGCAGATGATATGGGGTTGGGTAAGACTCTAACTTTGCTTTCTTTGGTAGCTTTTGATAAATATCCAAGTGGTCTTCCATTTGCGATTTGTAGTGGTAGTGACAATGTGGATAGAGTGGAAGAATTTGGTGGGGAAAGTGAAGAAGTTTCTGTTTCAACTTCGAGTGGTAAGAAGGGTAAGAGGGGTAGACCAAGTAAAAAAAGTTCGGGGTCGAGGAAAAGAACTAAAATCGACGATGCCAAATTGGATAATGACTTGGGAGGAAAATCTGGTGGTAAGACTACCTTGATTGTATGTCCTCCATCGGTTTTTTCGACGTGGATAACACAGTTGGGAGATCACACTAAGCAGGGTAGTTTTAAGGTGTACATGTATTATGGGGATAGGACTGACAATGCCAAGGAGCTAAAGAAGTATGACATTGTCTTGACAACATATAGTACTTTGGCAACTGAGAATTCTTGGTCAAAGTCCGCTGCTAAGGAGATGAACTGGTGGCGTGTTATTTTGGATGAGGCACACATGATTAAGAATGCGAATGCTCTGCAAAGCCGTGCTGTTTGTGATTTGAAGGCTAGCCGGAGGTGGGTTGTTACTGGAACTCCCATTCAGAATGACTCGTTTGATTTGTTTTCTTTGATGGCATTTCTCCGGTTTGAGCCGTTTTCGGTTAAGAGTTATTGGCAGAGCTTAGTCCAACGTCCACTTGCTCAGGGGAACGAGAAGGGGCTCTCGAGGCTTCAGGTAATCTAGATTATTGGTTTTTATGCCTGTATAATGTTAGTAATAGATCATGGAGGAGTGAAATAGTAGCTTTTTTTACACACAAACTTTTGAAAACGTTGCTTCTGAGCTAAATTGTAATGGTTTCAGGTTCTAATGGCAACCATTTCTTTGCGAAGAACAAAAGACAAGGCACTGATAGGACTGCCACCAAAAACAATTGAGACTTGTTATTTAGAACTTTCCAAGGAAGAACGTGAAGTGTATGACCAAATGGAGAGTGTAGCAAAGAATGTTCTACAGGGTTACATTGATGCTGGTGGTCCGACGTGTAATTATACAACGGTACTTAGTACGATCTTACGGCTTCGCCAAATCTGTATTGATCTAGCCCTGTGCCCTTCAGATATCAAATCCTTGCTCCCTTCTAACAGTATGGAAGGTATAGTATAAGATGTTATGTTTATTATTCTCTTAGTTGTGTGTTATGTAATGTTACTTCCTCACTAGATTTCATAAAATTCTCACGTATACTATTTTGTGGTGATATTTTCTTTTTTAAAAAGTACAAAAAATACAAAGAGGATGGGAGGTCCTCCCGTGAATACAAATGAAAGAAAATACATATGAAGATTCCACTACCTAGCAGATATGACATTGAAGTTACAAAAATCTCTGTCCTCAGATAACCAAAAAGAAACCCAATTTTTCACTTTCTCCCAGAGTTCACTTTCCGAACAAACAAGTCTTCAAAAATCCTTCTATTTCATTTTAACCAAAGTGACCAACAAAGCCCCTGATTAGCAAAGTTCCAAATCTTTCCCCTTTTTTATAGAAACCTGATAGGGTAGAAAAAACAAACACATCTGCACAACTCAAAGGCACCCCCCGATCAGGCCAAACTCTTGCAATAATCTCGGTCACAGACAATATGAGAAAAGGTAGTCCAAGACAGATCCTGAACTGCCCCTACATAGACAACACCAACCTGAGGATACGGACAAAAAGGGGCTTCTACTCTGCAATAGATTATGAGTAATAGTTCTATCGTAAGAAAAATGTTGATCTCGAGTTTGGAATAGAAATCTTGATGACGATTTTCTTTATTGTACGTCTATTGTTGTCAATGGATTTTATCTAGATTGTATCTGTCATCATATGGTATGTTGGTGCTTTTGTGCTAAAACTTGTTCACGTGACGTGCTAATGGGTTTCATGTTTTTCCAAACTCAGACATTTCTTTTGTTGATTTTAGTGACTGTTTTTTAACAACATCATTGTAGCCTGTCGAAAAGATGATCACATACTTTATATGAAGGCTATTTTAAGTTCGTAAAGCTATCGGTTGGCTTCTCATTTTTCTCAATTTGTTTTTAACATGCTATCCTCTATGCAAACTAACAGAAATTGATTTTAAGCAGATGTCTCCAATAACCCGGAGTTGCTTCAGAAGATTGTTGAGGTACTGCAAGATGGTGAAGATTTTGACTGTCCAATTTGCATTTCTCCACCAACTGATATGGTGATTACTCGTTGCGGTCACATCTTTTGTCATGCTTGTATTCTGAAAACCCTAAAACATACCAAGTCTTCATGCCCTCTCTGTCGACGTCCTTTAACAACATCTGACCTGTTATCGGCTCCACCACGATCTTCCAATGCTGAAAATGATGCATCCTCCTCAAGATCAACCGTATCTTCAAAGGTTTCTGCTCTTCTGAAGCTTCTTGTAGCATCACGAGATCATAACTCGGCTACAAAGTCGGTCGTATTTTCACAATTTAGAAAAATGCTGTTATTACTTGAAAAACCACTAAAAGAAGCTGGATTTAAGATATTGCGGATAGATGGATCTATGAATGCAAAGAAAAGGGCACAAGTTATTGAAGAATTTGGAGCCTCGGAAAAAGATGAGACCACAATCTTGCTTGCAAGTCTCAAGGCTTCAGGGACAGGTATAAACCTTACAGCCGCTTCTAGAGTATACTTCCTCGAGCCATGGTGGAATCCAGCAGTCGAGGAACAAGCTATGGACCGCATCCACAGAATCGGACAGAAAGAGGAAGTGAAGATTGTGAGATTGATCGCTCGGGAAACTGTCGAAGAAAGGGTTCTAGAGTTGCAGGAGCGAAAGAAGAAACTTGCTAGGGAAGCTTTTGGGAAAAGAGGCTCAAAAGATAGGAGAGAGATAGGAATCAGCGATCTACGCGCTCTAATGTCCATGTGAGCTTGTTTGTTGTTAGAGTTGCGTGCGTTTCATAAATTATGTAGGTTTGTACAAATAGGTTGATTTTTAGGTGATCACCGTGCCCTTTTTTGCTAAGAAAAGTGATCCTTCTAAAATGCACCATGTTGCGTTGCACGTCGGCTTTCATGCGACTGTTGAAGCATGTTTGGTTTAGCCAGCTTCAATGCAATGTTGACTGCATCTTTTGTTCTAAGGCATTGATTTTTCTGTTGATGTCTTGCATTTTGAGAAACACTGAACAGGTTGTTTTTGCTGCCAAATTACTGAAATAGACCTACTAGGCAGTAACAAAAGGATTTTTGAGATTATCAATTGTATGTGGAGGTTGAAAACTTGTTTTAAGAACATGGAGCGTTTGATAATTGTCGACTGCTAAAAATCGGTGATAAAATCAATCAATTATTAGTTCTTAGGATTTGAGTTTGGGATCTCTTGCTTAACCCACGATTCCCGTACCAAGCGGGATTAGGATAGCACCACCAATTGGCAAGTATTCACGAACCTTAGTTAACACTGCTATGTCATATGTTGATGCTCTGCTTAAGCCTGAGCCTGTGTTTGGTAGAGTGGAAAAGGAAGAGAGGAAGTCGGAGGAGGGATTTTATGGAGGAAAATGAAATATTATAGATTGTTTGGTATAGGGGAAAGTGGGGAAGAAAGAAAAATGTAAATTACCAGCCATAATTTAGTGGCGGTTTGGAACAACTAATGAAGTAGAAATTTTTTTCAAAATTGATTTTATTTATTTAGTTTTTTGGGTCTAATAGTTTGTTTTTAAAATATTACTTTTGATAATCTACTAGATGACTATTAGTATTCTACCGGATTATTTTTTACCTTATACACAATTATTTTTCAATATTACTAGATTAATTATCGTAAACTACCATATTAAAAAAAAAAAAAAAAACTAATTTTCATCCCGTCCCCCCGCCACCATCTTTGATGGCAAGGACTTGACCGAGGACGAAGATGATAGAGAGAAAGGAGGAAAGTGTGGTAGCTAGGGTTTGAAGGTAAATTGATCCTTTCAAGTGTATAGTCAAAATGAGGTTAAAATACGTAACAGTATTTAATTGAGGGAAAAAACTTCAGCATATGCATGTGAGTGGTTACACTTTCACAATCTTCTAATTAATGTAAATTAGTTCTAAATTATAACAATTATCTTGTAGTCCGAATGTTGGATTGTGATTAAAGGAAACTGCTTGGAACAACCAGAAATGACATGTGGTACTTGGGCACCATATCCGCATGCCGACTCCTTCGGCTGGAGAGTGGGAGATTTCATGAAAGACCATTAAAGGTGTTTGCTAGCGTAGCATACTTGTTCTCTAGCCTTCAAAGAGCTTTCTACCACCAGTGTTAAGAAAGTCATAGTCAAGAAAAGAACTATCATTTGAGTCATTCATAATTCCTACGGACAGGTTGAATAAAGAGAGAAGAATAGCAATGATGATCGTGAAAGATCGAAGACAAACACGGCCGAGATGGTAAATTGTTGTGCCTATAAGAATCTACTTTTATATTGAATACATGATTAATTTTACACTTACTTGTATGGATCCCCCTAAACACGGCCGAGATGTATTTTTTCCTCCACCTATGGGGTAAAAAAATTTGGACCATTAGATTCAAATCCAATGGTTAAGAAAAACTAACCATCTAATGAAAATACAGCCCCCCCCCCCCCCCCCCCCCCAACACATAAAATTTTACCCAGATTAACCAAAAAAAAAAAAAACTTTAATAGACTCCTCCAGCGAAAGAAGCCAGCTCCGTGGGCCGTGGTGGTGGGGAATCGAGGCCTAGATTCCGGTGGATCTGTCGTGTTTGGTGGGGGGGGGGGGGGGGGGGGTTAAGTTGTGGGGGCGGAGAGCGGAGAAGGGGGTGAACTAGTCGCGGGGTGGGGGGGGGGGGGGTAAGTTGCGGGGGCGGAGAGCGGAGAAGGGGGTGAACTAGTCGCGGGGTGGGGGGGTAAGTTGCGGGGCGGAGAGCGGAGAAGGGGGTGAACTAGTCGCGGGGTGGGGGGGTAAGTTGCGGGGGCGGAGAGCGGAGAAGGGGGTGAACTATTCGCGGGGTGCTGGGTGGGGGGGGGGGGGGTAAGTTGCGGGGGCGGAGAGCGGAGAAGGGGGTGAACTAGTCGCGGGGTGGGGGTGGGGCGCGAGTGGAGTGGTGAACCAGTTGCCGGGTGGGGGAAGGGGGCGGCGAACCTTGTCGCTACGGGGCGAGGGGGAGGAGTCAAAATGTGGTGGGGGGGGGGGGGGGCGCGATAAGGCTTGATGTCGGCCGGGGCCCTGGGTCGCAGTCGGGGGGTGGGGACCCAGTCACGGCGGGGGAAGGGGGCCGAGAGTCCGGGGGGGGGGGGGGGAGCGGGAGGTGGGGGCAGGGTCGCCGTTGGGGTGGTGGGGGGCTGGGTTGCTGTCGGGGGGGGGGGGGGGATGTGTGGTGTTTTTGTCTCGGGGTTGTCTGGGAAGTTTTGCTGGGATTTGTTTGTTTGTTTGTTTGTGTTTTTTTTTTTTTTTTTTTTTTAAGTATAATCACATGTTAAAAGTCACGTCCTAATTTGGCATACCTTATTAATCCATCGGTTCCCTCCGTTGGATCTTACACCATCAATGGGGTAAAAAAAATTTGACCCCATTGTAGAATTCCCAAAAAAAAAATTCTAGGGTAAGCAGCAATGAGCACCAATGAGCACCAACAGCAACTCCGTTATGAATCTGTCCAACGATTGCTTCTACGGTAGGCTGACGAGAGTCATGACTGCATGGACAGATGCTAATCCGGGTCGGAGATTTCGTAGTTGCGAGAACGAGGAGATTTTCATTAGGTCTTTGCAATTTTTTTTTTTTTTTTTTTTTTTTTTTTTTTTTTTTTTTTGTTTTAAATCTGTATAAGAATACGATGATGGGTGAAATGGTATGAATTTAAGAGGTTTATTTCCCCCTAAAAGCCGGTCTGTTTTGAAGAGTTTTTTGTTCTTAAGAATGGTTGATTCATTTATTAAAATTTTTTCATTTGGAATTATTAAAAATTTTGTTGTTGAAGAATGTGTGATCTGTAACAAATAACCAAACACCCACACCCCCCCCACCCCCCCCCCCCCCCCCCCCACCCAATAAGGGAAATAGGTTCCTTTTTAATTGGGAAGATCCACCTATGTGCAATCGTGCAAGAGCCATTACACGATTGTGGATTTGCTTGTTTGTGACATTGGTTATTATGATTGGCATGATCATGGGAGCCTAATTTGATGTTGTTCTGTGTATTGTGTACGTATTGGGCAGTGACCAATTTTGTTGATTGCTTTAAGGGTCATTCCAAAACCCCCAGGGACATGATAATCTGCACCACACAATGTAATCCACCATCCAACCCTCGTAGAGCATCTTGCCATTTTTATAAAATATGTCTCCCCCATGATACTGGTTAATTATTCTTTTTCATTTCGGTCTGTTCTCATGTCAAAAAAAAAAAAAAAAGGCATGTTAAGCAAATTTCAATAATACATAAGCTGACAAAAAATAACAATAAAAACCCCCAAAAAATTAATATAAAATTACTCCACTTAAAAAATAAAAAATAAAAAAACCATCCCACCTTTCTAACACACAAACTAAATGAAAATATTGAACAAACGTTCATCTTTTTTCGATACCCAACCCAATCCTACATTTCTAAAACAGAAAAGATAGAACCCGCTAATTAGCAGATTTTTTTTTTTAATTTCTCAAAAATAAAAGAAAAAAGAAATTGAATGAAACCTAACTTACCAGAATTAGTTGTGGGCTCTCCCTAAACTTCATTTCAAAAAATCGTCATCATTAAACTCGAAAATCATTTCTTGGTGTTTCAGTTTGATCACAATCTTCAAAAGCACACAAGAAAAAAGCATAACAATTTTCCCTTTCGTTTTTTCCTTTCCCTCCACCTTGTTTGTGTGCTTTAGTATTCGAATATATAAGGCCAAATATCACTCAACGCAATGCGCAATTTGGGACTTGTTGCATGCCATAAGGAATCAATGGTAGATGACCTATCGTGAGAAACCACTAGACAGACTGTTTGAGTCATTAATAGAAATTAGAAAGTGATTGTGTAAGTCACTGAATAAGTAACAAGCCACCAGATTTTATATATTTTTTTATTCACACGAACAAGAACATATATCTAATCTCGTATGACAGATCGACTATAATAAATTTTCAGAGGAGGAATCTTAATGGACCCATAAGTGACAAGCCACCAGAGTTACACTATGACCATGTGACCTTCTGGAGCCTCGCATTTGTTATTAGACTCACTTTCACTTGCTATAGAGTACAACAAAAATATGATTTCGTTACATTTTAAAAATGACACTAAAAGCTATATATTTATAGAAAATTTTCAAATTAGTTACATTTAGGGGGGAAAAAAAATGTCAGCAATAGTGATGTAGTTAAAAGTCTTGTGACATTTTAAAATCCCGCAATTTACTTGCTTTAGTAACATTTTGAGATGTTACTAAATTTTTATTAGTCATATTCCAAATGTCTCTAAACCTTTACGTACGTTACATTTTAAAATGTCACAAAGTACCCGTACATTGACATTTTAAAATACCACTAAACCATTAAGAAAACTCATTATTTATTTTTCTAAATACATATCACTTTTGTCATATTGTTTTTCCTAATTTAAATTACCATTACAATTTATTTATTTATTTATTTTTTTAGTTTTCGTGTACAAAACAACAAATACTAATAATCAAATTGCAATGGATATTAACGCATTTGCGTAAATGAAACATGATATTAATAGCGTGTATACCGAAAGAATAAACTCATGTAAAACTCATGGACAAGTACAAGTTATTCAAGGAATTTATATGGGGAAAAAAGAAAAACAAAAAACCGAGGACATAGATATCTCCAAGCCAAACATCAAAACACCAAGTAAAAGTTATGTTAATGTAATATTAAAAGGCCATGTCTATGGTAAAATTTGACATTTAGATGAAAAAAATACTCTCCAATAAAGTGTCATATTTGATGTCAAAGTTATTAAATACTAAATTTTATGGCAAATTTGCTGTAAAGTATAGCACATCAAATTTAAGATTTGATTTTTACCAATTATAGTCTTGAATTTTGTCGTTAATTTTTACAATATTTTCATTTTTAATTTTTTAAAATACTAAATGTTCACTTCATAGCACAATAATAATGACAAAAAGTTAAAAAAAAAATAGAAATAGCATTTTATATTAGAGCATAAGGTAAGATAATGTTATTTTCCTATTTTTTTGTAATAAATATAACATTGTTACAGACCAATGCATTGGAAATTATCTTATAAATAAAAGAAATACTAGGGTCACTCTCTTTTATCACTTTTTAACTTCATATGTTGGCACTTGGCTTCTCATTTTTCAAAAATAATTGATATCTTTTTTTTTTTTTTTTCATTTATTACATCGATAATCATTCTTTAAAATTATCTAGTTGGCTTTTCACACTTCCTTTCTTAAGACACCAACTAATTTAATTATAACTTTTAAAATCTTGCATTTTCTACTCAATGTTTTCAAAAAAGAAAGTGCTTACAACTAAACTATTTTTTCACCCCCAATCAAATACCCACTTTACCATTTTTTTTTTTTTTTCACTTCTTTCTATCTCAATTTTTATTCCCCTAGAAGATGGTAACTATATCCACTGTCATTTTTAATTACAACTATACAAATCACAGATGTTTAAACATTTTGTGTTTTGTGACTTTTTCTATAAGGAACGTACAGTTTTTTTTTTTTTTTTTTTTAGTTTTCGTTTCAAGTAATACGAAATTTTTTTTTAATGAAAATTCAAATTTGTATAAGAAAATGTTAGAAAACATAAGATTCAGTTTTATCATTTTTTTTTCCATAAAAAAACGTGGTCTGGAGCTTCCAAATTTTATTTTCTGAAATTTTCTTTAATGCAACTTTTATTTTATTAACTATTTTCTAAATTATCTTGCATCAATATTTTTCCAATATCTATGATCTGTACGATTAATATTCAGGCTTTTATAAAAAACTTAGGAGACGATTGAAACTACACTTTAATTGGAGGTTTAATTTAATTTATTTTTTTTTTTTGAAAATGAGTGAATATTTGATGTTGTGAGTTTAGTTGAAATTATAATAGTTAAAAAGTATAAATAATCTATTTATTATGTCATAAGAAAAAAAAAAAAAACTAATCAGATTAAATTCAATTTATCAAATTAAATAATAATTGATCACTCCCTCTAATGATGAGGTGGTTTGCGCCATTGTCACCTAGGCATGCAGAGCCTAGGTGGCGCAGATCTCCCCCACAGGACGATATTTGTTTTTTCCTTTAATCAACTCATTGATAATTTTTCATATTTGAATTCAAATATCTAAAAAATCTTTTTAAATAAATATATTTTAAATTCAAATAGGAAACTTTATTTGATAAATTTTGCACACTACAAGGATAATCTAGTGGTGTAGGCGCAGACAATGGTGCAGGTGATCACAACGGATTATCTGATGAACATTTAAAAGTTTACATAGTAAGAGTTTTAATAGTCCTTTCACACTCTAGTGTTATAAACTTTCATAATTTAAGCATTTCTGTAGCCTTGAGTTTAAAAGACAAATTAGTTGTGCTTAATTTGCAATAATTGATCGTTTGATGCAGGTGTAGGAAAATGAGCACAATTTCCATGTTAAAATTGTTTTGGTGCGATTCTTGAACCTTTATGACATATCTCTTTTTACCACTTTACAAGTTTAATTAATTTTTCAATATTAATTCAATTACCGTAAGTAAAGTAATAGATGAACACAAATAATTTTACGAGATTTGGTTACCCTACTCCTCCAGACCCCACACAAACAATGAATAATTCACAAACTGTAGAATGATTACAAGCTCTAATGGACTCATACAAACTGAAGACTCCATCTTCTTGTTGTCGCCGGTCATCTTGAATCAAACTAGTGAATTTACTCTACGAGCTCCCCTCGCTTGGTATGTTGAACTCCCTTCAACTGCAAATATTTTCTCCCGAAGCACTACTACAAAATTCGGATTCCACGACGGAGCTTCCATGACCGTTTTTAAAAAACGGTCGTAGAAAGTTAGGCAAAAACACGGAGCGGAACACAATTTTCAAAAACTGTCGTGGAAGCCGAGGCTTCCACGACGGTCTCCAAAAACCGTCGTGGAAGGCCGTGCTTCCACGACGGTCTCCAAAGACCGTCGTGGAAGAATCGTGCTTCCACGACGGTCTTTAAAGACCGTCGTGGTAGTTCCTAAAAATTAAAAAACATTTTTTGAAAAAAGACCCTAACACGACGGTTTTCCTAATAACCGTCGTGGTAGGTGTTAAGGCGGGATTTTTGAAAATTTTTGAATTAAATTCAATTTTTTGGAACATGTATTAAAACCCAAAAAATACCCCCTTTCTCACCCCATTACATTTCGAGTATTTTTCACTTTTCACTTTCTAATACACACTCTAACTCCATACCAAAGCCGCTCAATTTCCACCCTCCATTTCTCTCTCTCCGCTCCCTCCCTACTTAAAATCTCCAAAAACTCTTTCTATCTCACCGCTCCTCTTCACTCTATCTCACCTCTCAAATTTTTCTCTTGGCTCCATTCTCCGACGGCCTCCTCCACTACTCATGCGGCCTCCTCCATTCTCCGACGGGTCCACCAAGGAACTCACGTAGCTTTCTCTCTCTCTTTCGCCGTATTCCGCCCTTACCCACACTCAACAAGCCGGTAAGTTGTAGTGTATATTGCTTGGGTAATGTACGGATTTGGGAATTTTTCGTCCAAAATGTTGATTTTGTTGATTGTGGTTGTTGATTGTGAATTTTCCATCCAAAATGTTGATTTTGTAGGTTGTTGAGTTGGGAATATTCAGTCCGAAATAGCCAAAATCCGTCCCCTACATTTTCGGTGATTGTTCATTGTGGTTGTATTTTAGATTGAATTAAATTGGTTGGGTAAGGTACGTATTTGGGAATTTTAGATTGAATTAAATTGGTTGGGTAAGGTACGGATTTGTGAATTCGTTTCATTTCTTCAAAAACATTTAAACCACAAAATCAACACTTTTTTCTGGGAATTTTCCAGAAAAAAGTGTTGATTTTGTGGTTTAAATGTTTTTGAAGAAATGAAACGAATTCGCAAAATTTTTTTTTTCGTTGTTACCTACCACGACGGTTTTTTGGAAAAACCGTCGTGGTAGGGGGTCCTACCACGACGGTTTCCTTGAGAAACCGTCGTGGTAGGTTTCCTTAGCACGACGGTTTTTGCGTAAAACCGTCGTGGTATGTCCTTAAATGTCCATATTTAGGTCCTATTTTTGCCCATTCCACGACGGTTAAAAAACCGTCGTGAAATCTGAAAAGATTCCACGACCCTGGATTCCACGACGGTTAAAAAACCATCGTGAAAATGTTACCACGACGGTTAAAAACCGTCGTGGTATCTACATTCTGTAGTAGTGAAGACATCAACTCTTTCATCTGAAAGATGCAATAGTTCAAACTAAGTCTCAAGATATTCTGATATCTTACAAAGCGCATCAAATAGACTGATTTTGAGAACATAAATAAGCAACCACTCAAACTGTTCTAAAAAAAAAATCTCTGATTAAAAAAATAATTTAAATTTCAAAGAGTTTCATGATTTGTTACAACATTTGCAGAAATACTGTGAAACTTAAATACGCAAACTTACTTGATAATTCGAATAAACTTTTCCTTTATTCTAGCTGTTGATCATAGCACAGAAACCTTCATGAAATCCCAGAAAATAAAAGGAGCAACTTTCCCGATTCAATATTGGCCATATCTTTAAAACGAATCAACAGTTTCGACACATAAAGCGAGACCAGAGAAAATCCTACAAACTATTTGTCTTGTTTTTGTCCAACAAACTTGCCATAAATGCCAACATGCACACAAGAATCTAACAATCTCCCCCTCGCATTTTTTGCTCAAAACACAAAAAAAACAAAAACACATAAAAAATTAGAAGACAAATACTATACTAACTACTAACTAACTAAACTCAACTCCCCCTGAACTATACTCCCTCTTTTTGAAACAAAAACTGCCAAAGTACCGTAACTAAGAGGTTGAACAAAATGAATCTCCATCATCATCCGAAGCAGCTCCTGAGAGAGCAAGACCAGCAATAAGATTTTTCTGCTCCCTTTCTTTAAGTTCAATAGCCTACCTTTGTTGTCTATAAAAGACCAGCTCTGCCGTTAAAAATTTCACCATCTGCAGCCATGATGTTCTGCTGGTAAAGGCTGAGGGTGTTGCAACATCTGGTGGGACACTAGCAGACTCCTCCCCCTAAAAATCTGCATCAGATAAACCAAAGGCACCTTTGTTTTTTACCTGAACATCCACCACATGATGACCTGCAAAGGGCTTTTTAGACACTTTGAGAAGACCAAACAGACTCTCCAGTCGTTCAAAATCCTCTCTGACAATTTTCTAAAGGGACAACACTTCATAGATGAAATAGGGAAAAGGGAGGTTGCCATAGGAAGTCTTGGACTCAGCATGACTAACGACTACTTCAAAAATGTGTTTGCCCATGTCAAACTCCAATCCAATTCCAATGCTCACTACTACAGAATGTGGATACCACGACAGTTTTTAACCATCGTGGTAATATTTCCACTACGGTTAGAAAACCATCATGGAATCCAGGATCTTGGAAACTTTTCAGATTCCACGGCGGAAACCGCTATGGAATGGGAAAAAATAGGGCCTAAATGTTCTAAGCAAAAAACTATCATGGTAAGAAATCCTACCACGACGGTTTTCTTGAGAAACTGTCGTGGTAGGTAGAAACCATTATGGTAGGCTCAACCTACCATGGCAGTTTCTCCAAAAAACAGTCATGGTAGGTAATAACGGAAAAGAAAATTTGTGAATTCATTTCATTTCCCATGGGTGGCAAATCCTATGTGTTATCCACTATTACACAGCCAAGAATAAAATAATAAATAATCTGTAATTACCTGGGTCATAATGTACAACAATTAATATAACGAGAGTACAAAATTTATATATTATTTTTAGTCAATATTATATAAACCGCATGACAAATGTAGCCCACTCTTGCCTAACCAAACTCATGTCTGCTTCAGTATAAAAATCCTTGGTTTGAAGTAAGGCTAGTCCATCAACAGTCAAGGTTATTTCTCGCATGAAAGCTAACACAAAATAACCGCATTCTATATAACCTTCCCGTATAGGATAGCGAATAGTATCAATCAACGTCTCGTAGTTGTATCGTTTTTTTATTCCTCTTCCCACCAACATCTTCCAGTCATTAATTACCCTAACAATTTAACAAATTTCAAAACAATTACAATAATAATTATGTTATGTCAAATCAGAAACATGAACATCAAAGAATACTTACAATGTAGTTTGGTCTTTAAAATCATCATCCAGTTCATTTCCTAGAGGATTAAAGTATAGGACCGAGTTATCCCATGGATCAATCATTACCAAGATCTAATGTTGCCCACTGTTATATGGTATGATAAATTGTTTTCCCTTTGGTGCGTTTGTTAAGATCTGTAAAATATTGTTGGCTCTCTCTCGAATGTAGACTTCCTGATCTACATTCTGCTGAACTAGTGAGATAAGGACTGGAAAAACAAACTCGAAAAGTTGATCAACACCTATTCTTGCACAACAATCCACCAATTATCTGCAAAATATTTAGTCAAACTTGTTATGAAAATCAACAATAATAAGATTAACAAGGATAAATAATTTTTTAAGGATAAATCTATTACATGTTGTAAATCATTATGCTGTTTGCACTAATTTATTTAAATGTTACAAAATATTATATATGTCTTCAAACCCAATATATATGGGCATGTCATCATCAATAATGGACTATTGTATTGGGCACGCTATTTGGATACCGTCACACATAGAATTTTGAGCGTAATATGCCAAATGTCTCAATTCGAAGGGAATTTCACTAAAGTAGAACAAAGGTAGTTCTTGTTGTGCCGGTTGTTGTTGTACCTCCGGTTATGATTGTATTTTCTTCTTCTCTGCTCTCTTTTTGATTCGTTTGCTTCCCTCAGCTTCTCAGTTAGGAGCATGATTGGGAGCTTGACTTGCCTGGCTCAAACTTGTTTAAATGACAACTAATCTTTTTGGCCAAGCAATAAACCCACCGACATCTTCTTTAATATATGTGGCTTCATTCATCGGAATAGGTAGGAGTGCACGTTTTAGTTTTGGGACTGTAATTGTTACTCGTACATTCTCCTCACCTAAAGAAATCCTATGGACTGTGTTAGTTGGAACACAGTCCATGTATGCCCTGCCAATTGCAACAAGTACATCTCCTTCATTAACTAAATCAGTAAGAAAGAGCTAGTATTCCTTACTTGTGTTTGGCATGGGCTGCGGATCCGACAGCCCATCTTCTTTTTCATGCAGAGTGCAACTAGCCTTGAAGCTGTTGTGTTGATCAACAGTCGGTATGGTCGTCTCCTCGCTTATAGTCTCTCGGTTAATACCATGCTTCGCACAAAATTCCTGTATGGTTCTTTCCAATGCCGCAAGTTGCCGTTTCATATCCGAGACTTCAGCATTTTCCCTTGAACTTTGCACAAGGTTGAAGTATTGCGACTGCTTAACAAACTTAGATTGACCCCGGATCTGACCCGAATGCTCAGCATTGCCTAATACCTTAGTTAATATATCATTTGTCCCCACAGATTCGAAACTTGCTTGTGTCTCTTGTTCACTAAAGTCATCTTGTAACAATTAGAGAATATATTATGAACTCATAAACATAAAGGAGTGTAAATTATAATATTTTAGACCATGGATTTGAAACTTACTAATTGTATCGGCAATAATTTTAAATGATGCATTCTTGAACTCTCCATCGGGTTTGACGTGCATGTCTAGCCACGAAGTATGCCGCTCTGCCTATTTTCCTGTCTTCTCAAACTGCAGTTCAATAATTACCGTTAGTAAACATAAAGGAAAAATTGGAAGTACAACATACCATTTACACATTTTGTCCAAGTAATTCACATATAAAACTTTGGTCACGTTCCTATATCCGTCTCGGCCCCCGGTTGATCCGTATTTGCTCTTCTTTCTTATCTCACTTCCTTGTTCGGATAGTCCTTTGAATTCCAGGGTACGTTGATATGCAATGAATTTTTCCTAATAATCCTGGTTGATGGTGGGGTAATTGTGAATCACTTTTGGTGGTTGTTGCCACACAGTTTATGTATCAATATGATCCCTGACAAAAGCTTGGTAAATATCATATCTAAAATTTTTCGCTGACTCTGCACATGACTTTAAAGCTTGTTTTTTAAATAATGGTTCCACAGTGAAAGAAGTTACGACTTCCACCCACACTCTTTCTTTCCTTGGGGCTAAATTGGTACTTCTAAAGTCAGATATCCAAATGGGAATGTGCTCTCGAGCAAGCACTCAAATCCAACTCTGTAATTCATCTCCTTCCTTGCCTAGTGGTTGCCCTTACGTATCGAACGAAACTTCAATTCGTTCTCCCTTCGACCTAAAAACATGGACTCTTCTTATAAGAGTTGCTCTTCGTTTTCTATCTTCGTCGAGATTTAATCTTGGTAAGTTGGTTCTTGTGGTTTTCCAATTTGAGTTTGAGTTAACAATTCCTCTTCATTATCTTGTGACATTTTAAATCAATCTAAAACAAGGAAGCACCGAAACACGTTAAAATATAAAAAAATCTTTGTCATTAAATCATTACAAAATTATGACACCGAAAAAAATAAAGAGCACACGAAAGTATACATTAAATCTTTGTAAATCAAGAAGCTAAACAAAAACTTTACTTAACTACGGAAATGACACACATTCTCACTCAAAGAGGCATTTTAACGAACATGTAATATGCAAACATTTAAGTCACAAAATCAAGACTTTTTCCTGGAAAATTCTCAAATCCGTGCCTTACCCAACTAATTTAATTCATCTAAAACTAATTCTCACTCAAAGAGACATTTTAACGAACATGTAATATGTAAACATTTAAGTCACAAAATCAACACTTATTCCCAAAAAGTTCTCAAATCCGTGCCTTACCTAATAATTTAATTCAATCTAAAACTAATTCTCACTCAAAGAGGTATTTTAACGAACATGTAATATGCAAACATTTAAGTCACAAAATCAACAATTTGTCCTGAAAAATTCCTAAATCCGTACGTTACCCAACCAATTTAATTCAATCTAAATTACAACCATAATCAACAATCACCGAAAATGTAGGGGATAGATTTTGGCCATTTCGAATGGAATATTCCCAACTCAACAATCTACAAAATCAACATTTTGGATAGAACATTTTGAATTTTGGATGGAAAATTCACGACAACGACCGCAATCAACAAAATCAATATTATGGACGAAAAATTCCCAAATCCATGCCTTACTCAAGCAATATATATTACAACTTACCAGCTTGTCGAGTATGGGTACAGGCGAAGTGCAGCGTGATAGAGAATGTAGGCGGAGTACGGCGTGGGTGGCTAGAGAGAGAGGGAAAGTTAGGTGAGTTCCTTGGTGGACCCATCAGATAATGGAAGAGGCTGCGTGAGTGGTGCAGGAGGCCGTCGGAGAATGGAGTTAAGAGAAAACTTTTAGAGATGAGATAGAGAGAGGAGGTGCGGTGAGATAGAGCGAGTTTTTGGAGATTTTAAGTAGGGAGGGAGCAGAGAGAGAGAAATGGAGGGAGGAAATTGGACGGCTTTTGGTATAGAGTTAAAGTGTGTATTAGAGAGTGAAAAAGCGAAAAAAGGCTCGGAACGTAATGGGTTGGGAAAGAGGGTCTTTTTTTGGTTTAATATATGCTCCAAAAAGTTGAATTTAATTCAAACATTTTTAAAATTCCCGCCTTAATACCTACCAAGATGGTTTTTTGGGAAAACCGTCCAAAAAACCACCGTGGTATACTAAAAATTAAAATATTTTTTGTGAAGGACCCTACCACGATGGTTTTTGGAAAAGACTGTCGTATAATGTGCGTAACTAAAACAACGTATAGAAATTTTTACAACATAAAAAATTAAAATCAAGTTCCAGATTTTTTTTATTTTCTTTTTTTTTTTTGGCTTCTCAATATGTGTCCACTCGACATCCAAATGAAGCAAGTGTGAAACATCATCGTCAAAATCATCAATCTCCTCCACCGGTGACAAACCCTTTGTGAATGATGAAATGTCGGTGCAATCTTCCATATCTTCTCAGCTATCCTGGATTAGACTTGGCTTCATTGGCACAACTAAAGATAACTCTAAATTGTCGGATCTGTTGTATAGAATACTTATAATGCCATAATGAAAGGATCATTTTTGTATCCTAATCGTCTAAAGTCCACCACTGTCACGCCATCACTATTAATCTTAATATAATTATTATCAGCCCACTTGCATTTAAAGAGTGCTATTCGCAAGCCGTAATAATCAAGTTCCAAAATATCTTCAATGAATCCAAAGTAGTTCATAGAACTATATACCAGATTCTTGTCTTTTGCGAATGAAATATGCATAGACTCGGCACGAAGGGTCACACCATTATTCTGTACGGGATGCTTCTTATCTCTTTTGTGAGTGTAGAAGGAGTTACTATTGACAAAATATGATGTATATCTTGAGATTATCGATGACGGACCTCTGGATAGCTTCATTAAGTCTTACGAAATGCCAGCCTTCATATGAAAATCTTTTCTTATCCACTCTCAAAATGTCCAATTGTGTTTATCTTGTATCCACTTCTTACTTTTTCCTTTTCTTGGATTCGCAGCTCTTAATTCTGCCATATGAACCTTAAAGAAAGGCTCAACTTCTTTGGCATTGTGCAAAACATAGAGAGAAGCTTTTTCCCATTCATCTTGATTTACTGGTGAAGGAACGCCCACGGATAGTCCTTTCAACGTCAATAGCACATTCTTTGGCAGCCTTATAAGTTTCGCATTGGACAAATACACCGAGTAAAATTTAACCGATTCCTCTGCTATATATTTTTCCACTAGACATCCCTTTGGCCTATTTCGGTTATTCATAGAACCCTTCAAAACCTTCATGTACCTTTCAAAAGGATAAATCCATCTCAAATGCACCAGTCCACATAACTTAACTTCCCGAACTAAGTGCACCGTTAGATGAGTCATTATATCAAAAAAGGCTGGTGGGAAATACTTTTCAAGCATGTAAAATGTCATCACCAATTCTGATTATAGCGAATCTAACATCAGTGGATCAATTACCTTGGAGCATATTAAATTGAAAAATGTGCATAACTTCGTAATTGAATATCTAACATCTTTATTTAAAACTCCCCGCAATGCAAGAGGTAATAATTATTACATCAAGATATGACAGTCATATATTTTCATTCCAACGAGTCTTAAATCTTTCATCGACACCAACGTTTTGAAGTTGGAAGAGTACCTACTTAGCACTTTCACGGAAGCAAGCCATTCACAAAGCTTTCTCTTTTCTTGTCTCGATAATGTGTGCTTTCCCGTAGGTAAGTAAGTTTCGTTCGATCTTTTCTTTGGGAGCAAATTTATTCTAATATTCATCTTTTTAAGATCCAACCGTACCTTTTCACCATCTTTAGTCTTATTCGGAATGTCAAGCAATGTGCCCATTATCGATTCACAGACATTTTTCTCAATATGCATAACATGTAAGTAATGATGAACATAAAGTGACTTCCAATATGGAAGTTTATAGAAGATTGACTTCTTTTTCCAAGGTCCATCAACCTGGATCCTTACATTTTCTCTTTCCCAAAACTACCTTCACATCTTTAACCATCTCAAATACATATTCGCAAGTCAAAATCCGAGGAGTGGGTCTTTCTTCGGTATTACCATCAAAAGCCTTCTTATGTTTGCGATATTAATGATTTTTGGACAAGAATCTCCAATAACCAAGGTAAATGGTTTTCCTACCATTTTTCAATCGAATGGAAGATGTTTCCTTCATACAAATGGGACAACCTATAGAACTCTTCACAGGATAACCATATAGGTTGCCAAGTGCAGGAAAGTCATTAATTGACCAAATCAATATTGCACGAAGATTAAACATATCTTGATGGTAAGAATCTCTAACTTGTAAGTCATCTTCCTACAAACTTTTTAGGTTATCGATTAATGGTGTCAAGTACACGTCAATGTCAGTCCCCAGTTGTTGAGGGCCTAAAATCAATAAAATCAACATCAAGAACTTTCGCTTCATGCACAATTCTGGAGGGAGATTGTAGTTAACAAGTATGACTGGCTAGGTACTATGCCGACTACTCATATTACTATGTGGGTTAATTCCGTTCGTCGACAAACCAAGACGTAAATTTTTTGGTTCTACACTAAAATCTGGATGATTGTCATCAAAGGTCTTCCATTGTGATGCGTCAGCCAGATGCCTAAGTTTGCCATCGTCAACACGTTTATCATAGTGCCATGTCAAATTCTTATCATGCTCGGCATTACGGAATAAAAGACGCAAACGTGGAGCTGGTGGAATCACCATAACACCTTCACCAGCACTTCTTTTCTACCATTCGATGGCATCTTACTCTTCTTCCATCTTGACTCGTTACAAACCGAACATTTATCTAAATCTTTATATTTTTTTTAGTAAAGGATACACTCATTTGGACAAGCATGTATCTTTTCATATTCCATTCCCAATGTGCTCAATGTCTTCTTCGCCTCGTACATACTAGGTGGCACTTTGTTATACTCCGATAGAACATCTTTTAGAAATTCTAAAAGAGTCGTGAAACTAGAAATTGTCCACCCTCCCGACACTTTCATATTCCATAATTTAACCAATGCCCCTAATTTGGTATATTTTATACACCCAACATACAAGGGTGTTTCGACATCATTAATCATTGCCTCAAATAACTCCAGACGGTGTACAAAGTTTTCTTCTAAATCATTTATCAAATTGAATTTATTTACAAAGCAATCACAAAACATACAAAATTAATCTAAAATCATAAATAAAAAATACAGAGGAAAAAAGTATAAAGCTAAATTTGTGTAATCATGACTTACTAGAGAGATTGTTGATCGATGGCAGATGGTGGTGGTGGCTTCCCACATTGGTGTACTAACTGTTTTCGGAATGATCTGATCTGATTTTAATTCACTGCAGCTGCTGTATTGATGTGGAAATATCAGGGCAACACTCGGTTATGTTTGAATATATCGTGAATTTTGCACGACGATTTTTAAAAAAGCTATCGTGGAAGCACGGAATATATCGTGAATTTTGCACGACTGTTTTTAAAAAAGCTGTCGTGGAAGCACGGAGCTTCCATGATGGTGTTTGGAGACCGTTGTGGAAGCCTCTACTTCCACAATGGTTTTTGGAGACCGTCGTGGAAGCCTTGGGTTCTACGATGGTTTTTAGAAACCATGTTCCGCCCCGTGTTTTTGTCTAACTTTCCACAACCATTTTTTAAAAATGGTCGTGGAAGCTTCGTCGTAGAATCCAAATTCTGTACTAGTGGCTGTAAAGAAAAACGACCAAATCTATAGACACAGTCATGGCATGAGTATTTGGTAACCATACTGCAAGGGCAATTTTGTGAAGGATTGAATACTAGACTGTAAGCTTGGCAGAGGAGAATCCTTAAGACCTTGGCCACTTTGTTTCCACATCTCCTATCAAACACGATGTCACAGTGTCCAAATTTGCCTCTTGATCAAGTTCTTTTGGTTTATTGGACTGAACAACCAGGCAATCTAGATAACTGTTAATCTTTGCTGGTGAAAAATCAAATACATGCCCTCTAGCATACACCTTATTAGATCTTGAAAATGATGTATCTCTAATACATGAAGCAAGATTAGAGTAAAACTCATGAACCACAGAACCAACAAAACCCCTAGACTTTAACATGGACCCAAATAATCCATTTTCTTTCGGCAAGTCAATAATACCCAGATTCTCATGATCAACTATGTTTATCATTCTTTCATGTAGAAAATTCCTCTTAGACATAAATTTCCAAAGATCTAAATTAATTTTAGCATAAAACTTGACTGATTTAGCTTTGGAAATAACATAACCTAGATCCACTGAGATCTTCTTCTTCTTTTTGGACTTCTATGAGCTTGCCACCTTCTTCTAGTATGCTCGAGTAGTTCTAGAAGCAGAAAATTTGGGGGCTAATTTGTATTTTGGTGTAACTGCCTCAGCATTAACAATTCCAACTGGTTCTGATTCTTGTTCAGTTTCTTCTACTTCAGGAGCAGGGTTTATGACAGGTTCTGGTTCCGATTTACTGGTACTATTTTCTGATTATGTAAGAATAATTACTTTAGTAGGGGATTTGAACAGTGGATCTAACATGTCTTCATCAGTGGCTTGTGTCTTCGTACTCGGGGGACCTTGCTCGTGTACTTAAGGAAAACCAGGAATTGCAGATTGTGTCCTTATGACGCCCTAAAAATTCATAAACTTGATTCATGAATTCTTATCATGGATTTCCTTCATTAATATACTTCTAATGAATTATTTTGAGGAATATCACATTTCAAAATCATAAATGATTGTATATGTATCATCAGTATGATGATATCGATAATCTAACAATATTAAGTTTTTCTATTTAAATGAGAAATTTTAGTTACATAGAAGATGAGTTGAACGATATATAAATTTATGCAAAAAATTTACTATGTCGTATTAGAAGGATAAATGTTAATTTTGGGAAAATAAAAACTCTAATTTTTATTAGTAGGTCAATTTAACGAGTATGATTAGGAATTAGTGTGTCACGTAAATAGAAGATGAATAATTATGATGTATTCTTAGAAAATCCAAAGGTGGAAGATTGATCAAGAATTGTACTTAAGTCTGAAATCAGTGGTGTAAATTTTATGTTAAAGAATCCTAGGTAAATCAATAGTCAAGTCTTGGATGATAAGTGTCCAATGAGAGCTTAAGGTAAGGATTGATGTGATGGAAGATCCAATGGATGAGAATAAGGATGACAACTTTTGATCAATGGTGGAAAAATTCGAAGAAAGAAAAAAAAATGAGAAAAAAACCAAAGGGATCCGGATTTTGTGGTCAAAGAGCAAAAAGAAAATTGAACAAATGAGGGAAAAAAAAAAAAAAAAGAGAGAAAGAAAGTAGTGCATGCATACAACCTTATGTAAGATATGTCATGGCTAGTTTTGGCAATATGTCACAAAGAAGAGACAAGTGAAAGTGACCCTTTGTCTCAACTTTATTGAACAAAATTTTTAACTCAACTCCCTCCCTTAAGTGGTGGCAATGAAGGGGAGAATCAGCCAACAATTTTCCATTTTTATCCCTCAAAATACAGCTCCTTTAAAGCAAATGTTGACTAAAAACAAGCCCCCGACATCTCATTTTATTCTTACACAAATTAAGCTAAAAAAACCCTAGCTTTTCGAGCCACTACCACCAACACTATTCTCCATCTCCTAACACCCCTCTAGCATCCTCCTCCCTCCATTTTCAAGCTCAAAGCAACCCCCGTACCAAATTCGAAGACGTGTGAAGCGGGGCTAGAGGACGTGTTATTAGAGGTAATCTAGTGGTATCATTTATGTTTTAGTCATTTGTGGAGATCTAAAGCTTGATGTTCAGTTAGAATCTTAATGTTAGCCTTCTTATTACCTAAGAAAAGGTTTTGAGACGAACTTTGGAGGTCCAAGATCTAGAGCTGGGAATTCGGGCCGCCCGGCCCGGCCCGGCCCGGGCCCATCGGGCTATTGTCAAAATTCGGGCCGGGACGGCCCGGCCCGTTGAAAATTCGGGCCGGGCCGGGCCGACCCAAATTTTTGCAATATAAGCCCGGCCCGGCCCGCGGGCTTAGAGCGGGCCGGGCCTAATATTTTAAAATTTTATTTAATTTTATTTTTATTTGTAATTTTTGAATAAATTTGTATATTTTTTATAATTTAATAATTTATCTTAATATTTTTGATTAAATATTACTAAATTGAAAAATAAATTAAGCACATAATAAAAATTATAAATTTTATTAAAAAATAAGGATACAAAAAAGAAAATATAAAATTGAAATTTAAAATTTTATTAATGTCATGATTGCCTCATTAAAAACTTTACTAAGTAAAACCCATTGGGATAAAACCTCAGTAAAAAAAAAAGAGTGCAATCTTAATTCATATTTTTATAATTTTACAATGAAAAAAATATATCAATCAGCATCAGCAACCGGAAGAGGGAGCCGCAGGAGCATTGTCAATATCATCATCATCGATTATGGTCATTTCGTTAAAGTGTTGGAGTATCTCTTGATCTTCTACTGTATATTGCAATCTTTTATCTGCATGTTCCCAATCTTTTAGGCATGTAAGCACCTCGACCATCTCAGGTGTTAATGAGGTCCTCCGATCTTCAATTATCCTTCCAGCTGTGCTGAATGCTGATTCAGAAGAAACTATTGAAACAGGAATAGTTATTAGAGGTAATCTAGTGGTATCATTTATGTTTTAGTCATTTGTGGAGATCTAAAGCTTGATGTTTAGTTAGAATCTTAATGTTAGCCTTCTTATTACCTAAGAAAAGGTTTTGAGAAGAACTTTGGAGGTCCAAGATCTAGAGCTGGGAATTCGGGCCGCCCGGCCCGGGCCCATCGAGCTATTGTCAAAATTCGGGCCGGGACGGCCCGGCCTGTTGAAAATTCGGGCCGGGCCGGGCCGGCCCAAATTTTTGCAATATAAGCCCGGCCCGGCCCGCGGGCTTAGAGCGGGCCGGGAGCGGGCCGGGCCGGGCCGGGCCTAATATTTTAAAATTTTATTTAATTTTATTTTTTATTTGTAATTTTTGAATAAATTTGTATATTTTTGATAATTTAATAATTTATCTTAATATTTTTGATTAAATATTACTAAATTGAAAAATAAATTAAGCACATAATAAAAATTATAAATTTTATTAAAAAATAAGGATACAAAAAAGAAAATATAAAATTGAAATTTAAAATTTTATTAATGTCATGATTGCCTCATTAAAAACTTTACTAAGTAAAACCCATTGGGATAAAACCTCAGTAAAGAAAAAAGAGTGCAATCTTAATTCATATTTATAATTTTACAATGAAAAAAATATATCAATCAGCATCAGCAACCGGAAGAGGGAGCCGCAGGAGCATTGTCAATATCATCATCATCGATTATGGTCATTTCGTTAAAGTGTTGGAGTATCTCTTGATCTTCTACTGTATATTGCAATCTTTTATCTGCATGTTCCCAATCTTTTAGGCATGTAAGCACCTCGACCATCTCAGGTGTTAATGAGGTCCTCCGATCTTCAATTATCTTTCCAGCTGTGCTGAATGCTGATTCAGAAGAAACTATTGAAACAGGAATAGTTAAGATATCACGTGCTAAACGGGAAAGCACTGGAAAATTTATCGACTGCAACCTCCACCAATCTAAAATTTTGAAATCTTCAGTATTTGTAGTTGAGTCTAGCAATGAAAAATCTGTATCTAAGTATTTTGTGAGCTCCGAGTGTGTCGTACTCGTGGTAGTTGAACTTGCTGAAAGTGCACGAGTAACACTCGAACTTGATGAAGAGCCCGATCTTGCTGGAGCAGAGAAAAAACCCAAAACTTTTTTCTTTTTTCGATCACCAGCAGTTGGAAGAGTTTCTTTGGTTTCAATGTTAACTTGCTGCCCGAATTTATTCTGATAACTTGCAAAAATCTCAAATAACTTACATTTAGTATTATTAAATGTTAAAGAATACGTTGAAGCAAAATCTACATCCATATGTTCAGAAATATGAGTAAGACCATTATAAAGACCATTTAATTTAACTATAGGATTTAAAACAATGGCAAGGCAATATAATAAAGGCATGTTATTGTGATCCCAATATTTCATAAACTTTTTCTCCATTTTTTCTACTTTTAGTTTAAATAAATCATTATTTTTATATTCAGAAAACAATGAAGAAATAAGCATTAATTGGGTGAAAACTAGTGGAGAAGTGGGATAATAAACACCAACAAGAAAACAGTAGCTTCATAAAAAGTTTCTAAAAAATAAATCATTCTTTCAGCAATAAACCAATCAACATCAGATAATAAAATCATATTATGCTTTGTATTATAAAACATAGAAATAACATTCTTATATTCTATTGTATTTTTTAACATTAAATAAGTTGAGTTCCACCTTACCGGCATATCAGTCCCAAATTTTCGAGGTTTTAAACCTTCTGCTTTGCAATACCTCTTAAATTCAGCAATGCGAGGATTTGAATTATGTATCCAAAGGAGAGCATTACGAATATTCTCTATGTTACTACTTACCAACTTCATACCTGCTTTTACAATGAGGTTGATAATATGACATGTACAACGTTGATGTAATAAAATTCCACCAATATATTCTGATAAGTTTTTCTCAAGAAAATTAATTACAGCGGTATTTGCCGAAGCATTATCTAGGGTGATTGAAATAATGCAATTGCTAATGCCAAATTCATTTAAAACACTCATAATATTATCAGTAATATTTAAAGCATTGTGAGAATAATCAATAAGTCTAAAGCCAATAATTCTTTTTTGTAATTGCCACTGGGGATCTAAATAATGTGAAACTACACTAATATAATCTTGATTTGACCTAGCAGCCCAAATATCAGATGTCAATGCAATACAAAATGTGTTTGTATTCATGTAAGATATTAATGTAGTGCGTTTTTTACTATAATAAGATATAATATCACTCCTAATAGTTTTTCTAGTAACAGCTTTAAATTGTGGACAAAAAAATCTTTGAATATGCTCTTCATAAAAAGTATTTTCACCAAAACTAATAGGTAAATCTGTAGAGGCAATTAAACGAGCTAGAGATTCTCTAGCTACCATGGGATCATAAGAAAAGGTACCTACTGAGCCATCGAAGTTGAATTTTAGAGTGCTTTATGTCGGCTCCCTTCCCTTATAATGTTCCTCAGCACATCTTTCACCATGGGCTAATAAGTGACGAGTCCCACTTGAGCTGTTAGCAGTCAAAGTTTTTTGGCAACACTTACATTTTGCTAGTCTTGTTTGTGTTTTTTTGCCGTCGGGGCCGAAGTCCTCTTTCTGCACAGCATCGAAGAATTGCCAAGCACGTGAAGTGGTTCTAGTAGCAGTACCTTTTGCCTTTTTTGGTGGACAACTGGTACTTCCCGAACTACTTCTTGATGGTGCCAACATTGGACTTGGTGGTATTGGTCCTATTGGAGTACTGAAACTCCTACTTCTAATCTCAGGAACATTGTCGCCAGCCTCCATATGAGAAATCTCTACTTCTTCGATGCCGTGGTCATCCATCCCGTAGTAATCATCATCAAGATCAACAATTGGTTGTTGAACATTTGGATTTGGATCCATTTTGATTTTTTTTTGTAGGAAAGTAAATAACAAGAATGAGGATTATAAAAATAATGAGAAAATGAGTTATTGTAAATTTAGGAGATACGGACAAAAAAAAATTGAGAATAATGAGAATTGAGAAATTGGAAATAAGAGAATATGGAGAAAGAAATTAGAGAATAAGAAATTGAAAGGAGAGATGAGAGAAGATGTATGAAAGAATGAAAAAATAGAAGGGTATTTACAGAATGGGAGAATGAAATTTTAAGAAAATAAAAATAATTAAAAATTTATTATTATTAATAAAAAAAAACACAAAGCTGTTGGGAGACTACGATATAGCCGTTGGCCCCCCAACGGCTATATATATAGTCGTTTTGGAGTCTTTGGACCAACGGCTAAAAAAATAGTCGTTGGTCTGTTCACTTTTTTTTTGTTTTCTTTCTTTCTTTCTTTTTATGATATATAATATAAAATTAATATTTAATATAATTAAACACTACTACAAAATGTGGATTCCACGATGGCGCTTCCACGACTGTTTTTAAAAAAACCGTCGTGAAAAATGTGTAAAAACACGGAGCGGAATAAAGTTTCCGAAAACCGTCTTGGAATCCGGTGATTCCACGACGGTTATTAAAAACCGTCGTGGAAACAGGGTGCTTCAACGACGGTTTTTAATAACCGTCGTGGAAGATAGAGATACCACGACGGTTAAAAAAACCGTCGTGGTATTTCATCTAAAATTTTGAAAAAAAAATTTTAATTTAAAAAAAAATTATGTACCATCATGGAAGCTAGAGATACCACGACGGTTAAAAAAACCGTCGTGGTATCTCAACTAAAATTTTGAAAGATTACACGACACAAATTAGACGACAGTTGAAAACCGTCATCTTATGTTAAGATACCACGACGGTTTCCTAGAAACCGTCGTGTAATCTGTCAAAAAAAAAAAAAACTCTCGCAAGTCCTGTCTCTCTCTGCTCTTTGGGCCCTAAAATTCTTAACCTTCTCTCTCAACTTCTCACTCTCTCTCTGCCTTTCAAACCTTAACCTTCTCTCTCTCTAACCCCAAACCATGCTCTTCTCGCTCTCCCTACGCTGCCGACCACACTTCTCTCTCGTGATGCTGGGCCTAAAACTGAGAAGCTCACACAATTTCACCTCGCTCCGCCACCGTTGTTGCTCCACCTAGTCTCTTTCCATTCAGATTGCACAATTTCTGTCATTGCCTAGACTAATTCGGTCGCAAGATAAGTAATGAACAGGTCTATCTTCCAGATCCGGTGTTGGTTTTATTTTTATTTGGGTTTCTTCGAGCTTAATTCCCTCTTAAATTACAGAGAAATCTCAGGTCTTAAAACCCTAGAATTTGCTTCAATCTTTTTAACCATTCTTTCTTTGTGTTTTCTTTACTCATGTGGGTTTTATAGGTTTATTTCTAGATTTCTTTGACAGTCGGGAAATTTTTTGGATCAAGTTTATTTATTTTTATTTTTTTGTTGATTCCGCTTCTGGGTTCGTAGTCATTATTCCTTTTCCTTCAATTTTTGCAATTTTTTTTATTTTTTTTTGTTGGATTTGGCATATCAGTTTGTACTTTGTTAAATCTTTCCTTTTGGTTTTGTTTTTTGCTTCTTTTTTTTTCCCTTCGATTTTATGTTCTGTTGGGTTTTTTTTTTCCTAATAGTTTTAGGATTTGTTTGTATGTTAATGAACCAAAAACAACTGAATAGGAAATGATTTACTTTGGTTGAGTAATGAATTCAGTTTCACAGCACACAAGTTATTCGACAAAATGTCTAGAACAATTTTTTGCTTCAATTCCTATAATGATGGTTGATGGTTGAACAATCTTTTAATTGATCATATGAAATCTCATATAGGGAAGGGGCTTTAAGTTTGAATTATATGAGGATAATATTTGCTAGATAAAATAATTAAAATTTTAATAAAATTAATATATATAATTTTAAATAACGGGCGGGCCGGGCCGGCCCATTGGATTTAAATATTCGGGCCGGGCCGGGCCGGCCCGCTGGGCCTAAAATAAGAGCCCGGCCCGCCTCTTAGTATCGGGCCGGGCTTTTACCAGGCCGATAAAAATCGGGCCGGGCCGGGCCGTTGACCGGGCCTAAATTACGGGCCGCGGGCCGGCCGGTTTGGCCCGGCCCAAATTCCCACCTCTACCAAGATCTTAAAGGATCCATGAATCATTTTGGTAAGATATACGAACTTTGTTGGAGCTTGAGGTAGTTGTGGTGATATGGCATACATTAGAAACTTTGATATGAAAAAAAAATTATATGATAAGATTTTGTAAAGGTTAAGCTTCATTTTAGGCTTCGTAATCACTTAGTTTGCTGTTGTATGTCTAAAGTTATGTGCATTTGAATTTGTGATACAAAACTAGATAGAAAAAAAGCCTATGGGGTACTGTCTAGCCATGGTTTTTATGTACTCCGACCCCTTTAGTCTCAAAATTTTTGATTATAAGTTATAGATATGAAAAAATATATTATTTAGCTTTCCAAAAAAGTATCATGCGCCTCAAACAGATAAATGTGCAGTTTTTGGTAAATTTTACAAGTTTGGACTACGAACTGAAAGTCTTTGCTGGAACCCTATACTAGCCATGGATTTTGAATATTTTGGGTTAGTAAAGCATATTTTTTTACAAAAATGTTCGTATTGTATGAACTATACATCATAGCTTTCCAATAACATATCTTTTGTCTTATTTGGACTTGTAAGTGAATTGTTATGATTTTTCTAATTTTACCCATAAATCTTGACCTGTGGTACATATATGGGACCAACAGTAATAAAACCTAAGTTTATAGTATGAAACACTTAAAGACTAAAGGAAAGAGCTTTACGGCTGTAAAATAGACATCTCAAGATTCGAAATGAGATATCATGCTTTTAAAATGGATATGTATATAAATTTTAATAAATTGCATAATATTATATTGAAATCTAGTAAACTGAGCAAAAATGCCCACATTAATATTTGAAACGCTTGAAATTCTGGAAAACAATTATAAAGACAGAAACTAGATACTTCAAACTTTCGACCGAGTTATTAAGTGTCCAAAACGAGATTATATTCAAATTTACATAAATTTTACAAGTTAAAATCCTACACTGACAAAACTATTAAACATTAAAATGTGATATAAGAGTAAATCATAACAAATTGACATATTTAGTTATGAAATGAGTTAGTATTATGTGTATGATCAAATAATGTGAAAGACCCTAACTTTATAAATCTCTCATACCATGCCCTAGAAGCTTGGTTCAACCCATACAAAGCCTTTTTCAACTTAAAAACATGATCTGGATGATGTGGGTCTTCAATGCTCTACATATGCTTTTTCATTTAAGATACCATTTTGAAAGGTACTCTTAACATCCATCTGATACAGTTTAAACCCTAGCAAGCAAGCTATACTCAAAAGCAACCTAATTGATTCAAGTCTAGCTACGGATGCAAAAGTTTCTATTTAAGTGTAACCTTTAACAACTAGCCTAGCCTTGTTTCTAGTGATATTTTCAAACTCATCAGTTTTATTTTTAAAAATCCATCTGGTTCCTATCACATTAGACTTTTTAGGTCTAGAAACTAAGACCCACACATCATTTCTCACAAACTGTTCTAATTCCTCTTGCATGGCATGTACCAAATATTCATCCAACAAGGCTTCTTTAACATTCTTGGGTTCAGTTTGAGAAGTGTAGCACATATACTTGAGCATCTCACGATAGTTTACCTTTTGTTTATCTCTTGTGCTTCTGCCTTCATTGAGTCCTCCAATTACTTTATCAAGAAGATGATTCTTCTGTACTCTAGTTGATGGTTCCCTTGCAACTTATTCATCTAATTCCCTTTGTGGAATCGCTGGAGTTCTAAGTTCTGTTTCAGGTGGTGTTGGAACAGTGACAGGAGTTACAGGAAGTGTTGCGACACTCTCTGGTACAGAATTGTTGATTGATGGTGCAACAATGTTTGAATCTGTATCTTTTGCTACGTGCACTTCAGCTTCTTTAGTAAAGCTGTGAATTTCCTGTTCCTTGGAATTATGCAAAATCCTTAAAATCATCAAAAGTAACATTAGCAAATTCCATAATTGTTTGGGTTCTCATGTTATAAACACGATATGCCCGAATGTTTGTTGAATATCTGAGGAAAACACCTCCATCACTTTTGGCATCAAACTTACCAAGATGTTCACGATCATTCAAGACATAGCAAACATAGCCAAAAACATGAAAGTAGCTAAGATTAGGTTTCTTATTTTTCCAAACTTCATAAGGGGTTTTTGTTGTACCTGGTCTCAAGTAAACCCGATTAACTGTGTAACATGCAATGTTGATTGCCTCAGCCCAAAGTCTGAAAGCAAGTTTCTTGGAATTTAGCATTACCTCGGCCATTTCTTGAAGGGTCCTATTCTTTTTTTCAACAACACCATTTTGTTAAGGTGTTTTGGTTGCAGAAAATTCATGGGATATCCCATGCTCATCACAAATATTAGCAAAAATAGCATTTTCAAATTCTTTTCCATGATCACTCCTTATTCTTACTATTTTCACAATGTTACAATCTTTTTCTGTTTTTAACTTTATGCACAAAGTCTTAAAAATATCAAAAGTATCGGAGTTTTCTCTAATGAAATTGACCCAAGAGTATCCTGAAAAATCATCAACACATACAAAGACATACCTCTTTGCAACAATGCTTTCTACCTGCATTGATCCCATAAGGTCCATGTGAAGTAGCTCAAGTATGCGAGAAGTGTTGATGTGTTGGAATACTTTATGAGACACTTTTACCTGTTTGCTGAGTTGGTAAGGACCACAAATCCGTTGTAGCCTTTCTCTGAGTTTTGAAACACCTCGGACAACACCTGTATTCACAATCTTGGTTAGACTTTTATAATTCAAATGACCTACTTTTGGTGCCAGAGATCAATATCATTTACAGAAGTTTTATGACATGTCAAAGGGTTTTGCAACATGTAGTAGTTGTCAGATGATCTTGAACCTGTCATAACACAATTGTTAGATTTATCAAACACCTGGCGTTCTTCCTTTGTGAAATTTACAAAACAATAATCTTGATCTCATAGTTGACTTATGCTAATCAAATTTGCTTTGAGTCCTTCCACAAGAAGCACATTCTTGAGTTTAGGAAGACCTTCAACATCAAGTGTTCCCTTGCCAAGTAGGCATCCTTTAATTCCATCTTCATGAGTGACATAGCCAAGATCACATTTTTGGTAGTTCTTTAAAAATTCCTTGTTACCTTGTTACCTGTCATATGCCTGGAATAACCACTATCAAAGTACCAAGAGTTAGTAGTACCTGCTTTCAAAGAGATATATGTTGTAAAACACATTAGATCAGATTTTCTCATCCAAATCTTTTTTGTGAAATTATTTTTTAGATCAATCTTAAACTTAGGTGTTCTTTTCGGATTTCCAAAACTTGATGAGGAAACACGCCTACCATTCTTTAAAGAATTTTGATACTTATAACATCGAGGAACAAACCTTTTTGGCTTATGCTTCACATGTAAGGGCTTTAAAATCTTACCTGAATGAGAGTTGGAATTAGGAGGAGATGATGCTTTTACAAACACAGTTTTTGATGAGGAGGATTCACCAGTGTAGCCTAATCCATGATGATCACTGAAGGATTTTCCAATCAAGAGGATGTGATCAAGTTTGGTTGAACTTGAGTCGAGTATCTTCAAGGTTTTCTGAGTCTCCTCTAGTTGAAAATGAGTATCTTGAAGAGCCTTTGTTTTTTCCATGGCCTGGAATTAATAATTAATCATTGCCCTTTTAAGAATATCTCTTTCTTTGGTAAGGTTAGCAACTTGATCCACCAACTTCTAGTTTAGTATACAAAGCTTGATCCACTTGGAGTACATATCTTAATAAGCTTTCTCAATGTCATTACCATTGAGTTCTTCATCACCACTGCTGTATTCAGAGTCATAGTAATAAAGACAATCAGTTTCCACTGACCTTTCATTTGGTGTGCCAGGAGGTGTTTCAACACACGAGTTGTTTTCGGAGATGTTGTAACAGTGGCAAGGTAGAGGCAGTGAGGTTTAGAATCTCCATGAATTTTCCATCTGTGAAGACTGTAAGAGCAACATGATTGCTTGAATGATCTTCATTCTTTTCTTGACTCTCTTCGGACTCTTCATCAGTGAGGTTATTTTTAATAACTTTCCCTTTTTCTTAAGAGTATTGCCACATTCAGCTTGAATGTGACCAAATCCTTCACACTCACAACATTGAACCTTCTTCCATTTGTTTTTCTGATCTGGAAAGTTGGTCATGGCCTTTTCCTTTTTGGGAAAGAATTTTCCAGTATTTGGTCCCTTGCTCCGTTTCTTCATCTTTTTCGGCATCTTGTTGAATTTTTTTGTAATAAAGACAAGAGATTCAGACATGTCGGCATCCTCATTCATCTCCTTTTCATTACTAGAGTCTTTAACTTTTTCCTGAAAAGCAATACTCTTTTCTTTCTTATTCGGCTTTAGGTTCATCTCAAAAGACTACAAGGAACCTATCAACTCATCCAATCTCATGGCACTAACGCCTCGTGTCTCTTCAATGACTGTGACCTTATAAGCGAACAGCTCTGGCAAAGATCTCAACATTTTTCTCACCAGTTTGTTCTCAGAATATTTTTTACCAAGAGCGAAAGCTTCATTGGTGATATCACAAAGTTTGGCATTGAAATCAGCAATTGTTTCATTGTCGAGCATTTTGAGATGTTCAAACCGAGTAACTAAGATTTGCAGCTTTGAAATATTAACAGCTGTTGTACCTTCATAGGCCGTCTCAATAATAGTTCATGCTTTTTTAACAGTTTCACAGGTTGAGATCAACTTGAATTGATTTGCATCAACTGCATTAAAGATAGCATTCAGGGCCTTGGAGTTGCTGTTAGCCAATTGATCTTCATCACTAGATCAAGATTCTTTCGGTTTGAGAGTAGTTTTTTACACGCTGTCCTTTGATAAAAGCCCGCATACGAGCCTTCCAGTAAGGATAGTTACTTCCATCAAGTAGAGGTGGGCATGAAATAGATGCTCCTTCACGAAGAAAATCCATGCCTGCAAAGCAGACCAAATCCCAAGATCTAACCCAGGAAAAAGCATTAGTAACCCGCTCTGATACCAATTGACAGATTTGTTTTTACCTATTTACCAAGTTTGATTAATTTTTCAATATTAATTCAATTACCGTAAGTAAAGTAAATAGCTGAGTACAAGTAATTTTACGAGATTTGGTTACCCTCTCCTCGAGGACACGCCCAAACGATGAATAATTCACTAACTGTAGAATGATTACAAGCTCGAATGGACTCATACAAACTGAAGACTCTCTCTTCTTGTTGCCGCCTATCATCTTGACTCAAGCCAGTGAATCTATTCTACGAGCTCCCCTTGCTTGGTATGTTGAACTCCTTTCAACTGCCAATATCTTCTCCCGTAGACATCAACTCTTTCTACCGAAAGATGCAACAGCTCAAACTAAGTCTCAAGATTCTGAAATCTCATAAAGCTCATCAAATAGACTGATTTTGAGACCATAAATAAGCAGCTACACAAACTATCCTAAAAAATCTCGGATTAAAAAAATTTTAAATTTCAAAAAATTTCCTAATCTATTGCAACACTTACAGAAATATTTTGAAATTTAAATACAGAAACTTACTTCATAATCCAAATAAACTTTTCCTTTATTCTAGCTGCTGATCAAAACATGGAAACCTTCAAGAAATCCCAGAAAATAAAATCTTCCAACTTTGTAGATTTCAAAAGCATGATTCTTCTCTTTTGGAAAAGATTGAATTTCTAATTTAAATAAGATAAGGAAACTTACCCAAATTAGAAATTCCTTCTTAAAGGAAAAAAAAAAACACAAGATTACCTTCAAACAAAATTCTCGGAATATCCTAGAATTCAATCAAAACAGAAACTTCCAAGTCATATACCAAGACTATCTAATCTGCCAAGTCAACTTCATAAAATAAGGAGCAACTTTCTTGATTCGATACTGGTCATATCTTCAAAACGAATCAACAGTTTCAACACATAATGCAATACCCAAGAAAACACTACAAACTATTTGTCTTGTTTTTGTCTAACAAGCTTGCCATAAATGCCAACATACACACAAGGACCTAACACTTTAAAAAGCTGATTGGATCCTCAACAAAATTGTAGTTTAGGGTTGAAATCAATTCAAAAGTTTGGTGGATCAAAAGTAGAGCAAAACAACACCAAACTGCAATCACGTTCCTACCTGACATGCTTTAGTAGTTTGGCCATAACGTCCCCATTTTATATCATAATTGCATGATTCTTAAGGCATTAGAAAGATGAGATAAGATCTACAACTTTTGAAATTTGACCGAAAGCTGAATCAATCAGTAATCATGGCAAAATGGTCGGTGAAGTGAAGGGTTAAGATTTGGTTCAAATAGTCAAATATGTCTGCTTGACTTTAACCTGTTCTTAGTGGCTTCCACACATCCATCTTAATGGTTTTCAGACACTCCACATCTCCTATAAATAATGGTATGTAAGAAGCATTGGAGACAACTTGGTTATCATACTCAATTTCATTTTTTTTTTGCTCTTTTTTTTTGTTTTTTGTTGTAATCATCTTTTCCAACTTAAGTTCTTTTAATTTGAAGGTATGTTTATTTATATCTTAAACTTGTTTTCTTAGTTTATTATGTTTAGTTAATTTTCATTTTACTAAGGTGAACTGGTGAAGCTCTTGGTAAACAATGAGGAGAATTGTATAAATTCTTTGATGGTGCATATTATTGATTCATTTTTCTAATCAATACTGAAACTCTACTTATTAAGTGGTGGTCTTGATTCATATTAATGCACGTACTTTGGCATAACAAATACGTGGGTTCATTTAGACGTATGCCCGGTTATATTCTCATGATTATTCTAATGTGGAATCTGGACTTGTTGTAGATAAAGATTGGCACATCATGAATACTTGATCCCATAAACAAGTATTGGCGTTGATGATAATTAGAGAAATAAATTAGTTCAATTACATGAATGAGCTTCTATTGTTAAATTCTCTTATTGGAACCAACTTTGTATGTGGATTCCAATTGACTTACAAAAAGAGTTTTAGTTGTCGTTATTCGGTACACCTAGAGTGGATCCGCTAGCCTTAGCAAATCTTTTGTAACTTGAATATCGATCGTTCTATCCATAATTATCTCTTTACAGTTCTTTTAAATTTTAAGTTTATTATTTTGTCATCTATGATTAACTTTTTAGTGGGTTCGACCTTGTTGCTAATATTTCCTATACTCCAATAGAATATGGGAAACATGAGCAACGAGATCGAATCCACTAGGAAGTCAATCAAAGATGATAAAATTATAAATTTAAAAAGTAAAAAGAAAAAAATGTGAAGGGATAATTGTGTATAGAATGAAATTCAAATTACAAAAGATTTGCTAAGGTTAGCAGATCTACTCTTGGTACACCAAATTACAATAACTAAAACTCTTTCTGTAATTCAATTGGAATCCACACGCTAATGTGGTTCCAAAAGAAGAATTTAACGATAAAAGCTCATACAATTGTACTAATTTTCTCCAACCATATTCAACGCCAACACTTGTCCATGGGGTCAAGCATTCATGATCTTCAACAAATCTAGATTCAACCATAGAACAATTGGTGAGAATGAAATCGGAGATACGTCTAAATGGAACCATGTATTTGTTGTGCCGTAGTAGGTGCATAATGAATCAAGACTACCACTTAACAAGGGGATTTCAATTTGATTAAAAATATAAAACATTAAATGACATCAAAAGAGTTTAAACTTCTCCTTATTCTTTACCAAGAGCCTCATCTTTCACTTAGCAAAATGAAAATTAACTAAACATAATAAACTTAGAACAGCAACTATAAGAAATAGATAAACATATATTGAAACTAAAAAAACTTAGAGCTGTAAAAGATGATTACAACAAGAAAGAAAACAAGAGCAAAGAAAGAAAAATGAGCTTAAGTGTGATAATCATGTTGCCCTCAATGCTTTTTACGTACCCTTATTTATATGAGAAGTGGGGTGTGTGAAAGCCATTATGATAGGTGTATGAAAGCCACTAAGAATAGGGCAAAGTCAAGCAAACAAATTTGACTTTTTGAACCAAATTTTAACCCTCAATTCACCAACCATCTTGACAATGTTATGTATCGATTCAGCTTTTGGTGAAACTCAAAAGTTGTAGATCTTCCTCTTTTCATTCCAATGCCACAAGAATCATGCAATTGTGATATATTTTATGAAAGTTATGGCCGAAATACCCAAACATGTCAGGCAGAATGTGATTGCAGTTTGGTATTGTTGTGCTATAATTTTGGTCCACAAACATTTGAATTGGTCTGAACACCTAACTACAATTATGTGGAGGTTTCAATCAGCTTTCTACAGGTTCAAGAATCGCATTAATTATGGAAAGTTATGGCCATTTCCTATTCCTACATCATACGATCGGTTATTCCAAATTAAGAACTACTTTGTCTATTAAACCCAAGGCAACAATAATTGCTTAAGTTAGGGAAGGTAATGACGAAATAAGTGTAAGATGACTATTTTAACCCTTACTAAATGTACATTTTAAGTATTTATCATACCCCTAAGTAGCTTGATACTAGTCCCTAGCAATTAAAGCGTTAGTGTTTGTTTTAAACTTTCAAATTTACATCCAAGATAATTATCATTCTTCTTCTTTGATCTAATCAAATAGAAAAAATCTTATTCAAAGCTTCATTTTTAGTATATCTGCTATATACCTTCTAGGCAAGATATGAATAAACCTTCTCTATTTTGGTGTGCTCAAGACGACAACGCATTTATATATATGGAGCTTGATCAGAAACAACAAAACTCATTCTTATGTTTCGTTAAGGTTAACTTCCTTGCGTAGAGGTAATTTCACATATTTTTTTTAATTTAATATGTATATATATAAATCAAAGGAATGATACATCTTTAAACCATATGTAGAGAGCATTAGGATAATGACTCCGAGACTAGGTGTTAGGACATGCCTACGAGCTTAGTTACTCGGGTTGCAGATGCTTGACTAAATACGACTCTAGTAGATAATTCTATGTTTGATTCCCTTAAGCTTTCCCCTTAATCCATGAAACGAGTGTTGGGTTAATAACACCTAGACCATGCAGTTGGGTATTACGTACTCAGACACCCCATCTGACTATTTCTTTTTTTTTTTTTTTGTTTTTTGTTTTTAATTTTCCTCCTCCCTTAGCTGTAACCTTTATAAATGCGTTTCAATAAAATAGAAAAAAGAAAAAAAAAATCCCTCTTTACACAGTCAAGACCTTCATCTAAATGTTGTTTCCTAAATCTAAAACAAAATGGTGGTGTGTTTCAAGAGTAAAAGAAATACCCCTTACACTGCATCCTTATTCTAAAAGTTGTTAGAAAAAATTTCCACTCTTCATGTTTTCTTTTTTTTTTTTTTTTTTGGTTAGTACTAATATTCTACGTGGATTTATTCACCACACCAACCAACCAGATTGGGGCATTGTCCTCAATCTCAAAATATAGATATAGGAAGAGTATAGAAGACATTACCTGAAGCAAAAGTAATTTAAAAGAAGAATTTGAAACAAACTTAAACAGACAAAACTAAGACAACTGTATGTTATGGAGAAATGCTAAAGTAACTTGTTTTATCACTCTCTTTGTCCTCACATTCTGGAGATAAGGCTTCGTCTGTAGATTATGGTTCTTATTTATTTTTTACAATTTTCACTCTCTTGACTGCGTTAACCGTCCCTCAGGTCCTTTAATATGAAATTCTAATTATTTCAATAAATGATCACCTGAACTTCATTCGAAGTCCCATTTGGGTTGCTTACTTAAAATTTTTTAATATATATATATATATATATATATTCTCAAACTTTACTCGTATCTATCAGTTTGCTTCAGTTTTAGCCCTCAATCAGATTAGTGTGAAAAAGAAAATGGCACATGCAAGCGAGATTAAAAGGAAGTTGAAATAGAATATAACACTTTGCAAATGAAATATCGTTCATATTAAATATTTATTCTAATCTTTAAAATCAACTTACGAAAGGGCTGAAAGTGAAATAAACTGACATATCAAAATTTATTAATTTAAGTCATTTTAAAGGTGAGTGACTATAGTGAGATTAGGGTATCATCTTGAGATTGAGCTAAAATATAAAATTAGTTAAACATCGTTACAGTAATTAATAAATTAGCTTAAAAGAATACAAATAAGTACTCGAAAAACTTGAATATGTAATATGCTTTGTCATTTAGTCTTTTTTTCCCGTCGCCTAAAGGGTAAAGCACATGCAACGTTTGACTTTCACAATAAATGTATTGATATTTTACTTCTAAAATTTAGGGTTGTCTCCCTAGCTTTGTTTTCTTTGTACAAGTTTTGTATTTATTAATCTGTTCCTTATGGATAACTAATTGAAAAGTTGAATAGTCTGCTACGTCTGTTTATATTATTTCAAAGTGTTAAAAAAAAAAAAAACGAGTTTCATATGTTTTTGAATAGTTCATTTTTGACAATTAAATTATCAAACCAAACAAGCAATCAACGATTTTTTAAAAAAATATATATTACATAAATATATATATATGTTCAATAATTATAGTGTAGAAGTCAGGATATTGTAGCTAAATGGAAGATGACCATTAAAATTATTTTTGTTACGCGGAAAACGGTGGGAAAGGAAAAAATAAAATGAATTGGAAATGGAAAAAAATGTGAGAATTAGCACAATTAGAAAGGGTGGAGATATAGACAAGCAAAAAAATAATAATAATAATTAAAAAAGGAGAAATTTTAAGGCTTTTCTTTAAACTGAGGAAGATCGTGTAATAAAAATAATAATCAAAGGAAATTTTAAAAAAAATCTCAAAAGGGGAATTTTTTTTTTAAACACTGATAAAAACCATTCTCTCTTTTTATTACGTAATATATAGATAATAAATAACAGATTTATGAGGTGGAAAAATGTTAGATCTTTCACTTTGACCACGTTCAGAAAAGCTGAATAAGAAATGCTTCTTACCCAAAAAAAAAAAAAAAAACTATAGTATGAGTTTGGATGATTGGTAAATTGAGTAGTATTGTAGGAGGAGATAAACCGACAACAGGTTAAAAAAAAAAATGGATACATTGAATAAATAATAAACTAACGCAAATATTAAATGACTTAAATATTAAAGAAGAAAAGAAGACGTCAATTTTTTTTATTTTAAAATTTGTGAAAAAAAAGTGGACCTGGATCCACTAAATGTGGGGGCCACGCATCAGTGTTGGAGTTGTACAGGATTACTCAATGATTAAAGACTCTTCAACCAAACCATGTTGACATTGAGAACTTAATTGGACAACGCGGAAACTTGCATCCGTCTGCGAATTGCTGGCTTTCTTAGCCTTTCAAGGTCAAGGTCTTCAATCTTCTCTTCACTTTATTATTTTCTTGGATTCTTACCAAACTTTTATATGCTTCTAAAATCTAAAGTCATTTCTTAAAATAAATAAATGAGTAAAATCTTAAAGTCTACCCCAAATCAAAACAGTAAAATGACAAGAAATTAAATTTCCTTAATACCTCCACCTTAGAGCATCTCGAACGAATTATTGAATATATCTGTCAAAATAGAAAAAAAAAATTCTACATTTACATTAAAAAACTGTTATTCAATAGAGTGTTATCTTTATTGATAAATTCAATGAGTGCTAAACTTAATGATAAATTTATCATCAAGTATAACAGATGTTAAATTTATAATGTTAAAAACGTGATTTCCGAGTAAACAAAGATCATATTATGATGTGGTTTTGTCAAAATCTCATTGTAATGTTAGGGAGTGCTAGTGCTCATTACTAATTTCCACAAGGTTGAATTTATAGATGTACGAGGCTTAAAATTAAATATATCTCATAAAGTCCACAAAACTATCTGTAACGACTTGAATCCCACTTATTAAAAAGAGGATCAAAAACTAGGACATAATTCTATGGAATCGTTTGGAGGAAGTTTTGGAAATATAATTTTGAATTAGAAATAAGTACTTTTGAAAATGTGTGTTTGAAGAAAAAAATTTATTTGAAGTGAAAAAAATATAAAATCTTAGAATACGTTTCGAAAAAAATAACAATTAGATTTTGTAATTCTATGTAATTTATAAATAAAAAAAAAACTCATTTTAACTTTAAATACTAAAGTTATGGATTTTTAAAATTGAGTTTATTGTAGATATTTGAAGATGTTAATAGTAAAAAGTAATTTTCAATTGAAGAAAAAAAAGGAAAGAAACATCTGGAGACCAGAAGATTAGATGTCAGATGCGTGTTTACTAATGAGTAATCCAATTTGAGAAAAAAAAAAATTTTAATTCCTGATTTTAAATTCCAGTGTTTATTTTTGTATTTGAGAATTAAATGACGTAAGTCTTACCTAAAAATAAGGAATTAATTTCCTTGATAAGGGGAAACTTATATCCCACTTACTACCTATGGAATTAAATTCCTTCCCCTAAAAAATAATAAGTAACTAACTCTATGCCAAATATACCCTAGTTCTTATTTAATTGTTTTTTTATTTAGGTATAATTTCGTAACTACATAACGTAAAGATATTCTCAATTCTTCTAATTTTTTAGAAAGTAAATAGTATAATCGGAATTTAATTCTTCAAGTAAATAGATTTTTTGATAGATTAATAAACATTTTGATCTAATTCTGAAATTTAATTCCATGTAATTTAATTTTTTTTATGAAATTATTTTTTTATTTTTAGAATTCCTAATGAGTAACGTGTCTAGGGACTCTAAATTGTCCATTATTAGCCTGTTTTATATTTTTTATTTACTTTTTTTTTCACATGTTTGTTTTTTTTTTTTTTCCTTTTCATTCTTTTTTTTTTTTTGGGGTTAGTTTATTGCTCTTTTGTTTAGTTTTTTTTTCCCACTAATTTTGTGTCGGTAATTGTACTAAATAACATATTTTAATATCCTAATTAAATATTATGGCATATTTTTAGAAGTTAGGAACAAAATAGCATATTCAGTTCATTTTTTCCCTCAAATTACATATCTACCCCTGTCTCCCGAGTTCCTCCCTGTGTTTGCTTCAAGCAGAGTCACTATTCTTCTTCAGTGACGGGGACTGCTCCAGAGACGTTTCTGATCTCCCCAATGATTGGAAGTTCTCGATCTTCCAGGTAGCGGTGGCAATTCGTGTTACATGTCGGATTCGTGTCGTGTTAGAACCATGTCGAATTTTTTCTTTCCCAAACCGAACACGACCCATGACACGAAAATGACTCGAAACCGCGACACGAACACGATACGAACTCGTAATGGCTTGACATGACACGAACCGAACTTGACCCACAAAACGAAATTGACCCGTGACAAGAAATTAACCCACAATATGAAATTTATCCGAAATTGACACGAACTTGACACGAAATTCGGGTTGGACCCAAAATTGACCCGAATTGATCCGAAATTGACATGAAAAAAATGGGTAATGTTCAGCTTCTACGAGTCTAACCCGAACACGATCTGTTTTTTCCATATCAATTTTGAGTGACCCGAATCTGACCCACACCTTATCTTTTCTAACTCAAACCCGTGAAATTTATGTCGTTTTCGAGTCGTATCGTCGTATCGCGATCTTTATTGCCACCCTTACTTCTTGGTGACTGAAGGCACAATCTCCTCGGCGAGTGAAGTGCGTTAAATCAGAAAGATCTTCCAAGCTCTCGCTTAGTGTTCTCCCCAAAAATAGAGACAAGTTGCAACTGAACAGCAAGAGTCCTCTTCCTTCGATTCTCTGAGATCACTACGCTCGGATTCTATGTTTCCCCTACCCGATTTCAATCTCCAATGATCTTCCATGCAACGGTGTCCGATCTCTGGCGTCGAGCTTTGGTGTCAACTTCAGCGAAGAAGATCTTATTTTCTCAAGCGATGGGCTCGCCATCTTCTCCGATGGTAGCAATGGTAGCTCCTGATTAGATCTAGGGTTTTGTGGCCTGATTTTAGAATTTTTTGGTTTTTATTAATATTTTAAAAAAAATTATAGGTAAAAGTTGTAATCTTTTAATTTTATTTGAAATACTCTATGTTAAAATTTAATTATTTTTAACAAAATTCAATAATATAATTTTTTGTTATAATTTTTGAAATTTATCACGTATTTACCATTATATATAGTAAATACTTGTATTTACTAGTAAATTCATGTATTTTCTAGAAAATATATGACATATTAACTACATAAAATTTTACAAATATTCTTTAATTAATATAGTAAATCCAAGTATTTACTTATAAATATGGATAGTTACTGGTAAATCTAGTTCATATAAATTACGTAAAATTTATATAATTGTGTAAATGCAGTAAATCTAAATATTTACTTATAATAAAGAGAATAAAAATAATGTAAATATTATGATTTACTATAACAAATATTATGTAAATATGGTAAATAAAAGTATATACTTGTACTAGTACTGAATTTATTAGTAAATACCGATTTTACTACTAAAATTATCTCAAACTAAGTACTATATTTCCAAGTAAATAAATTATTTATTAGGAAAATAATTCATAACACTAGACAATGTAAGTAAAACATAGGATTAATAGAGTTATCATAAAATATTTTATATTTACATGTAAATAACATGTTTATTTAAAAAAAAACGCATGATAAAAAAATCAGGTAACTAAAGATTTACTTTAAAAAAAAAACGCAATTTACTAGTAAACATCACTGTTTACGGGAAAATATCAAGTTATAGGTAATAAGGTAAATATTATTAATAAAATGTTAGATTTACAAACAAATACCTAGTTTTACTACATTTATTAGTAAATAGTGGATTTATCAGTAAATATTAGATTTACAAGTTAATACCTGTAAAAAAATTTCTTTACATTTTCTCAAAAAGCCCCAATTTATTAAAAATATTCAAATTACACAATTTTCTTTACATTTTCTTCAAAAGCCCCAATTTACTAAAAATCTTAAAATAACCCCAAATTGAAAATACCCTAACCCATTCCAACCCAAATCGTCGTCGTCACTGTAGCCATTCATTGAGATCCATCTATGCGGGCCTTCGATTGAAGACGATGACGAGTTCGACGGAGATTGTTGAGCCAGTCAACGGAGGAATCGTGAGATTCTAGCACGATTCTCCTTTTTTTTTTATGATGTTTCAGCTATCGCAGGAGGCATGGTCACGACTTTCACCGTCGGAAGGCTTCGTCTTGGGCACCCTGATTTCATTTGTGATGACATCGGAGTTTGTATGGTGACGGCGACAGGATTGGTACGATAAAAGATGGTCGAGGGTATTTTTGAAACTTTTTAAATATTAAAATCAAAATATACTATAATTTTCTACATTTGTAAATCTTACTATTTTATTAAATCTTAAACTTTTATTATGCTTTTTGGACTATTCACCTTTTTTGTGAGGTTTTTCCGATAAAATTGCATGTGCTACACGACACCCAGTGCGACAATCTCTCTGTAAGACCGTAAGAATATCATAAGATGCCTGTTGGTCAGCAACGTTGACACGTAATCAAAGCGTGCTATAGCAATATTCGACACATGTTTCACGTTTAAAAAGTTATTATTGATGGAAGCCAAGAACGTGACACCTGTTTTGTAATCTTTTTTTTTTTTTTAGGTTACGTGTTTCTTTAATCCTGTTCTGTGTCTATCTGACAACTGGACTTCTGAACACACTAGGGTCTACGTGTCTACTAAATTTTCTAACGTGGACAGATACTAAATTCACGGTGACTAATCAAAATTCGACACGTGGAACTTAATCCTTGGTATTTAAAGTTTTCCTTGGAAGATAGATATGTTGTGGTGGGATTGATTAGCTTCACGGTAACAGATGTGTTTTTGATGATTGGATTCGGCTATTTTTTTTCCCTTTACTTTCATGTCTCTTTTAACTCAATAATATTTAAATTTAACTCTAATTAAATTATATTTTTTATCTTAATTTTTATATTTTTTTAAAAATTAAAAAAATTTATAATTAATTTTTTTAAAATCAACCATTAATTTAAAATTTTGATATTCAATTAACATACTAAATGAAGACTTAGTGATATTATCACAAGAAATTTTAATTGATTTGATAATTAACATATGGTAATTTTTTTTAATAAAAAAAGTAAATTACTTGTTCAGTTTATAATCCTTCTATAAAATCACTATTTAATCTTCATCTTTTGGACTAGATCCTATTTGACATTACTTTTGGAGATTGCTCTTAGATTATTAAAGAGTTTATTGCAGATTAAAGGTATTTATTCAAAGTTTTTTTGTCTAGCAGATTCTAAAAATTACTGCAACACAACAGAATTTGAGAAGCGTGCTAATAGTTGCTTCTACACAGTTGTTTATGTTGCCATTATACAAATTTGCAAAAATATTCTAAGCTATAAATAATAATTTCAAAGGAGAATAGTCCAAAAAACATAATCAAAATTTAAGATTTAACAAAATTGCAGGTTTGAAAAGATATAAAACTATCGCATATAAAGATTTCAAAGTTTACAAAATTTCGAAAATGCCCTCAACCATTCTTCTCTCCCAAAACTCACTTCTGTCTTTGGCATCATCTCAGGCAAAATCACATTGCCCAAGACAGAGCCTCGCGACGGAGACAATCGCTAACAAGCCTCGCGCGACAGCCCAAAGATCACCAAAAACGAGAGAGAATTTTGCGATTCCTCCGGCAACATCCCCATATCGTGATAATCTCCGATGATGGGCTCGACAATCTCCGTCGGAAGACTCTCCTCCTCCTCCTCCTCGTCAGCAGAAGGCTAGATCTTTATTGAGACTAGATCGTGATTTCGCGAAACGTTGCTCGGATTTCTGGCAACAGCGTGACGTATAGGCAACGACATGGCTTAGTGATGGCGCCAATTTGGATGGGATTGGATTAGGGTTTTTTCAATTTGGGGTAATATTAGGAGTTTTAGTAAACTGAGGCTTTGTAAGAATATGTTAATTAATGTGCAAATTAAAATTTTTGACCCAAAAAAATTTAAAAATGAAAATAAAATTTAAAAAGTGAAAAATTAAATCTTATTATCTACTAGTAAATAGAGCATTTAAAAGTAAACATAGAATTTTCGTTGTTTAAAAAATTATCAATTTATCAAATAAATAACATATTTTTTTTAAGTAAATCTTAGTATTTTCTTGTAAATCTAATATTTAGCAGTAACTTCAGTATTTACTGATAAACATGGTAAAACTAAGTATTTATAAATAAATTCAGTACTTTATTAGTGAAATCTAATACATATATACTAAAATAGATTTAGTAAGTAAATAACATACAAAATCAGCAAAATATAATTATTTACCTCTACATAATGATATTTACGTTAATATTTATAACTTGATATAACCTAGTAAATTGAATCATTTTTTATAGTAAATCCTTAGTAAATAATATACAAAATCAGTAAATTTGATTATTTACCAGTAAATAATGATATTTACGTGAATTTTCTTTAACTTGATATTTACCAATAAATTGAGTTTTTTTTTATAATAAATTATTTATCTACCTGATTTTTTTTTTTTTAGAATTCTAGTTTTTTTTAATAATATGTTATTTACATATAAATCTAAATATTTTATGATAAATCTATTAATCCTACTTTTTCACTTACATTGTCTTTGCGACATATAAAATTATTTTTCCTAATAAATAAATTTATTTACTTGGAAATATAGTATTTACTTTTGAGATGATTTTAGTTGTACATCTGATATTTATTAATAAATATAATACTCACTAGTAAATCTGGATATTTACTTTATTTTCATTTTTTATTATTAATAAATACTTGGATTTACTATATTTATACAATTTTCTAAAATTTTTGGTAGTTAATTTGTACAAGATTTATTAGTAAATACCTGGATTTACTAGTATGTACTTAGATTTACCATATTTACAAAACATTTGTAACATTTTTAGTGATAAACATGTACTAGATTTACTAGTAAATACTCGGACTTACTTATATAATGATAAGTACATGATTAATTACAAAAATAGTAACAACATATATTACTATCTAATTATTTTTACAATAAATCCCTCAAAACTAAATACTTTTAAACGAGGCCCCAAAAATATACCATACTTCCCTTTAAACCTTACCCTAATTGTTCAACCCCTAAAATTGCCACCGCTATAGGAGGAGATAGCAGCTCCATTGCCGAAAATTGAAGGAGAACATAAGCCGGCATGCAAAAAGAAAACAACAAACCTTGAATCAAAGTTAGATGATACCTCCGATACTGGAAATTGAGGGAGATCGCGAGGCCTGCAAAAGAACAACAAACCCAACCCTAGCGCCATCGAAGTCCATGGTCGAAGATTGGAGGCCGTCATCATGTAGAAAAAATGGGTAATTTATGCAGTAGAATTTTTAAAAAATTTCTTAAAGTTTTACTAACTCATGTTACTATATACAATAAATTATTCTACAATCTACGTATATTGAGAGAAGACAACATGACTGCCGAAGGATGTGATCAGAGAGAGCTTAAACCAACTATCCTTCTTTATTATTCTCCAATTCCTGGATAGTAGAGTGTGCGGGCACTCGGTCTCTCGATCAATATTTGTGCTTGGCTTTATGCTGCCAACCACCCATAACTCTTGCAACTTATTATTACTATAATGGGATAATAAAAATAAGCTCGCTCACCTTAGAGTCCATAGTCTAATAAAATAGGAGCATCTGTGGTCTTATTTCTAGTGAATGGACTGGGTGGAATTTGAATTTGAATAGGACTAGGAGATTCAAAATTTGATTCAAATTTTTTATCTCCAATTATCATATTATTTTATCTCCATGGATAATATTCCATAACTCAATTTAAATTCAATATAAAATCATGATAACTTTATTTGAATTAAAAAATTATGTAATAATTATTCAAATAAAATTAATTAGGAGAAATCTTTCATTCCATTATCCTCATAAAAACACCTACACCTACACAAGGTAAACTAGGATAATATTTTGTTTCAATTTTAAATTCAAATAGGATAATTACCATATTTAATTTAAAATATTGATTTAATTAAGATTATCTAGATATTTAAATTAATTACCCAAATAATTAATTTATCCATATTTCTTAATTTCAATTAATCCCATATTTATCACAAAAAATAAATCTAATTAATTCAAATTTCAAATTTTATCTTTAAATAAATATTTTCCAACTAATATTTATCTAATTAATTAATGAAAACAATTATCATTCTACTTTTAGCAGAAAAAAATTGCCTACATCTTGTGGGAGGAATTTCTGGATTTTCTCTCACTAAGTCCAGAATAAAGCCATAATGAAATCCAATGATACCATTGATTAAGGAATTACATTAAGCTAGTAAAAGGACCATTTGACATATATAATATGGACTCTATAATATGTATTAATTATTCTATATCTAATTAATTATCGAGTCCAGACACCACACTTATCACGAGTCTCCCTTTGAGTGATCACGCACGATTGCCGATTACGTAACCAGTGTTAGCCGCAGTCAATGACCTTGCATATATATAACACCCTCATGATTCCATGACAATTAAAATAGAGTCCATTTACCTTTGATCACGCTATCTAAGATCCATTATATATCCACAGAAATGAATTACACAATGATAATTGTCATTTCTAGCAATGACCGAGACCCACCTATTTCCATCATATAAGTCATTAAATGAAACATTTTTCTTTATGGGAGCATGTCCATACTATATGCAAGACACGTCGAAGTGTCATAGCCATCGATCCATCATACAAGCCAGGCTAGAGAAGCTTAGCCTTAGGTTCGAGCACAGCTCAGACCTGTCCTCAGTCCGGAAAGGACAGTTGCATAAGAACTCAAAGTGAATAATCTAGCTACAGACTATATATTAATATACGGTCCAGCCATATACCACCACATAGACAATATATCTATGTCTCTACTGAGAGTCGGCTCGCTCCAGATGATCAGATAACCATATCTAATTGACTTTAGACAGCATAATAGTTTTCTATGAGTTAAATGCTCACTCTAACCCCATAGACTATGGACTATAGATTAGGCTACTACATTAAAACGTTGCTTCTCACATATAAAAATCATGTATGCAACATTCTAATAGTTAAACACCAGTCGTCAATGAGCCATATTACTTACATTACGTTAACATGTAAATCTAAATAAGGATAGTATAGTAAGATGTAATGAAAAATCTCAATGTATATAATAGTTCAAATATGATACAGATCAATGACCACTCTAGGCATTCCTGACACATCACCGTCACTGAGGAAGCTTGTCAAACTCGTCGCCTCTTCGTCGTGACTTGCGATTTGCATGTTCGCCAGAGCTTAGTGGCCAGAGCTCATTGCAACCACAAATCCATATATGGTCGTCACATCGCTGATATCCTCAACCATCATAACGAGATCCACCGACACGACAGCAGTCGCCATCACGTCACCAAGATCCTTCGTCTGCCATCGAGTCTGTGTTAAGTGAGAGGGAGGAGGAAGTCGAGTCTAGAGAGAGAGGAAGGAGTCTGTAGAGAGAGAGTGTGAGAGAAGCAAGAATTTAGAGAGGGAGAGAGAGTATAGAGAGAGAAATATATAAGGGAAAAAAGGGAAAGAGAGTGAGGAGAGAGAAAAAGCGTAAAATGAGAAACCAATAAATCTATTTTAATTGAATAAAAAAATATGCTATAACGTATCATCATTTTAAATATATGCTATAATTTTCATTAGTACCTTTTAAATATGCTATATGGTATAATTACCATAATTTCAATATACCCACTTTACTTATCTTCATAACGAATACTGAAACTATATTCCATTTTTGTTTGAAAATTATTAAATTATAAATTCTTTTCCTCTTAAAAAAATATTAATGTTGAGATATGTCATTGATGCATCTTGGTGTTAATGTCGTTATACGTTTGCAAAACAATTTTATTCATAGTTTACCAAACACCTTAAATTCTGATTATGGTATTCACAGTAGCTTTGAAAAAAATTTCACCAAACATCTATCAGCTTCTAAACACAATAACTTTGGACCCATAGTATATCTACAACAAATTTCCACAGCACAATACTGTCAAACTGGTCCAAAAACAGATCTTAAATTCTTTAAAATAGTGCAATTTGATCCCTTTTATTAATAAAGACTGAAATAAGATAAAATAAATCACATGTATAATATATGTAAGTTAAATCATTTAAATATTTTCTCTTTCATACTTATATTTAAGTAATGTTAGGTAGGTGACTCAAATTAGTTTTGGATAAGTTTCTGTTTTATAAGTTTAGGAAAGTTTTAATTTTGTATCCCATTGAGAGGTTATAAATAGGTCTATTGTGTTTAGGTGTGCATGTGATCAGAAAAATAGAGAGAGTGTGTATCTATTTTTAAGAGAAAGTGAGAAGAGAGTTAGGCAAAGGGTATAAGGGGTTTTGGGTACATTACTACAAAATGTCGATTCCACGACGATTTTTAACCGTCGTGGAAGGTATCCACGACGGTTCTCCAACCGTCGTGGAATCCAGAGTCGTAGAATCTTTTAATATTCCACGACGGTCTTTTTCCTATCGTGGAATAGGTAAAATAGGGCCAAAAAATGGATAATTTAACAACATACCACGACGGTTTTTGGTAAACAAAACCGTCGTGGAATTAAATCTAACACGACGGTTTTTATGGAAAACCATCGTGGTACGTAAAATACCACGACGGTTTAGAATCTTCACCATCGTGGTAGACAGACGTATCACGACAGTTTATATTAGCCACCGTCGTGGTAGTGTTACATACCACGACGGTGAATTTATGTACAGTTGAAACCGTCGTGGTATGTAGTATACCACGACGGTTACTATAAGTCACCGTCGTGGTATACAACATACCACGATGGTGACTTGACAAAATCCGTCGCCGTAGACTGACGTACCACGATGGTTTATGTAAGCCACCATCGTGGTAGTTCTCCTTACCACGATGGTGGCTCTATGCAAAGTTGAAACTGTCATGGTATATTGGCCTACCACGACGGTTTCTATATTCCACCGTCGTGGTAGGTGATGTACCACGACGGTGCATCTATAAACTGTCGTGGTATACGTACTTCCACGACGGTTCTGTTGAAAACCGCCGTGGTATGTTATCAAGTAAACAAAAAAAAATACCAATTCGTCCAATTTAATACCAGTTCATTTATTCATAACAAGAAAAAATTACATAGCCAAGAATAAAATTATAACAAAACTGATATGGCAAATAAAATGTCATAATGTACAATAATAATTAATACAACGCCTATACAAAATTTATCGTCATGCTTTGATCAATATTGTATGAAGCGCATGACATATGTAAATCCACTCTTGCCTAACCAAATTAAAATCAGCTTCAGTATAAGAAGTCTTATTTTGAAGTAAGGCAAGTCCATCGACGGTCAACGTTATTTCCCACATGAACCCCAATACAAAATAGCCGCACTGCACATTTCCTTGTTGTATAGGACATCGAGCAGTCTGAATCAACGTCTGGCAGTTGCATCGCTTTGTTATTCCTCGTCCCACCAACAACTTCCAATCGTTTAGTACCCTAACAATTTAACAAAGATCAATACATCTGGAACTACAATCTTGGAATGTCAAATCATTAATATAAATATCAAAGAATACTTACAACGTAATTAGCTGTTGAAAATCTTCACCTGGATCATTTCCAAGAGGATTAAAATAGAGGACCGAGTTATCCCACGGATTAATAACAGCCAATATCCAATGTTGGCCGCTGTTATATGGCATGAGAACAAGGCTTCCCCTTGGTGTGTTTGTTATGATCCGGATGATATTGTCGGCTCTCTCTCTAATGTACGCTACGCGATCTACATTCTGTTGCACTGGCGAGACAAGGAATGGAGAAATAAACTCGTAACACTGATCCATTCCTGCTCTTGCACAACAATTCGCTAGATAGCTACAAAATAATTAAGTCAAACTTGTTTCCCTAAAATCAACATATATATGTATCACCATTCTAATTGGAATAATAAGTCTTGTTTAAAGAAAAAACCATTATCTGATGTAAACTATTATACTGCTTGCACTTATTTGTTTAAAGGAAATGAAATGGTATACATCTTCATACCCAATATATATGGGCATGTCATCACCATTGACGGACTGTTGTTGTGGACACGTAATCTGAGTACCGTCACTCAAGGAACTTTATGCGTAGTCAGCCAGCGGTCTCATATCAACGGTAATTTCATCAAAGTCAAACGTCAGTATTTCTTCACCAGTTTGTTGTTGGACCTCCGGTTCTGACTGTGGTTTCTTCCTCTCGGCTCTCTTCTTTATTCGTTTGGTTCCCTTTGCAGTAGGCTTGGGAGCTTGACTGGGACCTCGACTGGCCTGGCTTAAACTGGTTTGAAGGACGACGTTTTTTCTTGGCCACGCAACAAACCCCCCGATAGCCTCTTCAATATAGGTGGCTTCATCCGTCGGAATCGGAAAGTGCACGTTTTATTTTTGGGACACTAATTGTCACACGCACATTCCACTCGCCTAAAGGAATCCCATGGACTGTGTCGGTTGGAACACAGTCCATGTATGCCCTGCCCATTGCAACCAGAATATCTCTACCATTAATGACATCAGTCAAGAAAAGCTAGCATTCCTTACTTGCATTAGGCATGGGCTGCTGATTCGATGTGTCGGCTTCTTTCTCATTGAGGGTGCAACTATCCTTGAAACTGTTATGTTGATCAACAGTAGGTGTGGTTACATCCTCAGCCATCGTCTCACAGTTGATACCATGCTTCGCACAAAGTTCCTGAACCGTTCTTTCCAAGGCAGCCAACTGTCGTTTCATATAGGAGACTTCAGGATTCTCCCTTGATATATTCATAGCATTGTAGTATTGCGCCTGCTTGATAAATTTTGATTGCCCACGAAGACGATCAGAATGCTCGGCATTGCCCAAAGACTTGGTCAAAATATCCTCTGTACCCACGGATTCGAAGCTTCCTTGCGTCTCTTATTGTGTTAAATCGTCCTATAACAATTACATAATATGTTATTGAGCTCGTAAATGTAATGGAGACAATCTTACTCTATATTTGAAATAGAATCCATATACTTACTATTGTTTCACCAATAATTTTAATCGACGGATTCTTGTACTCTCCATCGGGTTTGAACCGCGTGTCCCGTCAAATAAAATGTCGGGTAGCATATTCCCCGTCTTTTCGAACTGCAATTTAGTAATTAAAGTTAGTAAACATAAATAAAACACGTAATGTCAATTAACCTAAATAGACTTGAAGCTTTTTGGCCAATTAATTAACGTATGATTTATTGATCACGTTTTCTATATCCGTCTCGGCATGTAGTAGATCCGTATTTGCTCTTTTTCCTTATCTAACTTCCTTGTTGGGAAAGCCTGTTGAAATTGGCCGTTCGTCGATAGGTAATAAACCTTTCCCAATCGTCCTGGCCAATGGTTGGGTAATTTTGAACCACTTTAGCCAGTCGTTGCTAAACAGTTTATTCACCAATATTATCCCTAACAAAGGCTTGGTAAAGATCATATCTAAAACCCTTCACTGACTCCCCACAGGACTTCAAAACTTGTTTTCTGTGCGATTCGTCAACAGTGAATGAAGTTACAACTTCCAACCACGCTCGTTCTTTTCTCGGTTCCAAATCGGCACTTCTGAAGTCAGCAATTAATAATATTAGGATTAATAACTATTTATATGTAACTTTAGATGCAAACTTGGTATTATTCTTGAAAATCCATATGGAGAGCAAGTTGCTACACTTTTCGCAGAAAATGCAGAACATTTTCAGTTATTCAGCATATAAAATTATAAAACAATCCAGAGATGTAAGCTTTATAGTTATTAATATATTATCATCAACTTATTAATCATTGTTTTTAAATTTAATATTTTTACATAAATTTACAATATTGCATTTATTACAGGACACAAGAAATATGTCGAGAAATTTAGCAAGAACTCCAAATAACAAAAATACATAATGCATTTGGAGATCTCAAAGGCAGAATATTTGAACGGCACACAATGTGTATTTACTGTTAATCATATTTTTGATGTACCAGAAGAAACACTACCTACAACTGTCAGTAGGAAAAAGAAAACAGTCTTAAGTTTTATTTCATTGTAACTTACTGTATATATAATATCTTCTCTTTCTTTTTTTTTTTTTCTTTTGTTCTTAATGTTGTTCTTCTTCATATCTACTCATTAAATTATTTAGTAAATGATAAATTAGATAAATATTATGTTTTATTATACTATTTTATTAATATTATAATAACTTTTTAATCATTGTTTTCAAATTTAATGTTTTTAAAAACATAAATTTACTATATTTACTACACAACATAAAAAAAATTCTGAAATATCTAAAAAATTCACCTTTGACAGTAATATATGGTGTATATGTACTCATATTCACTCATTTTTAATAATAAATAATCTTAAACATATATTTACATATTAACAATTTTACAATCAATTAATAAATTTACAATAAATTAATAAACATCTAAATTAATAAATTTACAACAAATTAATAAACATATATACTAATATCTATATATACTTAAACATATATTTATATATAAATAATTTCACAATCAATTAAGAAACTTACTAAACAAACCGGCACGTGATTTGCACGTGCACATCACCTAGTCTTAATAAATGACCTTATTGAGAAAACTCGACTTGAACAGCAATGAGAGCATGGGCAAAACCAAAATCTCTGAAAATTGTGGTCACAAATTTAACGGATAGAAAAATATCTAAACTAAAACTTGTTCATTAATAATTTTATATTGGGAGATTTTATTTGCACATATAATATTAATAAATACCTACACAAAATCATTAAAGATTCTTATTATACTTTTATATTACTTTTTATAAAATAATTAAAAGAATACACCACATTAACTATAAATGAAAATAATTTTTTTTTTTAAGAAACAAAAAAAATCTTACAATTTAATTAACGATAATTTCATTTATAAATTCTAAATTGTTATTCATCATTTTTTTTTCTTAAGAAATTTTTATAACTACATGAAAAATTTTAAAAGATGATTCAAGTGGAACAAAACTAAAAGAAATCATGTTTCTTGAAGAGCCAACAACTATATGTTAAAGTACGTATTTTTAATTTTTTGATTCATTAATATAATTTTTTTTTTTTTGCTTTTAGTATTTGAAAATGATTATTTGTCGGTTTTTTTAATACATTCTTCTTTTATTTATTATTTATTACTAAGTTCGTTTATGTGATTCTATACATACATACATACATATATATATATATTTTAAATGTAGGATGACTTGATTTTGACTAGGACAGTTTTTGAGTTTTTCTTCTTGTCTTAAAGGGTTTTTTTTTTTTTTTTTACTGATTAAATTTTAAATCATTTTGTTAGAAGTGATGTTGCCACAAAAAAAAAAAAAAAATTTCGTTTCATTGTTTTTTAGAGATACTTTATGCTTTATTTTTGAGAAATAAAAAGTATTTTTTTCCTTATTGAGATTTGTTAATTTATTTTAATAAAACAAACTAAAATTAAAAAAGAAGTTGGTGTATGAGAAATTTAAATCTGGTATAATATAAAAAGTGTCTATAAAAGGGATAAATTTACCATTTTTCTGTTAAGAAACATTTATTAATTTGGGGTATTTATAATCTTGTGGGTACAAATACAACCACTCTTATATATCATACTTAACAGAATTTGACTTGAATATTTTTTTTTTCTACAAACCTAATGTGCAGAACCAAATATATATAGAAGTTACAACACATAATGGACCTAATTGAATGCCATGAAGAACTCGAGGAAAAAACAAAATTATTTGCAAACCAAGTTTCTCACCAGGCACATCAATGTGATATGATCAATTAGACTCCGATGCTTAAATTTGTAAAGAAGAAAAAAGAATTTTGGAAAATCATAAATGTTTTTTTTTTTTTTGGAAGTGCCTATGGTCTGATAACTTGACCCATTGTTTGAGCGCAGTTGTATGTTTAGAATTGTCGTTTCTCAAGAAAATACAATTGATGATGGTTTTTTTTGGCAGAAATCCTCATCTTACGTGTGTTAGATCTTACGATGATTCATACAAATGAAATAGCGAATATATCCATTGTAATTCTTAAAAAAAAAAAAATTAATAATAAATGTTGTTTTTCCAATTTTTTTTTCCGTTAATTGGTGACCAACATGTTAATTTAAACAACCCAAATTTAACATGACCTTATTTGGTAGAGTTTTCTAAAAGGTGATTTTGGCTTCTCAAATCTAAAAGTTGATTCTAAAAGTATTTAGATGATAAGAGTTTCTAGTCTCCATAAGTGCTTCCTGTCAAAGTCAAAAAATGTGATTTTGAGAAAAGTTCTTCTGAGTAGATTTTAAATTTGTAACAAAATTTAAATTAGACATTATAAACTCCATTTAACATTTTTAGTACTTAGTATTAGAATACTTTAAAGATCATTTTGACTTCAAAAGATATTTGGTTCCAAACACTTACTATAAAAAGCCACAACTTTTACGTCTTTTCTTCTATTTGCTAGAAGTAAAAATAAAAACTCTATTAAACGGGTTATATATATCATTGTAAAGTAGTCAAACGCATTTATAACAACAAATAAAAAAAAACTCTATATATTTCGTTAGATTAAAAGAATATCATTATAACAATTTAATAACAAAATACTAGATTAATCAATAAAAGATCCCAATTATCTTTCCAGTGGTCAAAATAGAATCTTCATTAATTGATTGTTTCCAACATATTCAGATTTCCATTTACCAGTGGATCGCAAACAGATTTTGTTTGGGTCAAAAATTCCAATATCACTTAAATTTAAAAAAAAAATATATATATATATATATATATATATATATATATATTCCAATGTCACATAACTAGAGACTCATTGCCTTTTTCTTCCAATCGGTTGGCCTTTACCTCACAATATTACAATCTTGAAATCAAACACACACATTAACATTATTAAAAGTCATGAAAACGTTCACATCCTAACTCATATATCTTTATAGAGCATTTAATTTATAATTAATTTCAAACTATCAAGAAGATATTTTAATCTTCTTTTATATAAATGGTGGCGATAGTTTTTTTTTTTTCGAATTAAAACTATATAAGATTAAATCTTAGTGGATCGTGGCCGCATTATAAATGATATTAATCTTTAACAAACAAATTGATTTTATGTCGTCAAATGGTTCATAAAGTACATAGCACTTCTCTTTCTCTTCTCAGCTCCATCAACATACATCTATTCACCATTCGCCAACACCAGTTAGAACTGTTCATATCAAACACTTGCATCCTTCTGAACCCTAGAAAAGTTAAGATGTCGTTTTGATCATCTCCCCACTGCCATCACAAGCAATATCTCTATTTAGTTCCATCAACATGACTACAAGACATATACGAATCATCGGGGTCGATTTATATAAAATACTTGATTTGCTTAGGATGTCATAATAAATGGATCATTATAGTAGCTAAGTCGTCTAATATTTATCAATTAGATATAGTGTCGTCACTATAAATCTTAATAGAGTTATTAACTACTCATTTGCACTTAAAAAATGATACTCACAATCCTCAATATTCAAGTTTTAATGTCCTCATAAAAATCTAGTCCATTGTTCATGCTCTATAAAAATTATTCTTGTCGTTTGATGTGAAAATGTGCTCTGCCTCGGCAGATAGACTCATTACTATTTTGAACGGGGTGGTTTATCTCTTTTGTCAAATCAAATTTCCCTCTGATATGTAATTTGCTACTGTAAACCTTTTGTCATACTCTTTATATATTTTAAAGAAACTATTACATATGTGACAGTCATCAGTTCCTAGAAGGAAACGAATAAGCTGTACAGTCCCACATTTTTTTTTAAAATAGATATTTGTGATGGTTTATAAGTAAAGAGACAGCCTCCTAATGGTATAAGGCCTTTTAGGGTGAGTCCAAAAGCAAAACTGTACAGACACGAACTCAAAGCTGATAATATCATACCAAAGGGAGGTCGTTGCAAATGATATCAGAGCGTATACCCAACCGGAAGTGAGGCCAATGAGGACGTTGGGACCCAAAAGAAAGGGTGATTGTGACAGTCATCAGTTCTTGGAAGGAAAATGTTAAGCTGTGGCAGTTTCATATTGATTATGAATGAATATATGTAATGGTTCATAAGAAAAGAGATTATCGTATGAAGTCTTTTGAGGTGAGCTTAAGAGTAAAATCGTACAAGCAGAAGGCTCAAAACTAACAATTTCATATTAAAAGAAGTACGTGTCATTACAGTATTATGGACTGAGTCCTAATTTACCTAATCTGATCCATGAACGTATCTCGATTCACAAACTCATCACCCTTACTACCAATACAACGCTTTCTTAGTTCACTCCGTTTACAAAGATCAAGGTGGTGAATAGCTGTAGGCCTTAAAATTAATAATTAAGTTAGGAAACACACACACACAAGTTGCTTTCGGCTTACACTATAGATTGCAAATTTGCAAATAATTGCTATATAAATTAGGTGCAGCTATATAAAGCAGTGTTCCATGCAATAGCATATACTTATTCTGGACTCATACTCAAACTTTGACATTGTCCCACTTTTTTAATTCCTTAACTTTTCGACTATTGTTCAACAGGCAGGCTAATAAATTTGCGAAAACAATCCCATGGGATTAGAAAATTGTTTCAATCCAGCCGTGGTAACCCGATGGCTACCACGACGGTTTTATGTAAACCGTCGTTGTAAGTTGAATTACCATGATGGTTTTTTTGAAAAAAACCCGTCGTGGTATGTTCATTACTGTTACTATTATTATCCCATTTTCTCCATTACACGACGGTTAAAAAACCGTCGTCGTATCTTCAAAAATACCACGACTATGGCTTCCACGACGGTTAGAAAACCGTCGTGTAATGGTTACAACGACTGTTAAAAACCATCATCAAATCTGTATTCTGTAGTATGACCATATGCAGTTGTTCAACGAGATTTGTCATCGAAAAACTAAATGTAATAAAACCATCGGGGCTAGCCCAAAGGTGAGGGACTGAGAGGTTTAAGGATTCGGAGTTGTAAGTCGTGGATTTGATTTTTGGTCAGTGTAAAAATTTAATAATAAATTAATTAATTTAAGAGGGTGTATATGAGATGTTTACATTAATTTAAAAAAAAAAAACTGAATGCAATAATTCTTCTGGCATATATAAAAATAGACCCACATTTAAATGGAAGTACTTCAATTGAATTGTTTTGAAAGATTTAAAAAATGAAATTCCACCAATAAAAAGTTTAAAAAGTGAAATAGCTTTACGACCCACTAGGTTTTTTAGGTCGCTCTTTATTTTCGCCAACTAAAAAGCATACTACATGT